>OZ010794.1:84920454-85665309 GCA_963932465.1 Maratus speciosus
TTCTCCCTTTATTAAAATAATACGTATTTTGCAACAATCGGCCATTACCATCCCCCACCCCACCCCCCATAGATATTATTACTAAAATTTTAATACCGTGTAAGCGCCCTCTCTGATTATTTTACGATTTTCCGTCGTGTTGGGGGGGGGGGGGGATTAACGGTATTTTACGGTACAGCATATATCTCCGTATACCCTCCACAATGCCCTTGCTGGTATTGGCATTAATTGGCAAAACAAAAAAAGTTGGAATTATTAATGTAATTTCAAATATGAGATGTCTGAACATTGGCACTTGTGTTGTGTAATATTCATTAGTTCATGTTATTTATTTGTTTAGAGTTTAACATATGTTTGTTGAAACACACATTTTCCAACAGTCTTCCATTTGATTTGTGAAGAAAAAGTCATTTCACTACTATAACTGAAGTTGTTTGAGTTCGTCCGGGAAGTAATCTGAAGTTCCTCTTATTTTCACAGGTATTTTTACTTTTTACGAAGTTTCACAGATTCATTATTATATTCCTGGATGAATACTTTAGGTTGCAACAATAGTTGCAAAATCAAATGAAAAACAGTTCATACTGACTTACTTTCTTCTAAGGAATTATTTCATCTATTTGAATACAATTATTATTCTGCTAAATATTAATACTAATTAGTTATACTGGGAAAAGTGAATTAAGTTCGCTTTTTATGTCTTTTTGTATTGTTTTAGAGTTATGACATTATTAAAAACTATGCTCTAATTATATTGGTTATGCAAAATGCATGCTATAAAAATTTTGCACGAATTTATGAATAGTTGACTATCTTAGTGATATTTTTGCATATAAATTGTAGGAAATTACCAATAGTAAGCTTTTTAATATTTTTACATGAGAAATTTTATGTTGATACCAAAATCATAAAATAATTTCCATCCATTTTCCATGTGGCAAAACTTTTATGTTTAATTAAACTGTGAAGGGAATGTTATTTCAGTTTATTATTGTCAATATTAAAGTATGCAAACAGTGTTTCTTTTTACCACTAAAAAATAACGCTAAGATGTTATATATTCCTGCAGCCACCATCTTGGATTTCTTGGTGGAGTTTTGTTGCCATTTATCGATGAGGGAATCCTGACGAGGGACATGTTCTGGCAACCCCGTTAATCCTAACATGCATATAAATCGCTGCTTGGCTACATTTACCTGGCAGAAAAGGGGTTTTCACGCCAAGAAAAAATCCAAGATGGCGACGGCAGGAATATGTAACATCTGTTCTAAAGCAGTGTTTAAAATCCTTAAAAATTTTAAAAGCACTGTGAAAATTTGCTGTTTTAATTTACACAATAACTTATACAATATTTCATTTCATTTCTATTAAAAAACAATTATTTTTAAAGTAAAGCATGTTCTTTATTTCAAAAGCTAAGTTAAAATATCTTTAAGCTTTTCTTTTTCCTACTTTAGGAGAACCTTACAAACCATGATTCTTAGTATAGGTATAATCTGTATTCAGGGCAACATGTCAATGAGTTGAAACAGATGATAAGTATCAGTAATAATCATGATTTTAATGAGGTGATTGGAAAAGTTATTTATTATAATCCTGTATTTTCTATATTTTTAAAATCACATGTAAACACAAAATAGAATCGAATATAAACATATCGTAATGTGCCAACCATATTTTAATTATTGAGTGAAAAACAAAAATCTTTACATTTCTTAAAAGTTTAGTGAAGTATTTTTTAGAAATGAAAAGCATTTTATTTAATTTGTTTTTAAATTAAGTAGTTATTTGCTTTTAATCCCTTCACTCATAGTATGAAGACATGCTTCATAAAGTTATTCTATCTGAAAGTGAGGAAATTAATAACTTCCATTGAGTAATCAAACGATCAGACAATTTTAATAACTGAATCATTCATGACAAAAAATATTGTTTTATATTAGGCAAGAAAACCTGTGTAAACTTTAAGACTGAAAGACTAAATATTTAATAGTATTTTATATACAAGTAAATATTTTATAGTATTTTATATACTATTTTATATCCTTCTAATCCGCGACTCTATAATCTGCAATTAGTCCACACTACATTTGAGATGTAAATAAACAGTTAAATTTTTTAAAAGCAAGATAATGTAGACTTTGACCGTAAAAAAAGTTGACTGATCTGACCAATTTATTAAGAAAATTTTAATGAATTTCTGCCTTTATTAAAAGGAAATGTTCTGTATATTTTGTAAATAAATATTAGACTGCTATATTCTGAATGTATTTTTTGACTATATAAAAGATACAATTGCTTTCGAAGATGGGTTAGCTCTTGAGGTTAAATATCTTAGTTTTTTAGAAAAACAAACTTTTGTTACTAATCAAGAAATCTTGTCTCTTAAAAGGCTTCAAGATTAAATTAAAAGCTATAAAGCAAACCACTATCACTGTAATGGTTGATAGATTTAAAAATAAGTAAAAATGTTTTCTATCAATTTTGTATTATTATACCATTTAAATGTACTATTTCTAATATTGAATATAGTTTTTTTATATATAAAAAGCATTTCTTTCATTTCAGTGTTTTTTATTTACAGTGTGATTACTATGTTTGTTGATAAATTCAAAATATCAGACTGTTAAGCAAAGAAATGACCTATAATCTGCAAAATCCTTGGTCCCGACCTGTGAAGATTAGGAGTATACTCTATACATGTATTTTTTAATATATTCATGTAATGACAACAAATTTTTAGTATGCATAATTCTTAACAATGTTTATTTTATGTTTTGTGAGAAAAACTTTTTCGAGAAAAGCTTTAATTTGTAAGAAAGTGTTCTTTTTCAATTTTTTAAGAAAAAACCTGAAAGGAGATAGTTTTTTTCCCCCCCACTACTTAAGAACTTAAAGAAACTTTGCATCACTATAGGCTTGATTGTCTCGTATGCCATCAACGGGTGAAGTAAAAATTTAGTAGACTCCTGCAAATCTGAAAATACCTAAAATTTGAATATCGTTGTAAACAGTGAAACTGTTGAGATGTAGGGTAAAAATTCAAGATTTTTTTTCCCTATCATTTGGTATACATTTTAATGTGTAATTGTGGTTAATATGAACTCATGCTTGTTAAGGAAGGAAGTATATATTTCTTTAAAAAAAATTAAGATAGCACTGATAATCACAGGCGATTGTGAACTTTTTACAAAATACATTTATATATAAACCAAGCTGCTTTGGTTAATAAGACTGGTTAAAAATGAAATAGAACTTCATTATTTTAAGATTTTTATGTAAAGTATTAGTGTACCTTTGTATGAAGTGAGTTTTATTGAATAATTGATGAAAAAATTATCTCATCATTATTATGCATATGTATTTTGTTAAGCATTGTTTTTTACTTGATCTTTACTTTTAATATTTGAATAATTTTCTTAAGTTTTATTATTTTACTTTATTTCTTTACTTAATGATTTTAATATTTCACTTTAGTGTAAGCATTCATTATGATTTCAAGTGCATTATTACATTTAAATTACTATTTTAAAAATGTAAATAAAACCCGCTATCAACAAAATTCTAAAATCTGTAAACCCCCTGATCCCAAGCTATGCAGATTGGAAGGAGGTCTAATGTAATTATTTTGTAAAATTTGATACATAAAATTTTAATTATCCTTTATATGCATTCAGGAGCGTAGCCACAGATATTTTTTCGGGGGGGAGAATTCGAAAATTTCCCAACTTGAAACAAATTGCTCCAATTTTCGACTAAAATGATATGCACAACATGTATAATAATTATAATGATACTTTTGCATAAAAAATTCCTTTCCAAAGAAAAATTCTGAAACTGAAAACATAAAAATTCTAATTATGGGTTTGTTTACTAAAAAAATAAATACGCTTTTTACTTTCTTCTATCTTTACAAGAAAAAAGTATTGGATTCGTGAAAAATTTCGACTTCCGGTTTTAGACTGATTTATACACAAGAACGCAAGAACAAATGCACGAAGTTTAATAAAACTTTAGAGATTCACTTATACAGTCGAATCTCGTTAACGCGAACACTCAAGGGGAAACTTTTTTTATTCGTATTAAAAGTAGTTCGTGTTATCAGAACTTAGCTACATTACATACAACTGGACGAGGCAATCGGAAACAGTTCGTGTTAACGAGGTTTGACTGTACCTTGATAAAAATTGGTGCTGATTTGTTTTTGGTGTAAATCGTCCAATATGTGGCACTGCTATGCGGCATTTTTCACGATTTACATTATTTTAGAGATAATTATATCTCAAAAACTATTACACGGAATTTGATCAAATGTCATATTCTGTTAAACCTTGACATATTTTTATGCAGATTAGCTTTTTATGTATATCATATAGCAGGTGGCGCTGCTATGCAGCATTTTTCACGGTTTTGCGATAGATGTCTCTCAAAAATTAATGCACAGAATTTAGTCAAACTTCATATTCCACATAAGTAGCACTTCCACATAAATAAATCCTTATTAGGCTTGGGTCTATACTGTCCAAAGCTATCGCTTTTGTGCACTTTGAGTAAGGAATTTTGGTTGCAGACATCTAAGAGGCTGGGTGCCAAAATTCAATGATTTGTTTGAAAAATGCTATGCTTATATCTCCTTTTTAAATCCACACAATTCAACAAATCTGTACCTTTAGAGATTGTTATTATAGGCGAAGAACTGTCATTTAATTTTGGCACTGTGATTGCAAATTTTGAGGCATTAACATGTATGGAGTAGAAGAAAATTTTGGGGATTGGCACATCCAACTATTTTTCACTTAATATTAATTCTTGTGGTCTTCAAAGAAGCCCACCTGTTAATAACATTGCTTAGTTTGATAAAATACCCTATTTCACTTTCATATTTTAAAAGCATTAGGCTGTCAAGTCTGTCATCCCTCATTGTAGCTTGCAATATAAATTTTTTAAATTTTTATTTGACTAAAGATTCTTTCATTAGATGCAACGCCATAAAGATAAGCTGCTGCGAATGTTAAGGTACGTGTATACAGTTTGACGGCGTGACCCAAATAGTCTTTGAATTTCATGGCATGAGTAAAAGGTTTGTTAAGTTAGTTGGGAATTGGTTTATTTCTGTTCGACTCTGCAAGTCATGTACATCCGGTTTCTCATATCCAGGTGGAAACATTATTAACTTTTCCCTTGCACAATTGTAATTTAAATATGGAATGCATTGATGCAATATTCTCTTGATATAGGGAACATTGTCATTTAAGCCCATTACTAAATTCCCGAAATTTTCTTATAATTCTTTACTGTAAAACTTATGTGTATCAATGTCCATTGCTGTGCTATTATTTTTATCTATTGCCTTTGGTGAAACCGTTTTCCTACGGTGCTTTTGGAACTCAGCTTCTCCAGTCACATCCTAATATTCATAATTGTTTGTGAGCTTGTCTGTAAGGAAATCTTTATTTCTTCAAAATTTTATTAAAGTGCAACATGCCAGTGTTACAGTGCATGTCGATTTTTTTCTTCAGTTGATGGACTGCTTTCATGGTCATATTTCTGTTCCAAATTAAAATCGTCCATTTTTTAAATTTTGCATCCTCGAATGGATTATTAGATGCTCCAAAATCTTGCACGAAAACTCTTTTCCTATTATGAAGAGTTTCTTCGTGCTGAGATTTATAGTAACTTTTTAGAACAGCTTTAAACACACACTGGACTTTTGGTTTAAAATTTTATAAACACATATGAATATAAACGAACAGGACTGATATATATTTCCGCACACAAATAAAAGTAAAATGTGACAAATTTATCTAAACTAACGAGTTCTCATATCCTCATTTATTCATATAATGCTTTTTACTTGACAGCGAAGGGTTAACTAACTTTTGCGGCAAAAAAATCATGAGAATGAGTAAAATATTGTCCAAAAATTGCAAAATTAGTCAAAAAAGTTGTGAAAACTCACCAAATCCTCTTGCCCATAGCTGCTATTCAAGTAGGTTACTGCATTCCTTTCTGTTGTGATACAAGTGATCTCCAATTTACAAAAGGAGATGCAACCCCTTTGGATTAAAATATCTGGATTCTCTTTTGGGAGGAGAAGGCGAGGTAGGGTGAAATTTTTGAGAAAGGAACAAAGTTTTGGAGAAAATAAAGGAACTGGTTAATCAGTTACTGATGGACAGGAGTAGAGAAATTTAGGCCTGGTAGATGTACAATATTTTTGTTGAACTGAAAAATACAATGATAGATTGAGCATGGCTGATTTTTTTTTTTTTTTTTGTATTTATTTTGATAATTTAACTTTTTTACTGTTGCAGTACTCAAAATAATTCCGAAAACAATAAAAATTTCATAATTTTTTTACTATTACTTTTAAAAAAGAAAATGTCTCAAAAATCTAGAATTTCCCAACTCTAAGCTCAAATTTCCATATCACATATATTGGGGGGGGGGGGGAGGCTACCCCCCCCATACCCCCCATGGCGACGCCCCTGTTGCATTTCAGATTTAAGATGTCTGGATTTTAATAATTGTAATGTGTAATATTTTAATATTTTTTATTCTGTATATCAGTTATTAAGTATTTTTGTTTAAAATTTATTACTTTTTAATGTTATTTATTTATTTTTCAGAGTTTAGTATATCTTTGTGAAAGCACTTATTTCCCAACAGACTTTCATTTGGTTTGTGAAGAAAAAATCATTTCAGCGCAATAGTTTATCCAGGAAAGATATATACAAAGTTCCTGTTATTTTCATAGGTATTTACTTCTTAGAGAGTTTCACAATGCCTTATTATATTCCTGATACATACCTACTTAAGGTGAGAACAACCGTTGCAATATCACAACAAAAAAAATCTACTACTTGATTATCCCATTGACCAAAATACTGTCTCCAAACTCTAAGATTAGATGCCAAAAATGGATGATTGTAATTGTTACATTCACTTGACTTGAACATGTTACACATGTTTGTTACGTCATCAAGTCTTTTTAATTCGACATTTAATTTGTATTTTTATTAATGTTTTACTAATTTATTTGTTTTTTCGTTATTTAAAATTATTGCAAGTATTTTTTTTTTTGTTTGTTTGTTTCAATCCTATATGGGGCATTTTCACAATCATTTGACTTTTGGGGAAAAAAATCTGGCGAAATTAAACTTGCTAAAATAACATTTTAATCTGATAGACGAATGCCTTAATGATTCAAAATAAAGAAAAAATGGTCGGCAGCGAAATTTTTTTTATTTAACTGAGGTTTATGTTAAACTTATGTTATGGAAAATTAAACTTTGCGAGTTTAATTTTCCTTACCATTTTACCGCTAAAACTTTTTATCTTCTTCGAAATTTTTACTTATAATGAATTTGCATAGTACCCACTAGACATTAAAATAAGAAATAATAACAATGTAATATTTTTAGTACAAAATTTTGGTATAACATTGTCTTAAAGGGGTGTTAAAGAAGGGATGGTAAGGTAAAAAAAAGGGATGAAATGGGAAAAAAAGTTATGGTAAGGATGGAACAGTAAGGAAAATTACCACCTATTTTAGGCAAATCATGTTAAGACTAAGTGATAGCTACAATGTTCATTGATTTTTAGAAACAGTTGTTAACATTGGATTAAATTGTTTTTTTTTTTTTTGTTTGTTTTGTTTTTTTTATTTACCTCGAAAAGTGCAGGAATAAACATTGGGGACGGTAAGACTACCAATAAAGCCACGATCTTGAAATTGATATTTAAATGCTGGTTTTAATTCTGCAGTAAATTTCCTGTCAAAGAATTTTAGACATTTTTTCTCTAGCGCACTTCTGCATTAGAAAAAACTTGAAAAAAATTCTGTGGCTGCATCTGAAGTGATTTTCTGTATAAGTTTAGCAAGAGGGACGGTAAGGATGAAAAACCCAGGGACACAGTTCAAAAAATAATATCAACCATAAAAATGTGTGCAGGTTAATTTTTTGCTACATATTTATATAAAACAATTGTCCCAGTTTCGGAAAAAATTACATTGAATTACTTTTATTGAAACAATTTTATACTGACAGCTTCAAATTTAAAAATCAGCATCAGGGATACGGGACGGTATAGGAGTTTTCCTGGTATTTGGACCCCCAACATCGTCCAAAATTTATTTATCTCGTTAATATTGTTATGCAATCATGCAATGGGATGTTCCCCAGTATATGAAATTAAAAAAAAACACAAAAAAGTGTATTAAAATAAAAATCATTATTCAGGGACATGAAAGTCAAAAGATTGTGAGAATGCCCCATATCTAAGTTTACATGCATTTTATAGTTATATCCATCTACGTTTTTTGATTAAATTAAGACCATTAATTTCCTTACAGTTTTCCATTATCAGTAATATTTATTGTGTCCAGGGGTGCCATTTCAGAACTTTCTTGGGGTGGGGGGGGGGGGGGGCAAAGATTTTTTGAGGGAAGATTTTTGCTGGATCCGGCTGTCTAATCCCCCCCCCCTCTTCCGAACGAGAAACGTAGTCTGAATCATGCTTACAAAAATAGTAAAAAATTTGAATACGGGAACTCAAGAAACTATTTTGTTTTAAACATGTTTCCTTCTTAGCTGGTAAAATTTTAACATTGAATATAAAAAATTCTCTTTTTAGACTGGATTTCATTATAGGTTCCATTTTTACAGGTATCCTTTAAAGACTTTTAAACCATCCTCTCTATAGCGTAGCTCTGAAAAGAGATGTATTACAGTAAAACTTGTAAAAACAAAGCTTGTCTATAACAATGGTTTGATTTATAGTTTTTAATTTATACTCTGCAGTTTAATCTTGAAGCCTTTTAAGAGTCAGCATATTTTAAAAGTTTGTTTTTCTAATAAACTAGAATATTTATCCTCATGAGCTAACCCTTCTTTGAAAGCTATTTTATCTTTTATATAGCCAGTGAATGTGTTCAGAATATATCTGTCTAATAATTATTTACATGTTATACAGAACATTTCCTCCCAATGAATGCAGAAATGCATTAAAAATTTCTTAATAAATTCATCCAGTCAGCTCTTATTACGGTCAAGGTGTGCATTATCTTGCTTAAAAAGATATTTTAACTATTTATTCACACCTGAAATATTGCGTGTATTATAGGGTGTAGACCGTATTTGCATTTAAAAAATATGTATTAAATTTGTTCATGTTTCTCTTCTTTTCAAATTCATTTACAACAACCCAATGTGATATGGGTTTAAATGTTAAGTGCATTATGCTGGCATTAGTTTAAATGCATGAATTCGATCCAATTAGCAGAAATTTTAACATTGTTATACACAGCAAAAATAGCTATCCTATTTCTTGAGAAAGCATAAGGAAAAATATTATATAAAGTTAAAACATTGAATAAAAATGGCAGACTACATTCATAAAGTGTATATTTTTTAGATGTAGAACAAATAGACTTTACAAATGTCCTTGCTGCACAATACAACGATGGTGATTTTTCCTATGTGACATTATGGCAAACCAAAATATCTTTGCTGATAACACACCTCCCTGCATGGTAAGTAAATTGCTTTGAAACATTTCTTAACTTGTTTGGATTTCCATGAATTTTTTATCTTTTTTGAGAAAAATTTTTGTAAGTCTTATGTTGGTTTTGCTTGTCTTATCAATTATCAATATCTTATAACATCCCTGTTGATGGTGCATTTTTACATAATTTTATAAATTTTATGGAATTACATGGGTTTTAATGGTAAAAAAAAAAAAAAAAAAAAATTATATAATAAATTATTTTGTTCAAAATTTTAAGCATAATATATAAAAGAGAAACATTTAAACACTATTTTGTAAAATTCTCATTAAAATTTTTGAAAATTCAGCTGGTTTCTGGAGACCTCTAAAAAAGTGTTCCCTAAATAAATTCTCATGACTGAACTAATGTGAACTGGTGCAATCCTGCTATGCAAAAAATCCAAATAAAGGAGGGGGACATATTTTTTATTAAAAATAGTTCATAAATGTATCTAATCGACCTATAAAAATGTTTATTTTCACTTATTATTATTATTATATTTATTATTATTATTATTATTATTGCTATTGCAATTTAAAGTACATAAATTTATTTTTTAAAATATTGCATTACATTTGTCTGTTTTGTCCTTCACTTGATTTGCTGACGAGCTACTACCTCAATCCAAGGCCTCATTATAAATATATCAAAGCAGGGTTGTAATTTTGACCAGGGCAATGGTCAAAAGTGGTTTTAACCGTCTAAAACTCGTGAAAATTGGTTTTAAACACTCAAAGTTGGTCAAAAGTCTATTAACCCTTTAAGCTCTGATGGGTGATTTTCTTCAAAATACCCAAGTGTCACATCGGCACCAATATTTTGCAAACAAAAAATTCAGTTTATCATATACAAGAAAAAATGCCTTAATTTAATTTCAAATAAATTTGGTCGAATATTCCGGTGCCATTGTGACATTTGGAGATTAAAATTCAGTGGGAAGAAACATTCCCAACAGAGCTCAAAGGGTTAAATAACTTTAGGTTACACAAATTATCAAACTATAAGTATATTTAAGGGAGTATGAGTGCCGTATTATATTTATATACTAAAGGGCTCTGCTCCCTGCGAGCTACATCCTCCAACACCTGTTCAAACTTTTAAAACATGGCTATGTACCTTGTTTTAAAATATTAGCAGGTTATGGAACATTAAATGATATTATCAAAAACAACGATTATTTTCTGTAATCGGGCTGCCATGCTTTTACGTTTGAATTGGACATTTTTCTATTACCTATCTCCTCATCCACTGCTGTCGCTACAGCTGACGGTTACTTTTGGAATTAATGAATAAATCAGTTACCATTTGAAAATGCGCTTCTATAAAATGGTTAGTTTTAAAATGTCGCTGCTTCTCTACCTTTATATCGATGCTATGGACCATATTCTTTCTTTGGGTTCGAGGATTAAAAAAAAACTCCTTCGTGGTAATAATATTCAGAACCTCGGAAATGCACTGTGTTTTGAAATTTTTCGCTTATATTTTATGTTTTGATCGACTTTTAGATATCTGCAGCAACAGGTTCTAATTCTTTTCATATTTTAATGCACCATCATGCATTTCAATATTATTTTTTTTATGTAAATTGTTTATTTTATTTAATAAATTATTTAATAATTTTCTACTTAAGTATTTATTTAATAATAATTCGTACAAAATGAATTAAAATCGAAAATTTGTTGTGCTTCATTTACCTGCGTTTATGCTGCATCAAGGGATGAAATATTTAAACAAATTTGTTAGTCGCGCCACTTTTTTACCATGAGATTCCCAATTTTACGTCACTTGTATTGGGTCATCTGGAAAGTTCTGCGGTTTTTCCAAGTGAAGCTCGGTTTCCTTTAGTTATTTTGCTACTACTGATAAGGCGTGACCTTGGATAACCCAGTTACGTAGATTCAGTATTTTCTGCTTGCGCTGCATAATTCTGACTTGTACTGTCACATAATTTTTGCTTCAGTGCAGTGCTAAGAATGGAAAACCCAAAAGTTCATTTTTGTCATATGATGCTCTTTTATATCATAAAAGGTAAAATTTCTAGTTAGACTGCTCGTAAAATTAGTGCTATACATGGACAAAGTGCTGTTTCAGATTATACAGCTTGAAGGTGATTTCAGAAGTTTACGGGCGGGAATTTCAGCCACGAAGATGACGCTCGTTCTGGACGACCATCATCTGTAAAGGAGGACCTCTTAAAAGAAGCTGTAGCTGAAAATTCACTTCACACAGTTCAGGAGCTATCACACAGATCAAATATTTCAAAAAGTACAATGCATGATCATTTGAAAAGGATTGGGTATGTAAGCCGCTGTGTGGTGTTTGTACCCAATACTTTAACACCTCAAAATATGCTTGTTCAAGTTTTAGCATTGTATTCTTTGCTGAAACGAAATGAAAAAGCTCCTTTTTTAAAACAGCTGTTTACTAGAGATAAGAAATGGATACTATACAATAATGTTTCTGGGAAATATCATGAGGTAAGTGAATTGAACCTCCCCAAGTAATATTGAGAGGAGGGCTGCATCCCAAAAAAATAATACTTTGTGTATGGTGGGACTACAAATGAGCTATTTATTATGAATTGTTATCACCAAATTAGACAATAAATTCGGAAAAATACTGTTCCCAAATGGCAGTTTTGAAAGCAAAAATCGAAGAAAAGCGACCAGAACTGACCAATCACCGAGGTGTGCTCCCATATGGCAGTTATCGGCCTCACATTGCGATGAATGTCAGGTCTTATTGAGTATGGATGGAATGTTTTGTGCCACCCAACATATTCACCACACCTGGGTCCCCTCATTTTTTTATCTTTTCAGGTCACTTCAAACTTCTCTGAACGAACAGGAGTTCATTTCTTTGGAGTCTGTCAAATAGCACCAAGGCGTGTGCGAAGTGTGCCATGGCACGGGGCGCCGAGCCGGAGGGACGCCAAACAGACGAAAGGGTGCCTATAAGAGCACCGATAAAAATTATTTTATATTCTGCGTTTTTTTTTTCTTTTACATTTTCTATAGCTAGGCTGGATCCAGTTCGAGAAAGGATTATTCGTTCTGTTTAAAAAGGAATTCAAGGGCGCCGAATTTTCACATGCAGACATCGGCTTCTGTTCTTTATCTGAATGGAATTACCTTTAAGCTACTGAGAAAAGAAACATAAGCACGAACCCCAGGAACCATCTGATTCAAATATGCTTCCCTTGCGGAATGCTAATTAATTTCGACTTTGACAGATTCATGGTGAATTCTATCACTTCCGGCTATTTAAGCGCATTATTCTTAAGTCCTCTTATCCCAAAGGGAATCTGAGACTGCCCCTCACCCCCCCCCCCCAGATGACCGGAAAAAAGAAACCGTTAGGAGCTTAAAGAGGCAGAAATTTAAAAATAAAAAACAGTGTCCTCTGTATAGCTGCCAACTTTTATGCTTTCTTCGTATCACTAAAATTTTACAGAAAATATTTTCTTATTTAATCGTCGAAATCTCACGATTAAGAAAGGCACAAATGTTTATTAAATTTTAGTGGTAACAAAAAAGCGTAAAAGTTGGCATCTATGCTTGTGGATGTGAGCTCATCTTCTTCTGCATATAGTCAATAGCGTTAGTGTCAGAAATTTTGCCGAAAATAAAAAATGAAAAAAAGGCATGTAACCAAAAATATACAGGTAAATAATTCTTATTAAAATGACCGCAGTATCGAGTCAATGCAATTCGATCGTTCACTAATTATTTTATTAAACTGCTGTAAATTGAATATTTAATTGGTAAAAATGAATCAAACCAAACATTTTTCAAATAGCTTGATTCATTTATTTATTTCACTTAAATGAGTAATTTCCATGCGCATGTGAAACATAGTAGAATATTTAACAAAAAAGCGTAAAAGTTGGCATCTATGCTTGTGAATGTGAGCTCATCTTCTTCTGCATATAGTCAATAGCGTTAGTGTCAGAAATTTTGCCGAAAATAAAAAATGAAAAAAAGGCATGTAACCAAAAATATACAGGTAAATAATTCTTATTAAAATGACCGCAGTATCGAGTCAATGCAATTCGATCGTTCACTAATTATTTTATTAAACTGCTGTAAATTGAATATTTAATTGGTAAAAATGAATCAAACCAAACATTTTTCAAATAGCTTGATTCATTTATTTATTTCACTTAAATGAGTAATTTCCATGCGCATGTGAAACATAGTAGAATATTTAAAGTTACAAAGCATGCTCATAGTATTTCAAAGTTGTTAGTTTTTGAAATTACGAAGGACGTTGCGCCATAAACTCAGTGCGGCGGAACAAAGGCCTGGCGCCCTGGTGCGTGAGGCAAAGATTCAGATGGGACCCCCTATAACATGTTTTTAGCTACAATTTCTACTTATTAAAAAAAACGATTTTGGCGTTTGGTGGGGGGAGGGGGTATTTTAGAGTTGAGAGCCTGGGCAGCTTCCTCTTTTGCTCTTGCGATAATCAAGCTTTGACCAGTGTATCTTTCAGGCACATATCGTGGAAGGTAGAGCGTCTCTGGCGTAAGACCTCCCCCCCCCCCCCTACTTTGGAAAATTTTCGAGCAACAGTACAATTCTTTTAGTGTTTAATTATCCCAATATTTATCATCTTAAATGGAGAGGATGGGGGCGTTCGGAGCTCAATTGACGGATAGAGATTAAACTATTTCTATTTTTGCTACCTGCAGGCACACATTTGTTCCAAAATCTTCCACCTTCAGGGATTTCGTTCAGCCGGCCCCCATGCCATATTCTTTGAATTTATATATTTCCCCAGTTTTCCGAAACGTGGTCTGAAAGGAACACTGAGCGGAAAGCCAGTAAAAAATAACGTCATAAAAATATATAATTGCGTTATAATGATGCACTCATTCCTCATTAGAGATTATTTATTAGTGGAATATAGTCTTTGCCCCATTATACAATAAATTTTTCGCAATACTGAAATTAAAATAACTGAAATTTTAAGCAAATATAGCGACATTTTTGGCATTTCACATTTGGAGTCCACCGAAGTGGAATGCTTTGAGGCCTATAGCTACTATGGCTGTCGCCTCGAATGATCCTTATTATACAGAAACCACAACAATTCACAACAATTTTTTTCCATTACA
This sequence comes from Maratus speciosus, assembly GCA_963932465.1. Classification (NCBI taxonomy): domain Eukaryota; kingdom Metazoa; phylum Arthropoda; class Arachnida; order Araneae; family Salticidae; genus Maratus; species Maratus speciosus. The sequence goes on from OZ010794.1 coordinate 84,935,124, forward strand.
TATATTACAACAATGGGACATTCACAATTACATCCATGTCTTATCCGAGGATTCGAACCCGGGCCCCCGCCGTGGATGTAGCTGTCGCTACCAACCACGCCACTGGGCGACAAATATAGCGAATTTAAAAATAAAAATTGCTAGAAATTTAACTAAAATAAAATAAAAAATAAATAAAGACCTTTTTTGGAATTAGATTATGTATTTGATAGTGACAGGCTCCCAAATGGTCCGCCAACTGAATACCAATAACTTTTAACAGGAAATTTTATGGTAGGTTTGCGCTAGAATTAACTTTCAAAGGTGATTCCGCGGGGGTTTGTAAGAAAAATCTAAGACGAAAAATTTTCTAAAAAAATATTGGTATTCAGTTGGCGAACCATTTGGGAGCCCTGTACTGAGTCAAAGGTTGTCTAAACCGATAGGGAATTCTATTCAATATTACAGAGATTCTTCATTATTTTGTGAAATAATTTGCACCTTAAGTACTGGAAGAACGAAATGTGCTTAGAGATATGTTTTTTTTTGTTCTAAGCCTTTTTATTATATCTACACACTTATGGCCAAGCACAATTTTTCTCTTAGTGATTTATTATTTAAAATTAATCGAAAAAAGTAAATTTTACCGCCACCCCCCCCTTTTTTAAATCATCTACGATGACGAATTTTTTTCAAAAGGGGGGAACAAAGTCCCTTCCTTGCCCTCCCCCCCCATCCCTCCCACCAGCGCCCATGACATGCACTTTATTATTTATAAATTTTCTAAATAGAAGTTGGTAGTAAGATTACTTTATCTTGATTTCTCATTAACAGGAGCAAAGAGCTCGATGAATAAATCGACATAAGCTTGACAATGAAGAATTGTGAAACTGGAGCCTATTTAAAAAATATATATATCTGCATATTAATTTTATTCTGTAATCATCTTGAAAAAATCTTTCATATAATACATTTATCGTTAAATAACTTTTTTCCCTTTAGTGCCTGATATGTTGAACTTTTTATGACGTCTTACACCTATGATTTTATAATGGCACTTTCTTTATCCAATTTCAGTGCGGCGCTAATACAAAAATTCGGAATACTTAAAGATTTTCTTTGGGATGGTTTGTTTAATTCTAGCGTGGGGACCCGCACCAGTAGAACGAAATCCAGGAACTTTTTTTTTTGGGGGGGGGGGGGCAATTTTTGTTAATCGTATTCCTTATTATTATAAATACAACTCTTATTCTCAGTCATAGAGTTTTCTTAGTGTTTAATTAATTTTTGTTACTGAAAAAAATTAATTTTAGTAAGTTTTTTTGGTAAATATCATCACAGAGATTGAGAACTATTCAAAAAATGAAAAGAAAGAATAAGAATATTTATGTTTCCGGAATTAGCTGAAGAGAAAACTGTGTTTTCCATTCTTTCGAAAGTTTTCAACATGAAAAGTGAGCCCTTTACGAAAATCGATATTTAAATATGAAATTTATTCGTTACTTTTTATGCACTAAATAACGAGACAAGATTACAGTTTGCATCTTTCATAGTTGCTATTTACTAGTAGTTCTGCTTCTTTATTTTGTAATATTCGAAACAGTATTCATCTAAAAAAGTTTTTTATTTTAATTAATTAACTTATAAAAACATGTATAATAATCACTTATAAACAAATTAAGTTAAATAATGCTATAAAAAGTGATAGAATATCTTTATTAAGACTTGCGATCGTTTCATCGCACAATCGGCGACATTTTCAAAATCAATCATAATAGAAAATATTTTCACATAACTTAAAAACAATAATATAGTAAACAATGTCACGAGACATGAAGCATAATGAAAATATTGCAACCATAAAATAAAATAAAAATTAAATTAGCTATTTGCGAGCGTGGATTAATTTTCACATAATTTAAAAACAACATGGTAAACAATGTCACGAGACATCAAGCATACTGAAAAACATTGCAAAACATAAAATAAAATTAACTTGGCTATTTGCGAGTGTGGATTAATTTTACTATTGTTTCTACAATTACTTAGTATCTCTTTCCAAATTCTAGGTAAATCAAGGGACACAGAATCATTGCAAATATTCTCGTTGCGTAAAAATATTTCTATTGATTCTCGGACTATGGATGGTAAATAAAATCTTGATGGATAAATTAACTTGCTTCACCAAAGAAGATGGAACAAAGCAGTTTTATATAGGTATGACAAGCAGAAAACTTAAAACTAGAATCAAAGAACATATAGCAGACATCAAATACAATAGAAGAACCACAGCTTTGGCCAGATTATGCAGCGAAGAACATTTACAGATTGAATTTTAAAATAGCAAGTTAATTTATCCATCAAGATTTTATTTACCATCCATAGTCCGAGAATCAATAGAAATATTTTTACGCAACGAGAATATTTGCAATGATTCTGTGTCCCTTGATTTACCTAGAATTTGGAAAGAGATACTAAGTAATTGTAGAAACAATAGTAAAAATTAATCCACACTCGCAAATAGCCAAGTTAATTTAATTTAATTTTATGTTTTGCAATGTTTTTCAGTATGCTTGATGTCTCGTGACATTGTTTACCATGTTGTTTTTAAATTATGTGAAAATTAATCCACGCTCGCAAATAGCTAATTTAATTTTTATTTTATTTTATGGTTGCAATATTTTCATTATGCTTCATGTCTCGTGACATTGTTTACTATATTATTGTTTTTAAGTTATGTGAAAATATTTTCTATTATGATTGATTTTGAAAATGTCGCCGATTGTGCGATGAAACGATCGTAAGTCTTAATAAAGATATTCTGTCACTTTTTATAGCATTATTTAACTTAATTTAATTAACTTATTATTGTTACTTTCGTCCAATACCATGTGCTGTGGCCTTGTGTTTTACTTTTGTATGAAATTTCCCTGATTTTGCAATTTACCAAATACAAACTCAAAGATGGGATTAAATTTAGAATCTTTTATTTGTTTTCGAAACACTTTAAATCAATATCTTAAATAATTAGTAATAGTATTTATAAAAAGTACGAGTATTAAAAAAAAATTAAGATCTTAAGTCAAGCAATTTTTCTTGTGTATGTGTGTGTATGTGAGGGGGGGGGCGCACGGGTGCCGAAATGTCCGTGGGCCGGCCCTGAATAGCACATTGATAATTTCTTTACGACTGAATCTAATGACTTTTTTAAAAAGGGAATTTTTTAGCTGCCAAAACGATGGCAAAAAGTCATAGAACAAAATGGTGCTTATGTGATTTAAAAATATTTTCTTATGTTTTCGTACGTTTATATTGAAATTTATCATAAAAAACCGCAGAACTTTCCAGATGACCCAATATATTGCCAAAAGGATAAGAATTATCCCCAATAATTTCAAATGTATAGTTTTAATATATGATGTAATTTTCACCTCAGATTTGTTTTGCGTGTAATAATTTAATTGTTTTAAAGTTTTTTTTTTCTGTTTGAGATTTATGTGTAAATGCGTAATTCATTACGCGTAAATAAGTAATATAATTCAATAATAATGCTATTGAAATATTAATTTGTTTTAAATTTTAATAGTATTTCTCCAATAGCATACAACATTTTTTGTTTTTGCTGGGCTTGAAAGAGATAAAAGAGTAAGTGATATCATTTTCACATTATTGATGTCATTTCCTCATTAAATTTAAAAGAAAACCAAGTGGAGAAATTTTATTCTCTTTCGATTCAATTGGGCAATTATTATTTCATATATTCATTTCAGATATCTAGGTGGTTCGAAAGGTCTCATAATAACTCTTAAAATTTCTAAATCTAAAATATTAAAAAGTAATGTTATTGAAATACTAATTTCTTTTAAATTTTAATGGCATTTCTCTAAAAGTGCGACAAAAATTTTTGTTGCTGTAGATGAGAGACAAAGAAAAAGGTAAATGATGTCATTTTCCCATTTTCTCTTTAAAATTGGATAGAAAACCAAGGTGGAAATTTTATCCTCCTTGCATTCAGCTGAGCAATTATGTCATATATTCTTTTCACGTATCCGAATTAGTATTTTTATAATGTTTCATTAAGATTTAAAAAAAAAATGACAATATGATATCAATAAATAACAATCCCTGTTAATTTCATTTTCCGTTTTCTTAAGTGTTTACATAAGTGATAAATGTCAAATTGGCTATTTAATTGACAATTAAAATTTATTGCAATTTATTAAACAGTGGGTTTTTTATTATTTTTCTTTCTCTTTTTAGATTCATAGGTAGATAAACCATTTTTGCTGAAGTTCAATAAATCATTTTCTTGGATGAAAATGGTGACAAACTGTTCATACTGATATTTTGAAGACGTTTGTATTATCATTCAAAATAAAACTTTTTCACTTAAGAAAATGTCTACAGAAGAAAATTCATCCTCTAGTGAACAGCTCTTTGTCCCTCAAAATACTGATAAAGAAAAACGTTTCTCCATTGGTACAGGAGAAAAAGTTTTTATTTGTGAAGTATGTTCCAAAAGATTCTCTACGAATGGTAATTTAAGAAGACATCTCTTGATTCATACTGGAGAGAAACCCTTTGTTTGTGAACTATGTTCCAAAGGATTTAATGATAACACTAATTTTAGAAACCATCTCTTGACACATACAGGTGAAAAACCATTTGTTTGTGAAACATGTTTTAAAGCATTTTCTCAGAATAGTACTCTAAGAAGGCATCTCTTAACTCATACAGGTAAAAAAACCTTTGTTTGTGAGCTATGTTCCAAAGGATTTAATGATATCAGTACTTTTAGAAGCCATTTCTTGACGCATACAGGAGAAAAACCCATTGTTTGTGAAATATGTTCCAAAGGATTTTCTCAGAATGGTCATCTAAGAAACCATCTCTTGATGCATACAGGAGAAAAACCGTTTGTTTGTGAAATATGTTCCAAAGGATTTTCTCGGAATGGTAATCTAAGAGCCCATCTCTTGATTCATACAGGAGAAAAACCTTTTGTTTGTGAGCTATGTTCCAAAGCATTTAATGATAATAGTAATCTAAAAGCCCATCGCTTGACTCATACAAGAAAAAAACCCTATGTTTGTGAAATATGTTTTAAAGGGTTTTCTCAGAATTGTGATCTAAGAAAACATCTCTTGGTACATACAGGTGAAAAACCTTTTGTTTGTGAAATATGTTCCAAAAGATTTTCTCAGAATGGTCATCTAAGAAGACATCTCTTGACTCATACAGGTAAAAAAATCTTTGTTTGTGAGCTATGTACCAAAGGATTTAACGATAACACTACTTTTAGAATCCATCTCTATACGCATACAGAAGAAAAACCCTTTGTTTGTGAAATTTGTTCCAAAGGATTTTCTCAGAATGGTCATCTAAGAAACCATCTCTTGATACATACAGGAGAAAAACCGTTTGTTTGTGAAATATGTTCCAAAGGATTTTCTCGGAATGGTCATCTAAGAAGACATCTCTTGACTCATACAGGTAAAAAAACCTTTGTTTGTGAGCTATGTTCCAAAGGATTTAATGATAATAGTAATCTAAGAGCCCATCGCTTGACTCATACAGGTGAAAAACCTTTTGTTTGTGAAATATGTTTTAAAGCATTTTCTAAGAATAGTACTCTAAGAGCCCATTTCTTGACTCATACAGGAGAAAAACCCTTTGTTTGTGAAATATGTTCCAAAGGATTTTCTCAGAATGGTCATCTAAGAGCCCATCTCTTGACACATACAGGAGAAAATCCTTTTGTTAAATGTGCTCCAAGGGATTATCTCAGAATGGTCTACTAAAAAACCATTTGTTGACGCATACATGAGAAAACCCCTTTATGAAATGTGTTTTAAAGACTTTTCTCAGACTAGAAATCTGAGAAAACATTTCTTGACTCATACAAAAAAACCTTTGTTTGTGAACTATGTTCCGAAAGATTTAATGATAATAGTAACCTAAGAGCCCATCGCCTGACTCATTTTAGAGAAAAGAAAACTTTATCTTTGTAAAATATGTTCCAAAGGATTATCTGATAACCATTATTTAAGAAAACATTTGTCGTGTGCCAAATACACAATTCCTATATATTTCGAAAATTGAGTACAAACCCTGTATATGCCATTGAATTTACTATTATCACTTTTTATGTTTTAACATTTAGTAATAAAAAAAAATTACTCTTCTTCCATGGCTTAGTTTTTTTTATAATAAGCAAATAACTATCAACATATTCATTAGATAATAGTAGAAACATTTTGGTTTTTAATTTATTTCATTGTAAAGTAATTTTCCCATAAAGTAAAAAATTAATCTGACCTAAAAGGATAAATCGTACCTCAATAGCTTGTGTGATAGGAAAGGCTTTATTGAAGTAATACTTTTGAAAAAATATGAGAAATTTGCGTAAAATATGTTTACTTTGTATGCAAAAAAAATCTTAGTCATTTGTTAAATTTTCCTCTTAAAAAATTTCCCAAGGATTTAAATGAAACATATCTCATTATCAAGGATGGGGAAATGCCACTGGCGAGAGAATTTTAAGGTAATCTTTGAAACCAACTGTAAGTTGCATTTTGCTGGCTTGTAAAATAAGTCCTTGGCTAGTAAGATTTTCTAGAAATTACACACCCCTGCCCATTATCAAGTATTTTTTGTACCCGTCATGAGCTAAGTATTTTTTTTTTTATTTAAATAACTAGCTAAAGTGCCCGGCGTTGCTCGGAATTTGAAGAATGTTTGTTCTGAAAAATAAATTTCAAATTTTAACATACAACATAAAACATAATATTAAAAAAAGCAGTCGAAGTGTTGTACACATGGACGAAATGAAAACCCAATATAAAAATGTATAAATTTATATAGCAGACGCAAAAGAATACAGCTATAAATGAACTTATTTCAATTCATCATTGGAGCAATAATGTTAAAATACGCGAATATTTCCATAATCGAGTTTTTATCATGCTTCAATACATTTTTTCACTTATATGACATTACATAATTCACTACGTCCTTCATATTTCCAATATGACATAATATTCCATTTTTTTATTCATCAAATTAATTAAATAATTATTATTTTTCACATTTAAATCATGAAACAAAAAATTACGACAGAACATTCAGTTTTGTTTTTAATTCGTCAAACTATTTATTTTATTTACATTTTTCGCATGGAAATTTTGCCGTAGAAAAGTTACGTTGTAATATTCCATTTTTTAAATTTGTCAAACTATTTATTTCCTTTTTTCACGTGAAAATCTTGCAATAGAAAAGTAATTGTTGTGGTAAGAATTTTATTGTGGTTTTTAATTGTTGACAACAGCTATAACGAATAGTGCTTAAATTTGATTGGAAATTGCTGTTAAATTTGTGTTTTTTCATTAATTAAAAATTAACTATAAGTTATTGAAATTCCTGATTACTTTACTTAGTTGCCTCGGCCATGTTTTAATACATATGTACGTAACATTTTACAATTCCGACTTCCAAACTGTAGATTTGTATAGCATTACAGACAGACACACAGATAGACAAATTTTCATTTTTATATAATAGATTATTTCAATATTTATTCGGTATATTTATGCAACTCATAAATAACGATCGTATATCAGTTATGCACAATGTTTCTCAGACCTTTTTTTTTTGCTTCTTGCTTATGTCTTGTATTAACAAATTCAGACATTTTTGAAGCACAGCAACATTGTCTCCTATCATCATATGGGGAAATCTTGTGTGTTTGGAAATTTTATCTGAAAAACGTCTCTGATGATCGTGACTAAATTTTATATCCTACCATTTTGAGGTACGATAAAACCATTGAGATAGGTGACGTGGTTGAGAAAATTCGATAAGTGGATCATTTTGGTTTCACTATGGGTCATTGTATTTTAATGGGAATGAAGGTTCAAACAGTTATTAAGTTGTTGAAAAGTTGGCCGTAAACGAAGTCGCTAAACTGTCAACATTTCGCCAGATTTGGCAGGAAAATCAAATTTTAAGATGGTGAGGTCCATTTTAGCATCTGAAAGGGAAGAAATTACGGGGAATCTTAGGGGAAATCTTTCAGATACTGATAATAAACTTTAAGAGGTACCCATTTTGTTGCTACTGAATAGAACTCATCGCCCTTGAGTCCAGGAATATTTTTACTGCCCTTTTGAGATTTGGTTATCGATAGAGGGGGAAACGGGGAACTTTACAACACAATTAACTGGCATCAGATAAGCAATGACGAGGGTTGAAATCAAGCGATCAGTACTTTTTGGCTATTTACTTGCTGAAACAAAATGATTTATCAGAGCTAAAACAAGAACAAAATAATTATCTAATTTGTGTTCTATAGAATGTTAAAAATCTAATAAGTTTATTTTACATTAGCTTATTTCGTTTACTTGATTTACATTTAAAAGAATGCTAAAATGTTTATAAAATATTTTGCGAATACTTATAAACGATATGCATTAACTTTTAAAGAGATATCTGAGATTGATTTTTTACTTTTTAAACTAAAATATTTTTCTGTAAGATAAACGTTTTGAATAATCATTACTTTTAAATCATTTTTTTCATTTGTCAAAGATAATTTGTTCAGCACTTTATATTGTAACAAAATTTTTCTCTGAAAGAATAAAAGTTACGTGAAGATTTAAGACTATTTTCATAATTTCGAAGCATAAAGCGTATACATACAGAGAAATAAACTAAAAAAAAAAAAACAACCTGGTATTAAATACTATTTCGCGGCACACAGGTTGAGAACCACTGGATCAGTAGATAGAAGGAAAAGACAAGCATGTTTATTTTAAGAGAATATCAATAAATGCCTATATGGTTTTTCTTATTTTACGATCCAATTGATATTTAAGGTTTCTCTGAATGTTTTTTTTTTTTTTTTTTTGCTTTTATTTTTTTTCAATCGAACAGTTTTTTTTCAGTAAATACTATCAAAGTAGACATTTAATTAAATTCGCGGGCAGAAGAAAGGGGGAGCATTGCCGTTATGAGACAACAATTGATTTTAAATAAAGTTGTAAAGGGGAAAAAAGTTTAGTTACAAATCACTAATAAAACTTTCAAATGTCATTTTTTTGTTGTTTAATAATTCGTCAGAAAGTTTCGTGTTATTGAGAGAAAAAAATATTTCTGACAACCGCTTTAAAGGAACGTTCACAAAATTTTTCACATTAAAACATAATCCATTAAAAAGCACTTTGTCTTACAAGCAGACCTTATTACAGAACAATTTTATCTCGAAATAAAATTCTTTACAAGTTTAACGATTCCAAAATAAAATCGAATGTATAACCGAAGTTACCGAACAACCTATTATTTAGCTATGAATGATCATTTATATATTTATATATAAAGGACCTTACTAAAATTGTATAAACAAGGCACTTGAATGTAATAATGTAAGAGTATTTACTTATAGAAAATTAAATAAATAACATAACACATCTTACAATACAACATTAAAAATGAACTAATCTAAACGTTAAATTGAGTTATTATACAGAGGCGCGCCCATCCAGTGTGTAATGTGTGCACTGAACACAGGCGTCAGGATATCAGGTGAAGCGGAAATGCATGAAAAAAATATATTAATTTTAACTTTATTACGGCTGCACTCCTCATTAATTTCTCGCGAATTAATAAATTTATTAATTTTAAAACGTATAAAATAGGAAATGCTCTTATTCAGAGACAATGAGATCGATTAACTTTTTCCATTTTTCGATGAAGACAAAAAAAAAAATTCTATCAAAAAATTCTGTCAAAGTCGGCGTTTTTATCCGAATAGAAAGCCTCGATACTCAAGGAAAGTCGTCACGAAACAACAATCGCTTATAACTCAAGGTGCAATATGTTAATTAAAAAGTGAAAGACGCTATTTAATTCCAAATCACTTCAAACATCATGCCTGTCATTTTCATGTCTTTACGTATAAAAGAGTCCATGCATATGTTAGAAAGTTTCCCATTGTCGAGCAGGGGAAAATTTAATAATTTAGAATTTTAAAATATTTTTGTGAACCGTCTTAAAATTAATAATGTTTTTTAGAAATTTTAATTGTATTTTTTTATATTTGCCTTAAACTAGGTAAATTTAAAAGATTTGCAAAAGTATATCTGTATAAACAGATATTTTTTATTGTACATTTTTATCTCACAGGCTATTAAAGCCTGAGCGCTAATGTTCCCGCAGGTTCTGTATGTACGTAACGCGGTAAATCTTGATAGAAATATCCTATTTGCTCCGAATTTTGTTTTTAGGTTCATCCTGATAAGGCACTTTCCTGATTAGTTTTGGAGGTTCATTGGTTAAGTATAAAAGGGGGGGGGGAATGAGGCTAATCTCCTCCCCTTTATTTAAAAAAATAGGTGTTTCATGCAGAATTATCCGACGTGCTTCAAAGTTAGCATATACCGGTATATTCTGGTAAGGTGCTTTCTGATTAGATTTTGAGGTTCATTTTGTAAAGTATAGAGGGTGGAACTGAAGGATTAATCTCCACCCTCTCCCTTAATTTAGATAAATGGGTTTTTCATGCAGAATTATTTGATTTGCTTTAACCCCTTCTGGACGGGAGCCTTTTACGAAATTTTTAATATTTTGTCACCGTTTTTTTTAAAACAGAAATTTGTGTCTTCTTGAATCGAGAAAATGCGCCGATTAAACAAGGCAAATTTTACAGTAAAATTTTACTGGGGAGGAAAAACGAGGATTCTGATCGCTTCATGCGGCACGTATACGTGTCGCTCGTCCCCAAGGGGTGAAAGTTGGTAAACCGGTTTATTCTGATAAGGCGCTTCTCTGAGTTCTTTTTTCTCATTTGAATTATATTGGTTTGTATTACAACAACAACAACAAGAACAAAAAAGCTGCTTTTTATGATTTTTATTTTTTACTGCTTTGCTTAAAAAAAGCGAGTTTTTTTTAATGAATAATATGTATAAATAAGAGTAATAATATACAATTAGTGTGAATAGCGTATCAGCTCAATGATCCGTTTAACTGGACACTTTTCTTTTTATTATAATTATAAATAGTTACATACACAAATTCGCTGTAACATGTTTCCTCTACATATTCTCTTTTTTTAATTCTGTAAAGAATGTTAAATTAACACCTATTTCTTATTTGTTATTATAGATTCTAAATATAATATTGTAAACATTTTAAGCAGAAAACATTTAATCGTTATCTTAATATGGGTTTTCTAATTTGATTTATCCTCTTAAAAAAAAATTATACTATTTTTTCTTCAATTTTGAGCCGATTTAAAAGGACTCAATACCCTTCATTTTGCAAAAATGACACAATATATTCCAACATTTTTGCTTAAAATGAATTTAGACATCCATGTTATATACTTACTAAGGGCCTAAAGATCAACAATTAAAAATTTGCAAAAAGGGTTTTTTATTCCACAAATTTCTGTTTAAATGATCCAGAGTTGCAATCTTTAAATTAATTTTTCTGAGTATGTGTTTTTTCAATATATCAATATATTTTAGGGAACAAAACTTCAAAAAATATTCTTCAATTCACTCGCTATATTTTGTGGACGATTCTTAAGGTACATTTAATAAAATTAAAGATCGGCTTTTTAGTACTAAGAATTTTAAAAAATAAAAATAAAGATGGGTAATAAATATTCATTTTTATTGTACTTTTTACATTTTTCATAACATTTCATTTACTTTTTCTTAACTGATTAACTGTAAAAACAATATACATCATTTCATTTATATAGAGTATGCTTTTAAGAAAAAGTATTCCACCAAAAGACATTTCAAAATATGTTGTTATAATTGAGTGCAGTTTAAAAAAAATTAATTATTTCTTTTTCAAATTTCCTTTGAAAATTGCATTCTCTCTTGATTAAAACATTTTTTCTTCTTAAAATCATTTAATAATATGTCAGTAAGATTTTATAAAATACTCAAATTAAAAAAAAGTTCAAAGGATATCCATATCCAGTTCTATTCTGTAGCTTAAAGCACCGCGCAGGAAAACGTTTTCGACATTGGATTATATGGTGATTTGTGCTTGTCTAGTTGTGTTCTATCAGCCTCTAACGTATGTACCGTGAGTTTAGGGACACCCTGTATTTTTTTATATAGGTATACAATGTTATCTCGAAATCCCGGCAACTTAAAAATTACAAGGTCAGTGGCTCCATCGTTTAATGTCGTTCCGAATGCGGTCTATTCAGTCAAGCTGTCGGCATGGCAGACCAGATGCTGTTACCAATAAGGTTATCTGAGCGAAATATACCCGTCGGTTATCGGCCTACGCAGCTCAATGGACAGATCATTGGCAATGCAAGTCAAAAGGTTCTGGGTTCGAATCCCGGCTATGGAATTTTTCACTCAGTTGGAAAAACTCAATTCGTGTATTCCAACTAAGTTAAAGAAACGTATTATTTAAAGGAGATTATAGCACTTAGCACTCCTATGCTTGCATCTTAATATTCCCAGATGTAAAAGTTTTAGAGAGGATAATTTTACAGACATTTGTTAAAATATAAAATGATGACTATTTTTTTTAACTGCATCAACCATATTATGATCAATTTGAATCAATAGTTCTACAACCAAACAAAATTCTAAATTGTTTGCTAGAAAGTGAAGAAATCAGTTGAAGTTTATAAACAAAATAGATTATTATTACATTTTATTATTATTAGAGATCGACTATTGACTGAAAATTCTGTTTCGTTTCATTTTCGGTCCAAAATCAGAGTTTCGCCGAAAATGATTTTTTGACGTAAATGCTGTTGAAAATTTGGCCGGACCGAAACTATCTGTATTCCAAAAATCTCGTTTCTCCTTTTGAAATTTACAACATGATTCATTGATTTGAACTGCATCGGTTCAAATGAGACATCCTTTTTAGGTGCGTTTGTAATTATATAAATACGTAGCCCCTGTAGTCGTCGTTCGGTCCGTCTGTCTGTCGGTCCGCATATAACAGAGCAAAAACTACACAACCGAATGGTCTGAAATTTTAAATATATAATTGTTGCAAAATTTTGTCGAGTCATTTCAAATTTTATGAAAATCGGATGTATAGTTTAATTACAGGGACAGTCAAAAGTTTTCCGTTACATTACGGCCCATGGGAAACATTATTGCAAGTGCATTTTAATGATGTTACAGCCTTCCGAATGGTCTGAAATTTTAAATATATAATTGTAGCAGAATAATTTTGTCGAGTGATTTCAAATTTTATGTAAATCGGATGTATAGTTTAATGACAGGGACAGTCAAAAGGTTTCTTTTACATTAAAGCCGATTGGAAAAAAATTATTGTAAGTGCATTTTAATGATGCTACAGCCTTTCGAACAGAATGAAATTGATATGCACTTATATAGTGCACTAAAATATATATTCAGTACAATATGCGGCGCAAAAAATATTTATAAAAATAGTTATAGCACGAATGCAACTCATCTGCCACGTTTGACGAGCAATTTCCAACTTGTTATTTATTGCTGTGAACGTCAGTATTTATAATTACCAGGCATCACTGACTATAGTGCAAATTATAATGCAAGTAACGCATATAATATGACTCAACTTCGAAGACGCTTTTCACGTGCTCGTTAAAGATACAGACTAAAGAGTAATATATTTTTTTTAGTTCGAAAGTATAAAAGAGTTTTGAATACTCATTGAGAAGGTTCTAGACATTAGAGATCTGCTCGGGCCTATTTTCATTCACGGCACTTGGGCCGGGCCCGGGCCTTACTTTTTTCGGAAGTCTCGGGCCGGGCCTAGTCACTATCCTTTACGGGCCGGGCCGGGCTCGGGCCTTACTTTATTCCTGAAGGTTCGGGCCGGGCTTAACTTATTTTTTCTGCACACACCCGGGTACTGGTTTCATTCCTAATCTTCATGGCTCAAAATTTTCATTCCTAGTTTTCACCCACCCCGTATGAAAATCATTGTCTCGGAATGGCCTGGTCCATTCAAAGGTCAGTAAAATTAGGCTTGGCACAAATTTTTTGTTAAAAAATGCATACATTTTTAAATCGCCATTATTCTACAATTAAACATTCAAATTCATTCTTTTTAAAGAGTAGTAGATTTCTACACTTATTAAAATACAGTTAAATTAAAATATAGTAAAACGTGTGAAAAAGAACCTGTCTATGACGGAATCTTGTTTTAAACTGAAAAACGTGTTGATCCATGCAAAATTAATATACTACTTAATACTACGTAAGAAAATTATAAAAATTAATATACTACGTAAGAAAATAATATGTAATACATTTACACTTGCTAAGAAGGGAACTTGTCTATAACGCATTTTTTTTTCTTTTCTATGCAATTCTGTCTTAGATTTTACTATATAGCATTTTTCAGTTTTTTAACATTTCAATACATGGAATATGGATTAACAATATTAATGATAACTGAAACATTTACGTGCAAGAAATAGGGATTCATTAAAAAAATAAATATCGCACTCTGCGGCAATTGTATAAAAATGAAGGTTATAAACATGAAAAGAAAAGTTAAGATACATATTTTTGGCTTGATCTCCTCGTAAGAGAAAAACTTTTAACCAAATCGACATAAAAATCAATGTTTTGTAGAAATTCACTTGGGCCGGGCCGAGATTTCAACTTTTTTTCGGGCCGGGCTCGGGCCGAACTTTTAACTTTTTAACCGGGCCGGGCCAATATTTTTTTGTACGGGCCGGGCCGAATTTTTTTCTCTGAGTCGGACCGAGCCCGGGCCTGGAAATGTCGGCCCGTGCAGACCTCTACTAGACATATCAACAGATGAATCATTTACGAAAATCATTATAAAAGATAAATCGGGATCTGTATACCTAAAATATTGTTTAATGAGATGAAATTCGTATAATTAGAAAATTATTCTGAGTCGTTGATGACTTAATAACATATTATTTTATCTACCCTGCATATATAAAATCCTAATGAATCGAATTGAAACGAATTTATGTAACGATTCTATGAAACGACTGATTAAACAACTGATTACGTTTCACGGCGATTTCTCCTAAAATATGGAATACTTTGCGATAAAATTAACACCAAAAATCCGTATTGATCCACAGATCTCAAAACTGGTTAGAATTTTAAAATTACAATTAGTTTTCGAAATATTAAATTTTTCTAATTTTAAATACTTTTTTTCTAATGATGGCAACTCAAATTTTAATCATAACAAATATTTTTTTTCATATTTTAGAAAAGGTTATTTTAAATTAATTTGGCGACGAGTTTGGCCTCCCTTAAATGTATGCTAAGAAATGCATCATGTTACTTTTATTCAGAATTCAATTTGTATTTCGTTATCATTTTATTTAATACAAAACTTTCATTTAAAATTGAAACCTTTAAAGTAAATGGCTTTTACTTCATTCTTTTTTTTTAAACGAAACGAAAAGAAAAATATTAGACACAGATGTCATATACGCAACGGGGTACCTAATTGGCACCAAAATCAAAATGGCGTTATTTTGCCTGACAGGGTAACCCGGCTATTGTTGCTTATTTATTAATAAATGTTTATTTGAATTTATTTTCTTTTTATTTACAAAAAATGTTATAAATTGTTTTGTTCTATAGTTATTAATTATTATTTTTTTATTTATTGTTATTTCATTTTAAAAATAACAGAAAATAATTTAAAAAAACATATGTAACAGGTATTTGAAAACGAGGTTTACGCCAAATTGTCGTAAAAAAAAATCACGCCAAACCCGTGACAACGTGACAATATGTGACAATGCAACAAATCATAAGATTTAATTTCCACTTCAAAGCAACGTTTTAATGTTATTACTTCTCCCGTCGACCAATTTCGCCAAATTATACAAATTGACATATTTTTTTATTTTAAACTAGGGGGCTCGGCCCCCTACGAGCTACGCTCGCCAACCCCCGTCCAGACACCGCTAAATGCACGCTAATTTGATCGGCTTTAAAAAGATTTCGAAAGATTGAATTATAATTTAAAAAACAGTGGCGATCTCCCTATAAACGAATTTCTATTCATTTCTCTTTGATTGGGGAATTTTAACGCCAAATCCGCTGCGGTACTACTTGATTATTCCGTCGACCAATTTCGCCAAATTATATAAATCGCCAAACCACTCGCCAAATTATACAAATTGATATAATTTTTATTTTAAATAACGAAAGAACAAATAAATTCGTACAACATTAATAAAAACACAAATAAAACGTCGAAGTAAAAATAACTTGACGTATACACGTGTAACAGCATTTCAAAATAAGCTAATATAAAAGGAATTAAGTAAAGAGAGTCTTTGTCTCCTGGTATTTTTTAACAAAGCGAAAAGAAAGTTCTTTTAAATGAGACATTTTAAATTAATTCTCAAAATATCAAATAAATGTCTAGCGCAATTTCTAAATTTAAACTTTTTTGCAACATTATTTTGTGTTCATTTTATGTAATAACTATAATGTGACGTAAATATGACGTAATTTCTCCTAAGCGAGCTCCCAAGACTTCTAACGCATGTTAATGAATTTATTATTTTACAATATCCTTTCTCTTTTAAAATTCACGCGTATACTTTTTATGGCGTAATTTTTAATAAGTTCCTGCTTTTTATACGCAATTATTTAATTCTAATTTGAAAGTTTTTTTCCTGTTTATAATAGTCACGTGTAAATAAATTTTTAATTTGAAGCAAACATTATTGCTTGCGCTTTTTATACAGTTGGCAACGGTTTAAATTAGTACAATTTTCTGAAATCTGTAAAAAATATCTCTAGAAATGCTGAAAATTTGAATTTAAAATAGAAATAAAACCTGAAAAAATGAGTCAAAATAAAAAAATTAATGCAATCTGCACTCCGGCAAATTCTAACGCATAAAATGATCTAAAAATGATTACACTGCCATGTATAGTTATTGCTGCTATAAAACTTTTTTAGTGGAACGATTTTGTCCAACTTTAGCATTAAATAACTCTTAAAATAATTCTTCGATTTGAAAACTGTCTGCATCAGCGTATTTATCAAACATTTCTGTATAAAACCACCGATTTTCATATTTTTGTATGCATTATTTTTGTTAATATTAACGAAGAAAGGCCTCCGGTCACAAAAAAATCAAAACCGGCGGCGGCGGCGGTGACAGCGGTAGTTACTTTTTTTTAGAATAGAGAGATAACAAAAGTATTAAAATTAGTATTCTGATATGCAGAGTTATAATAGCTTTGAGTCGATTGATATTTGATTTAGTACACATTAAAAAGAAAGAAACGCATTATTTAGAAACGAAACTTACGAAATGAATTTTAATAACATCAATATGGATAACAGAACAGCCATTACATCTCTATTACATTTTCTATTATGATACAACGAGTTTAGTTGTCTGTTACTAATGAACAACTAATCAATGCACAATATCATGTGTGCTAAGTTCACGTGAGACAAAATATGAATTAACATAAATCATAAACTATATTTTAACACTTTCCCTTGTTAATTACATATTTAGTCTCTAGCCTGATAATCCCATTTGATCACACAATATCTGTAATCGAGTTTTAGTTAACGGCTTAGTCATAATATCTGCAATCTGTTTCTCAGTAGAAATTTGCTCTACAACTAACTTGCCTTCTAATATTTTCTCACGAACGAAGAAATGCTTTATTTCTATATGTTTTGTTCTCCTGTGGTATTCTGGATTATGGGCAAGTTTTACAGCTGCACTATTGTCTACTTGAAGAATAGGTATTTCTTTTAGTTGTACTATTCCTTCATACAATCTTCTGAGCCAAAGAATTTCTTTAGTTGTTTCAGATGCTGTTATAACTTCAGCCTCTGTTGTTGAAGTAGCCACGATGGTTTGTCTTTGACTGCTCCACGAGATTGCACCTCCAGCATATATTATCACTGACCCAGATGTTGATCTTCCAGTTTTTATGCATCTTCCAAAATCTGCATCACTGTAACACTTTAATACTGTATTTGAATTTGTTGCGCTGTAAGTAATACCAAAATTTCTTATTTTTGATATTTAGCGAAAAACTCTCTTTACTCTCACTACATCTTCAGCAGATGGATTTTCTAGTGTTCTTGATAAAACTCTTATGCTGTAAGTTAGATGTGGTCTCGTTCCTACCATTAGGTACATTAGAGCTCCAACTGCTTGTCTATATGGAAAGGCAACTTTCTTAGATTCTTCAGTATTTTGCGACCTTGATGCCTTTAACATCGGTGTTGCTACTGGCTTGCAATTTTCAAATCCAAATCTCTTAAGAATTTTCTTGGCATATCCTTTTTGACTAACAGTAATATCTCCGTTTTTCTGATATTCAATTTCAAGCCCTAAAAAACAAGAAGCTTTTCCAGTAACTATCTTGAATCTGGCTTTTAACTTTTCAATGAAGATTTCACACTTTTCCTGATCATTTGCAGCAACTAATCCATCATCTACATACAATGCTATAATTAACTTTTTGCCAATCTTCTCTCGAATGTATAGACATGGATCGGCATCACTCACTTTGAAATCAAGTTTTAATAAAAATTGACCAAAACACTTATTCCAACAACGTGGAGCTTGGTTTAAACCATACAAACTTCGCTTGAGCCTGCATACTCTCTTTGTGCCGTCCTCATATCCTTCTGGTTGTTGCATGTAGATTGTTTTTTCTAATTCTCCATACAAAAATGCTGTAGATACATCAAATTGTGATAAATACATTTTTTCTTCTGCTGCTATACTCAATACGGCTCGTACTCTTTCTAATTTTGCTACTGGGCTAAAAGTTTCAATATAATCAATGCCTTGACGTTGACTATAACCTTTTATAACAAGCCTGGCTTTATACTTGTTAATACTGCCATCTGGATTTGTTTTGATTCTATAAACCCACTTACATGGTATAGCTTTGGCACCTTCAGGTAAATTAACTAATTCCCAGGTCTCATTTTCTTTTAAAGACTAGCAAATGGCCCCGTCAAAAATGACGGGAAAGTGTTATTTTAAGTTTACAACATTAAGTCAGACTCAATTAAACAGGTGATTGATATGCATGATTATTCAGATAGTGGCAAGTCCTCAAAAGCATTAAAAAAATAGTGTTTGTAAAAGTCAACCTTCAAATGAAGAAAACATGAACCACCTCATGCGGGGAAAAAAAAAGCTTTTTCCAACAACCCTATGGCAAAATTCTCATTTTTTCTGCACATCTTTGATGAAATTCATGTTTTTTTCGCAGCCTTTTGATGAAATTCGTGTTTTTTTCGCAGCCTTTTGACGAAATGAGTGTTTTTATCGGGATTTGTTGAAAAATTCGCTTTTTTTCTGCGCCCTTTTGACGAATTACACCTCTCGCGTTTCTTTGACAAAGTTTAGGGAAGAGTGCCACTTGGCAAAAAAAATTGTTCAAAATCTTGCCAAAAATCTTTTCAAGATGGCGGAAAAACATCATTCTTAAATTTTTGTTATTTATAAATCAATGATTTTGCCCCAAAAATAGAAAATGATGTTAAAACATGGATTTATAAATAACATAAAGATTTAAAAACGAAGTTTTTCCGCCATCTTGAAAAATTTGTTACGAATGCCGGTAAAATCTCGCGCACAACTACCAAAAAACTTACTAAATATAAAATAAAAAGATAAATATAAATAAATACCAATAAATGAGACGGCGATTCAAAAAAAAGGAGAGTTTCATACAGAAAAATATATATAAAAAAACTAAAAATACTTACACAAAAAACAAACAATCAGTTAAAATTTACAAACAAAAAAATCAATAATTTAATGCTTATGGTGAAATTCTCGTTTTTTCTGCACATCTTTGATGAAATTCATGTTTTTTTCGCAGCCTTTTAACAAAATGACTGTTTTTTCCACAATCCTTTCACCAAATGAGTGATTTTATCGGGATTTGTTGCAAAATTCACGTTTTTTCTGCACCTTTTTGACGAATTACACCTCTCACGTTTCTTTGACAAAATTCAGGGAAGAGTTCCGCATCCTGTGCCGCTTGGCGAAAAAAATTGTACCCAAATTCTTTTCAAGGTGACGGAAAAACACAATTTTTAAATCTTTATGTTATTTATAAATCAATGATTTGCACAAAAAAATAGAAAATGATGTAAAAACATGGATTTATAAGTAACATAAAGATTTAAAAACGAAGTTTTACTGCCATCTTGAAAAATTTGTTACGAATGCAGGTAAAATCTCGCTCACAACTGCCAAAAAACTTATTAAACATAAAATATAAGTAAAAGGATAAATATAAAGAAATACCAATAAATGAGACGGCAATTCATAAAAAAAAGGGAGTTTCATACAAAAAAAATTTCAAATATTTACACAAAAAACAAACAATCAGTTAAAATTAAAAAAAAAATCAATAATTTAATGTTTAGAAAAAGGGATCCTAGTCAGGGTCTGAAACATCATCAAGGTATGGTACTTCTCTTCTAACTGAATTAAATTTAAATTTTGATGGATGTTTGGTAATACACCCTCGATGTTTTCAGACTCGAATTTTTTCGGCAGCCGTTGGCTGAATCGTCCGTCTCTAAAATGGTAAACCATGGAAAAATCGATATATTGGCCAATAAAGGGTGCATTTTAAACAGCTAATGCAAAAATCCTAATAAAAAAAAAGAAATAAACAGCAGAGCAAGCGAGGCTTACCTTACAATCAAAATACGTTGACAGAAGCACAAGTGCATCCGAATGTATGCAGCAAATTAGTTACGTAACAGAAAATTTAGCTGACTAACGGTTCACCTGATACTGATGAACCAATAACCTTCAAGATCCCCGATTTCAAAATTTACATTTTTTTTTAGGATCTTATGTTGAAACTTGCACTTTTGCAACCTTTCGATGAAATTCTCGTTTTCTCTGTGATCCTCTAATGAAAATCATATTTTTTCTGTGATTATTTGACGAAATTCACATTTTTCGCGATACTTTGATCAAATAATGCATTTTTTCTGCAGTCATCTGATGAAATTCATGTTTTTTCCATGATTATTTGGCGACATTCACATACTCCATGATCCTTAGACGAAACATGCATTCTAAAGGACCCTTTGGGAAAAATTGTGTTTTTTTCTGCGATCCTTTGACGGAATTCATATTCTTTTGACGAAACCACCATTTTTCTACGATATTTTGATGATTTTTGCAATCCTTCAGGGAAAGCAGACAGATGATAGTTGCAAGCTCCTGGCTATGTTTTTTTTCATGCTGTTTGTTTCTATACATGGACTAAATGCACAGTAGGACATGGGAAAGGATTAGAAATAAACTCAAATGGCCGCTGTTTGTACTCCCATTTTTATTTTGTCAAATTCTGCTACCACCCCCCTTCTCGTCCTAAAAATGTCAACAAATTTTAATACTGATTTGCATCAATCCCAGGGATGATAAATTGTGCCGAAAAAGTGGAATTCCATGTTTTCGCTGGAAAGTGGCATGTCTGTAAATGCTTTTAAAAATATATGCATAGTTGAAAAAAAAAAAAAAGCTGTTGCATTTTAAAAACAGCAAAAAATAATTCACAGAAATATATTAAATTCAGCTTAAAAAATTCAGCATAGGTGAAATAAGAAATTTAAAAATAAGACAAAGAACATGTGGCATTTCTTTAAAAAATCAGATATTTATTTTTTAATTTTAGATGAAACTTTAAAATTTGATTCATATATTTGGCCAAAACTAAAACATATACATAAAGCTATGTTTTTTAACGGTACAAAAATTTAGTAAAATTAAAAAAAAAATGTAATTTTGATTTAATTATATAAATCTTTATTATAATGAAACGTTCCTGTGAGCGATAAACACTTTATGAACATGAATTTAAAATATGCATAGTTTAGATAAAAAATAAACGAAAAATTGTGCGTATTAGTGTTGTATGGGTGTTTAATTCTGTTCGGTGTAAACTCAGCTATCAGGCAAACTGAGAAATCCGTTAATTGCCGCGATCGCGCAATTCTTTTCCTGGTCAATTAGCGCCTTCTTTCCGAAAGCGATTCATTCGGAAAGTCCATAATAAAAATTAAAAAAACTTTTAAAACATTCAAAAATAACTATTGACAGATAAAAGCGAGTAGTTCCGAAATATCAGAACGTTTATCCCTCGGTTTTTCCCGAGGGGTCTCTCAATGGGGTGTAATCTCGTACAACCGTTCCTGTAATCAGTGAAATCATACTGTAATCAAGTCTTAATCATGTGTAATCATGTCATCACATGTAATCGGTGGTAATCAATGAAATCTTAACGTAATCCCATGTAATCAATATAATCATAGTATAATCATGTATAATCAAGTGTAATCTCGAATTAAAAATCTCGAGAAAAATCTATTTTGTCGCCATTCTGTCTTCTTCCTCTCGCTGTCTTCAGTTTAGACGGAAGTTGGGGAAGGCAAAAGCAGAAATGAGAAATGCCCTCGGAAATGGCAGAAAGGCGAGCTCACAGATGAGGAAAGAGATAAGCTAGATAAGAAAGTAGTCTGTGTGTGTGTGGGGGGGGGGGGCTTTCTCAAAAATTTGTGTTCGATTTTATTCAAAGAACGGTCATCACATTAGCGGTCGGCATGGGGCCATCGTAAGGGAGGGAAACTTTCAATCTGGTCGGCCCGGCAGCATTAGGACATATTTTTAAAGGGCGAGCTGGAGCAACAACAACAAAGAAAAAAAAAATCCGCGGGCTGTCGAACCCGATTTAAAAATTCAAACGAAACCGATAAAATATGAATAATTTTCAATGGATATGACCAGTGTTGGGGCAGAATCTGATTACAGAGTAATGAAATTATTGATTAAATTAAAATACATTATAATCACCTCATAATGCAATTGATTAACACGCAGAGCACTGAAAAGTAATTTCATTTTAAGCTTTTGAATTGTATAACCCGATAATTGTGTAAAGGATTACAAATCAATTCTTATTTAACATTTTAAGATTTAATTAGATTAATTTTAATCGATTACGTGCGGATTTCGATTACTCTTTTAATTATATAATCTAATTAACCTGCAATGGATTAAAAGATGATTTCAATTACGTTTTTAATTGTATAATCCAGTTAACCTGTAATGGATTGTAGGTCAATTCCAATTATATGTATTTTAAATATAACTTAGATTACATTCTAATATATTACAAGTTAATGTCGACTAAGTGTATTTAAAATACGCGGGAGATGAGAGGGACAGCAAGCAAATTTTTAAAATCTGATATATATTATTTATAACATATAAAAAAAATAAAGATAGGAGGGAGTGATAATTGTCACCCGGGTGGGGGGGGGGGGGCAATTTTCTAACTTTTTCTGGGTAGTAGTTTAGGTAATAACTTTTCTAGTTTAGGGCAGAGGGGGCGGCACATGCTCGGGCGTAAGAACGAATGGCCAGAGCCGAAACTAAGGGGTGGCAGAGGGGGCATGTGCCCCGGGCGCCAAATGAAGGCTTATACCTTTGGAATGGATCATTTTCTTCTGGTGGACTGATGGCTTCTATTATTACGAAACAGCCATTATAAATGAAGTGTTAGGTGAAGATGAAAGAGCAGTCGTAAAAAGTTAGAACTCTGATTTTCTGGTCAGAATGGAAAAAAAAATGGCCATAATTTTTTTTTGCCAAAAAAAATTATGGCCATTTTTTTTCCCATTCTGACCAGAAAATCAGAGTTCTAACTTTTTACGACTGCTGTTTCATCTTCACCTAACACTTCTTTTATAATGGCTGTTTCATAATAATATAAGCCATCAGTCCATCAGAAGAAAATAACTCGGTGAAAGCGGAAACTCGGTTAAGCAGGACTCGGATAATCGGGACTCTAACTGTATATTTTACTTTTAAAATGATCTTTAGAATATTTTTGTTGGTGTTTAGAGGGGAGTAATGACCCCCGTGACCTCCCCCTTGGATCCGCCATTGTAGATTACGTAGTTCAGTATTACATATTTTAAGATTACATGTTTTAAATTTTTAAATAAGTCGGCTATTAGAAAATTAGTAAAATTCTCTTTGTAAATATACTTTGTGGAAGAGGGGGAGGGGGCGCCAAAATCCATGCTTGCCACGGGTGTAAAAAAGGTTAGTTTCGGCCCTAGGCGAAGAGAGCGCCAAATGGAAATTTTGTTTGTCGTTTGATAGAAAAATGTATATATATATGGAATTTTGATAAAATTGTCTTGCAGTTAAAAAATCCAAACACGTAAAAATAACCAAAAGTAAAATTTTAAAAATATGCAACGAAAATAGAAAAAAAATCATTTAAAACTATTAAAATGCAAGCGAGAACGTTTTTTAAAGAACGCTCCCGTAGGTTTAACATTAAGGTTGCAGTCAAGTGCGGCGCCAAAACTTGCCCTACGGGGGGAGGGGCATAGTATCCCGACAGGGGGGCCGGATTAGAGCCCTGCGCGGGTCGGGCATATAATTTATATATATATATATATTTGGGTGGGGATTTGAATGGGTAAAAAAGCGCAAATTTTCATGTTTTAATAAAAGATAATCAAGGGAAAAATTAGTTTAACTCACGGATTATTTTGAGAGCATAGAATCCTGCGTGGTTTGGGTCATACCCGACCCGAACCTGTAAATTATATATCCACTCAGCCTGAACCAGTTTAAAAAAATTAGTTGGATTAATTGATCCTAATCTGACAAACTTCGACCCAGAACGGACAAGTTTCAATCTGAACCCAATCCTACACCAAAACTGAAAAAATAAACATAAAAATCCACAATGGAATAATGGAAAAGTAGCCTACAATTGTATTTCTACTATCAATTATATTTTTTATGAAGAAAAAAAATATTTCTGTATATGTGCTCCTTGATACCCAAGTAATATAATGTTTCATTTTTAAGTATATTTTGGAGAATATTTTGAGAAATCGGGTAGAATCGAACCCACCCACCAAAAGCAATTTAAGTTAACCCAACTCGAAATATATAAGTCAATTCGAACCTCTCTGAAAAAATATTCAGTTTAGCCGGATCCGATTCAAACTATCAGTCGGGTTTAGTTCTGTTTGCCCAACTCGATACAGGGTAGATTCGAACCCGAAACGAGATCTGAGCACGACAAAAAATTTCATCCTCCACATTTCGACCCGAACCCAAAATACTCAAACCTCTTAATTAAAAAAAAAAAAAAAAAAAAAAAGTATATATATATATCCATATTGTAATGCAACTATGCAAAAGTAGTGCTAAAATGAATGCAAAAATGAATCAGAAAATAAGCAGTTTGGATTAGAATACACCCTTAAAGGTCGGCCTGAGCCGATACAATTTCTACAAAAAATTCAGATTTTTCTTATCATATAATTCCTTTAAAGAATACTGCATACATATTTATGGGATAATTATGCAGTACGTTTTAAAATTAAGATGTGTTCGCAAGACAGAAAATACACAATAGCAACATTAATGATTACTTAGATTCTTAGACGTTTCAACATTCAAATAAGGATTCATTAAAAAATTAATGTAGTTTAGAAAAAAAAGGATAAAAAAAAACAAATCTTTTGAAGCTGTATAATAAAAAGTAGATTCGTGAAAATATTTCACTGGCCGTTATTAAGGGGGCTGGTCTCTCAGCTTCCGATTTTTCCCTCTCTAATGTAAAGTCTATGTACATTTGATGCATTCGTATATTTAAAATATCTCCTCGGGAAATTAATATTTTTAACTTCTATTTTTTGTGTGCACTTCCTAAAAGATGTCTCTTTTCTTCGTTCTCAAAATATTTCTAAAGTATAGAGTTAATTTTATATGAAGTGTTAAAATCGAACTCACAGTTCGCCTGCTTTTGACACATAAAATATTAAATTCAGCGTAGATTTTAGAAATATTTTGAAAACTGAGATAAAAGAGATCCTTTAAGAAGAGTACACCGAAAAAAGATGTTAAAAATATGAATTTCCTCGAGAAGATATTTGAAATATACGAATACCTCAAAAGTCCATAGACTTAAAACATTACCGAGCAGAATTCCGAAGCTGAGTGACCAGCCCCCTTAAGGCTTTCCTCAAATCCAAAGGAGCTACTTTGACACATTTCTTAATCCATTTCTTCTCGGAAACTCATAAAATTGGCAGGTGTTCTTATTCAGAAACTAGTAATCGAATGACGTTTTTTGATAAAGGCAATATATCTTTGATAATGTCAAATTTAGCGTTTTGAATGAAATCTCAGGAAGCGACTGCATGGGAAAGGAAAAAAATATGCAGCCACGTGATAAGAATCTGTTATAACTCGACAAGTGATTTATTTATCCAAAAATGGAAAATGCTATTAGATTCCAAATCCCTTCAGTGGCTTGTCAATTTTATACCTTCACAGTTAAAAATTAGTCAGAAAATGTGTCAAAGTTTTGAGTTGTTGAGCAGTGAATTTGAGAACCACCTTAAGGTATATTTCTAAAAAGTACGTTAACAGAAGTTCATTAAAGATATTAATATTTTTACGAAACACATTGCCTACCCTACACATACTGAAAACAATTCTGGCCCTGCTCGACCATGTATAAAAAGAAATGCAAGCCTGATCTCAGACCAGCACAAATCTGCTTAAAAAAAATAAAATAAAAGAGCCCGGGTCAGACATCATGTAGCTCTCTGATGCCGATCTCTACACTGGACATGTTACATTTCTGTATCGATGCTGTCAAACTAGCATTGCTTCGTGACGCACATTACATTTATACTTATTCTCGCGAAAGCCATATTCATTGAAAATAGCTCATTTTGTCGGCTTCGTTTAAATTTTTATATCTGGTCGCAGGCCTGCTAAATTTTTTTATCGGCCCGGCTGGCACGTGCACTTTTTTTACCGGACGGACCCGACCCGTTTATTTTGTTTATCGGCCCGTTGAAAAAATTGTCTTAATTCTGCTCGTTTGGCCCGTGTCGACCTCTAGTCTGAACTACATAATTAGTCTTGTCAAATAACGAAATCTAAACAATCCGAAAAAAATTCAGCTTTATAGAGGTTTCCATCATAGAAAGTATAATTGTCGGTATTCTTTATTTTGGAAATATCGAGGGGAACATGCAATATTTTTCATTGAAAATAGGATTCCATTATAGACAGATTTCATTTTCACATTTTTTACGGTAGTTGTAAAAATACCGAGAAAAATGCAAACAAAGGCGAAGTATACTCGTATTAAAAAAAAAAAATGCTACGAAAAAGTAAAAACGCACAACGGTAGCTATCGACTCATTGACTTCACGTATCATTTATGAAAAAAAAAAAATAAAAATTCAAGTGAGAATTCTGAAAAGTACACTCCCATAGGTTTAACATTAGCGTGCGAGTGTTTTTCAACCCTTTCCGTCACTCTGACAAACTTAAATGCTAATGTTAAACCTATAGGAGCAATCTTTACAGATTTCTCGAAATATTTTAAAATTTACTGTTAAATTATCGTACACAAAATAATTTATTTTGTATACGATTCCCGAGGTCAATACCCATTGTCGTGTTTGTTTCAATTTTGATTAGTTTTTTTAAATGAGGATAATTTTATTTTCAGAACCGGTTCCAAAAATGAAAGCGTTTGCATATGAAAAAACTAATTAAAATCGAAATGCACAACGATGGGTGTCTATCGAATCGTCCTCGGGTATTCTATGCAAAAACAAATCCTTTAAAAATATTAAAATATAAGCAAGAAATGTATAAAGATTTCTCCCATAGGTTTAACATTAGAGTTGAGTTTCTTTGTGTAACTAGTCACGCAAAGAAGCTGGAACGCTGATGTTAAACCTATGGGATTGCTCTATTGAAAATCTCTCTTTCTTTTAAATGTTTTATTTTTCTGTCTTGGAATGGCTGAGGTTGGTTAACAGTATTTACTTTTTCGATTTTAGTTGCATATATATATATATATATATATTCAAATTTACTATATATATATGTTATTTGTCACTTTCAGAACAGATTGCGAAAAATAAATCTTCTGAAATCGAAAACGTACAAACTAGAAACATTAAAGATCAATCTCAGATAAACTAAGAAAACAAAATTATTTAAAGATATTAAAATGCAAGTGAGAAATTTGAAAAGAACGCTCTCACAGATTTAACATTAGCTTGCAAGTTTCTTCGCGTGCCAAGTGTAAGATTATATGAACTCAAAAACCAGATTTTTTTTTGCCATGTTTATTCGATTTAATATGGAAAAGTTGTATCCTGTATAATAAGCAGTTAAGTTGTCGATTGTTAAGTTCGGTTAAGTTCTTGGCATTTGTTTGACGCTTGGTTACTTTTTATGGCTTGGCTCGGCAGACAGTTCCGAAGCCAGGAAATTTTTTCGGAATAGGTCCAAACCTTGTCATATATACCAAAAAAAACCCCTATGAAAACAGAACCTGTATACAATGTAATCTTAAACAGAAAAAATCATTGTCCCGATTGAAGAGTTACTAAATTTGCAAATATAACTTATAAAAGGGAAACCTGTATAAAACGATTTTTTTTAGATATCTTACGATTTTGTTTTCACAAAGGAAGATTTTCGTGGTCCATTCTCAACGTTTACCTCTAAAGACAAAAAAATGTCTCAAACAGAATTTTTTTAACTGCCCCTTGCTATTCCTTTAATACAGACTTTCTTTTACATACATAAAATATTTTACATACGCAAACATGCATGCACACACACACACACACACACACATATATATATATTAGAATATTTGTGTAATAACAGAATTTTAATAAATTTTAAGATTGTATTTCCTTATTTATACTTTACAAAATAGCTTATGAAGATAAAGAGTAAGACCAATCTCTGTAATTGAATGTATTACTAAAATAACTTTGTAGATTAGAAAAGGATTTTAGAATCTCTATAATATAAAAAGGCTGAGTATATACACCGTTAAAAAAAAAAAGTTTTCTACAGAAATAAAATGTAAATAAGGGTTAAATAACCTAGATTGTTTCTTAGTAGTAACATACCATGTATTTCAGCATTTAACACACAGCTCAAACATAAATCCAGAATATTTGTTAATGCAAATGTTACTTATTATTGTGGCATAACTATTTCAGTTATTTATTAAATAACATTTCTGTGTGTAAATATGTTTATTTGAGCTTTGCGATATTTGCTAGAATATAGAGCATATACAAGTATGCTCCCCAAATGTGTATACTTTAAAGTAGAAAACGACAACTGTTTTAGAAGATATTGCAAAAGAGAAACTATTTATATATTATAAGCTTTTATTTAACTTAAAACTTCATTCCTCTATACATATACACTGTATACTCTAACCCTGTGAAAAATGAACCTGTCTATAACGGAATATTGCCTTAAATGAAAATGAAATAAATGCCATACTATTATGAAAGCTAAGTCGAAAACCTGACAAAAACTAAATTTTTTACCAATCTTTACGGTAGTCAACAGATTTGACCGGATTTGACTGTATGCATATGATTTATTCAGTAAACTCGTACCTCATTCGGGAAGGGCATCCAGACCCCCCCCCCCCCCACACACACACACACTTCCTTGCCTAGCTCTGTGTGTGTAACAAAAGAAAATTTTATCAAAGTCATCTTTTGACAAAGATTCTACGATTTTAAACAGATCATAAAACTTCAGAAAATTCGCCTCCTGTTTCTTGTTTGCTGATTGACAAAAAATTTCACAGAGTTAAAATAATATATCGATCATTTACTTCAACATCAGAACTAAAAAATCGCGATTTTTGAATTATGACGTTGTTGCAACAAAGAGCGTATCAGCATGTTTTAGAACAGAATAATCACATTCGGGTTTTTACAGGTATTTTGAAATTCGCAACTTCGAACAAAACATCGCAATAACTAACAAGTTCAATAAAACTTCACAATAACTAGTCCGACAATGACATTACTTTTTTCTATTTCAAGTAGGAGATTTAAATCTATTGGTGATAATTCTCGATATAGAATTATAAAATAAATTAAGATTCACCAAATTATGTTAAGTGTGCCGCTTTTGTATTCATGTAAACTCATTTTTTTTTTTACCAGCGCCGAAACTAGCCTTTTTTTGAGCCCGGAACAAATATGGATTTTGACCCTTACCCCCCCTCCTTACGCACAATAAAAGTTGTCGACCGCAGATACCCTATGCAAAAGAAAAAAAAATTTTTTTTAATAAAAATCATTTAATAATAATTAAAATGCTACAAGGAAATATGTAAACAACGATTTCCCATAGGATTAACATTAGCTTGAGAGTTAAGAGCTTACACTATTCACGCGAAGAAACTGGACCGCTAATGTTAAACCTATGACAGCGTTCTTTTAAAAATTTCTCACTTGCATATTAATAGTTTCAAATGATTTTATTTTCTTCTGTAAATAGCTGAGAATGAGTTCTACAAGGGCTACAATCACTCTACCAGGGAGCCAACCAAAAAATGCAAATGCATGAACCCCTGGCAGAAGAAACCCCTCCGCCAATCAGCCAAGAAAACTGACCCAGAAAACAGCGACACATATATTGAAACACAGTCGGCCCCGCTTAATTGCATACAGTTGGTTCCACTGAATTGTATGCATTTAAGCGGGTTATGCGTTTAAGCGAGGACAGCAATTAATGTTAGCAGTATACGTTATCAATTGATTATATACCACAGATATGATAAATATTAATGAACATCATTTACCTAATAATTTAAAAAATATTCTTTTAATAATTTAGATTTTAATTATTAATTTTAAATAATTTATTATTACTCTCTATATAACAATATATGGAATAAGGTATAATGTATTACTACACTATTTACGTTACATGGTTTAATTTTTTATTATAATGTATGTAAAATTAAAATGAAAGTAAAAAAAAAAAAATTTGTTTTAAATCATACCTTTGAAAATAAATAAATTCTGCATAAATTCATTTTATTTTTCAATTATTTGTCAATTTATCACTTCTTTTTTCTTGTTGTTGTTGCCTACACAAAAAATCTTTTAGGGAAATTTGTTTTTTCCTACCTCGGATACTGTATTTCTCAATTTCCGGCGCTAAATATTGTTCCTTTATTCTCTTGACCATCCCGATTGTATTTCCCCCCCGATTCCAGGATTTTCCAAAAAGTACCCCCAGCATATTGAGTCACTGCATGTACGACAAGCTTTAAAAGACAAGAAAAACATAATTGTCCAAATTCAACACTCCTATGCGTTTCCTAGAATTTAGATAATAAAGTCTTCTTTCACGACGGTTTCTGTTCTTCGATCGTAGATATAACAAACCATTGTTACAACAACAAAAAGTTCTTCCTTTCTTCCCATTCATCACTATAACAGGAATTTATAAAATGCGGATTACTAGATTGGAGATATTTATGCAATTAACCGGGGATTGTTATGCGATAAAACGAGTATATTTAACATTAACCTTATGGGGAGCGTTTTTGTTCCACGGCATTCTATGCATATAAGCGGAGTATGCAATTATCCGTTACTCGATTAAGTGGGGCCGACTGTATTACGAAAACTATGGCATCCAAGCACCATAGATAAAAGTATAAGAAACAGCAATTATAGTCATTTACTACAAGCATATGACTTATAAGTAAACACAAATTCATAAAGAAAACAGAATAAAAACAGAAAGTATAGACATATACAAAAATAACACATGACTTCTATGTAAACACAAAAATTAAAATAAAAACAAAATGAAAACAGTGTTTAAAGTTATTTACAAATACGAAAGGCTTAGGAATGAGGAAAATAATAAAGTTCAATAAAAGTTCACGAAGATAAACAGGCAGAAACACCGTAGAAAAAAAAGATTCTTTAAAAGCGATATTTGATGAAAGAGTAGAGTTTATTAAATTCATTGTATAGGATGCAGAGTTTTTTATAATTTGATTTGGATAACAAAACGTTCTGAAGATTCCAGTTCAATGTTCTATTGCGGACAAAATTAAAACAAAAAAGCATTAAAGGACATTTGCCGAAGATGTAATGTTTGAAAACCAATGATTGAATTCTAACCGAGTTAGTGTTTAATTTTTCGATTTTGGTTGCAGATTTTTTTTTTTTTTTTTATAAAGTTACTTTCAGTTTCACAAATTTGAAAAGAACGCTCCCATAGGTTTAACATTAGCTTGCGAGTTACTTTGTCTTTAATGTATATATATATATATATATAATATACATACATTTTTGTATGAAATGAAAAATAAAATCTTCATTTGGCGCCCCCACCCCTTTCCTCGCCTTTCGTTCTGACGCTTGGGGCACATGACCCCTCTGCATCCCCCTGGTTCGGCCCTGTTTTTTACTGTAAGTTTTAGCAACATTGGTCCCACCAAATTCTCCGTTGATGAAGTTTTACACTTTATCTAGTTACAATAACATCTCTCAAAACGGAATTACTAGAGATCGGAAAAATACCGTTTTAAACAGGTATCCGCTTTAGGCAGAGTATTTCTGTGATTATCCATCCTTTCGTAATCGGGATCATGAAATGTTTCTGTTTTTAATTTTTCACAGGCTTTACTGCTACAAAGAAGGAATCGCAAAGGTCTGGATAAGTGTTCCATTTTACATAGATTTTTATATTAGCGGGTATAAATTGTACAGTGTTAATTTCGTCAAACTTTAAATTTTTTCCATTTATGGCACGCTTCGTTAGACATGTTCTAATGTCGTAGATTTAATTATAGTACATTTATGCTCTCAAGCGGTTATTATCAGTGACGGATCCAAGGGGAAGGAGACGTGGGTCATGACCCCCCCCCCTCGTAAACAACAGAAAAAGGCTAAAAGTTATTAAAAAATGAAATATATCTTAAATTCTTTCAATCCCCCTCCTCCGAAGTTTGTTCAACAATGCGAATCTCTCTGACTCTTTAAACCTCTACTCAAATCAAAATTAGGTAATTTCTGATACATCCGTGAAAATATTACTAATCTCAAGAAATTTGAAAGTGCACTTATTCGGAAACTATGTGATCGAAACTGTTTTCCATTTTTCAATAAAAGCGAAGAATCTTACCAAAAATTCCGTAAAATTTGGCATTTTAAACTAAATTTCAGGACGCGAAAGCAAATTGCTCTCTCATGATGACATTTCTGTGGCTCTCAAGTACTAAAAATTGGCTTAAAATGCTAACTTGAAACCATTTCTGAATCATTCTTCGCATTTATAAGAAAATGGGAAATGCTACGATTTCTTGGTATCTCAATGAAATCTATATATATATATATATATTAACGAATACTACTGCAAATAATTTGTATTTAGGAATGAAAATGATTTCGCGAAAGTATCAGAAAAATCGTCAGTTTTAATTTGAGAATAGCCTTCAATATAAAAATTGATCATGAAGTGGTGTAACCCCCCCACACACACACACACCCCCCCCCCAAAAAAAGAGCCATGACCCCCTCTAAATTGAGTGCTGGATCCACCCTTGGTTATTATAGAGTGGATAAATTTTAGAGAATACATGTGAAAACGTCTATAATGGAATCCTGTATTAAACGGAAAAAAAATAATGGTTCTGGCGAAAGAAACACTTTAAAATTATACCTGCTAAAACAAAAAATTTCGAAATTTTTGCCGTTTTAGCAGATGTTACTACTTTTTTATTCATGATTTAGTGTACGAACCCATCGTTAGGGGGGGGGGGGAGATTCCGACCCCACTCCCTTGGCTACGCCACTGTCGGCAGAACGGTGATAGGCAAATGACCGTCCTGCTTGATACTATTTTCTTATTTTGGACAAATCTAAAAAGTTAACATGTAAAAAAAAGAAAAAAAAGATTGCCTTTTTAGCAGAAGTTACTACTTTTATTATTCATGATTTAGTGTACGGACTCACCGTTAGAGGGGGACATTCCGACCCCACCCCTTGGCTACGCCACTGTCGGCAGAACGGTGATAAGAAAATCACCGTCCGGCTTGATACTATTTTCTTATTTTGGACAAATCTAAAAAGTTAACATGTAAAAAAAATTAAAAAAAATTGCCGTTTTAGGACAAGTTACTACTTTTATTATTCATGATTTAGTGTACGGGCCCATCGTTAGAGGGGGACATTCCGACCCCACCCTCTTGGCTACGCTACTGTCGGTAGAACGGTGATAGGAAAATCACCGTCCTGCTTGATACTATTTTCTTATTTTTAACAAATCTAAAAAGTTAACATGTAAAAAAAATAAAAAAAATTGCCGTTTTAGCAGAAGTTACTACTTTTATTATTCATGATTTAGTGTACGAGCCATCGTTTGGGGTGAGATTCAGACCCCACCCCCTTAGCTACGCCACTGTCGGCAGAACAGTGATAGGTAAATCACCGTCCTGCTTCATACTTATTTCTTATTTTGGACAAATCTTAAAAAAAAAAAAAAAAAAAAAAAAAAAAAAAAAACAGATGTTTGGAAGGCAGTAAAATCGAGTAAAACTGTTAAATCATAAATTTTAGCAATTTAATCACGTGTAATCACGTATTTCCAAGTGAAATCAACTGTAATCAAGTGTAAACAGCTGTAATCTGGTATAATCACATGTAATCTAGGTGTAATCAGGTATAATCACATGTAATCATAGTAATCCGCTGAATCAGCTGTAATCAAGGTGATTCCGTAATCTCGTACACGATTTCTCCCATTGAGAGACCCCTCGGTTTTTCTTAAAGAAACAGCGTTTCACTGTTGCCACTACAGAAGAGTGAAATATATGAATAATTGATATGAATCAATATTCATATGAATGATTCATATGAATAATGATGAACAATCATTAAAATGAATCATTAAAACTATTAATATTTGTTGAAAACATTGATAATATTTTTTAAAATATTTATTCAATAAATTACGTAATATTTCATATGTATGTCGTAAACTGACTGCTTGTAAATGTAAACAGTCGTAAATAAAATTGCTGTTTATAAATGTAAACAATAATGAAAAACGCATTTCAAAAAACTTAAAGGCTTTAATATGCTTTAAAAATATATTTAAAGCAGAATCAGATGTTAGCCGTATTTTTTTTTTTTTTTTTTTGATGAATCGTCAAAGAGTCATTCATTTGTTTCTTAATTTGCTGGAATTTGAATCTGAATGGCAACAGTATCGTTTGTTTGAATTTTGATTTCTAATAGCTTAATTTTAATTTAGAACTTAATGCATTATAAATGGATATGATACACATGTTTTATATGAAAATGTGCTGAACAGACATGATTTCAAGTAGAAAAAATTATCATTTAGCTGTCATATGTTAAGATATGTTTTTTATAAAGTCTAACATGGCGTTTAGCTACGGTCGATTCGCACACTGGAGTGGTTCGCACCGGCATCGTTCTGACGGTCCCCTGCACTCAGATTTTATTATAAGTAGATTTTATTTCATTCCATCGCTTTCTTCCAATTTGAACTTTCCTTGCTGTTGATTGCTTCTATGTATGTTTCAGGATTTTCATTTTCATAAACTAATGACTCAGATTCCATTATATAATCATCAAACTGTGCAGGCTTTCGCATCTTGTCATGTTCTCTCAATTACATATCATGCGATGGTTTAACTTCTTTATCACTATCAACATCGCTGTCACTTAGATCGTTTTGTTTTTCATCTTCTTTAAGTTGTTCATCATCATACTTTCCCTGATTAGAAAGATCGCTTGTATTTTCTTGTTTATTGTCGTTGAATGGTAAATGAACTGAATTATCACATTTATTCAATTTTTCATGAAAAATGACATCTCTAGAAAAAATCATCCTGTTTTTTTCTTGAATTCAAATTCTGTAACGCTCATCAGAATCGTAACCTACAAGATAAACTTTGATAGCTTTCTTCTCCATTTTTCTTCGCTTTTGTATAGGAATATGAGCATAAAATGTAGAACCTATTACACGTAAATGCTTCATTCCAGGTTTCTTTTTGATCCACAATTCATAAGGACTAACTCCCTCTACTGAAGATTTTCCCGTTCTATTTAGGATATATATCGCAGAAGATACCAGTTCGGCCCACATTGCATCCGGAAAACTAATATCAGGATTCGAATATTTGAATGTTCTTGCCATTTCTACAATTGTTCTGTTCTCTCTTTCACTTGATCCATTCTGTTGTGGCGTAAAAGGTGCGGTAGGTCTTTTTGTAATTCCTTCTTCACATAGAATTGCTTCAATATCTTTATTGTCAAATTCTCCACCATTATCGCTCAAAAATTCTTTAATTTTGTATCCCATAGTTTTGGCATGAGCAAGCATATGTTTTAACATAGTATTGACTTCTGACTTCTCTCTTATCATGTAACCATACCTAAACTTTGTGAAGCTATCTTTATACAACTAAGTATCGTTTCTTTTGAAAAGATTCAGGAAACGGGCCACAGACATTAGCCGAAATAAGTTCATCTGGTTCTGTTGCTTTCTTTCTGTTTCCAAAAGGTAAGCGATGTGCTTTTCCATAAATGCATGGTTCACATAACTTATTTTCCAGTTGAACTTTGATTCCTAACTCTTTTTCAAGCTTTTGTTTGATGTGACATTTATCTTGATGACCCCATCTTTCATGATAAAGTTGTAATAAAGAATCGTTTTTCTCAGTATTGTTTATTTCTAAAATTTGCTTTGGCATGATTGGCTCAATTATTGCCTTAAACAAAGATCCAGACACATTGCGTGTTCCATACAGTACCACTTGATCATTTATCTTTAAACAACATTCAGTAGATGTCGATCGAAATTCACTGTCTTGATTTCTGTCTTGAGCAGCCAACACTGAAAATAAATTTTTGTTGACTTCAGGTACATACCAGACATCCTTCAGCTGAATTTCTTGACATTTTCCACCAGCAAAAGATTTGAAACGAATAGTTCCTTTTCCAATTGCAGACAATGTTTCCTTTCCAGCAGCCTTAATGCTACAAGGACTAAGAAATTGTGTGAAATCTGTAAAATACTCTGAACACTTCGTGATATGTTGAGTTGCTCCATTATCAATCCAAAAAGTTGTTGAATCTGCTTCCGAAGTATACGTTTCGACAGAAATAGACATCGCTGCACCATTGGCGGTTTTCTTTATATCTTTAGTATTACTATTTGGTGACATTTTGGCTGATTTTCCGTCATAAATCCATTTTCTACACTTTCTTACCCAGTGACCTTGACGCTTACAGTAGTTACAAATGTCAGCTCTATATGACTTCTTGATAAATTTGGAATTTTTATCTTTATTTTATTTTTCTAATCTTGAAGCTGCCAGTGCTTCTTGAACAGCAATATCACCTTTTTCAACTTTGATGAAATTTCTCTCAAACATACAAAGTTGCTCTGTTAACTCATCAAATGTTCTGTCTTCGTTTTTAGACAACAACATCCAGCTAGACTTATAGGTTTCAAATTTACGAGGTAAAATTTGCAATACTTTACAGACTAACATTAAATCAGGTAACTTATTTACACCAATATCTTTAAGTCCGTTATTTAATTCACTCCAAATGGTTATTAACTTAGCTATGTGAGTTGTAACATCATCGCCTAACGCCCAGTTAAATGCGAAAAATTCTGTACATATCTTAAATAACTGATCTTTTGACGTTGCTTCAAAATGATGCTTTAAGGCTTCCCACATTTCATGCGCTGTTTCTTTATCCATAATCTTTTGATAAACTACATCAGTTACGGTACTTGCTATCACGGATTTTGCGTAACTATTAGCTTTACGATACAAATCAGAGCGTACTTTATGTTCCTTGATTTCTCTGTCTTCAGCTGTGCTACTTAATGGTTCAGGTTTCTTTAATTTACCATCTATAACATCAAGTGCTCCTTCGTGATAATCAAGTAAATCTCTAATCTTGCGTTTCCATATTGGCCAGTCTTCTACACCAGTCAATAACTTAACTTGCTTTGTTAAATCCATTTCTTCTTAAACTTTAATGCGATTTCAAAATCTTTTAATAATAACATTCTCTACTAAAATAAACTAATGTTTTACTTCACTTGCTATGATCAAAACCTAACTTATCTATATCTAATTCTAATCAATCAGACTTGAGCTAACTAGCACATTTCAAAGCGAGCTGAAAAGCCCATAACCTATTAAAAGCCCATAACCGCAGTGGAAGCGTGCTGGGCCCATAACCTATTAAAAATATTAGTATTCTGATATGCAGAGTTATAATAGCTTTGAGTCGATTCATATTTAATTTAGTACACATTAAAAAGAAAGATACGCATTATTTAGAAAAGAAACTTACGAAATGAATTTTAATAACATCAATATGGATAACAGAACAGTCTTTATATCTCTATTACATCTTCTACTATGATACAACGAGTTTAGTTGTCTGTTACTAATGAACAACTAATCAATAAACAATATCATGTGTGCTAAGTTCACGTGTGACAAAATATGAATTAACATAAATCATAAACTATATTTTAACATATAACAGCTAGTGGCGCCGATGGGATCCGTGGTTCGTATCCCATCGGCGCCCCTAGCGCCAAAGTGGTGACCCGGATAAAACACGCAACCTTCAACAACAATCACCTCCCATTTTAACCAACAGATGGCAGCACCAAACAAATCATCTCCAGCAACAAGCCTGTGAAACCAACTGGTTAAACGCTCACAGCACTGGCATGCTACGCATCACTCACTACTCACGAGTACATATCGCTCGTCACACATCGACAAGGTTTCTCACTAGGGAGGGAGTGTGTAGCGATCTCATCTCACATGATCAGTATAAAGTGAGTTACTAGATTAGAGTAACTGGCTTGGCCTTTTGCTCGACGCTAGCGTTCTCGCCCCCTGATCATGGTATCCGTGATTCGTATCCCATCGAGGCCACCTGAGACAAAATATGAATTAACATAAATCATAAACTGTATTTTAACATATAACCGCTAGTGGCGCCGATGGGATCTGTGGTTCGTATCCCATCGGCGCCACTAGCGCCAAAGTGGTGACCCGGAGAAAACACGCAACCTTCAACAACAATCACCTCCCCTTATAACCAACAGATGGCAGCACCAAACAAATCATCTCCAGCAATAAGCCTGTGAAACCAACTTACAGACTGGTTAAACGCTCACAGCACTAGCATGCTGCTCATCACTCACTACTCACGAGTACATATCGCTCGTCAGACATCGACAAGATGTCTTTCTCACTGGGGAGGGAGTGTGTAGCGATCTCATCTCACATGATCAGTATAAAGCGAGTTACTAGATTAGAGTAACTGGCTTTGCCTTTTGCTCGACGCTAGCGTTCTCGCCTCCTGATCATTGGATCCGTGGTTCGTATCCCATCGAGGCCACAAAATTTAATAAATGCATTGGTGTGAAAACCCCTGGTGTTTCTGGAATAAAATTAGATGAATATGAAAGTGAAAATAAAATTGATG
Source organism: Maratus speciosus (assembly GCA_963932465.1). Taxonomy (NCBI): domain Eukaryota; kingdom Metazoa; phylum Arthropoda; class Arachnida; order Araneae; family Salticidae; genus Maratus; species Maratus speciosus. The sequence goes on from OZ010794.1 coordinate 84,974,546, forward strand.
AAACATTATATCTAGAAACTCATGGAAGTATAGGGTATCTAGTAAGAGGAACAAGGCCAGATTTAGCTTTCACTTTAAGTAATTTGACTCAATATTCATAATCTGTGGATGGTGATTAGCGTTACAGAATTTAGATTACAGAAGAAAACAGAATTAACATAACATATAATCCCTCCTTTCGCATGTCAATGATTCTCAGAAATTCCTACACTTGTAATATGTTTTTTCATGACATCATAACTCAAATTCTTAGTCATTATATGCCTCCAGTTCAGACGAGTTTACATATTTTGTATATATAATGTTAACGACCAATACAACTCATAATTCCATAACATAACTTGGATATGTTAACAAATAAATTAGTATAACATTCATAAAAATAGAAACAAAACGTCTAAATAAAAATCACTTGATGGCGTGAACATGTGTAACTTCCTTAAAGACAAGTAAATGTGACATTTACGATCAACCATTATTGGCATTTAATCTTATAGTTTGGCGACAGTTTTTTGGCCGATGGGATAACCAAGTAGCACCGTTTTAATTTACCACTCGAAAAATATAAAAATGCTAACTGGCGAGTTAAAAAAAAGCTATTGGCCAGATTTTCACCCGGCTAACATAAAAGTACCAGGAATTCTTTGTGATCATGGCAACTTTTATGTAGTTTTATTCGAAAAAATAATTTTGATTCTTTAATCAAAATGGAAACCTTTCTTATGAAAAGCGAAGGAATCAGCCCGTTGTTTATGGCAGTTACATCTTACATGACTTGGACTATTATAATATAAACGAAATAATGGAGATAGAATAATATTCGGCGACTTATCACACCTGTGGCTGGCTAACATTAAAGTACCAAAATGGCCGCCTGGAATATAAAAAGTGAAGGGATCCGCCTGGAGCTGTTGATGATAGTCACATGACTTAGGCTATTATTATAGAGATTGTTTTCAATTTTAAAAACAGCGCAAAGAATAATATTTCCTAACGATTAAAAATTTATTTTCACGTGACTATTAAAAACAGAAAAAAAACTTTAAAATTACCATTAAAGGAGTACGTGTTAAAGGCAGGAAAATATTAAAAATTATGTCCTGAAAATTGCATTTACACGTGAATATTAAAATAAAAAGGAAACATTAAAATAATAAATACATTAATATGCGTTTAACCCTTTCACGGACAAGGCACTTCTATTCGTAAAATCTTGAAATCAGTGAATGGCACCAGAATTTACAAACAAATTTCGAAATACAAAAATGCTTTTGTTCACTTACTTAATAAAAGGGAAATTTTCATCCCAATATTCTGATGCTAATGTGGAATTTAAGAATTAAAATTAAGTGGTCCAAAAAGGAACCACCGCCCTTGAAGGGGTAAAAGCAGCAAATTTTAGTAATTGTATTATGTCAATCGTTTTATAACGCTGTTAAAAAATACCGAGAGACAAAGACTCTGTTTACTTAATATATTTTATTTTAACTTCTTTTCAAATGTTTAACTGGTCTTCTTTAACCAAACACGAAAACAACCATTGGATGTCTTAACAGCAACTAATTCTACCTTAAATTTTTGCAATCAAAGGGAATTGAATGGAAACCCGTTTACAGGGAGATTGCTACAGGTTTTTTCAGTATAATTCAATCTTCTCTAATCTTTTTAAAACCGATCAGATTAGCGTGCAATTAGATTCTACGGTGTCTGAACCAGGGATGGCGAGCGTAACTTGCAGGGGGCAGAGCCCCCTAGTGTGAAAATAAAAAGTTTTGATCAGCGGCGCAGACAGCCAACTTGGGCCACACGTAGGATTCATTAATTATTATGTACGTTTAATAAACACGCATAATAAATTAATAATTATCTGTATTTATGTATGTATTAATTATTTAAAAAAATTTTTGGGGACATTTTCGTTTCCATTTTTGATAAAAACTGGAAGATTACCGAAATTCTGTTTCTGTTTCGGTCGATCCTTAATTATTATTACATGTGCCAGCAGACCCGTTGGTCAATTATCTTTTCAGATCTTTAGTTCAATGATTAGTCAACCATTGGCTCAGACGCAATTCCTGCCGTTGCCTTAACGCCTTAACCAATAGCCAACTGTTAGGCTGACTTTATTTTTGTTAGTTAGTCTGAGTAATTTTGTAAATATTTCAAAAAGAGTTTAAATGAGTGGTTTTTAATAAAAACGAATCACAAAACCTTATTATTATTACTGCACAATTTCTTTAATCCGGAATATGCACAATAATGGCGATTCCGGATTATAGAAAATTAAATAACTTTGTAATTACATTAACATATTTAAAAAAAGTGATACATAAGGCTAATCATATAAAAAAATTAAGTATATAGAACCAAGAAATACCGAAGTAAGTCACAAATTAAATATTAAAAAAAAAAGTAATAATAATAATAAAATCCGATTTCGAGATGTTTTGGTGCCATCTTATCTTTGGAGAAAGAAAAATAGCAAAATGAACATTCCTTCCGAATTTTTATAACTTAATATAAAAAAAGACATCTATATTGATTACTATGTAATCAGAAATTTCTTACAATTGTAAAATTAAAAAAGAAGAAGTTGTAAATTAGATAATGTCTTTTATTTTCCCTAATTTTCTTCTATAATTCCTTCATATATGTTTGATGGCGCCATCTATGATCTTTTTGATCTTTAATGGAAAGTAAAAATGAATAAACATACTGCAATGTCCGGATTACAGAACTTTCCGATTTATCAGAGATGTCCGGATTAAAGGTGTTATACTGCATTATTATGTACATTTTCTTATGCATCTTCAGACATTAAGGAAGATTATGGTAAAGAGGCTACTTCACAGCTCACTAATATTAATCCTATGAAAGAAATCTTTTAAAATATCTCCTTTGCATTTCAATATTTCTAAATATTTTTTTTTCACTCCATAAGCTGAAGTCGATCTCTACAAAGGCCTTTTTTTACTTTTTAGATTTTTTTAAGGTTGATTTTATGCGGATTCTTTCACATTCAAAACCAGTCTTAGAAAATAGAAGTGTAAAAAAAAAAGTTTTAACAAAATCAAAAATGAAAAAAAACAACCTATGTAGAGATCAATCCCAGCTATCCAGTGAAAAAAATCCTTGGAATAATTTTAAAAAATCTCGTAATAGCCACATTGTCTCTTATTTAAACAAATAGAAAACTCGTCGGATGTGCCAATCCCAAAACTTTCTTCTAACTCATACATGTTAATACTTCCTGAAAAATGCAGTATAGCAGTACACCTGTTACGTGATTTACACCAAAATCCAATCCGCAGCAACTTATGTCAACTTCTAACTGAATCTGAAGATTGATGAAAATCAGTGCATTAGTTCTTGAGATAGAGCTATTGCGGAAAACATAAAATTTTTTGCATAATAGCACCATCTGTTGGGCGAGTTACACCAAAAAAATTTCAGAATGAATTATACAAGGATACTAATATAAGGAATAATAATATAAGGAACTGAATCTGAAGTCTCATGAAAATCCATCCATTAGTTCTTGAGATATAACTATTGTGGAAATCGTGAAAAATGCAGCATAACAGCGCCACGTGTTGGGCGATTGACACTAAAAAGTAATCAGCACTAACTTATATCAGGGACTAACTGAATCTAAAGTTTTATTAAATTTCGTTCATGAGTTTTTGAGATAGTGTGCCCACAAAATTTGAGTCACCTACAGACAGACATTTTGTAAAAAAATATTTTTCGGGGTCTCTGACCCCTAAAACGTGTCAATCCGTCTAAAACCAGAATTAACAATTTTTACGAATCAATGCTTTCTTCTTGTAAAGATAGAAGAAAGTAAAAATGAAACACATCATTTAACTTGATCAAAAGCAATTTTTATTTTTTAATTTCAATATAATTCAAATCTAAGACAATTTAAATTTTGTTAAAAAAAGAAGACTGTATGTACAAACAATCGATATGCTCAGAAAATTTTAAAAGAAGAAAAATACAATACATTTCTAAAAAAAAAAAAATAATAAGAGAACTCATACATCAATTAAAAAGAAACTTCAGTTGCAAGGATTTAAAACTTTTTTCTTAATTGATATATATATTTTTTAAGTACTGGCAAAATTGATAAAAGCCATTTTAACAGAAGAGTACAGTTTAAACATTTCATAACACAATCGGGGTTTTTATTTAACGCGTGATATCATTCTTTTAAAATTTAAGACCAAATTTGAGAGCCTAGTCACACCTACAATGAGGAACAACAGGGTGACGGATTAAAAAAATCCATTATATTTTCTTTACATAATTCAATTCTATGTGCATAAATTTTCCTAAAACAATATGCTGATGTTTAGGCAAATGACAAAGCATTTCAATTGGCATTCACGGCATTGAATAACTTTAAAAGCATTTTTTCTTTCTTTTTTTTTTTTTTTTTTTTTTTTTTTGTAAATGCTAATCATGTTGTCTCCCGTCACATTTAAAGCTTAGTCTTCAAAACAGCAACACTTAAGAGGCTACTTCAGTCAGGGAAAAACATCCGTTTGCTCATGTTAATCCAATGGCAGAATTTTTTTAAGATAGCTCGTTTACATTTATATATTTTTAAATAATTTATTGTTTGCATTGGACAGCTGCGATCGATCTCTTACATCTGTCGTTTTTTACTTTTTCGATTTGGTTTTCAGGTATTTTTAATGAGAAAACTTTCACTTTTGGAACCGGTTTCGAAAGTGAAAGCATCTTCATAAAAAAATCTGCAAACAAAATAGAAAAAGTAAAAAACGTCCTTTTTACAGATCGACCTCAGCTATTCAATGTACAAAACATTTTAAAATATTGAAATGCAAACAAGATATCTTAAAAATTCCTTCTGTAGGATTAGCATTAACGAATGTGTGACTGAAATAGCCTCTTAATGGAAGCCTTAACGGATGCAAATGAAAACCGCGCTGGGACATCGATTTTCTGATGTTATGGACGAAGGTAAATTGGCAACAGACAAGGTATCACCATCCTTTGTTAAGCATAACACACACAGATAGTGTTGCCAGGCATGGAAGAAAGAAGCAGATGGAGATGCAGTATGCCTTTAAAACGATTTGTAATAGGATGCGCGTTATCGCTCAAATTTAAATACCCTCATTAGGCCCAAACAAAAATAGCAGGTGCAACAGGAACCGAATTCTTTGACCTCCCTTGCATTTTTTCTCTAAATGAAAATGATCTGCTTTTATTTAAGCATTCTGCAGTAGAATTTCAGTGTATTATGAATTAAAAACAGTATGACTCGAAGTTTTCTTCTTTTTTGCGGAAACACATGATTGTGTTTGGACCGAATGTAGCGGATTTTAGGGTTACATTTTTGGCGTCACCTCCACCCACCACACTTCATCTCTATTTTTCCTCTTTACTCTATGGTTGCCAGTTGTCCCGTGTAAATCGTCACCAAGTACCATTCATTTCTTACAGTTTATTTCACCAGCTTTAATGGACGAAAATTCTGCCATTTGATAGGGCGAAGAAAATTACTTTAAAATACTGGTGCCCAGAGAATTTCGAGACCCGATTTACACGGGAAAGCTGGCAACACTACCACAGATCAACGGGTACACAGATCAACTTTTTAAATAGGTAGAGATATAGGGGAATGTGGCCTAAAATGATCCTAGCGGGCAAAACGGTCCACACATGTTTTCTTCCAGATAGGTCACGCTATCTACAGGGTAAAACATAAACTAGTTGTGCCAAGTGAAGAAGAAGCAGTGACGGTATTCAAGCGATCGCAGTATTGCGCGTCTGAATAGGATTCTTTGAAAAGTGGGTTTTATAAAATCTGTTAGATGATAAGCACTAACTTTCATATTTATTTAGATATACAATCTTTCATGTACAGAAATATGACTTGGTTTACTTAATAGAGTATGTTTTTAGACGTGAATTACACTTGCTAGGTTTGTTATGTTTCTCAGCGTCATCCAGCTATATGACCTAAAATGGACGGCCATGTTGCCGTGTTACCCGGCCATGTTGCCGGGTAAAATGATCCATTATGTGAATCGTTTTACTACCATTTCATAAGCTGAAGAAAATCCGGTACCGGGTCCTAGCCATCATGGGAGCCAAATGTGTGACTGCCCTAAATCTTTCTCTTTGAGCCAACGTGTTTTCCTGTTACTTTTGGATCAGAATTTTCAAATATTCCATTTTATTATTTTTTCAAAATTATTTGTGATACTTTATATTTTTGAATTTACATAAAATAAATTATGTATGCTATTTGATTGTAAAACTTATTTTATTTCATTATGTATAATCATAAGTACTTTTATACCCTTTATTTTACCGATAAAAAAATCATTTACAATTATTTTTAAATGAAGGATCGTTTTGCCCTATGGTGAGGATAAAATGATCCTTTGGACCCTTTTTCAATTTTTTTTTTCATTATTCAATTTGGGTTTAAAATATTATTAAAATATGTTTATAATACAAAATGTAGTGTAAAACATATTAGCATAGGGCCAAAGGTTTATTTAAACAGTTATGTTATTTTACATAAGTTTTTACCTTAAGAGGATCATTTTAGGCCACCTTCTCCTAATCATTATAGAGCTGATAACATTGTGTACTTCATTTTGTTTTAATATTTTTTTGACTAATTCATGTCTTTTTTGATGAACTAATATGGACAAGACTATTGTTTGTGTGTTTCTAATAAATAAAACTTAAAAGTTGTCTTTTATTTTGAGTGATCACCTTGTTGTTCCTCATAATAATAATCGTTCATCAGAAAGTTTGTTAAAATATGTTTTTTCTGCAGAAACAGTGTTGCAACCGGTTCAAGAACCCACAACAAAACGACTTTGAATAAAAGACAAATGATAACCAACATATGCATTTTAACATTCGTATAAAACAACATTCACTTTCAAAAACCTGTAATGCTACAAACAAAGTTTAAAAAATAACGTATAACACATGGGTATGCACAAGAATAATTGAAAACACATAAAAAAATCATATTTGGAGAGGATGAAGACATGAATAAGTTATACTTCTTTCCTGCAAATTCTACTTTCAGTTCACGAAAGCATAAAAACAAACAGTCATCCCCCTCCCACCCTTTCTATCACGGTATGATTACGGCTGTTTATTACAATTTTGTACTAAGCAGCTTTTTAAAAAAATTCCAACAACTTAATAGTTCAAAATTAAATCTCATTGTCCCGCAGTGACGCCTAAATGACCTACTCATCATATTTTCTCAAACATTTGGGTATTCTCATACTCCAAAATGGTTGAATAAGAAATTTAGCACAAATCATTAGAGTTATTTTTTAGATAAAATTTGCATACACACACAAGCATTTGCTCGTATAACATAACAGCAGGAAAGACGGAGCATAGCTTGGTCAAAATTAGCTTTGAGATCAACTCGATAAAACAATACATTCTCGGCAGGTCGTCAAGTTTGGTGACATTGTTTCATTTGACGCCAAGCATGTTTTTTGGCATTGGTAATCTTGAAATTTGACTTTCCTGCCAAATCTGGCGAAATGTTCCCAAGCTTTGCGACTTCGTTTACTGCCAACTTTTTAACAACATAATAACTGTTGTAACCTCGATTCCCATTAAAATACATTGACCTATATAGCCAAAAAAATGACCCACTGATCGAATTTTCTCAACCACATGAACTATCCCATTGTCCTTCTTGTATCTCAAAATGGTAGAACACAAAATTTAGTCAAGATCATCAAAGATGTTTTTTAGATAAAATTTCCAAACACACAAGTTTTGCTCCTATTATAAAACATGATGATAGGAGACAATATTGTCGTGCCGCAACATTTTCTGATTTCTATGATACAAGACACAAACAAGAAGCAAAAAAAAAAAAAAAATAAATAAACGGTCTGAGAACAAAGTGCATGGCTGATTAGCCTACACAACCGTTATTTATGAATCAAGTAAACATGCCGAATTAATATTGAATTAATTATTTATATATTAAAAAAAACTTAGCTCAGGACGGATACAAGAAATACATGATAATGAGCAGGGGTGGGTAATTTCTAGAAAATCTTACCATGCTAAAAAATGCAACGTACAGTTGATTTCGAAGACTGCCTAAAAATTCACTCACCAGTGGCGAATAAAATGATGTATTTCTCCACCCCTGATAATAAGTTTAATTTAAACCCTTGGGAAAACTTTTACAAGGAAAATTTAACAGAGTACGTTTTTTTGCATGCAAACATATTTTTAGCGCACTTCACATATTTTTGAAAAGTACTACTTCAATAAAGCCTTTCCTATTACATAAGCTATTGAGGTACAATTTATCCGTTCAGGTCAGATTAATTTTTTATTTTAGGGAAAAATTACTTTACAGTGAAATAAAAACTAACAGCAACTACCAAAAAGTTTTACATAAAAGTTTACTGAAATCTAATGAATAGGTCAACAGTTATTTGCTTATTATCAAAAAGACAATAAGCCATGGAAGAAATGCATTTTCTTTTTATTACTAAATGCTAAAACATAAAACGTGATAATATTAAATGCAATGACATATGCAGGGTTCATACTCAATTTTGAAAATAAAAATATACGAGATATTAAGGAATTGTCTATTTGGTACGACATAAATGTTTTCTTAAATAATGGTTATCAGATAATGCTTCAGAACACATTTCAAAAAGATAAGGTTTTCTTTTCTCCTGTATGCATCAAGAGATGATTTCTTAGATTACTACTCCGAGAAAATCCTTTGGCACATAGTTCACAGACAAAGGGTTTTTTCTCCTGTATGCGTCAAGAGATGTTTTCTTAGATTACTATTCTGAGAAAAATCCTTTAAAACATATTTCACCAATAAAAGGTTTTTCACCTGCATGTGTCAAGAGATGGTTTCTCAAAATACGCTTATCATTAAATCCTTTGGAACATAGTTCACACACAAAGGGTTATTTTCCTGTATGCGTCAAGAGATGGATTCTTAGATTATCATTCCGAGAAAATCCTTTGGAACATATTTCACAAACAAAGGGTTTTTCGCCTGTATGCGTCAAGAGATGGGTTCTCAGATGACCATTCTGAGAAAATCCTTTGGAACATATTTCACAAACAAAAGGTTTTTTTGCGGTATGCGCCAACAGATGGGTTCTTAGATTACCATTCTTAGAAAATCCTTTAAAACATATTTCACAAACAAAAGGTTTTTCACCTGTATGTGTGAAGAGATGGTTTCTCAAAGTACTCTTATTATTAAATCCTTTGGAACATATTTCACAAACAAAAGGTTTTCTTCCTGTATGAGTCAAGAGATGGGTTGTTAGATTACTATTCTGAGAAAATCCTTTGGAGCATATTTCACAAACGAAAGGTTTTTCTCCTGTATGAATGAAAAGATGTTTTCTTAGAGTACTCTTATCATTAAATCCTTTTGAACATTGTTCACAAACAAAGGGTTTTTCTCCTGCATGTGTCAAGAGATGGGTTCTCAGATGACCGTTCTGAGAAAATCCTTTTGAACATATTTTACAAACAAATGGTTTTCTTGCTGTATGCGCCATCAGATGGGTTCTTAAATGACCATTCTGAGAAAATCCTTTAAAACATATTTCACAAACAAAGGGTTTTTCACCTGTATGTGTCAAGAGATGGTTTCTCAAAGCAGTGTTATTAGAAAATCCCTTGGAACATATTTCACAAACAAAGGATTTTTCTCCTGTATGCACCAAGAGATGGGTTCTTAGAACACTATTTCGAGGAAAACCTTTGGAACATAGTTCACATACAAAGGGTTTTTTTCCTGTATGCGTGAAGAAATGGGTTCCTAGATCACTATTCCGAGAAAATCTTTTGAAACATATTTCACAAACAAAGGGTTTCTCTCCAGTGTGAGTCGGGATATGTCTTCTTAGATGACTATTAGTAGAAAATCCTTTGGAACATATTTCACAAACAAAGGGTTTCTCTCCAGTGTGAGTTGAGAGATGTCTTCTTAGATGACTATTAGTAGAAAATCTTTTGGAACATATTTCACAAACAAAGGGTTTTTCTCCTGTATGCGTCAAGAGATGGGCTCTTAGACTACTATTCTGAGAAAATCCTTTGGAGCATGTTTCACAAACAAAAAGTTTTTCTCCTGTATGCGTCAAGAGATGTTTTCTTAGAGCACTATTCCGAGAAAATCCTTTGGAACATATTTCACAAACAAAATGTTTTTATCCTGTACCAATGGAGGAATGTTTTTCTTTATCACTATTTTGAGAGACAAAGTGCTGTACACTAAAGGAAGAATATTCTTCTGTAGCCATTTTCTTAAGTGAAAAAGCTTTGTTTCAGACAACAGAAACTTCTTCAATGTACAGGTATGAAGAGATTGTCGTCATTTTTATCCAAGGAAATGACTTATTTAACTTCAGTAAAAAAGTTTTATGTATTCTTGAATCTAAAAGCAGAAAGAAAATAATAAACAACACATCTTTTAATAAACCCCTAGTAGCATCGACAGATCGTATTTTTCTCGGCCTTTCATCAATTCCTCGAAATGTGCTCGAGTAATAACACAGGTATATCCTTGCGAGCAGTACCTGAGAACCGGTTTTCGATGGGCACTATTTCCTCGGGTAAAAGGTATCATTATGAGCATAATTACCGAGGAAAATGTGCTAATCGCATAGTCATGTGCAACATATAACGGCCCGATATCAAATCACGGTGAAATATGCTAGAAAACGCAGTTTTTCTGGAAGCGTGAATCTGATTGGTTGAAACACGAGAGCTACGAAGATCCCGGATGAAGACGACGTTGTTGTTGATGGCTGTTCGCGAGGAAGAAGGAAGCGGTCGCCATTGCTACACCGCATTATCCGTGGAATAAATACATTTTTTCCGGAAATATGTAAGTACCTATTTCATTCTTTCTGATGTTATTACCTTTTTCATTTGACAATGCTTCTGATTTATACACGTTTTCCCGTGCTCTTGATTGTAATGCACCTTTTTTAATAGTCTGTGTAATTGTTTATATTTAATCTTATATGACAACAAAGCGCAATTTAAAACTGAAAAAAAAAATTGATTTCATTTCTGATTTTTGGATTTCGGAGCTTGGCAAGTCTGTATGTAGTAGGGTGTCAACGATTTAAATCAGTTGATTTAAATCAGCGATTTAAATCATTATTTTAATCAAGTGATTTTTTTAAAAAAATCATTGATTAAAATCAAAAAAATTCTAAATGTTTAAAATGATGTAAAAAGTATTCAAATCTAAGATGAACATAATTTGGAAAGTTTCTACAGGTATTGTGACTTATGAATACACAAAACAAAGCTTTAAATAATTGTTTCTAAGCATAATTCCTGAGTATTGTGAAATTTTAAGTACAGTAAGTTTGTAAAAAGCATGGTTTTTATCTAACAAACATAAAAAGCATTTAATTTAAAAATGATATTTCAATCTAATATAATTTACAATGCCATAATTTCCTTTTAATAATCAAGTTATTCATTCTTTTATACTATACAATAAACATAGCAATAGAGTGTCAATGATTTTAATCAATTGATTTGAATCAGATGATAAAATCACATATTTTCTGATTTTTTAAAATAGTGTGAAAAAGCATTATAATCAGTAATGAAAACGATCACTAAATCACTTGTAAAAAATGTAATATTTGTTATTGTTAATTATAAAAATATTAAACTGTGTAAAAAGAAGTATTATACATTTTAAAAAAAAATCTAACTAAATGTTAAATAACTTCAAAACATTATAATATTTAGTAGCTATTCAAATATTTTAATGTTATGGGGAAAAAAATCCGATTTAAGTTTCAAAAATACAATTTTTGTAATCTATTTTTAAATTATGTGTGAATTTGCTGTATACATTGCTACAATTTTTGATCGATTTGATATACATACGCTTTAGAACCTGTGTAAAATTACTGGCTGCTTTATGTATTTATCAAACTATTATTTATCACCTTTTTTCAATCACTTTTTCAAAAATGTAGATTGTGTTCTTAAAAAGTTAATTGTTTAATAATTACAAAATTTAATCTGTATCATCAATTTAAAATTAAATGCAATTTATCAATAACTTTAAAATGTAAGCAGTATTTAATATTGGTTTACATAATTATTACAAAATATTAATGCACATAATGTTGTATGTTACTAAAGAAATTTTTAATTTGCAGTTTTTTGTAAATTCTATAATTGCATAATTAAAATTTTATTAATTAAAGCAAAAAAACATAGATTATGTTAGTAACTGAAGGGTTGTTCATTTTTGAAATGCTTAATTCTTGGTAAATGTTTAATATTTTAACACAGGGAAAAAAATAAAAACAATCTGATTTAAATTAAAAAAATCTGATTTTAAAAAAAAAAATCGGTACAGATGTCATATTCGCCCCATATTGGCGCGCTTTTTTTCGCTTGCCAATTTGGCGAAAACATCAACAGCATAAACAACATAATCCGGGTTACCACATCAAGCACTTTGGCGCAAGTTAAGTACCTGTTGCCTATATGATATTGGCGACAGAAAAAAATCGCGCCAATATGGGGCGAATATGACATCTGTTCCAAAAAATCATGATTTTTTTACACCCTAGTATGTAGTAGTATTTTGTTTCTGAAACCAAGCAGTCTGGCAGCCAAAATCCAAAATGCTTTAGTATCATTCAGTCAAGATTTAAGGATACTAAACAAAAAACATCTTTTAACGCTTTCGTTTATTAACACACAAAACAACCCCTACTGCTGGGATATTTAAAAAGAAAAAAAAACAGGCAGAGGGGGGGGGGGGATATTAAAATACAAAAAAGTTCATAAAATATTCTTATTTTTAACGCTTATGATAAAAAATAAATTTTTGCAGGGTCGCAAATATCAAAACAGCTGTAGAAATGATTAAAAAAAAGTCACTGGTCCCAAGGACCAGTAAACATCAGAGTTTACTGGTCCGCAGACATCGTCACTGGCCCTCTACATAAAATTATATTAAGTACTTTTAACCCTTTGAGTGACACCCCCCCTCTCCTCCTCCGAGAATATAAACCAAACTTCCTTTCAGTTACCCAAAATTTTCGGCATAATAAAATGTAAAATTATAATTTGCTAAAAATTAAATAAGTAGTACATTATCAAAAACTGAACTTATTAATTATGTATTTTATTTTCGTTTACTTATTTTAACTAACTAAGTTTTTATGCTTATTGTAATGTTTGGTTGCGGTTTTTGTCAGGGATGGGGTATTTTAAGTTTACCTGTCAGAGAGGGAAAAAAGTTACTTGCTTCATCGGAATGTTAAAAGACATATTGCATAGATTTTTTTTTTTTTTAACCAAAATTTTTCTAATTTACCAATGTTTTCGAAGACAAAATAATATTTTGTATTTATCGCTAATGCTGCGTGGGGACAAGCATTAACAAATGTTATTAAATACAAGAATATTGTTTTGAATTTTTGCTTTATGGGCATGCAGTGCTCATACATGCAGTATTTTTTACTTACTGCACATGCATGCACAAAATTTTTTGTTTATTTTATTACTATTTGCTTTTTACAAATTCCCTTTCCCCTCTCTTTTTTTAGAAATAACGTTTGGAAAATTTTGGTATTTTGTTTTGAAAACATCATTGTTTTTTATTGGGCTTAGATCAATTTTAATATTTATATGAATCTCAGAATCATTATCATTACAAAATTTTATACTATTTGCTTTTTACAAATTTCTCTCTCGCCCCCACCCCCATCTCTCTCTCTCTCCTTTTTCATAAATAACATTTGGAGAACTTTGATATTTTGTTTGTAAAAGCATGTTAAAAGATAGATTGAATAGATCTTTTTTTTTTTTTTTTAACCAAAATTTTTCTAATTTACCGATGTTTTTGAAGACAAAATAATATTTTGTATTTATCGCTAATGCTGCTTGGGGACAAGTATTATAACAAATGTTATTAAATACAAGAATATTGTTTTGAATTTTTAATCTTATCATCTGTTAACCTTATGTTAATTTTTATAATGAAATTGAATGAGTTTTTGTATATCCCTTGCATATTCTCCCTTGATCGTCTGTCATCTTTTTTGTTATGACCGACATTTTTTTAGCGATTTTGCAACCCTGACTATTTTCAGCGGTAGAATTGATTAAAAAAAATCACTGATCACAAGGAACAGTAAACATCAGAGTTTACTGGTCCGCAGACATCGTCACTGGCCCGCTACATAAAATTATATAAGTACCTTAACCCTTTGAGTGACACCCCCCCCCCTCTCCTCCTCCGAGAATATAAATTAAACTTCCTTTCAGTTACCCAAAATTTTCGGCATAATAAAATGTAAAATTATATTTTGCTAAAAATTAAATAGTACATAAACAAAAACTGAAATTATTATGTTTTTTATTTCCGTCTATTTATTTTAACTAAGTTTTTATGCAAATTTTATGCTTATTGTAATGTTTGGTTGCAGTTTTCTCAGGGATGGGAAAATTTACGTTTACCTGTCAGAAAGGGGAAAAAGTTACTGTTAGTTACTGGTCCTTCGGACCACTAAATTTTTTAAATTAGTGGTCCAATTGAATTTTTAGTGGTCTCGGACCAGCGGACCACCAAGGATTTCGAACGCTGCAAAATAGTCAAATACTTATTGCTGATTATAAATATTTTGAGATTTAATATAAATTGGAAACTAAAATATATTGCACCTAAAAAGAACACAATCTTTTTCTTTCTATTTACACCAAAATTGACAGTCAACTAATTGAAAACAGAAACAATTTGCTTTTCACAAAAAACAAACATTCACTATCAAGGGAATTTTTATACACAGAACAAAATATATTTTTTACTGAAGAATTTGAATGCAAATGTTAGCATGCCTGTATTTTTATTGCCTAACCTTTTTAAACTAAATTAAATGAAAACCAGAAAATATTCTTTCTAATGAAACTATAAGTAACTCATTGTCTTCTAAATTAGGCAGTTTATAAATTAATATTGCTCCACATAAATATTCGTTCTACATTTACAAATCAACATTCAGAATCCTTGGTGTTCTGCTGGTCCGCGACCACTGAAAATTCAACCTGACCACTAAGGGACAGTCCATAAATGATGTCACACTTTTTGGCCCCTCCCCCCCCCCTTTGTCACACTTCACCTTACCTCTTGCCCTCCCCTCTTGTCGCATGTCATGCTATATTACATAACATATACTTGCAGTTCAGAAACAAAGCACTGCTTTATAGATCATATTTAAAATTTTAACTTTATAATTAAACTTTCATATTAACTTTAACTATTTGTTTTCACGACATTTGTGAGCATAACTATAAAATATGATTTGTGTATTTATTTTGTATGAAATAATATTAAGGTTTACGACAAAAAACATAAATTAATATGCAATAGTCATAAAATATTAATATGAAAGAGCATTTGAAAACAGTAGTATTTTGGAATTTGAAATGGAATTTAATATATTTGGCTTTAAATCTTATCCTTTAGTGTTGACTCTAGAAAAAAAGGGCCGCCGGGCAGTAATTTTTCAAAAAGGGAACACTATCTAAAAAAGGGTACATTTCTTCAAAAGGGAAACATTGTTCTAAAAAAAGGCACTTTTTTTTTTTTTCAAAAAAGGGACACTTAAACCTTGTTCACAAAAATATTTTGAACTGGTTTGTTTAGAGAGCCTAGAATTTGTGATATTTTTTCGGGATCAATGAAAAGGGCAGCTGGGAAAGGGAAATGTTGAAAAGGGCAGCTGGGCGTATCGGGAGGGTTTAAAAGAGCTGCCGGGCACAAAAAAGAAAAAAAGGGCCGCCTAGCGCTGCGCCCTGCTAAAAAGCGGCTTAGAGTCAACTCAATACTATCCTTACTTTATTAGTATAAAATACTTTCAAGGATCGATGCAGGTTTTTATTCTTGGGGCCCATTTTGTGAAAAGTAAGTTATTTTTGTGAATTTTATAATATTTTTGTGAAAAATAGCATTTTGTAACGAAAGTGGAAATCCAGTTGAGTCATTCGAACCAAGAATTTATAAACAAAAACTTCTTTAAATCCCCTTGCTAAATTTTTTGTTTTTCGTGATCTGGTTTTATTTACAAATTACACATTTTAAAACAGTTTTTATGAAAAAGAATGTTATGAAAGGGACCTGTTTATTAAAAGGAATTTTGTGAAGGGGTCTATTTTATTAAATAGATTTTTGTGAAAGGGCCCTAAATAGGCCCCAAATTTTGCATGGATCGACCCCTGATTTTAATTTCAAAATAACTTCAAAATTTAATCTGCTGATTTTTAATTCTTTTATTTTAACCAAAATGTGTGATGTCACATTTCTTCTTACCCCCTCCCATCCCCTTGTCACAATTTCACGAACCCTACTCCAAGCATGACATTAGTTGTGGGCAGCCCCTAATTTGAAAAATTTAGTTGTCCGCAGAACCAGTAACTTTTCTGCCCTCCCGATCGCAAATCACAATTTTATTTTATTTTTAACAAATTAAAATTTCACATTTTATTAATGCTGAAAATTTTGGATAACTGAAAAGTGAGTTTGGTTTATATTCTGGGGAGGGTAGAGGGCTCAAAGGGTTAAAGGTGCTTAATAGAATTTTATGTTGTGGACCAGTAAATTCTAATGTTTGAGTCCTTGAGACCAGTGACTTTTTATTAATCAGTTCTGACACAGCAAATTTAGCTCGAAACATAAAGATTGGGGGATATATATATAATAGTAGAAATAAGCCAAAAAAAAATGCAATTTTGTACCAATCATTCTGACAGCCATAGTTTGGTTATCTTCACTGCAGTCTTGATTGGTTGTTGCCATACTTTCTTAGCAATCTTCTATAATTAGAATGCACAGACAAGATATTTGACTGTGGTCCAAAAATGATAAACATGTAACAAATGTGACCATATTACACTTATGAACTTTATGGTCTTAAATCACATTGTTTGGCGACTTTTTTTTCTTTTTTTTTAATATAATATATAAGTGAACTATTAAATACAGTCAACTCTGTGAAATCCACTGATGTATAATCCGCCAATGTCTATTATCCGGACTACATGTTGGAATGTAAACAATGAAAATTCCATTAACAGTTAAACTCTTAGATAAAGTTAAATTTGGTATTTTTTTTTCATAAGTTATCAGTTCTCCAATGAATAAATATTTAAATATAAATTGGACATAAATGTTTAAATTTCTCAGGGCAACAAAATTTTATCTCAGAGCAAAAAGTAATGATTGTTCATAGACTATAGAAAAAAATTATTGACAACAAAGCAAAACTGAAATTACCATTATGTTGTGTCAACGTTTAAAAAAATTAATACAATTAGTAAAATAATAATGCATTATGTTTTTCTTTTACATTGTAATTATAATTTGTGTGCAGTTGTTTCTAATTTATTGCCAGACTCTAAAAAGTAAAATGTAAACAAATGGATGATCTATAATCTGCAAAAATGTGTAATCCGCAAAACCCTCTGTCCCTAAGTGTGCAGATTTCACAGAGTCGACTCTATGTAATTTTATTTTTATTTTATGAAAATCAAAAGGGTTTTGTCGTAAAGATGAAAATAAGCACTCGCCACCCGGCGATTAAACTTGAAAGACTGGCGACTAAAAATATGGAAGGAACCGGTCAAATGCAGGATTTTGTAAAAAAAAAAAAAAAAAAAAAAAAAAAAAAAAAAAAAAAAAAAAAACTCATTTCATCAAAAAATCACGAAAAATGCCGCTAATTTTGTCAAGAGATCGCGAAAGAAGCGTAAATTTCGTCAAAGGATCGCTAAAAACTCGAATTTCGTCGAAGGATCGCGAGAACTCAAATTTCTTCGAAGGATCACCAAAAACTCAATTTCTTTGAAGGATCGTGAAAATTCAATTTCTTCGTAGGATCACAAAAACTCCAATTTCTTGGAAGGATTGCGAAAACTCAATTTCTTCGAAGGTTCGCGAAAACTCCAATTTCTTCGAAGCATTGTGAAAACTCTCATTTCTTCCAAGGATCGTGAAAACTCTCATTTCTTCGAATGATCATTAAAACTTGCATTTCTTCGAAGGATCGTGAAAACTCTCATTTCTTCGAAGGATCGTGAAAATTCGCATTTCTTCGAAGGATCGTGAAAACTCGCATTTCTTCGAAGGATCGTGAAAACTTCGCATTCTTCGAAGGATCGTGAAAACTCGCATTTCTTCGAAAGATCGTGAAAACTCGCATTTCTTCGAAGGATCGTGAAAACTCGCATTTCTTCGAAGGATCGTGAAAACTCGCATTTCTTCGAAGGATCGTGAAAACTCGCATTTCTTCGAAGGATCGTGAAAATTCGCATTTCTTCGAAGGATCGTGAAAACTCGCATTTCTTCGAAGGATCGTGAAAACTCGCATTTCTTCGAAGGATCGTGAAAACTCGCATTTCTTCGAAGGATCGTGAAAACTCGCATTTCTTCGAAGGATCGTGAAAACTCGCATTTCTTCGAAGGATCGTGAAAACTCGCATTTCTTCGAAGGATCGTGAAAACTCGCATTTCTTCGAAGGATTGTGAAAACTCTCATTTCTTCGAAGGATCGTGAAAACTCTCATTTCTTTGAAGGATCGTGAAAACTCCAATTTCTTCGAAGGATCGTGAAAACTCTCATTTCTTCGAAGGATCGTGAAAACTCCAATTTCTTCGAAGGATCGCGAAAACTCCAATTTCTTCGAAGGATCGCGAAAACTCCAATTTCTTCGAAGGATCACGAAAACTCAAATTTCGTCGAATGGCTGCTGAAAAATCGTGAATTTCATCGAGGGATCATGGGGGGGGGGGATGCAAATTTCATCATAGGGCATGGAAAAGTTCAAATTTTGTGAATGGTTCGCAGAAAAGACTAGAACGGGCTCTGTGACAGACTGACAGAGGAGCGAGACGAATAGGGTTTCATCAGATGAACGAAACCCTAAAAATTGAATTTCAAGCCCTGTCTTCAGCGGTTATAAAATTTTTGCGACGATTGATAAATCCTGCCATTTCATTTTACGATTGATTGACAAAATTTACTCTGTTTTTCCTCTGTTGAATTGAAAAATTGCATGTTTTTTTCTGAGATGAGTAGACAATTTGATATTTTTTCCCATTAATCGATCACAATTAAAAGATTTCGCAGTTTTTTTCTTGTGTGGAGTTGACATATTTCTTGATTTTTTCCCCCCTCTTTACAATCAATTAACAAATTTTGCATTTCCCTTCCCTATTCGATGAATTTAGCTGGGTTTTTTTCTCCTTCGGCCAATTAGTGAAATTCAGATTTTTTTTGCAGCTGATTGATGTATTTTTCGATTAAATTAAATAAAAGGGTGAATAAAAAAAAGCAGTAAGGACCCCTGGGTGCATAAAGTAGTTAGTAGTAGGGCCGCCGGGCTTTATGCCCTGACAAATAAGCCCATAGTCAATACTATTTTTACATTACCAAAATTCCTTTTTAGGTGCATTCGTAATTATATAAATATGTAGCTATAGTTGTCATTCAGTCAGTACGTCTGTCTGTCTGTCACTCTGCATATAACTGAGGAAAAACTACCCAACCGAATGTTCTGAAATTTTAAATATATAATTATTGCAATATTTTGTTGAGTCATTTCAAATTTTATGAAAACCAGATCTATAGTTTAATGACAGGGATAGTCTAAAGTTTTCCATTACATTACGGCCAATGGGGGAAAAAAAAGTGCATTTTAATGATGTTACAGCCAACAGAATGAAATGGATATGCACTTATTGAACCGTACTAAAATATACATTCAGTGAGTACAATATGCGGTGCAAAAAATATTTATAAAACTAGCTATAGTACGAACGCACCTCATTAGCTACGTTTGACGTGCAATTTCCAACTTGTTTTTGTGTATCAGTACTTTAATGAAATCCAATATTTTTTTTACATTTCAATTACTTTTTTTTTTTTAATCCTTAGGATATACCTAGAATTCCTGAGAGTCCACTCTGAGAATGCAAACAGTGTTCCCCTTGCAGCGTGACTTTTTAGAGAAATCTGTTTAACGGTAATTATAATTATGTTTATGCTAAAGAAACTACTTTTTGCAGTAGATGCTGCTTAATGTGATTATGTGTAATATCAGCCTGTTAGTGTTTTCAAAATCATCATGTCTCGACCTAACGCATCATGCTAAAAGCATCGCTTTGTGTGAAAAATATTTTGAATTATATTAAGAATTATATAAAAAAATTCAGTTGTAGTTGGTTCAATATATTCTTAATGCAGCAAACCAGTCCCATGAGATACAAATGTACTTTTTAAATTAACTTAATTTTTTATATATATATTTTGCTAAATCATACTTAATTAATGCAAAATTATACCCAGGTTTCACTGATAAATGTATATGTATTATGTAGAAGTTTAAAGTGTTCTGCAAAAAAAACTCAATAAAGTCCCCCCCACCCCCACCCCCTTTTTTTTTAAGAAAACCCCGAGTTTTAGACCAGTGTGCTGGGTGTTTTAAAACCCTGTATATTGTTATCAAAAACTTGTGGTCCCGAAGTAATCACATTAAGCAGGATCTATACTATACAGTGAAACCCCCGATCTATCGTTCCAGCATCCATCGTTTTCCCACATTGATCGTTTTACTTCTATGGTCCCTGCACAAATTATACTTAAATAATGTTAACGAAACCTGCATTCATCGTTCGTCAAGAAATCTTTTCCCGCATTCATCGTTGTAAAATTTTTCTCCCCACCGAAATGAAATTGAAGGTCAAGCGGATCCATATGACATACAAACTGGAATTACTTCTTTTATCCTAAAATAACTCATTTGAGCTGTTTCGGGAGGGGGGGGGGCAGAGATTATCAAGAGGTCGTACATCTTTTTGATGCCAGAATAATCAATTGTTTTAAGCAATTTTACAGGAGAAAGCTAGAGAAATATCTTTGTTTCATGGAATAAGCAAAAGAACGTACTCCAAAAATAGAGCTTCTGCAGGCTATTCATTTTGTACTTTCAGCTTGGCATGGAGTAACTTCTTCATTCCATCCAGAAGTGTTTCGTGAAATGCAGTTTTTTTGCGAAAAACTCACGAAGAATGCTCAACAGAAGGGAAAGAAAATAATGAATATGCTGACGATAATGCAAATGAAGAGTGGTTGCGTGTAAAAGAGGATGTCTCTGTTACAAAATTTAACGATACATTTCTATTGATCGAGATGTTGCGACATGTGGTGTCCTAAGCATAGAAGAAATGTGTGATGATGCAAAAAATGAAAATAATGGCGAAGAAGCAGAGGATAATGTTCATGCCGATGAAGCTAAGCCTACACCAGCGCAAAGTCTGTTTGATTTAATTACGGCATTTGAAACTATACGAACTTTTTTATATGTACATGAAATTACAGAAAATGACCAGAAATATGTTGTACATCCTGAAAATTTGTTGTTTAATTTAAAAAATGAACGAAAAACTGAATATAAAATTACTCATTTTTAGAATAAATATCCATTTTCTACAACTTTGATTTATTTATTTTACAGTTTGGTCTGTAACAAATTAGTATTTATTAATATACTGTATACATTGCATGTATTAGTAAGTAATACTTAAACTTTTTTTTTTTTTTTTTTCGTGTTTTGACGTTAAACCACATTCATTGTTTTTCTGCATTTATCGTTTTTTCCACACACACCTTGAAAAACGATGGATCGAGGTTCTACTGTATTTAAATATTAATAAATTTGTATGTGTTCAAACTGTTCAAAGCAAAAAAGACAGTATTTATATGAAACATTTAATTATAGACTTTTTTCCATAATTGTATTAAAATATGTATTACTTTCCTTTCTCTTCAGTTTGTAGAATTTTTTTGTTGTTGGATTCGTATTGATTTTAAGCGGAAAATTCGTGTTTTGGTTGGTATAAACTGATCCATGTTAAACGTTAATGTTTTTGAGTTACCAGACGTAACTTGACGTCTCTTGCTACTTCAAAGAGTATGTTAAGTTATACACTAATGTAACAAATACTTCTTTATTATAGGGGCTATGACATAACTCAGTCATGACCGAGTTAAGATTAAGAAAGTGTGATTTCTTGGCAAATATTATAAACTGTCGTGAAAGTGAAATTGCGACCAATAAAAAATGTCTAACTATATATGGCTTATTTCTTATTATATATATATATATATATATATATATATTGTATTAATTGTTATGTTTTATTTATGCATAAATTAAACTAATAGTTTTTTAATGTGTATATTAAATGGTATCAATATAAAACAAATAATTGTTTGTGCGTTTGATACATTGATAACTATTTTATAAAGATATTTCAATCTGTGAATGTTTTTAAAATGTAAATAAAGGTTGCCACAAAGTGATTTTGAAAATGTTGATAAATTGCCAAATAATTTTTGCAGTTGTAATTATTTATGAGTACAAAAACAACGAAGATAATGTGTCAAATGATTTCTGCCAAAATATGCCAACTGACTGTGAATCTGCAGTAACAAAATATTTTAAGCACTAAAAAGTAGAAAATATAAATAAATAAAAAATGTATTTAAAAATATTACTTTTTTATCATTTCAAATTTTCAAATAGTTTAATATTAATATAATTATGATTAGGGGAAGACGGGGTACAATGAAACAAAATTTACTAATTTTTTTTTTCCTATCCACAATTTTGCATGCACAAAAATATAATTAATGCATATTTTTAATCTTGTATTTTCCCCATCTAAATAAATTTTTATTAGGTTCTAAACAATATCTTTATGCTTGAAAAATAACAAAAAATAAATGTCTTACAGTGTTTCATTGTACCCCGTATGCCGGGGTACAATGAAACACATACTGGGGTACAATGAAACACTCCAAATGATAGAAGCAATTTTCACCCAGTATAGTTTATTTTGTGAAAAATGAGATAAATACAAAAACAAAACTTGATTAATAAGAAACTTGATAAAAATATTATAGTCTAAGATGAAAAATAAGAAAATTCTATTAGTTTAAGAAATACCTTTCATTTTACATTAAATTGAAGCAAGTGAGTTTAAAAAATTAGCATTTCTGTTTATATTTCAGTTGATCCTGAAGGAATATGGGGTGGTAGTTTCAACAGAATGAGTTTTTTTTAAAGTTTCAAAAAAAAAAAAAAAAAAAAAAAAACTAGGTTGGAGTCTTTATATCAAGTATTTCACATTTGACTTCATTTAAATGTATGATTTCTCCAACAGTATATATTTCTTTATGTTTTCATTTATACGGATACTGCTTGTGCCATACATGTTGTGTGTGAATATCTCATTCTTAGTACCTCGATGACCAGCTGGGCCTGGAAAAAAATCTGGATCATCATCAGAGTCTGTAGCAGGCAGAGTTTGTTTACAAAACAATCCTTTCTCATCTTTTTTTCTCTTTCTATTTTTTAATTGCTTAACAAGAGCATTTTTTACTGACCTGGTTAGAACAAAACTCTTTTTTTTTTCTGTTTTCCTACTCTTACTTCTAATATATTCTATTTACTACTTTTATTACTATAATAAAACATGTTTCATTGTACCCCGTCTGCAAGTGTTTCATTATACCCCGCACTGAGGTTACTAAATAAAAATTTATTTTCAAACTTCTAATATTTATTTTTTTTAGTTTTGTTTTGGAGGTATGAAGACAACAACCCAAAGATAACAATGTATAGAAAAAATAATTATTACATATAACAACAAGGAAAAAGAAACTAAATTACTTTTAGTAAAGAAAGTTACTTTCAATGGCGTAAAAGCAATAATCTTCTATTGCTACTGTTGTAGAAGTGTGAATGTATCCAAATCACATCAGTAATTGGAACATATAGTTGTATAACATATATATAAACTGCAACTCTCTATGACAAATTTGACTGATTTTACAAGTAATGTTTCATTGTACCCCGTGTTTCATTGTACCCCGTCTTCCCCTACACATTGAGTAAACAGTTTAGAAGAAGTGTAGTTATAATTGTTTATGAGTACAAAACAATGAAGATAATGTGTCAAATCATTTCTTCGAAAATATGCCAACTGACTGTGAATCTGCAACAACAAAATATTTAAACACTAAAAAGTAGAAAAGATAAAAAAAATAATGTATTTAAAAATTTATATGCCTACTCTTTTTATCATTTAAAATTTTCAAATGGTTTAATAAATATAATTATGATTACACATCAAGAAAACTGTGTAGAAGTCTATTTTTAAGGACCATTTCATGTTTTTTATCCAAGTGTCAATCAAAAGGATGAATTTTCAATAATCGGGCCCATGCCAAATTAACGTGTTGTAATGAAAAATTTTTTTAACTACATAAACTTGCAGTTTTGAAAGGTGTGATTTTTAAAGATAAACGTTGAATGCTTATGAATTGTTTTTTAAATTGTTGTTATTTTTTTTCACCCCTCCCTTTTTTTCCCCTCTTCTCCCTCATGTCTGTGGAAACATAAATAATTTCGAAATTGGAAACTCCTCCCCCCCCCCCCCCAATTGTGAAAATTTGGCTTTTTTTTTTCTCCTCAGGTTTCCAAGAATAAAAATTATACAAAATTGTATTTTTTTTTTTTTTTTTTTTTTTTTTTTTTTTTTTTTTTTTTTTTGCTTGGTTTTATGCACCTTGGACCTGAAATAAAACAGATGTTGTAAAATTATCTGTGTGACTGAAAATAAAGCCAAAGTGGTAAATTTTCTCTTCAATCTGCGTGCAGTCTGTCTCAAATCGAAAGGTCTGTGTGACATAAAATAACGATGGTGGTGTAAACTTTTTACAAATTTTACAGCAGTTCATTGAAATTTAATTTTTTTTTTTTGGGGGGGGGAGGGGGGGGGAGCGAAATTGTTTTCAGAAAAAAAGTGTCATCTTTTTTCTGAAAACTTTTATCTCTTAACTTCGGTGTAGCTCAAAGAATATATTATAATTACATATGTAAAAGGCTGATGGGCCCGCAAAATATTCTGCTATTTCCAAAAAGAAAAACATGATTGGGTGATCCATTTAAACTGTATTTTACATGTCATGCTAAAAATGTTGTATATGCAACTGACAATATTGCCATCAGTTTTAATAGTTGTTGTGCCGGTAGCAGAATGTTCGAAACAGGAGACGAGCTTCGCAGATTTTCTTTTCTCTTTTGCAGATTCATTTGCAAAAGAGAAGCTTTTGCAGACCTTTATTTTGCTTCATAGTATTATGTTTAGCTCTTTCTTTATTACTTAATACAAAAAGTTAATATTGTTATTAATAAAATATTTTAAAATGTCTAAAAACGTTACATGTAAGTGATTGTTTGATTAATTAACGCTTCAATTGTAAAAATATTTTACCTGCAGATTATTTTTTATCCCTGAAGTATCTGTCACAGGCACATGGAGAATTTTCTGCTACTGGAGTTGTTGTATAATAAAAAATATCTGTTATACTACAAACTATGAATAATAACTGGTTAAATTCAGTTTTTGTGGTACTTTATTCTTTCTATGGGGGGGAGGATGAAATTGACCTACTTTTTCGGCTCAATGAATGGTATCCTGCCTTTAAAGAAAATTATAGAGGATTCCATGAAATCATAAAACCACCTTTTCTTCATAGCAAAAAGCTGGTTTTTGTTGTTTGAAATAAGATTTTGGGTGAAATCTGTAGGGTATACTTGATAAGTACCAGGTTTCAATCTGAAGAAAATCTCCAAAATTGGCCCTTTGTAAAATGGTTATTTAAACACTGAAACTGTTTATAGAAACAAAGTGTAATTTTGTATATGAAGTCTTAATTTTTTTTTCTTTGCAAATTTGCCGGTTCCTATTTGGAAAGTTTTATGTTTGTTAATTTTAACTTGTATATAGAAAAATTAACTGAAATAACAGTAGACATTAAAGGTCTGCACAGACTAAAATTTTCAGGTTTGGCCTTAACAAATTCTATCTTGGCTTAAAATTTTTACAATTTTGCTGTTATTTCAAATTGTGCAGACCCAAAAAATCCAAGATTTAAAAAAAAAAATACTAAGCTGGGGCCAAAATCCCAAATTCACCTTCAGTTTCTTTTTTGGATAAGTATTCAATCCTTTTCAAAAGATATTTTTTCTTTCTTAAAAATTTCAAAATGGACTTTTTTGAATGACCCCATATATCTCTCATTGAAATAAAATACAAGGGTACTAAATAAAGCTTACTGAAATAAACCACAGTTTTATATGTATATACACAACACATGATTATGCACAAAAATTTACTATTTTTTTCTCTTTTTGTCTAGCTTTGTGAACTGCATTTTACATCTGATGACATTCATGATATCCCCTCTCTACACTGCAGAAAATGAAATATTGTCAGCAGTTTTGTTAGCTACATTTAAGAAAAGATGGCATTCCGTCCTGATAATTTGGCTAGAACACTTCTAAAACAAGATACTTCATGTAATTACCCAGATGACTGACTTGAAATGGAAAATACAGATCAACCTTCCCTTGCGATTTTTTTTTCCGAAGTTATTTTAAATGCATTAGTTTTTGTTTGTTCCTGTTGGAACATTAATTATAAACAGTGTAATTGATGCACTTATATATTTAAACTTACCTTGAATTTCTTTTGATGTGTATGTTATATTATGTGTTATTTAAAAATAAATAAATCTTAAATTTATATCAGAGTTAATTAAAGTTTGCTTTTGAAATTATTAGCTATATTTGAGGACATGAGTTTCAAAATTCGCCTTATCCAGAAAATCAAATTTTCAGAAATCGTGAAAAACCTCTGATCACGTCCATTGGTCTTCATTCTAAACCAAGATTTTACAATGCCAGAAATACACAGTAAAACTAGTGTTTTGCAGATTGTATTGTTTTCTCAATTCATGTCCACCAGTACCAGTAGAATAGAATGACAGAGAAAACTCGATTTTTTAACTTTTAGATAAGACAAGTTTTGAAACTGACGTCCTCATTTAATTCTTATGCATGAATATTCAATAAATATTTTATTACTTCTACTTTTTTATGGGATGTGAATGTACACAGCCACGTTTGAATCATTCTGTGACAATAAATTGCTTCAGAAACTTATTTAACTTAGAAGATTTGTGTTTAGATTTCTATGAAGAGTTACGGGAAGAAGCAACAATTTTTTTTTTCTGCCATTGTTTAACCTTAATAAAACTTTCAAATAGTACATTTATATGAAATGAGCAAGTTAATTGAACAGAATTTAAGTACTTTTTGTGTACTCTAATTTCAGATGTACATAGTTTGCAGCCGATCCAATAAATTTTACATCAAGAAAGTTTCTTTAAATATGTTGCATAATATGTAGAAAATAGAAATAAGATAAATCTTATTTATTAACATTTCTGGATCTAAACATGTTTGTTTGATCAGCAGAGTATGCACTAGAAATTGGGGTATTTTATTAATGTAGTAATTAAAAAATGCAGATAGTATATGTAGATTCTTAAAACAACACTTCAAGTTTAGAAACAATAAGATAAAATAGCTAACATTAATGTGATGTTTTATGTAGGCATAGAGATATAAAACTGAAAAAAAAATGAATTAAGATAATGTATTTTTTCAGTCATCTGCCCTAATATCTAAACAGCATAGCTGCCAACTTGTACGGATTTTTCATACCACTAAAATGTAACAGAAAATTTTAGTTAATTTAATCACCGCAATTCAAGCAATTTTAACGTTTAAATAAATAAAAAAATTCTATAAAATTTTAGTGGTAAGAAAAATACGTACAAGTTGGCAGCTATGAAACAGAAACTAACAGGAGATGGATGTTGCTATTAAACAACAAAAAGTACATTCAAACCTCATTAACATGTACAGAATTAACCTGGTATACTTTTAATATGAATTGTTCCTACAATGCCTGTCAAAATTAATACAACGATTTTGTTACTAATAATATAAACTATTGATGATAACATGAGGGAAAAACTTTTAATTTGCCTTGAAATTTATGTTAACGAGGTTTGACTGTATAACTACTACAGTAGTATTTTAAATTTTGTTTCAGTCATGAAATTTATGGATTAATAAACAAAAACAGTTAAACATTTTAAATAATATCACGAGCATTAAAGCCTTTCCTTATTCCACGTTGTGTGGATTTGTTCGCATTCAACTATTGTGACCTATGCATCTGGATGCGTAAGTTTAGGTGTTGAAAATTTTTTTCCTACACTTCCAGAGAATGTTGATCCTGTGCTAATGAAGCCCAATTCCATAATGAATATAAATTTATGTAAATTTTTTGAATGAAAAAAATCATCGCAGCAGTGTTTTGGGAAAAAAATTATCAGAAAGGCTCAAAAAGTTATTTTCAATTAAATTGGACAATTAGATTGATCAATAATTATTAAAATATTAATTAAAATAGTTTTTCTATCTATTTTTCTTAAATCATATTAAAGATACAAATATTTCAGAGGGGGAAAGACCTACTTTACAGAAGTTTTCACAGACAATACAGTCTTGAAGTATCAGCGTGACATAAGATTTTTCCTTAAACATCTAGGTAGTACTAATAGAAAAGAAATTAACCGTAGACGTGAAAGTTGTGAATATTAACCCCTTGAGAGGCGATGGGATATATTTTATCTCACCTAAGTTTAATCAAGATTTGCACCGGAAACTTTTAAATAAATTTTATTTTTGTAACTTTGATGGAAAAAACGTGTAAAATTGCTTTTCCTTATTTTGAAACAAAAATTTTCAAAGATCCGGTGTGAATTTAACATTACAGGAACACAATCACTTTCTCAAGGGGTTAAATGAAATGGATTTGAATTAAAAATGGGACTTGCAAAGCTGAACCTAATTCATACATTTGTTTTAGAAATATAATCTGTTATTACGGTGTGCTTCTTCAAGAGTTTTATTTTTTATACTTTACAGATATGAATTATGAAATATTTAAGAAAAAAAAATATAAGCATACTTATTACCACCTTCCCACGTAATGAAAGAAGAAAAAAACTTTAAACCAGAAATTTTATTTAATGAAATAAAGTATATTTCAAATCTCTACCACATAGAGGCAAGACACATTTAATTAAATAAATTTTCTGGTTCAAAGTATTTATTTTTGGGAAAAAGGCTTATTGGCAAATATGGGTATGTGTTTGGGACAGTTTGTGTGATAAAAAATGGTCTTTATTTAAACGAGGAGGGTGTGAGGGCCTTTTTCTTTTGTATGCCTCTTGTCAAGGATCTCCAAACAGACCTAAATTGTACCTAATTAGACACCTGAATCCCACCTTAACCCTCCCCCCCTCCAAAAAATGCTTATTTAAAAATATGCACTCTTGTGAGTTATGAGTGTTTATACAATAGTATAACTTACTGAATTATTCATATGTACCTTGGTAGAAAAAAGGCCCAATGCATTTTTCATCTCTTAAAGTCGAATAAAATGAAAGAAATAACCTTTCACATTTTAAAGTGAAAAATTTAAAGGGCAAAACTTATCAAAGCAGAACAATAATTTAGAATTAACAAAATTATTTTAAAATATTTCTATCAAACAAAATGATAAACAATAACAGTGGTAATTGTTAGTCCAATATTAATACTTAAAAAATCCCTTTTTTAAGTATTAATATTGGAAAATCCCTTTTTTAGAGCCTTTTTTTTTTTTAATAAATCAGTTTGAGTTCAGCAAGCAAACTTTATTTAAAATAAAAGGCTCTAGGAAGAGGATAAATAATAGAATTTAATAGGATTATTTAAATGAAGGAGTAGTATTTGTTCAGAAATAAACTAAGAAAATATGGAACTTTAATTCTGCCCCCCTCCCCCCCTCAAAAAATAAAACAAAATTTGGATATTTTTGTTTAAATATTTTGTTTCAAATGATTGTAGTAAAGCTAATAGAAATTAAAAGTGAGCATATTTAAATTTCTAACTCCTAAAATTTTAATGTATGTATATTTCGCAAAATCTGAAAATAAATATTCTGAAATCGCTTTCATTTATACACCCAACCAACCAATCTATAATTCATCGCTTTCTCATCAAAATTTGCTTGATAACTCATCTAAAAGTCATCGGACATTCATCGTCATGAAATCGTACTCCTCGGGGATTCATCATATTTTTTTCTAAAATTCATCAGGTTGCGATCATCCATTGATCTAAGGCCAATGAGACATTTCTGAGTAATTGCCGATGAAAATCATCCCTGTCCGATGAGAATACGATAATCGGCCACTTATCGTGTAATCGGATTTCGATGAGAGGCCATTCAAGGGCCAGACACAATTTGCTACTAGGGACTGCACTAAATTTTAATTTAAGTATCATATTTAATGTTTCATTTCTTTAAACAGTACAAAAATTCATACATTAAATTATATTATTTTTTTTAGGTACAACAGCAATTGAGTATTTTTTCATAGATACAGATACATATGTGTCGGTGTGCATGCAATACAATAGACACTCCCATATCTGGATCTCTCATATCCAGACAGATAAAACTCAAAATTTATTTCATTGTAGACTTGTAAATTTACTTTTGTTTCCCTCAAAATTCCGCGTACTTGTTCGGGATATTCACGAAAGATATCCAAACAAAGTTTTTGCATCTTCACTTTCCATACATTCAGCCCCATCTCAATTTCACCACAACACATCAATCAACACAATTCAATATTTCTTATAAGCTGTACGAATAGTTACATATTGTCAAGTGTTAGAGTTATTCTTTTTTTCCTAATTTTTTTAAAACTTTTTAAAGTTGACACTGAATTTTATACATTTTGAATTCTTTTTTATAAAAGTTGCCTTACAAAGCAGTACTCTGAATGAATTCCCTCCGAAGTAGGGTTGTATTCTTTTTAATCAGGTCCAGGGGTAAAACTAGTTTTAACCATCCTAGTCAAAATATGTTTTGACCATCAGCGCTCAAGGAAATAATTTTTTAGTTTTTTAAATGATAAATTAAGTGCAACATTTTAAAGTATTTTTCCCTATCACATTTAACAATATTGAATACTACATTTGCAAGTGTTTTCAAATTGTACTTAGTACTATTGCATGCTCTGCAGTGATTTTTTTACATTTGTGAAAGAATTCCGGTTCCAATGTTTTAGTCTATTATAGTAAATTTTGTCTTTGAGATTTTTTGAATTTTTGGACATTTCATATAGTTTTTTCCACATTAGTAAAAGGAATCTGGTTTCAAAGTTTTAACTCAATATTATAGTAAATGTTGTTCTCTTTTTTAATGAAATTCATACAAATTCGTACAGCAGTTTTTAATTTTTTGCTATTTTTTATGCAATTTTTAGAGTTTTTCCCAATTTTAAGGCAATTTTTTTATTCGCAAAAGGAATCCAGTTTCAATATTTTAGCCCAGTTTAATAAATTTTGTCATGTTTTCGATAAAATTTCTTCGGAATTTGTACAGCGTTTTTGGAATTTTTTATGCAGTATAAAATTACTTCCTTCCCCCCGTTTTACGATAATCTTTTGACATTGGGTTTCAAAAACTGGTCACGTGAGTAACAGGTCTGGCTAAAACAAGCCTATTCTTGATAATAGGAAAGTGGATAATAAAAGAGAAGTCTCCCTAGTTTCTGTTTCGTGGTGAATAAATAGGAGAATGCTGACAATTGCGACTTTACTTCTCTCCAAGAATATGAAAAAATATTTTGATCCTTATGAGGTAATAGGAAGGACCGTCCCTACATCACGCAGGGCCCTGGCAAAGAAGTTAATGGGGGCCCAGCGCATACTGCAATAACCGAATAAAATTAATTTTTAAATTGTATACATCATATAATCTATTTATATAAAATGGAAGTCTCTGTGTACCCTTTACAATTCCGGTAGGACTGCCTCATTTTAATGAGTAATTGTTAAAAAATACTAATGTAGGGTTACGACAGTAGCGTCAAATTTTGATCAACTTGGCAAAATATCGCCAAATTTGATGAAATGTCTCCAAATTTGGCGACAAAAATCAGTTGACATATATGAAGCCAACTTGGCGATAGCAGGGTAATTTGGCGAAATTCCCATTTAAGACCATTAATCTTACATAATCGAGGTCATCGCGATTTAATGTAAACTCTGCGCTTTTGAGGGGTTTTTTTCAAAATCTATGGGCGAGAATTTAAAGTGTAATATTTGTCTTTACATCTTCATCCCGATGTTACTAATAACATAACCAGCAATAGACGACGCTGTACTTATCTGACCTCCTAACTGCCCATTTTAATGTGTTTTAGGCACTTTTCTAGTATAGGGGCTTTGGCAATATAGAGAAAATGAAATTCGGACTGATATTTTCTAGCAACTTATTCACTGTTTCATATACACAAGTAATTTTTCAATATTTATACAATTTATTTAACGTAAAGAAGCCATTTAACTATTTTTGTATACAAACATAAGTAAATTGTATATAAAAAACAACAATAATATAGATATAAATAAAATGGTTATTGATTATATAAATAAACTTAAAAGTTCATTAATTTTTTTTCATAGCTTTTTATATCATTTGGCAAAAAATTTCACTTCTGAAGCCCAAAATATGACTAACTTTTAAAAAGTACACCAAGGACCCTATACTTGAAAAGTACCGTGCTTTATATTAGCTGGATGCAAAAGTTAAATTCTCGGTACTTTTCCATTTTTTGGGCCTTGGCAGAGAAGGAAATATGGCAACATATTTTCTATATTCTTCGAAGCAAATATACCTTGAGTGAGATCAGCCATAATAAAAGCGTATAGAATTCACAACCGAGGTAAGAAAGTTTTAGATTACAAGATACTGTTATTTTTATAGCATTTTTATTGATGTTGTAGTTTCTGACTCACTTTCCAACCTCTTTGGTGTGCGGTAAAAAAACAAGCTGTGTGAACTGAAATGACCTTTTTTAGCACTTTCCAACAAAGTTGAAATGTGTTTATGCTTTCGGTGTGTCTGTCCGTCTGTCCACACTTTAACTCCCGTAAATATACTCGGATTTTCATGCAATTGATAAAGGTTATTTAGGGTCACCAAGGCATGGTTGGTATTGTATATGAAGTATGTTGGATTAATAGATCATTTACAGGGACGCTCCAAAGTATTCCGTGACATTACGATATAGAGGGAAAAAAATCGTTTTCAGATAATTTTAATGACATTACGCTATTTCAAATGTATTGAGACTGATATAAGTCACTAAATTTTACTACGATTACGTTAGAACAGGGAATTCATAGCATGTTTTATGCAATTACAGGGACACACAAAATAAATCGGTTACAGTACTGTCTTTGAGTAATAATTGCCGGAGTGTACGTTTTAAAATTCGGTATAAGCTTTTAAATTTAACTAATTTTCTGCATGTTACTCGTTATATATAAATTCTATGCACCATATACAGGGTTGCATAAAAGTATTCACGCACTTTCTCCTTATAACAGGAAATTATTGAAGGGGAATTTTCAACTGAAGTATATGTATTTCTTAAGTGAACTAAATTTTGGCATGCATGTAGTTAATATATACAAACCTATATAGCATATACAGGGCTGCTCAATGAATTCGGATAATTTCCCGATTGCAGATGGGAACAGTTGAAATTAAGTTTTCAAATATGTTATGCGTTTCCATAGGGTTGAATTAGACATAATATTTTAACTTATTAAACGGTGTATTTTTATTACATTATTCTGAATATGTTGGAAAGTGTACTATACTGGGCGCATGATTTTTCTTTCTTGTTTGTTTATGATTTGATTTTTATGTCAGTTAGTGTTCTATTTATTTTCTGTAGAGAAGATGTACGAAGTTAAATTTGAAGATATGTGAAGAGCATTTATGTACATGATTTCGTGTCAGTTTTCGTTGAGTAAATGTTTGTTTCATCCAACAGAGTTCATATTCTTCGAAGTAAATATACCTTGAGCGAGTTCAGCCATAATAAAATCGTCTAGAATTCACAACCGAGGCAAGAAAGTTTCAGATTACAAGATACTTTTATAACATTTTGACGACCAACGTGGGACTTTTATTTGGTTGAAATATTATTTGATAAGTATTTTTTTTTAGAATATTAAAATGGAAAGTTTAGATGCATTGAATTTGAAACGGAAAGTTATTAAATCTAGCGCAACGAAGCTCACAAATAATATCAATGATGTATTTGAAAATTCTAATAGTACAATTGATATGCTTTGGTTAGAAGAGTCGTTAGCACAAATTAATGATAAAGAGAATCAATTTCTAGAATTATGTAACAATATTGAGGGAGAAGTTAAAAAAATTAAAGAGTTTAGAGTCAGATTTTGAATCCAACCAAGAGTATAGGGAAAAGTTTATTTCCGTTAAAACTAAATTAAATCATAAAATGAAGGATTTACAGAAAGAAGAAAGTAATTTCGCTTCAAATTTGGCTGCTGTCTTTAGTAATTTGAACACCAATTTGACTTTGATGGCCGAACATAGAACTCGCGTTAACCTGCCTAAGCTGCAACATTGAGAAGTTCGATGTTAATTTAGAGAACTGTCAAGAATTTTACAGTCACTTTAAATCAGCTATTCATGACAATGATGAAATAAGCAAAATAGATACATTTACATAGTTGAAAAGTCTTCTAAAATCATCGGCGCAAAGTACCTTTTGCCTAATTTCCAGAAAAACCTTGGTTGATTGTCTTCTTTAATTTTATCTGGAGGAAGAGGTGCAATTTCTTGGCAGTAAGGTTTAGTGCTGATTTTTTACAGATAATACATCACCCTAGTATACGTTTTACTTGTTGCCTACCCTTTATAATCCATAAACATTCTCTTAATTGGGCGAGTGTTTCGGCAACTCCAGCATTAGCTACTTCTTCATGAGCTCTTCTGATTTGAAGATCTGTAAAATGACTTTTGCTTGGGAGGATCATTGGATGGGCTTTTGAATAACTTAAATTTGAATTCTGGAGTCTTCATTTTAATTGCATGCTTCCATCTTTATTTAAGAAGAGATTTAAATTTAGAATTTTTGATTTTCTTGAGATTAATTTCTTCTTAGATAATGCTTCTCTTTCTTCTGGAAAGTATTTTCTTGGGTCTATTTTATCCAATATTTCTCAGCTTTCAACATTTCTTCAGTACTCAAAGGTCCTGAAAGTTTACTTACACGTCTCCTTGTATTATTCGCAAATCTGTATATCTAACAGGTGATGTGAAGCACTCTAGTCAATGTACTGTAACTTTCAATTTAAAAAATTGTATTTTTTTCACGAGTCAATGAATTATGCCTCACGAAAACAAAATTTACATCTAATTTTAGACTTACAATTTTTAACTAGGTGAAATCGTTTCAAACATAAGAAACACCTTGCTTTACTCTTTATAGCATTTTCCTTCTCTTCTATAGTTTTAGAACAAGTTTCTGTATCATGGCTCTCTGAACAGAACATGCATTTATTCTCAAAGTTCGCATTCAAAGTAGCTGCCGTAGGCATTTTGTGCTTAAATGATTCACTATTAACAAAATCTCTATCGGAAAATTCTTTTCTTACAACTACTTTGTTTTCAAATCTTGTGCCGTCATCTGATTCTTTCTTGCGAAACGAAAATGTGCGATCTCTTGTTTCGATTATCGCCCTCAAATAATCTAATAGTTTTGAAATATACTACAATTCTGCTTCATTTTTATTTTCTCTGTTATAATTCAACTTTAAACTATTCGGTATTAACTTTGTTAGTATAGGAAGTAATAAACTTCCATAACTTTCTAACTCGATTCCCAATGATTTTAAACTGCGTATATGTATTTCGCAAATATCATACAAATTGCGCAATTCTTTCAAATTAGAAGAATTACGGACAGGTGGCAAATTTAATTACTTATTAATGTGAGACCTGATACACATTTCCTTTTTTTCCGTAGCGATTATCTAATATATTTACAGCCGCATCATAACTTTCTTCAGAAACTAATAATCCTTGGATGACAGTTTGCGCCGATGATTTTAGAAGACTTTTCAAATATGTAAATTTATCTATTTTGCTCATTTCATCATTGTCATGAATAGCTGATTTAAACTGACTGTAAAATTCTTGACAGTTCTCTAAATTACCATCGAACTTCTCAATGTTCAGCTTAGACAGGTTAACGCAAATTCTATGTTCGGCCATCGAAGGCAAAATGGTGCAGCCAAAGGATGCAGCCAAATTTGAAACGGCATTACTTTGTTCTTTCTGTAAATCCTTCATTTTAAGATTTAATTTAGTTTTAACGTAAAAAAAAACTTTTCCATACTCTTGGTTGGATTCAAAATCTGACTCTAGACTTTTAAAATCTTTTATTTCTCCCTCAATATTGTTACATAATTCAAGAAATTGATTCTCTTTATCATTAATTTGCGCCAACGACTCTTCTAACCAAAGCATATCAATTGTATTATCAGAATTTTCAAATACATCATTGATATTATTTAAGAACTTCACTGCACTAGATTTAATAACTTTCCGTTTCGACTTCAATGCATCTAAACTTTCCATTTTAATATTCTCAAAGAAAATACTTATCAAATAATATTTCAACCAAATAAAAGCCCCACGTTGGGCGCCAAAATGTTACAAAAATGGCGATATCTTGTAATCTAAAATTTTCTTACCTCGGTTGTGAATTCTAGATGCTTTTATTTTCTGGGAACCTATTCACTGTTTCATTTTATATATACACACATTTTTTTCAATATTTATACAATTTATTTAATTTAAAGAAGCCATTTATCTAATTTTATACAGAAACAGAAGTAATTTGTACATAAAAAGCAACAATAATACACATATAAAATACATATATAAACAAACAAGAGCTCATCAAGTTTGTTTTCATAGCTGTTTATATGATTGGACAACAAATAACACTTTCTGATGCCCGAATTACACCAAGCATAAATAAAAGACATAGGTTTGAAAAAAAAGACAAAAATTGTACAAAATCTGCTCTCGCAAGTCAATGTAAGGGTGTAAGTATTAGAAAGAATATGTACAGTTACACGGCAATGAGCCAATCTAGCGATGGGGCTAAAACCAAGGGAGGAGGTGAGGAATCGTAATGTGGAGACAGGATTCCTTACCTAACGGCAGAAGATTTAAAAGAGAAACAAGCTAGTGTGCCAAAGGTCTCGCAAATGTTCATGGGAAATCGAATGAATTTAATAAAAAATAAAATGGAATTAGTAAACCTTCGAAAGAAAAAAGAATTTAATGCCTCAAAATATGAAAGAATAATGTAAATTAGTCGGATTTTTACACGGAAGTATAGCTATTAACAGATTAAGATTTTTAGAATAAGAAATAAAAGAATGCACTGAATTAAAGGGTTGGGATTAAAATATAAAGTATATTTAAGATGTTATTAAAAGACAGATAAAAAAAGGTAAATACACTGCTCAAAACAATTAAAGGATATTGCAGTTTTAGGTGGATTTTGTATATGGTAAACTGTTTAGCTGATTGATACATGGTCGACAGACATAGTAGGTTATATGAGAATAAATTACGCATGTTTGGCAGAAAAAAATGCATTTTATTGCGCATTTGTGTACTAAAGGAAAAAAACACAATTTGTGCATATGAGAAAAAAAGAATAAGAAAAGGTGTTTTCTTCAAAGAAAATCATTTTCAGTAGGGGTATGGTTTCCACGGGCGGCCAGCAACGTTGAACACCTTTGAGGCATGGACTCAATGAGGCTATTAATGACGAGTTGGGGTATTCTGCCCCACTCTTCCAGAAGAGCTCTTTCCAGTTTTTGGAGAGTTTGTGGGGGTTGTTGGCGGCCAGAAACTCGTCTTCCTAGAGCGTCCCAAACGTGCTCGATTGGATTCATGTCTGGAGAACACGATGGCCATTCCATTCGAACGATTCCTTCCTCGAAAAGGAAATCCTTCACCAGGTTTGCACGATGTGGCCTGCAGTTATCGTCCATTAAAATGAAGTTATCTCCGATTGCTGCAGCGTAAGGGACTACAATAGGTCTGAGGATCTCATCCCTATATCGGCGACCAGTCAGAGCTCCATCTCGAATGATGTAGAGGTCAGTGCGCCCGTCAATGGAAATGCCACCATACACCAACACTCCTCCACTGCCAAATCTGACACTTTCGTGCACGAACGCAGGATTATTCCTACTGCCACGGTCCCTCCAGATGAAAATACGCCTATTATCCGGATGCACAGAAAAACGGGACTCGTCAGAAAACAGAATATTGCTCCATTCATTTCTCCTCCAGTTGACATGCTCGGTTGCCCACTCCCTGCGGTCGCGACGATGCCTTGATGTTAATCTAACACATACCATCGGTCGGCGAGCATACAGACCTACAGCATGGAACCGGTTTCGGACAGTCTGAGTTGAAATCGTGGTGCCTGTAGCCGAGCGAATGTGTTGTTGGAGAAGAGTAGCGTTCATGGCTCGGTGTCTCCGAGCTGTTAACGCTAAATACCGATCTTCATTGGGCGTTGTTGCCCGTCTACGACCTTGCCCTGGTCTTCGGCCTGCACATGCACTCTCCAAAAAACGGTTCCAGATCCTGGAAATGACACTTTGTGACACTCCAATCGCTTGCGCTACTTCGGCTTGAGTTTGGCCCCCTTCTAACCTACCAACAATTCTCAAAGCTTCTGAATCTGTCAAATGACTTCGCTGAGACATCGTACTCATCGAAACAAAGCAATCACTGAATGCCGATCATCCTTGTCTTCATTCTTTTTTATCCAGTTGAAAGTCAAATTTCATTCGCTGCCGCTGAAGCGACGTTTTTGACGTCGAACTCAAAATTTGCATAGTCAAAAGTTTGAAAACCAGAAAAATTTGCATTTGTGATTCTCTTCTATTTTCGGCAAAAAAAATTTCGTTTATATCTTTATTTTATATAAAACTTCAAATATCCTTTAATTGTTTTGAGCAGTGTATTATAAGAAGTTGGAATAAAGTAATTAAGGTAAAAGGGCGAAACATTTTTACTTTTACATATACAGGGTGAAATATGTTATCTATCGCCTACCTTTAATTTCTCAACCGTTGGTCATAGACATATAGTTCCCAATACAAAAATGTTTCAAATAAAGTAAATATTCATGTTGTGGCATTATTTAAAGTAAAAAATCAATTTTATAAAAATTACGAAATCTAACTTTTTATACGGTCCCCCAGTTCCTATAGTTATATTTAGAAAAAGTTTGCACATATCATAACAGACATAACACGAAAAGCTTGACATCTGTACTGCAAAAATTGACACAGTTATTAAATTTCAAAGTTTGAGATTTTTGCGCATCATTTTGTCTTTCATTGAGGTCAGTTAAAAGATGAATTAAAGTAATTCGAGATCAAAATCAGGGTGTAATGTCTTTTTACGGCGAAACCACCTTTACCCGGTATCGCCAAATCGGTGGATAACCAAAGAGGGTTATTTCATAAAAAAAAAAAAAAAAAAAAAAATTGAACTAACTTTTAGGGGTCGCTTACAAAGCGAAGAATATTCAGTACTGTTACGATTCAATTGTGCATTGCCACCAATGAAGAACACTTTGAGCAGTATCTTTAGTAGATTCTTGCGTTTGATGTACTCATTTTTTAAAGTAGACAGTTTTCTGATATTATAATAAATTGACATTTATTTTTATGTTTAATTTCAATATTTTATTTTTCGCTTTGTATACGGCCCCTAAAAGATAGTTCAAATTTTTATATGAAATAAACATCTTTGGTGATTCCCCGATTTGGCGATATCGGCTAAAAGTGGTTTCGGCGTAAAAAGGACATTTCACCATGATTTTGATCTCGAATTGCTTTAATTCATCTTTTACCTGATCCCCCAATGAAAGACAAAATCATGTGCAAAAATCTCAAACTTTGAAGTTTAATAGCTGTGTCAATTTTTGTAGTACAGATGTCAAACGTTTTGTGTTATATCTGTTATGATATGTGTAAACTTTTACTAAATATAACCATGGGGACTGGGGGACCATATAAAAAGTTAGATATTTTAATTTTTATAAAATTGAGTTTTTACCTTAAATAATGCCACAACACGAATATTTACCTCATTTGAAACATTTTTTAATTGGAACTATATGTCTACGACTAACGGTTGAGAAATTAAAGGTCGGCGATAGATAACTGTATATACAAACGTATACATGTATATACATACTGTATATACATACGTATGTATATACATCCTGTATATACATACGTATATAATATCATATATTTTTTTTAAACATAAGTTAAATTGCATTGGGGCCCACTGTTTCATTTTTTATCCTTGGACATGAGAAAATAAAACAATTTCTTTTCAAGCCCAAAAACTTTCTACTTTATAGTAAATATTAAAATGTATATACATATTTTTATATTTTTGTAAATTTGAATGAAAGCATGTTTTTCAAAAAAATTTTAAAACTTTTAAATTACGTCTGTTCAGCATATTTTTCTATAAAAACATATATGTTCAGCATATTTTTCTATTAGAAAAGTTTAATGTTCTGCGCTATCATTAAACCATTTCAGAAACCGTGTTTAATTTACCTAACAAGCACGGAGCTGTCATTTTGAGTCATTCCTTTTTGAGAATGGTTCACATAAAAAATTTCGCGCATTGAATAACTATTTCTCCTCTCTTTCAATACAATATTAATGACGTCACCGCCGGTCGCAGCAGCATAACATAATCTACATGAGAAAAGGGAAACGATGTTGGCATTCATCCAACACTGAATTGCTTCTATGGTTTTTAGAGTGTTTTTT
Source organism: Maratus speciosus (assembly GCA_963932465.1). Lineage (NCBI taxonomy): Eukaryota > Metazoa > Arthropoda > Arachnida > Araneae > Salticidae > Maratus > Maratus speciosus. The sequence continues at coordinate 85,015,397 of OZ010794.1, forward strand.
TTTTCTTATCCAGACGATAATGGAAACGGTTTTTTTAGGTTTGTTCTGTTCTTTGATTGGGAAAATAATAATAAAGTAGAGATGTAATATTGAATATGCTTTTTAACAAGGAAATGCTTTTTTTTCAATAATTTATAGTATTTTTTTTTTTTTGAAATGAATGAATAATGAATGTAATGAATTGATATGAATGAAATTTCCATTTATACTGTCATTTGCAAATATAATAAATAAGTCAGAAGGATAAAAAATTTCTACAGTCGGACTGTATTTAAAAGAACTGTTTTTTTTCTCATGGACAACTATATGTAATTATTTCAAGATGCAAAGAAGAAGGACAGTTAAAAATGTATGTCGAAGATACGAAAGAGCAAGGTAAGCCTTTTAAATAATAAAAGAGTTTTTACAAAAAACGCCGTACATCCCAAAGTTTTCTGATCAAATGATAATTTACACATAAATTGCATTTTTTATGTATTCATTATACATAGATTTTCATAAATGTGTTTCATATTTTAAACTGTGTTATTTTCATCTATTGCTGCGGATTAAGCAAGAAAAACTCATTCTTGCACATATGTTGTAAATAGTATTTCTATGTATCACATTTTCCGTCATTTTTGAGGGGCTATTTTTCTAGTAATATATAATGTAGATAATAAATGTATGAAAAATACCACTAATTTCACATGTGATATGCATAATTATTTTTGATCTTGAAGAATCTTCATTACTTTACAATAGTTTAAATATTTATTTTTTATGTTCATGGTCATTTTCACCAAATCTATACATTCTCCAACAAATATACCAACTTTGCCTGTAAGAAATAAATTTAATACTCACTTTATTACCATCAAGAAACATTTAAAAACAAATCTAGATCAAAAATATACAAAAGAAATGTTATTTCGAAGTCTATAGAGACATTTGGAGCCGTGGACAGTGGCTCCATTTCCCAGATTATTGTGCCGGCACTGGGCAGTTGAACATAAACATTTTATCTTTCACTTCGATGAAGAGGATATCTTTAAGCCAAAGAAACATGTTATGATAATTAAGGATTTTAAATATGAATTTTAGAATTTTTTTATATAAATTATATTATTAAACAATTTAAATAGTATGAAATATAACTAATGAGAATGGAAGAAAAATTTTAATTCTTGATTCAACAGAAAATTTTCTGGAAGGGTATCATCTTATTTGAAATAAATTGCATTCCAGTACAGTGAAACCCCGATTTTACGTCCCCCGAATCTACGTCCCGAATCTAAAAAAATGGAGTTGCAGAATCGTAAAATAATTTTGCTCATTGATCAATGCAGTGCACATCCGGTTTTGCAGCTGTCTAATGTGCATGTCGAATTTTTTCCGGCAAATTGCACAAGCAAATTGCAGCCTTGTGATCTCGGCATTATTCGACCTTTCAAAGTTTTTTATAGAAAGCAACTTGTCCGGAAAGCTGTAGCTGAAATAGAAAATGGAAACCTAAATGACGCCTGCAAGTTAAAGTTAAGTGTTCTAGAGGCTATGCATTTTATTTCTGCGTCGTGGAGAAACGTTACACAACAGTGCTTTTCCCATTGTTTAGTAGAAAGCGGATTCGTAGCATCTAATGAACCGAGAACAGATGGGAATCAGTTGCGGTAGACTCGGAGGATGACAACGAAACAGTTATCTATGATTTCGACGATTACATCCCGGAAAAGTTAGCAACCTGTGAAGCTGAAAGAGCTACTGCTCCATCCGTAGCCGACGTTATGGGCTTTTCGTCCACGGATGAAGATGAAGAAGAAGAAACAGAAGCACAGCCCGTCCCTTCTTTCAATATTGCATTGAAGAGCTTACAAACAGTGAAAGACTATTTTCTTTCTCATAAAGACCAGGAAAAAAACTTGCAAAGTATTTCAATCCTGGAAGATGCTGCATTCACTTTGAACTCAATGACTAAAAAACAATCCACTATTACGGACTATTTTCAACCTAAATGCCAGGATTCGCAATCAAATGTGTTAGTAAAATGATCTTAAAATGGTATGTATAATAATGTTCTTTTCGTAAAATATAGATTGTAATACCTTTTGAAAGAGTCATCTTTACTACCTTTAGTTTTTTTTTACGATTTTTTGCTTTCTATGTATTTCCCGTATTTTACGTTTTTCCCGTATTTTACGTTTTTTTACTCAGTCCCTTGAGAAACGTAAAATCGGGGTTTCACTGTAATTAAAAATGCAGTAATATGCAAAAAGCCATTTTACTCTATCCATTTCATTTTAAATGATCCAGAGTTGTGAGCTTTAAATTCATTTTTCTTAGTTTATACCTTATATCGCCTCCTAATTCAATGCTTCTTTACTTTTGGAATGTATTTTCTATTTTGGCAGCATGCTGGTCCGTCTTTGAAGACTGGTTAAGCAGTAGCTTAATATAGCAACTTTTGTCATCTTCGATTTTTAAATTTTCCTTTTAATGAGTTTACTTAAAATTTGTCCACATTCCTTCGTCATTTTTTGACATTCGTGAAAAATTCCTATTACACTACTTTGACCCATTATAGTAAATTTTGTTCTCTATGATTTTTGAGCTTTAAGAGATTTTTTTTTTCATTTTGCGGCGATTTTTACACATTAGTAAATATTTTAAAATGTCATTAGAAGGGGACTAAGGTGTCTAAAAGGCATAAAAGAGGATTAAAAGGGATTTTAAAATTAATTGTAATAATTTTCTGTTCTATATGTAATTTGCAAGTCATTTTTTCCCATAGGTCATATAAATTTGGTACCAATGTCAATTTAATATTATTTTGTAATTTTCCTTTGCCAAAAATTAAGGCAGATGGGGCCAAAACAATATGAAATCCTATTATTTTATTTATTATTTTTTTATTTTCTGTTTGAATTGAGTATTTCTATGTACTACCTATATATATACAGGGTGATTCAGCTCGTCGGTGACAAACTTTAAGGATCGATAGAGCACACCTAGACGAACATTTTTGAATAGGGAATGTAGGGTCCCTGGCGCGATGGTAAGGCGCTAGGCGCTTTCGAAAATTTGGGTGCCGAAATTCGAAACGTCATAAAAACTAGGGAAATGGTTAGATTTTCTTGCTTGTTGCGTCGAAATGATTCTGTTTGTTTAGACTTTCTTCAGTACCAATTTGATAAGCGTATCTCTTAAAACATGGATAGGGGGCGCTGCAGACTTTGGAGAGCTAGACAACAACTTTAAGCCCGTTATTTTGATAATTTAACACATGCTCGCCAAAGTTTATACTCTAACTTAAAGTTTGAACCCAAAAGTAGAGCCCTGCAAAAAGCGTAAGAGCCGGAATAAAATGTCAAAGTACAGGGTGGTCGAAACTCGAAGGCTCCTAAGAGATAAACAAACAGATTTCTTGACTTATGGCATGCATTTTCATGATTCTGTTTGCTGGGGCTCTCTGAAACTCAGTTGAACGGTACAAAAAGAAACATCGATAGGGGGCGCTTTGGGCAAAAAACATAATTCGTTGACATTTCGGACGCTAACTGGAAACGGGGCGCTACGATCAGTTAGTAATAATGAAAACACATTTTCTACCTCTGCTCAACACTTCTGAATAAATTTAGACCAAAAACATCAATGATACTGGAAATTTATTTACAAAAAATAACACTACAGAAGATGCTCGAAATTTCGACCTTGGGCCATGATGCAGGCTTCGCACCTCCGTCGCATTGAGGAGTGTGTGTTTCCAACAATGCCAGGAGTATCTCTGATCTGCCCTGCAGCTGCCACAATGCGCGCCACAAGTTCTTCAGCACTGCTGACAGGTGTATGGTATACCTCGGCCTTCAGGTAACCCCAAAGGAAGAAATCCAAGCAGGTGAGGTCTGGTGATCGGGCAGGCCAGTGAACTGGACCCCCACGCCCGATCCACCGCTGGCCATACCTTGCGTTTAGATGGAGACGCACGTCGTTCGTGTAATGGGCCGGAGCTCCATCGTGCTGGAACCACATCTGGCGACGCGAACCTTCGGGTACGTGCGCCTCATCCAGAAGCTGCGGCAGCACTTGATCCAGGAAAATCAGGTAATTTCCACCTGTCAGCCGTTCAGGTAACAAATAAGGGCCAATGAGGCAATCCCCCAGAATGCCGGCCCACACATTTACTGAGAAACGCTCCTGGGCTGCTCGGCTTCTGGTTTCATGTGGATTTTCATCACACCACACATGACTGTTGTGGGCGTTCCACATTCCCTCCCGGCTGAAGGTGGACTCGTCCGTAAACAAAATGCTGTTTACAAAACGGGGATCCCTGGATCTCATCGCCAAGTACCATCTTGAGAATTCCACTCGAGGGCCAAAATCCTGCTCTCTGAGCAACTGCACCCGCTGGATGTGGTAGGGGTGCAGATTCCGGGAACGTAAGATGCGCCACGCAGTTGCTTGCGAAATGCCAACATGTCTGGCGATATCTCTCGTGCTAAGACCTGGGTTGTCCTCAACCAGGTTAAGCACAGCCTCTTCGTTGTCGGGGGTGCTCACTGATCGCTCCCGTTCAGGCCTGCCTCCGTCGAAAGATCCCGTTGTGGACAACCTCTGGTGTACTCGAGCGAAGAAGGCATGGCAGGGGATTTGCCTGTTGGGGTAACGCTCGGCGTACAACCGCTGAGCGGCTCGTCCATTACAACCAGCAGCGCCATACGCCAAATGCATGTCAGCCAATTCAGAGTTTGTGTACCGTTCCATCCTACTACCGATCTGCAGACAAGTAACCCGAAGCTTAAGTAGGTACCGCACGTTCAAAAGACGTGTCTGCGCATACAACTACGTCATCTCGCGTTGTCGTCTACGCATTACGTATCTTTTGCATATCGATATGGTACGATATCTTTTGCATAAATCAGCAAAAAGCACCTTATGTAAATTTTATTGCGCGCATTGTGCATGATTGAAACCAGCTATGTTTGTTAAAAAAAACAAGCAAACTGCAGTTTTAATAGCTTCTTATGATAAGTAAATTACTCTCTTGTTTTGTTTCTAACTGATCGTAGCGCCCCGTTTCCAGTTAGCGTCCGAAATGTCAACGAATTATGTTTTTTGCCCAAAGCGCCCCCTATCGATGTTTCTTTTTGTACCGTTCAACTGAGTTTCAGAGAGCCCCAGCAAACAGAATCATGAAAATGCATGCCATAAGTCAAGAAATCTGTTTGTTTATCTCCTAGGAGCCTTCGAGTTTCGACCACCCTGTACTTTGACATTTTATTCCGGCTCTTACGCTTTTTGCAGGGCTCTACTTTTGGGTTCAAACTTTAAGTTAGAGTATAAACTTTGGCGAGCATGTGTTAAATTATCAAAATAACGGGCTTAAAGTTGTTGTCTAGCTCTCCAAAGTCTGCAGCGCCCCCTATCCATGTTTTAAGAGATACGCTTATCAAATTGGTACTGAAGAAAGTCTAAACAAACAGAATCATTTCGACGCAACAAGCAAGAAAATCTAACCATTTCCCTAGTTTTTATGACGTTTCGAATTTCGGCACCCAAATTTTCGAAAGCGCCTAGCGCCTTACCATCGCGTCAGGGACCCTACATTCCCTATTCAAAAATGTTCGTCTAGGTGTGCTCTATCGATCCTTAAAGTTTGTCACCGACGAGCTGAATCACCCTGTATATATATATATATATATATATTTAAATTTCTTATTGTATCATTTTATTTATTTCTTAAAAATTAGTTTCATTTACAATATTTCTCGCATTAATAACACAAATTGAAAAAATGATACATATAATCAGAAATTTCGATAAAAATTCCTTCTATTATTGTTTCATACAATGTACATCAGATTGCGATAGCATGTAAAATATATGTTATTATTATTTTTTTAATTAGCATTTTAGGACATTTTGTATGGAAATTACTTAATGCTATTTAATCACTTTAAATTATGAAGTGCTTGCATTTTTGTATTGCAATATTCATAGACGCCAACATTGTAAAGACTGTATCAGGAGAAAACCACTTAAATTTCAGGAGTTTTGGACACTCTTCAGGAATAAAATGTTCAAATTTCAGGAGTCATTTCAGGAGTTGTACATATATTTTTACGAGCTATATTTTTTACAAATATTTTCAGTCCTCTTGCAGCTTTTGCATTTATCAACACAAACATAATTTAAATAAAGGTTACTAAATTTACTTTTACTTTTAATGTGTTAATAATTTTTTATGATAAATTTATAAAAATGGAATATTTTTTTTTATCCCTACAGAGCAAAAAATCCGCGATTGATATAACTGTGTGAAATTGAACTGTGTGAACTGTGACTATTTTTCCCCTCCAAAAAGATAAAGTAACTTTTTTCCGCGACCAATTAACAAAATTCGCGATTTTTCGCCGAGATCGACTGACGAAAATCGCGATGTTTTGCAGCGACTGAAAGACGAAAATCGCGATGTTTGGCCGCGACTGACAGATGAAAATCGCGATTTTTTGCCGTGACTGACAGACGAAAATAGCGATTTTTTTTTACCACGACTCACTGACGAAAATCGCGATTTTTTGCCGCGACACACTGACGGAAATCGCGATTTTTTGCCGCGACTCACTGACGGAAAATTCGATTTTTTGCCGCGACTCACAGACCAGGAGTGATTCCGAGAAAAAAAAAATCTGAAATTCACAGCAAATTTTCTGAAAGATTACAGCAGACGGGTGAAGGGGGAATCCACTCCCAAAACTAACTATATGATGTTTTTTTTCTGCGCCCCTTCGACAAAATTAGTGTTCTTTCGCAATCCTTTGATGAAATTTGTTGTTTTTCGCAATCTTTTTGACGAAATTTGCGGAGTTTTTGCGATCTTTTGACGAAATTTTCGGGGTTTTTTTTGCCCGATCGTTTGACGAAATTTGCGTTTTCCCCCGCAATCCTTCGGCAAAAATGACGATTTTTTTTTACGAACGATTGAGGAAATTTATTATTTTGACGGAATTGATTATTGTTGAAATTCGCGCTATTTTTTATGTCCGAATTTTCGGATTGATGACCGAATTTTTCAACTTTCAGAACCGAAAGCCTTATATTTTCGAAACAGCGATATTTTGCCTCGACTGACTGACGAAAAGCGCGATTTTTTGCCTCGACTGACTGGTGAAAAGCGCGATTTTTTGCCGCGACTGACTGGCGAAAAGCGCGATTTTTTGCCGCGACTGACTGGCGAAAAGCGCGATTTTTTGCCGCGACTGACTGGCGAAAACAGCGATTTTTTGCCGCGACTGACTGGCGAAAACAGCGAATTTTTGCCGCGACTGACTGGCGAAAACAGCGAATTTTTGCCGCGACTGACTGACGAAAACAGCGAATTTTTGCCGCGACTGACTGGCGAAAACAGCGAATTTTTGCCGCGACTGACTGGCGAAAACAGCGAATTTTTGCCGCGACTGACTGGCGAAAACAGCGAATTTTTGCCGCGACTGACTGGCGAAGACAGCGAATTTTTGCCGCGACTGACTGGCGAAAACAGCGAATTTTTGCCGCGACTGACTGGCGAAAACAGCGAATTTTTGCCGCGACTGATTGACCAAAACAGCAATTTTTTGAAGCGAATGGCTAACGGAATTCGTGATTTTTTTACAGCGCAGAGAGTGATTGACAAAATTCGCGATTTTTATCATTGGCCGATTATCGGATTTCAGGATATTTTTTCCTCAATTGATTAACGCAATTTTGCCGCGGCTGACAGTCGAAATTAGAGTTCTTTTTGGAGAGTAAAAAAATTGCGATTTTTATCAACGATCTATTGATGATTTTCACGATTATTTGCAGCGAATGATTGACAAAAGGTGCAACTTTTTTCAACGACCGGTTGGCGAAATTTGCGATTTTCTGCCGCGAGCTATTGTAGAAATTCGCGGTTTTATCGACTAATAGACAATTTTCGCGATATACGAGTACTTCAACGACCGATTGACGAAATTCGTGATTTTTTGCTGCGATCGTTCGAAGAAATTCGCGATTTTTTTTGCCTCAAATTTCCGTATTTTCTACCTTATTACCGTACTTCCGTATTTTATCTTACACTTCCGGAGAAACTCCGGAATTTCCGGAGACATTGGCATCTATGCAATATTAGACTGGTATTAGAATTATTTATCTAAATGCATTCTAGTTTTAAAATTTATGTAATCGAGAATTGTCACAGTTCCAATGATTCCAGTATACTATACAGCAATATTTTTTGATGAAATTAAAATTTTTTAGCTTCATTTTAAATTAAATGTTTTTATAAAATAAAGAAATCTTTATCAATCTTAATAATCTACTTTAGTTCAAAGTTTTTAGTTGATTGCAACAACAGAGAGTTTTATCAAATCATAATTTTTATTTAAATGAAAAAAGTAATGGTGAAGAGGAATTACTTTGATCTCATTATACTTTCAGATTACTTAAAAATTTAAATTGCTTAAGCCCTAGGAACCACACTAAGCATTCACCACCTCCCCAAATCCAAATCGATGGAAAGATCTTTTAAAAATGACCAATAGTTAAGTAAAAATAAAACACTGACAAATTTTAAAAGTTTTTTATCCCATGCTAATTAGATGAAATACATTTTGTTCCCAAAATTTCTCTCTTACAGTTTCAGCAGGGTGCTGCATCCTGTCTGCCCTTTGGTTTACAAATAGCATTTCCTTTCCCTTCAGTCAAAAGAGCCCTTACTCCTTTTTGTACAAATAAATTTGCTTTCCTACTAAAAACTGACCCATTGTTGTCTTGAAACTAGTGCCCTGATTTTCACATAATAAAAGTTGCTATAATAATCAAAAGAATGCCTTTAAAAAAAAGTTTCTTCAAGAAGTGACCTTTTCCCATAAGCAGCATCCTGGCATTTTTAAACCTGAGAGAAACTCTGTTTTTCTCATGTGCTCCCTTGTTCACATGAGGCAGATTTTCCAAAATAAATACAGCATAAAATTAGGTAACCATAACATTAATAATTTTGTACGCTAAATGAAAGACATTTTGATTAAAAGAACACATTAATGATTCTGCTAATTGTCAATCAATTGACAAGCTGATAGATAAAATGTTATTTTCTTCTATTAGCAGATTTAATTTTTGGTTTCCCACAAGAAATTTTTCAATGTTTTATAAATGTTTCATGAACAATTTATACAATTAAAGAAATTCATGTTTAGGAAAAAAACTTATGCACATGCTTATCTAAGTGCTTACATGTTACTTAGCTGATTTTTGCCTAAAATATATGGGGAAATAATTACATTCGCAGCCACTTTTCAAATTTTATACTACTATGCTATATTTATTCAATTAAGATACAATAGTAGACAAATAAACAAAACAATAGAACATGTCCTAAATTTGTAAGAAAAAAAAAAGGGAGATTTTTCTAGTGACACATTTTAAGCAGTCTAAATTTAGGTAAACATAAAAGTTACAAAGAGAAAGAAAAGTATAAATGGATATTGATGAACTTTCTAAACTGAAAAAGAAAAATTTTACGGATATATTTTAGAATAAAAAGTATTTCATTTAACTACTTAACTCTAAGCACTAAGACAATTCAAAGGATCCTTGGTAATTGCTGTAATTTTTTATAAAAATAAATTTACACCTCGCTGTGTACAGGAATAATAGCTTTTAATAAAAACTCTTTTATAGAAATTTTACTCAAATTTATGAAGTATTTTATATTAAAAAATTTAAAAAAGAAGAAAAAAAATCTTGAATTTTAGGAAGAAAGAAAGACCCTGTGAAAATGACACAGTCTTCCTTTAAAATAAAAGGAGGCAAAGTATGCAATATTGTGAAATTGAGAAATACAGATAATTATTCACAAACACAGAGTAATTGGGTTATTGCAATCCACAAATTATAAAATTGGCTTTAGTTCGGAAGCATATATTTAAACTAAATAAATAAACAAGCTTTTATGTAATTCAATGGGGTAACAACAGTTGTAAAGACACATGAAAAACAAAAACAATTCTTTTTTAAAAAATTTATTTAATCAAGAATTGTCACAGTCCTAATGATTCCAGTATACTATACTGCAATATTTCTTGGTGAAATAAAAAAATTTTAGCTTAATTTTAAATTAAATGTTTTTCTAAAATAAAGAAATCTTTATAAAGTTTAATAATCTATTTTATTTCAAAGTTTTTAGTTGATTGTAATAGCAGAGAGTTTTTTCAAATCATAATTTTTATTTAAAGGCAAAAAGTCATGATGAAGAGGAATTACTTTGATCTTCATGATACTTTCAGATTACTTAAAAATTTAAATTGCTTTCTTAAATCCCAAAAACCACACTAAGCATTCACCACCTCCCCAAATACAAATAAATGGAAATATCTTTTAAAAATGACCAATAGTTAAGTTAAAATAAAATACTGACAAATTTTAAAAGGTTTTTATCCTAAGCTAATTAGATGAAATAGATGTTGTTCCCAGAATTTCTCTCTTACAGTTTCAGCAGGGTGCTGCACCTTGTCCGCCTTTTGATTTACAAAATAGCATTTTCTGGCCCTTCAATCAAAAAAGAGCCCTTACTCCTTTTTTGTACAAATAAATTTGCTTTCCTACTAAAAACTGACCCATTGTTGTCTTGAAACTAGTGCCCAAATTTTCACATAATAAATTTTCACATTGCTTTAATAATCAAAAGAATGAATGCCTTAAAAAAAGTTTCTTGAAGAAATTTAAAAGTGACCTTTTCCCATAAGCAGCATCCTGACATTTTTAAACCTGGGGGAAACTCTGTTGTTCCATGTGCTCTTTTGTTCACATGAGGCAGATTTGCCCAAATAAATACAGCGTAAAATTAGCTAACCATAAAATTAATAGTTTTGTAAGCTAAATGAAAGACATTTTGATTCAGGAGAATACATTAAAGATTTTGCTAATTGTCAATCAATCGACAAGCTGATAGATAAAAATTATTTTCTTCTATTAGTAGATTTAATTTTTGCTTTCCTACAAGGAATTTGTCAATGTTTTCTAAATGCTTCATGAACAATTTATACAATTAAGGAAATTCATGTTTAGGAAATAAACTTATGCACATGCTTATCTAAGTGCTTACATGTTACTTAGCTGATTTTTGCAGAAAATATATGGGGAAATAATTACATTCACAGCCACTTTTCAAATTTTATACTACTATCACTATGCTATATTTATTCAATTAAGATACAATAGTAGACAAATAAACAAAACAATATCATATGCCCTAAATTTGTAAGGAAAAAAAAATAAGGGAGACTTTTCTAGTGACACATGTTAGGCAGTCTAAATTTAGGTAAACATAAAAGTCACAAAGAGAAAGAAAAGTATAAATGAATATCAATGAGCTTTCTAAAGTGAAAAAGAAAAATTTTAAAGATATATTTTTAAATAAAAAATATTTTATTTCACTAATTAACTGTAAGCATTAAGTCAATTAACAGGATCATTGGTAATTGATGTAATTTGTTATAAAAATTAATTTATGCCTCGTTATGTACAGCAACAATAGCTGTTAATAAAACTCTTCTATAGAAATTTTGGTTAAATTTATGGTTTTGTTATGAAAATTTATGAAGTATTTTAAATTTTAAAAAATGCTCAACAAAGAAGAAAAAAAAAACATACTTGAATTTTAGGAAGAAAGAAAGACCCTGTGAAAATGACGCAGCCTTCCTTGCAAAAAAAGGGGGGGGGGAGACAAAGTATGCAATATTGTGAAACTGAGAAATACAGATAATTATTCACAAACACAGACAACTGTTCAACTGAATAAACAAGTCATTGAGTTACTGCAAATTATTAAATTGGTTTTCGTTCGGAAGCTTATATTAAAACTAAATAAATAAACAAGCTTTTATGTAATTCAACAAGGTAACAAAAGTTATAAAATCACATGAAAAATAGATACAATTTTATTTTTTTGGAAATTTTCACATATAACATTAACAGAAGAAATAAGCTAAATATTACATTTCCCATAAGTAGTAGCAATCACGTAATCTGAATTAAAAGAAAATGGCCAAGTAGCAATGCAGAGCTAAACAGTAAATTTATAATCATGCAAGAAATAAATGCCTATATATATTACATTATATTTTGTTAAAATAGCTTTAAAAAAAGGAATTGATTTTCTAGAAATATTAAATGATTGCAGCATAACTAATAATTAAATAAAAGAAAAGGAAAGAATTGAAATCACTCCAGTGGTTCTCGAGAAAAAATATGAGATAGTATGAGCATTTTTTTTTCATGTGTGATATTGCAACTGTTGCTCCCACCTTTGTATCAAAAACACAATAAACAATTTCTGAAACTCCCTATGAAATAAATACTTATGAAAATAACAGGAACTTTGTATACATCTTCCTGGATGAGCTTAAGCAACTTAAATTACGGCACTGAAATGATTTTTTCTTCACAAATCAAATGGATGTCTGTCGGGAAATAAGTGTTTCCACAAATATATATGAGAAACTCTGAAAAATAAATAAATAACATTAAAAAGTGATAAATTTTAAATGAAAATATTTAAAAACTGGTAGAGAGTATAAAAAATACTAAAATATTACACATTACAGTTGCCACAAGCCTGACATCTTAAATCTGAAATGCATATAAAGGATAATTTAAATTTTATAAAATAATTTCAGTAGACTCCCTAAAATCTGCATAACTTGGGACCAGGGGTTGTGCAGATTTTAGAATTTTGTGAATTTCTGGTAATTGTTTAGTTTACAATTTTAAAATATAGCAATTTGAACTTAATAATGCACTTGAACTCATAATGAATTACAATAAGTGAAATATTAAAATAATTAAATAAAGTAATAAATTAAAATAATGAAAAATAAGAAAATTTAAAAAATGATAAAAGGAAAGATCAAGTAAAAAATAATATATAACCAAATATGCATATGCATAGTAGTGATGAGATAATTTTTTCAGCAATTATTCAATAAAACTTAACCTCATAAAAGGTATAAACTAATAATTTACATCAAAATCGTAAAATAATGAAGTTTTATTTCATGTTTAGCCAGTCTTATTAATCAAATAAGTTTGATTAATACAGTAATATCCCGACTTATGTCAACAATTCGTTCAAAGACTAGCGATGTTAGTCAAAAACGATATAGTCAAAGTATATATAGATAAAAGGAATAAGTAATAAAAATTCTTCAAAATCTAATGAACATATTCTATTGTTCATAGGGATTATGTCACATACATTTAAGATTAGCAAAAAAATGTGTTCCCAATACAAGACTTTGTAATAACTCAATGTTGTTAATTTACAATTTATTGTTCTTCTAGCTGCCCCGTTCGAGTCTTTGAGCATGTGAAGAAAAAAGAAAACTTGCAATGAAGTTTGAACTGACAGTTTTTCTTTTTTTTTTATCTTAAAGTCTCTTTGTAACAGCAGAGTGAGTTTTCTAAGCTTTTCTAATCACTGCTACTCTGCTCATCCGAATAAATCCTTCTGTTAATTTTGCTACCGTCATAATCTTTTCGCAGGTTCAAAATCTCCATCTATTTTTTCAATAGTACTTTGTTTTTTTTAATTCAATAAGTTTGTTGTTGGTTAACTCCAGAGCAGGGCAATTTATAAGTTCAACAACATCTTCAGCATCCATCTCTAACACTCGTATTCATGAATAACTTTGACCGAGGGTTAAACCGCGGATCCAGTAACCCCAGGTTGGTATTTTCAACCGGAGTTCACCGTCTACTTCGGATGAAATGTTACTCAACTCAGAGTTTCTCGACCCAGATTGAAGGAAGTGTTCTTATTGGTTTAAAAAAATCACATGTCTTGTTCGGTTTCGCGTCCAGACATCGTTTGTTTATATTTTGGAAGAAAAGCACCGACAAAAGAAAAGGAAGTAAAGAAAAGAAAGATTCAATGTAGTGGTTTTTTTTTTTGTTGTTGTTGTTGTTTTTTTTATCTCCCACAAAATGTATGGACAAAATAAAAATCTGTAATCACTAAATATGGATCAACTTAATTTAATTTCTAGAAAGTCTTAATATTTTTTAAACAATTCATTCCTTTTTTTTTTCTTTTTTTGATTAATGAGTTAGGTCAATGATATGAAACTTGTCAACTGCTAAAATAAATGTTAGAAGATTCTTTTTCAAAATAAATTTTCGCATAGTTTCTAAAAAATGGAACTTGATTTGGACCAAAACTAATGAAACTTGATTTGAATAAAAACTAAAATTTTATTTCAACAGCAATTATGTTGATTTCTATTATTAATAGCTCTAATTAGTAATTAATTAAGCAATTTCTGATAGTGAAAATATTAAAATGGAGAAAAAAGAAAAAAAATTAAGAAAGTAGTCTGTTGTATTTTATATATACTATTTCTTTTATTAGTATAGATGATATGCCAGATGTATTAATTTTATTGTTTGGATTTTCAGCGAGCTAATTAAAATGTTTAATTCTAATTGAATTAGAGATAGTAATTAATATTCCAGGTTGACTGGAAAAAAGTAGTGAAATAATAAAAGAACTGCAGAAAAAGCGGAGCAGATGATCCTAGTGGTGCCCCGGCACCAGGCCGCAGAGGCGCATCCAGTTATCACTTCCGATCGATTGATAAACATTTTTCATTTAACTAGTCGCTAAATAAAACTCTACACTTCCTTTAAGTTTAAACTGTGTGCAGTGGAGATATTTTATAAGATGTTATTTTAAGGAACACAAACATTTTAAACCTGACTACTAGTGTATGAATTTCCATTCAACACACATAATCGAATAAGGCCTTTTCTAAATCATGATAAATGAATTCTGAACACTATCTGGATAAATAAATGTGAAATATTACAGAAAGTTGAATTTTTATCGATCAGGTTTTAGGACACCCCTCCCCTTCCCCTCCAGCCATTTCTATGAGATTTTTTGCATTATCACATTTACAAGATCAAAGCTATTCACTTGATTCTCTTTGACTATTTTTTGATAAATTAGCCTAATAATTACGAAATATTATTGCATGCACGCAGACACCTGCTTTTGGATGCAGTGTTGCATTTGAAAAAATGTATTTATTTTGAAAATGATATTTTATTTTCTATATTTTTTCTAGCCTCTTAATTTTATATTTTTAACTCATTTAGCTATCACTTCATTAGATGTAATAAGAATCTAATTTAAAATAGAAATAAAAAGTGAGATTTTTTTTTAAATGTCTGATTAATGATAGATTTCTAGACTAAATAGGCTGAGCAACGACAGTTAGTAATCATGGAAGACGGTAGTATTTCGAGTGACGCAGCCTTAAGCCTAAAATCGTATCGTATCGTATCGTTAAAATCGTATCGTATCGTATCATAGAATTCGTAGATGGCGGAACTCATATATACAGCTAACTCGACATCAAAGAAAACGCGAAAAGCCGCCTTTTAATAACTCAGCAGATATATGTCTTATTGTTCTGAATTTTCTAGAACAGTCTTATATCTGCAGTCTAATCGTATACTGAAATTTTTGCATTTCTACGTGCAGTATATTTTGAGATCTAAATAGCCATTTTTAAAGTGAAAACATTGGTATAATATCGAGGAAGTTCCTAATTTGAAAATCTCGAAAACGGTTCTAACGATTATTTTTAAATTGATACATAATATAAATGTGATTAAGGCGAGGTGAATAACACTTTTCTTTTTTCTGGGAAAACTCTCGTTCGTTAAATAATTCGATTTTTTTTCTCTCGAAAATGACACGGGCGATTTTTTAAAAATCAAATAAATATGTTTCAGATGAACCAAATAACAATTTACTTGTTTCCAGCAAGACTCTTGTTCGTTTTATAATGCGCATGAAAAATCGGACTATATTTCTTCGCCATTCTATGGAAATTTCACCGAAAATGCATGACACTGTATTCATACACATGCTTTCTTTTTAACCACTTTTGGGGAGAAAAATTTTGTCTTCCCACTGGCTGAGTGGCTAAGGGCCATCATTTACTGACCTTAAGATAGGCAGTTCGATACTCGCTGGTACGTGTTTTCACATGTGAATGTTTTTTTTTTTTTTTTTTTTAAGTCTGCTAGTTGACCATTATTCTCAGTTCCTTTGTAATTTTTTAAATTGCTATTAAGTTAAATAAAATTACAATTATAATGACGCCAATTTGATGATGATTATTTCTTGGCAATTTTTCAACAATAAAAATATTACCATAAATTTTATAAATATATTTAATTTCAATCACTTTACAAAAAATATACATTAAT
Organism: Maratus speciosus; assembly: GCA_963932465.1. Lineage (NCBI taxonomy): Eukaryota > Metazoa > Arthropoda > Arachnida > Araneae > Salticidae > Maratus > Maratus speciosus. The sequence goes on from OZ010794.1 coordinate 85,031,666, forward strand.
AATTATTATTTGAACATAAATCACACGATCAGAAACGTAAAAAAATAATTCATTTCAGCTCTTCTTTTTATAATATCATTTTTTATTATTATGACGGTCAATCAATATATAATCACTGACATCCATAATATTACTATTATTATAATTATTATTTTCCTTGCATAAAAGCTATTGTGATGTAATAATTCTTTTATAATAAATAATTTAGTTGAAATGTTTTATTTATAAATATCAATGAAGTTTGATAACCCCGAGACAATTCTTTTTATTTAACTTTGCAATATTTACAGTTTACATAATAAGCATATCAGAATTCTGGTGTCGCCATCTTTTGACGCAATTGCGTAGTATTATAGAGAAATGTTTGATAAAAAAGTTGAAGTAGACAGTTTTTAAATCGAAGAATTATTTTAAGAGATATTTAATGTTAAATCTGGATAAAATTGTCTCATTAAAAAAGTCTCATAGGGAAAAAAAATATACAAGGGAATTTAATCATTTTCATTCAATTTAATCATTCAATAGAAACTCGAAGTTTGCAGAGTGCATTTATTATTTTTAACTTGCCTAATTTTTTGACGATTTATTTCAATTTTAAATTAAAATTTTCAGAATTTCCAGAGATATTTTTTACATATTTTAGAAAAGGTTATTTTAAATTGTTGCCAAATGTTAAAACAGCGCAAAGAATAATATATCCTTTAAATTAAAAATTTATTCACACGTGACTATTATAAACAGAAAAAAATCCTTTTAAATTAGAATTAAATGATAACGTGTTAAAAGCAGGAAAATATTAAACATTACTTCATAAAAATTGTTTTTACACATGCTTACTTAAAATGAAAGAAAATTATAAAATAATCAATTATTTTCAAATTAGAATTAAATGATTACGCATTAAAAGAAGGAAAACATTGAAAATTACGTCATAAAAATTATATTTACACGTGAATATTAAAAGAAAAAGAAAATTTTTAAATAATAAATTCATTGATATGTGTTAAAAGTCGTAAATGGAGGAAATTACGTCATATTGGCCAAAGTGGCCAAAACAGTTTACAAAACACATTGCAAAACATATTGCAAAACAGTGTAAATTAAAAAATATATTTATATGAGAGATTTATTTCAAATTTCGAGATGATATTTTTAACTATAGTTGCTAATTTTAAGGTAGCGCAAATAATAATATTATCTTTCTAATAATAAAAATATTTTCAGTTGAATGTTACAAAGAGAAAGGAAAGTTTGGTGAAAATTATGTCAGATTTAAAACGTTACATTTAAAATCTCTTATTTAAAATCATTTTCTTATAGCGTTGTTAAAAAATACCATAAAGCAAAGACTCTGTTGACTTAGTTCCTTTTATATTTTGTAATTTTCAAATGTTTAACTAATCTTATTTAATCAAGCAGGGAAACAGCAACTAACATCAGCTGATTCGGTTTTGAAATCCCTCAGTAAAAGGGAAACCCGTTTACCGTAAGATCGCCATTGATTTTTTAATTATGCAGAGCAGCCTCGATTATCCGAGCTAATTGGGACTGTTAGTAAATCGGAATCGGAAATCTCGGTTAATAGAAACTGTGTGTAAAAACTCGCCGTGCTTGCGAATTTAACATCTCTTTTAAAAAAATATATAGAACGTTTTTTAAATAATAAAAGTAAATATATGTAAAGTTCTGTTTCACAGCTTAACAAATTTAAAAAGAAAATCAACTACCAGTAGTAAATTTTAAAATGCAAATTGAAAAATTTACGAAAGTTCACACAGCCACTGGAAACAAAGCATTGTTCGCTATTGACTTCTCAGGGTCCAATGTTTCTTTTGAGTTGAGGGCTTTTGGGGGCAGAAGGGCCTGTATAGCACGGACAGTGAGCTAAAGAGTGTGGTTATTTTTAACCCTAGAACTACCGAAAATTTTACTCAAGTTTTATAAAAACATTTTACACCAGAATTTTTACTTAAAACTATTTAATTTGTTTATTTAACTTATTATTGTCTGATTTATAAATTTAGTTTGTTTTGAAGAAATTTCTGGTTTGAATAAATATTTTGAATGTACATGTCGGGTCCATTGGACCCTTCTGGTAGACAGAGGGTTAAGGCTCATTCAAAAGGAAAAAAAAATCAGACTTTGTTATCGGCTCGGTTAACAGAAACCTCAATTAATCGAAGCTCGGTTAATCCAGGTTCTACTATAATTCAATCTTCCGTAATCTTTTTAAAGCAGATCAAATTAATGGACTTTAGCACAAAGTCACATAGCTGATAACTGCCATGCTTGTTGGCCACCTTTTTTTCAAAAAGTTTGCTTCACCTTATTCAATTAATGAGATATCTCCGATAAAATAAGTCACATTTTCCCGTTCTAAAATACTGGTATCCAAAAATCGTAGCATGTAACTGACACTACAAGTACTCATGGAACTAGACTATTTTAAGTCTGATTTTTATTATAGACTATATAAAATTATTAAAAATATATATTATGATAGGAACTAGCGGGCTTCGTCCGCTATTTACGTTACGGATATAAAAATCATGTTTTTTTTAGGGAAAAAGAAATAAAAACCTATTTGACGATAGGTTTATAAAGACACATTTTGTATTTGTTACATTTCCGGGGATGAGGAGAGGGGGGGGGGGCTATTTTGATTAAATATCGCAATTAGTCTACATGGCAGATATAATTATGATAGACACTAGCGGGCTTCGCCCCTCTATGGCGCCTTATGGGTCCAGCTTCCATAACTCAGAAACTACCTTTCGGACATCAATGCAACAGATTCCAAACGTTATAATTAACTTAATAATCACCCTATATAGCATTAAAGTAAATTTATGAGTACTGCATACTATTTTTTTATCGTAATTTCTGAAGAGAAAAAATTATTTCGGTTCCATTCTTAGGTACTGGTCTGAAAAATTTTGAAAAAGGGGGGAAGGAGGGGACATGAGACTGCTGTTTGTCAAACAACACAACGGGCTCTGGCTTATTCAACTTGGTTTTTGATGACTTCAATTGGAAGGTGGTTTGTTTAAAAGAGTGCGTTCCCTGCCCCATGTAAATTGGAACTATTGGTGCTACATCTATGTAAGGATTTAATAATTATAAATTAACATTTTGGATTTATTAATTTAAGGATAAAGTGTTTTTAAAGGAATATCAAATGAAACCCTCTGTGCGATCTGCGATTATACTTACCCAGTTGTTTTTATATACAAACTGCTATAAGGAAAATTGTAATAAAATAGTAAAAATTAAATCTGCATTAAATTCCATAAGTATCTTTTTTTTAATCATTTTATCACTAACCTAAAAAAAGTAATGATATCAATGCAAAAACCCTTGACGGGTTAAAAGTTTCTGACGCAGCACTTTATCTTATGCTCTAAGAATTTTAAATATGGAACTTAAAAATACTGATATCAAATTTTGAGTGACGTTATGCTATTTCTTAAAAAATATATTTGTATTTATTTCACCATTTTATTTTTGTTTTATTTATAATCGCATGTGCAAAAGTTATGTTCAACATGAAAAGCTGCATAAAATTTTATTCGCTGTTGCTTTATCATTTACATCTCTCATAAATTCAAAATATGTGTTTTAAAAGATATGATATAAAATTTAAGTGACGCCTTGATGTGACTTTAAAAGGTTTGTTTTTTAAAATTCAATTTAAATTATTTTTGACTTGGTTAAAATATTTTTTTTACATCTACACAATACTTTTAATTTTCCAATTCACTGTTAAATATATCACTTTCATTGAATCTATACTATGCATTGAAATGTATTTATTTCAATAAATTGATTTATCTTTTGTGTCACGCTATTCAAAATTGTGAGTAAGATTTATGTAAATGGTTTATTTGCGTCATTGTGTCCAAACTACATGAAATGTATGAAAAAGGATAGTTTGACGCAAATAAACCATTTACATAAATCTTACTCACAATTTTGAATAGCGTGACACAAAAGATAAATCAATTTATTGAAATAAATACATTTCAATGCATAGTATAGATTCAATGAAAGTGATATATTTAACAGTGAATTGGAAAATTAAAAGTATTGTGTAGATGTAAAAAAAATATTTTAACCAAGTCAAAAATAATTTAAATTGAATTTTAAAAAACAAACCTTTTAAAGTCACATCAAGGCGTCACTTAAATTTTATATCATATCTTTTAAAACACATATTTTGAATTTATGAGAGATGTAAATGATAAAGCAACAGCGAATAAAATTTTATGCAGCTTTTCATGTTGAACATAACTTTTGCACATGCGATTATAAATAAAACAAAAATAAAATGGTGAAATAAATACAAATATATTTTTTAAGAAATAGCATAACGTCACTCAAAATTTGATATCAGTATTTTTAAGTTCCATATTTAAAATTCTTAGAGCATAAGATAAAGTGCTGCGGCAGAAACTTTTAACCCGTCAAGGGTTTTTGCATTGATCTAATATACACATATCTCCTACATTACATGTTGAATTGTTTGCTTGCATAAATACTCATGATCACGAAGATTTATTTGCCTTAAAAATAGTCATCATTACAATAAGGGCTGATAAAAGTATTTTTGGTGTGGGGTTATTTTAAAAAAGGAAAAGTTTTTTTATCAGCGTATTTCAACCCTTTAGTAATTTATTTTAATTTAGCTGTCAATTAAGAAGCAAAAATTATAAGTGATCTCTAATAAAGGTCACAATTTAAGGAGGTAACATTGAAAAGTGATTCATTTTAGGATTTATTATTATTATTTTCATATAAAATGGTACTAATGCAATATTTTATATTATGTATAATTTTGAAATTAAAATACAGTTGAAAAATAAATGCAATAAAAATAAATATTTCACATTTCACAAAAATTGGGAAACATACATAGAAGCTTACAAACAATAACAGCAATGCTATAGTATTAATCAGTAATAGAAGTATTTAATACAATGAGCTTCATAGTTTTAAAAAGAACAAACCTCGTAAAAAAATCAATAAAGTAATAAAACTAAAATTGCTTAAATTTTAAGTTCAAATATCTAATTTATAGATCTGATTTATATTTATCTCAGTTTGCACATACACAATAATATATCTTTCACACAATAGACCCAAAATTTAATTTTAAAACATTCTATAAGTACTGATAAAAAATCTACAAAAAATCTATGGCTATTCGAAGATAATTTGTGTATTTCTTTAATTAAACAAAAATGCAAAATAGCATATTCCCACATTTTAATTAGAACTTATGTAAGTACGACATTTATTTCGGTACTGTTAAAATACATTTGTGAATTTTTTAATATCAAAATTGCAAAAAATAAATGACCTTAAACACAACAATTGCTACTTTAGAAGCGATTTATCGGCCGTTTAAGAAATGTTGGCTATTTTTAGGGCAAATAAATTTTTCTCGACCACGCGTATTTATGTAAACAAACAATTCAACTTATATTCAATATATAGAGGCTATATGCATAAATATAAACAAATCAAATAAAAATATTGAAGATAATTACATATATATGAGATTACATACCTTTGCATAGTGTTATTCCATTTGGCATAGATGCCGTATCTTCCCTCAGCCGTTGTTGTTTTTAATTGTTTGGCGATTTTTTGTTGGCGTGTTGGCGGTGTTTACGGATATGACAAACTCGATATGGAAACCCCGTGTGACGTGTGTTCTGGCAACCCCCGAGAAGCTTAGAATTTTGTGAATGTATTTTGATATCGTGTATCGTGTTCTATCGTTGTCTTTTTATTTTTATGTTAAATTTATTGGATGTATTTCATTGACTATAGTTTCTGTAGTCCGTTTAAATGCTCTTGCTGAAGTAATTAAGAAATATGAGGAAATTTTGACAAGAAAGGGAGGTTTGTTTATAGCGTGTCAATGCGTATTAAGCCTATTTTGGAAAATGACGGCGGTGTTATGAGAGATATTATAGTGCTGGAGGTTTCAAGAAAGCAGATGTCTGTTAAGGTATGTTGATAATTTTATGTATATTTTGTTGTTTTAAGAGTTTTTTACATTTTGAGATTGCTACAAAACGAAAACGGCTGAATTAAAAATGCTATACCACGAAAAATGCTGAATTCAGCGGTGTTTTTTTCGGTAAATGTGCGCGAAGCACTCATACAAGGATTACTGATTGCCAGTTTAGCGAATTTTGTTAATTATTTACATTTTATTTTCGTTAAGCCAAACATGCGTATAAACCGGTGCTTGGCGACATTTACTACTTGGCTGAAAAGGGGTTTTCACGCCAAGAAGAATTCCAAGATGGCGGCCAGGGGGAACTTATGACACCTGTTCCTTCCATTTTATTTAATAGTAGAACTTCTATATTTTACACAGCACCTTCTTTCAGCATGGCCACCGCCATTGTAAAATGTCGGTCCTCTCCCTCTCACCTCTTGTTTTTCGAACCACTTCACCGTCTGCCCCGAGAGAACTCGGGGCTAAAAGCAGTGTTTCCCCATACCTGCCACCGGTGAAGTGGTTAAATACATATGCTTGGTTGAAAAATTATAATTTGAACCTGCTCTAGACCAGAGTTGGGTTACTGAACCCGGCATTAGATTTCAACCTCAAACCGGTTCAGTGAGGTAGATGGTGAATACCATTTGAGTTTTCAACCCGGGTTTTCGGCATAACTCCGGGTCGAAGTTATTCGTGCATACGAGCGTAAGTTGAATTCTCTTTTATTTTCAACAATTTTAACAATCAGGAGAGAAATATAGAATCACAATTTTCAGATGTTTTTCAGACTCAGTGAAGAAAAAGAGACAATTTTTTTCCAGGCCAGACGACGTAAATGCTGGGTGACGGAAGTTGTGGTACTTCTGTACATAAATGTATTTGACAGAAAGATAACAATCATATCTATCTTGATTTAAAAAAAAATAAATTTATACTTCTTTCATCAAAAAGCATGAGTTCAATCATATTAACAACAATTACATTTTAAAATGTATATCAAATGATAGGGGAAAAAAAATCGGCTAAGATGTGTTATTATCCCACCCTCCGCGATGTTGAGTATTTGGCGATTTTTATCGCTCTGGTAACCCCGGCGTTTGGCGTCTAGTAACTTATTATGGCAATCCCCTTTTTTACGACGCGAGAGCATGCTTTTTGCGTGAACATTCATTTCACTGCCGAGTGTCGTTGCTGACGGTTGCTTGAGTCTTGTACCAGATACTCTTTGATATCGTGTTCTATGGCTGTCTTTTTATTTTTATGTTAAATTTATTGGATGTATTTTATTGACTATAGTTTCTGTAGTCCGTTTAAACGCTCTTGCTGAAGTAATTAAGAAATATGAGGAAATTTTGACATGAAAGGGAGGTTTGTTTATAGCGTGTCAATGCGTATTAAGCCTATTTTGGAAAATGACGGCGGTGTTATATTTTGTGCTGTGGGTTTCAAGAAAGCAGATGTCTGTTAAGGTATGTTGATAATTTTATGTATATTTTGTTGCTTTAAGAGTTTTTTACATTTTGAGATTGCTACAAAACGAGAACTACTGAATTTTGAGAATACTATATCGCGAAAAATGCTGAATTCGGCGATGTTTTTTTTTCGGTAAATGAGCGCGAAGCGCTCATACAACTATTGCTGATTGCCACTTTAGCGAGTTTCGTTTTTTAGGTATATTTTGCTGTTTTAAGAGTTTTTTACATTTTGAGATTGCTACAAGACGAGAACTGCTGAATTTTGAGAATGCTATATCGCGAGAAATGCTGAATTCGGCGATGTTTTTTTTCCGTTAAATGTGCGCGAAGCGCTCATACAAGGATTACTGATTGCCAGTTTAGCGAATTTTGTTTATTATTTACATTTTATTTTCGTTGAGCCAAACATGCGTATAAACGGGTGCTTGGCGACATTTACTACTTGGCGGAAAAGGGGTTTTCTCGCCAAAAAAAATCCAAGATGGCGGAGGGTGGGATAATAACACATCTGTTCCAAAAAATCTTGAAATTTTCCCCTACTTCTCAACTGTAAGTTTCACTGCTTACAACACTATGCAATTTTAGGTGTTGATGGATTTGAAGGAATAAACTGAATATTTGTTTTGCCACTTAACTGTATATACTAAACATTCAAGCCTAATGATGCAAAGTTTCTTTAAATTTTTAAGTAGTGAAAAAGAAAAAAATTCAGCTTTTATCTTAAAAAATTGAAAAAGAACACTTTCTTATAAATTAAAGCATTTCTTGAAATTTTTTTTTTTTTTTTACAAAACATAAAATAAACATTATTTAGGATTATGCAAGATAAAAAATTTGTTATCTCTTTACATGAACATATTATAAAATACTATTAAACATTTAGTCTTAGTCTTATATTTAGTCTTACAGTCTTAGAGTTTACACAGGCTTCCTTGCTTAATATAAAACAATATCTTTTGTAATGAATGATTCAGTTATTAAAATTGTCTTATCATTTGATTACTCAAATGCAGTTATTAATTTCTTTACTATCAGATAGAATAACCTTATGAAGTATGTATCCATTCTATGAGTGAAGGGATTAAAAGGGAATATCTACTTAATTTAACAACAAATTAAATAAAATGCTTTTCATTTCTAAAAAATGCCTCACTAAACTGTTAAGAAATGTAAAGAATTTTTTTTTTTTACTCAATAATTAAAATATGGTTGGTACATCACAATATGTTTATATTCGATTCTATTTTGTGTTTATGTGTGATTTTAAAAATATAGAAAATACAGGATTATAATAAATAACTTTTCCAATCACCTCATTAAAATCATGATTATTATTGATACTTATGATCTGTTTCAAATCATTGACATGTTGCCCTGAAGACAGATGATGCTAAGAATCATGGTTTGTAAGTTTCTCCTGAAGAAGAAAAAGGAAAAGCTTAAAGATATTTTAACTTTTGAAATAAAGAGCATGCCTTACTTTAAAAATATTCGTCTTTTGTAAGAAATGAAATAAAATTTGTATAAGTTATTGTGTAAATTAAAACAGCAAATTTTCACAGTGCTTTTAAAATTTTTGAGAATTTTAAACACTGCTGTGATGATTCCAAAATGTGATGCAACTTTATATTACAAACGTCTGCTTGATGATTATTACCTCATTTTTATTTTTTAGTGCTAGGAAGAAACACTGCATACTTTAATATTGACTGAATAATAATAAACTGAAATAACATTCCATTCACAGGTAAATTAAACCAACACAAAAGTTTTGCAACATGGAAAATTGATGAAAATTATTTTATGAGTTTAGGATGAACATAAACTTTCTCACGTAAAAACATTAAAAAGTGTACTATTGGTAACTTCCTATAATTGATAGAACTATTCATAAATTCATGCAAATTTTTTATAACATGCATAACTAATTTAATTAGAACATACCTTTCAGTAATGTTATAGCTCTAAAACAATACAAAAAAAAATGAACTTCACAAACTTCTTGCAATATAACAATTCATATTAATATTTAGCAGAATAATAATTTTATTCAAATAGTTTATTCGAATATTTTCAAATAGATGAAATAATTCCTTAGAAAAAGGTAAGTCAGTATTAACTGTTTTTCGTTTGATTTTACAGCTGTGTTACGTATCGAGGGATACAATAAGCAATCTGTGAAACTACATAATGAAGTAAAAATACCTATGAAAATAAGAGGAACTTCAGATTTCTTCCTGGATCATTTTAAGCAACTTCCATTATAGTAATGAAACATTTTCTTCACAAATCAAGCCTGCCTGAAAATGTGTGTTTCAACAAACATATGTTAAACTCTAAAAAAATAAACAACATAAAGTAATTAATATTAAACAACACAATTGCCAAAGTCCAGACATCTCAGATTTGAAATACATTGATAATTCCAAGTTTTTTTTTGTGGCCAATTAATGGCAATACCAGTTAAACTGGCCTAGAAATGTCAAGTTTCTTTAAATGCCGAGTGTGTGTGTGTGGGGGGGGGGGGGAGGATTTTTCTGTAAAAATTGGAAAACAGCACTTTTTTTACAAATAAATACTTTCTTTGTAAAAGTTTTTCTTAAAAAAGGCTTAAGCAAGGTAGAAAAAACTGTTTTCTATTTACATGAATGCTACAAAATAAATATAAAAATAAAATACAATAAAAATTTTAAACTTTCATTCTCAGAGTTTATGTGAGGCTTTTCTTGCTTAATTCAACATTCTTTTATGTAATACAGTGTCAGATCCATTATCAATCATCCTGTATTCAGAATGCTCCGAAAACCATAATGCAAAATGATAACCAAAACTTAATGAGTTTCATTTCAAAAATGTAAAAATTAAAGATATATTTTATGGCAAGCATGAGATGCAGCACACGAAAATACACTTGTCCATGGGTGGTGCAATTTGTGGCCATCTGCGGTATATTTTGATGATGTGGATGAGTTTGAAGTGAAAGACTTTAAAATTAAAAGGAGAAGGAAATTATAACAAATCTGTTGGACTAAGGACTTGCTTAAAGACTTTCATGTTTAGAAGCTCAATTGCTGGATCAAAAGGCAGTGGAAGGTTGCCTAAACACTGATGATGACACTACTGTAAGTCAACAGATGTCCAGCAGTGAGATTTGTGACATAATGACAAATAATATGTCTAATGGAAGTGATGATGATCAGCAGAATGAGGCGGGTAAAAAAATTTCAAGTGAGTTATATTTATCAACTGAATTGTGGAATGCAGCAAATAATTACAGGATACAGGAACAATTAGAGCAAGAGACACACTCTAAGCAACCTTCTTATATGTTGCATTTTTTAAAATTTGAATTGTATAATTCAGAATGTTTTTTATTTTGTGTAAATAAATTATTAAATTAAGAAATTTGTAAGTATGTTTTTCCTTTAATTATTCATGTTTTATACATTTCATGTCATTATTGTGTACAATTCTTAATACTTATAGTAAATTGCGGAAAAACCCCTTACGCAGAATATTTCAGATCCCAAGTATTTTGGATAACAGATCCTATATTGTAGTGTCATTACTGGTATAGTGTGTTTTCCCAGCATGAGGATACATAAGTACCATTCTTCTAAGTACAAGAAAACAATAAAAAAAATAATCAGTGCAACAATAACACTTACTGGCAACCCATCTAACATTATGAAGATATCGAAATCTTCAATTCTTGAAGTGGTTTCTGTTATTTATTTTCTAACATTTTAGTTAAAATAATGATAATTATTTTACTATAAACATAACTTCTTTAAAAAACACACAAAACATTTATTTAGACAATCACATCACAGCAACTACGAATACACATCTCAAAACCATAATAACAACCTAAATATTATCCTCGAACATCTCACGTTTTTCGTCTGAACCAAAAAAAATAAATACATGGAGTCAGGAAAAAATGTCTATTGTCCAAGAGTTTATCTTATGAAAAAATAATTTAAATATTGTCATGTGACTTTACTTACAAATCCCTCCTTTCGCATGTCAATAATCCTCAGTAATTCCGAGACTTGTAATATGTTTTTTCATGACATCATAACTCAAATTCTTAGTCATTATATCTGCTTCCAGTTCAGACGAATTTACATATTTTGTTTCAATTTCTCCTTTCGCTCTTTCATCTTTTACAAAATGATATTTTCTACCTATATGTTTGTTGCGATTATTCACTCTTGGGTTTTTAATCCAATCAATTACAGATTGACTATCAGTACTGATTTCTATTGGACGCTTCACCATTTCTTCCTGGCTTAACTCTTCCAAGAGACCCATTAACCATTTTCCTTCACAAACAGCATCACATAAACTTAAAAGTTCAGATTCCATTGTAGAAAGCGCAACCAGTTTCTGTTTATTACTTTTCCATTCAATCAGTGATTCTCCTATCTTTATGATATATCCACCAAATGATTTTGAATCCCGTGTAGTACACCAGCTAGCATCAGAACAAAGTGATAATTGGCCCTTTTTATTTTTAATTCGAAGTTTGTAGTTTTTAGTGCCTTGAATGTACCGCAAAACTCTCTTCACTGCCTGTAAATGAATTTCTCTAGGATCTTTTGCATATTGAGACAAATTACTTAAAGTGAAAGCTAAATCTGGCCTTGTTCCTCTTACTAGATATCCTATACTTCCAAGCATTTCTAGATATAGTGTTTCATCAATTTTATTTTCATTTTCATATTCATCTAATTTTATTCCAGAAACACCAGGGGTTTTAACACTTTTACAATTTTCCATATCAAATCTTTCTAAGATTTTTTCTGCATACTTAGCTTGCCCTAGCAAAAATTCTCCATTATTTTCTTCAATATCAATACCAAGGAATTTAATGTTTTTCTTCAGCTCTTTAATTTTTGCTTCTTTATTCAATTTTTGTATCAATTTATTTATTAATTCTTCGGATTCACTAACGATTATTCCATCATCGACATATATTCCAACTGCAATAAATTTATTATCATTTTTACTAAAAAACACACATGGATCTGCTTTGCAGGGCTGTAACCCAATTTTATCAAATATATTAACTAATTTTTCATACCAGAATCTTCCTGCTTCTGGCAACCCATATAAATTTCCTGTTACCAATAATATTTTCCCTCCTTCAATTTGTAGACCTTCAGGCGGATTCATATAAATTGCAGTTTCTAGATCTGCATTCAGATATGCTGTTTCTACGTTGAAAAATCTAGTTTTGTAACCTTTCATCGCTACGACTGCCAATAAAGTTCTAAATGATTCAGTTTTCATTACAGGACTATACGATTCTTGATAATTTGTTCCAAATTTAAGTCTTGATCCGTCGGCTACTAATCTTGCTTTATATTTTACATCTTCACCGTCTTCTTTTACAGTAAAAATCCATTTGCTTCTCAGTGCCTTCACATCTTTTGGTTTGTCAACGATTTTCCACGTTTTGTGTTCTTCTAACGAGTGTAATTCCTTTTTGATTGCTTCTATCCATTTATCCTTATCTCTAGAATTTTATCTTTGTAATTCTTTGGAACTTCCTCGTGCACTAGATTCGCTAAATACTTTGGATTGGGTTTCCTAATTCGTGATGATCTTCTAGGTTCTTCAAACAACTTATTCTCATTAGTTTCTTTTTCTTGCTGTTCCTTGTTTTCATCAATTATATGATTTACTTCAGATTCTTCTGTCGCAGAATCATTCAAATCATCTGACAACGCAATTGCTTCCTTTTTCTGATTTAACTCTTCTTCATTTTCATCGGAATTATTATCTTCTTGTTCATCTATTACATTTTTATTATTGGTAATGTTGATGTATTCAAATTCATCAGTCATTTCTTCCTTGTTAGCTATATCTTCATATCCCATTTTTTCTTCTATAAATACTACATCTCTGCTTTCACGTATTCTCTTTTCTTTTAAATCATACAATCTGTATGCTCTCCGATCTCTTGAATATCCGATAAACACTGCTGGTTTTGCTCTTACATCAAATTTCTTTTTATTGATATCATCGTTGTGATAAAAAGCTTTATATCCAAATACTCTCATATGCTTTACTGTTGGTTTATAATTTGACCATAATTCTAATGGCGTTTTCTTTCTCGTAGCTGTTGGAGTAACATTATGTATATAAGCAGCTGTTGATACTGCTTCGGCCCAAAAGGATAAAGGTAGTTTTGCTTCTATCAGCAATGTTCTTGCAGTATTAATAACAGTCCGATTAGCCCTTTCTGCAATCCCGTTACTTTGTGGACTATGAATTGTGGTTCTTTCATTCTGTATGCCCTTCTTTTTGTAATAATTCACGAGCTCTTCATTAGTAAATTCACCACCATTATCTGATCTAACCGCTTTTACTTTCTTGCCGGTTTCATTTTCTCTTCTCTCTATTATATTTATAATTCTTTCTTTTGCTTCATCTTTACTTCTTAAAAAATCTACAAAATATCTTCTACTATATTCATCTACTATCATTAGCATGTACTTACTCCCTCCCAATGAGTGTACTTTCATTGGTCCACATAAATCAACATGTAATCTTTCTAAAATGCGTGTTGTTCTTTCTATCACATGATTAAATGGTGTTCTTGTTAATTTCCCTTGAATACATATTTCACATTTTGTTTCTTCACCATTCATCTTTTCTAATCCCCTTACAAGATTTTCTCTCTACATTCTTTGTAAGTATACATAATTTATATGCCCAAGTCTTCTATGCCATAATTCTTTCTTTGATTCATTTGTCTGTAAACAAGATTCATTTCTGTCTTCATCTGTTTCTCGTACAGCTAAGTTTATTTTAAATGTATTATCTTCGAATGTTCCTTTAGCTATTAATTCGCCTGTATTCTTTTCATAAATGGCTGTTCCTTCATAATCAAATATCACATATTTTCCTTTTCTGACTAAACTTGGAACTGACATTAAATTTTCTCTTAAATTAGGTACGCAAAGAACTTCTGTAAGTTTTATTTTTGTTTCGCCACTTTTCTTATCGTAGGCTGTAACATGAACATTTCCACGATATTTCGCTTGTATTGATCGCTCGCTGTCAGCAGTTGCAATTTCTACATCTTCAGGTTTTCTTTCTACAACAATATCTTCTTTATGCGTCATATGCGAAGTGCAAGCTGAATCTAACATCCAGGTTATTTCCCTATTATTTTCAGATTCTTTTCACTCATTTCTATTGAATTCATTTGACTGCAATGCATGTTCATTTGTAAAACATGTATATTCTTTTGCCTTCTTGTTTGAAACATTATTAATCTTATTATAATTCTTATTATTGCGTGAGTATTCTCTTACATCTTGAACTTTATTACTATAATAATTTTGAAAATATTTCTTAGGTGAATACTCCCTATCATTTCGCGAGTGTGTCATATTCGATTTACTATAACAATTCCGCGCTATATGATTTGGCTTTCCGCAAGCAAAACATAAAACCTTTTTCTTTTCATTAGCCCTAAATGCTTTAGACTCGTTTTCTCGAAATTTATCATATTTTCTTTCATATCTCAACAAAGTTTCTCGCATTACTTCATAAGTTATATTTGGGTTTGATGATATCGCAGTTGTTACTTTGCTATATTTCTTTGGGAGCCCTTCTATAATAAATCCTATTAATTCACATTCATCAATTTCTGTACCCAATTCTAATATTTCATTAGCTATCCCTTGAGCTCTTATCAAATATTCTTCTATTGTTTCTCTTTCGTTTTTCTCTATTCTCGCAAGATTAATTTTTAACTGAATTCTTCTCTGATTTTCAATTCCCGCATAACGCTTTTTCAGTAATTGCCATAAATCCTTAGCTTTTTTAATCCCTCTAACAGCCATCATTTGTTCTGCGGACAACGTCAATATAATGGGAGTGTCTATTGCGCCGTAAGATACGGCTACATAAATGATGATTTTATTGAACCGTCATGGTAACCTCTGGCGGCTTGGCGGTATAGCTTGGCTTGGCGATTTTTCATTTCCCCAGGTATGCCCATGGGTAGCATTGTTGTTGTTATTTGTAAGCGTCGCTAACGTTTTTCATCTCATCTCATTTTTCTGTTTCTACTTAGCTTAGATATTGTAGCAACTTCTATAAAGTAAGTTTTAAAATATTTATTGTTTATAATAGTAGTATATGAAATACTGTTGAAAAAATGCCTTTTCCAAACTTGTACATCGATCGAAGTGATCTTCGTATAACAAAAAAATGGCAAACATTACAGAATATGCGACATTTATAAATGCTGCTTTTTCTTTTAAACAAAATTAATTATACTACCTTGATTATTTAGTAATGTGCAAAGTTTGTACAACTTTTAAAGCAGTTTTTTACATATAAGAAAATAGTTTGCATGATTAAATATAATTGTATCGCAACATCACTTTTAAAATAAGCATGAACTATATTTTTAGACTGTATTTTATTAAATCTGTGTTCTTTCAAACTTTATTTTTTTTTCTTTTCAGTGACAGTTCCTGCTTTCCTCTTCCCCCATCATCAGTATTATAGCAACTCCCAGGATATTAATTGAATGAATATTGTCTTTGATGTATGGTTTGATGCTTCACATCATATCATTTACAATACTTTCTCAATTAGTACACCTAATTTTATAGATGTTGGCTGTGGAAATGAAAGAGATATAATTTTCTACAGAGTTTGAAATGGCGACTTTATTCTAATTCAACATTCTACTTCAGCATTACCTAAGGGTATAATTTTATTTAATGATACTGTTTATTAAGTAATATCGGTTATTGTCACTTTTTATATTGTTTTTCTCTATTAAAAAGTCCAAAGTGAAATGTTTCCTGCAAAACCCCCACCCTAGCATTTCATTGAATACTTCATTAAGTCAATTTTTTGTTTTGTCCTGTTATAAATATTTACAATAATTAAAATATTTATGCCTAAAGGGTGTATAGAATTCTGGTAAAACAAGTTTTATTTTCAGATTCCCTTGTTATAATAGGGTAGATGTGATGGACACCCTTAAGGAATTTCTTTAAAAACTATTTTTTAATTAATAGTTATAATTATTATATTCCAGTTTTTTCAATATCGTAATCTATCAACAATACTTAACCGTTCTCATAGTCTCATTTCTCAATATTAATCAAACTTTTATCGTAAATAACAGAAATATATCAAAATTCTAGTAATGGACCCCCCCCCCCCCCCCAAATAAAAATATAGTTGTTTTTATGGCTATTTAGAACCAAAATTTCATGATAGAATACTAATGAAACAGAAATAGTTATTTTTAAATAAATTTAACAATTAGAATATCAATAATTAATAAGATATTTGTGAAAATTATTCACTGTTTAAATTAATTATTGTGATCAATTATCACAACAATATTTTAATTACTTTAGGTGGTTTAATTTACTAAATGTCAGCGAATTAGTTATTAAATTATTGAAACAGTCAGGGATTTAGAGGAGTAATAAAAAAATCAGAAATAAAGTTTTAGAATATTAATGCATAGATTCGTATATTTCTCACTATTTATAACAGAACTCCCAGAAACTATACAAATATGAAATGAATAATACTGTGCGTTGAATGCTGTATGTACTAAATAAAATAATTTCAAAATAAAACCGCTAAACTGATGTTTGAGGCCACTGATCTACATACTTACCAGTTTCATTACTACTATAAATTTAATTAATATTTTAATATTACAATTTTTTTTCTTATGTCAGAGATGAATAAGCAAGCATTTAAGACAGAAAATAATAATAATAGATTTATTATTAACAACTTCTGTAACTTTATTATTTTTATTTAAATACAGAGGGATTGAGCCGTATGAGCCCCAAGTGCTTAATTTTTTTTATTCAGATGTTCAAAATAAAATAAGAGTTGCAAATGTTAAAAAAATAAAAAGTTAATTAATCAGGTGAAAATATTTGGTCTGAGATCGTTTTCCTTTCAGGAGCTCAGAGTATGAGCATTTGTACTTCGGTTTGTTCCTTTCTCCCTTCCCTCTCTAGGATTAAGTTTTTACAAAAGAAAATGAAAAGACATGTACTTGCTGCTACTGTCGATCGCAAGAATGGAAATTCCTCCAATGTAAATCCCCTCCCAGTGGACAATAGAGAAAATGGCAATGTGGACCATATAAATTGTAAAAGAAAAAGAGGCTGAAGTTTGATTTAAAAAAAAGTAGAAAATGCAGTTAAAGAGCTTAAATTGTGAAAATGCAATAAATTATTCATGCTGAAATATGCAAATTTTTCTGTTTTGTGAGAGTTTAATATACCTTTTTGAAACAGATTTAATGGATGTTTTCAAATTAAGGCAAGTTTAGAAAAAAATTCATTTAGTTTTTGTAAAATTTAAAATTGTGTATTACCCTATTTTATGGAAAAAACGCTGCAGTGTTTACAAGTTTGAAAGTTAATTTTTTGTCAAGTGCGGCATTTACACCATGTGCGGCACTTACGATTTTTTTTTTTTTTTTGGGGAGCGCTTAAAATTGGGATAAAGTAAAAACTCCTTAAGACTTCTCAAGTCCCCTGATCAACAACGCGAAACTTTCTGACAAGGTTGGCAAAAAACCAGGTTTTTGTTTTCAAAAAAACCGGTTTATTTGGTTTAAACCGGGTTTTTTTTTTTTTTTAAATCTTTTCTTATTACATATACATGCATATTTATTGATAAAAATAGGCATTGTTGGATATATAAGTAGTATAACTTCATTTGAAAATAATTTTAAATTAAATAATTACAGTCAATTTATGTAGAAAATTGAAAAAATTCATATTTTAATTTAAACAATATCTGTAAACAGTTAAGTTCATAGAACAAATTGCTCTACGCAGTGAAACACTGATACCCTGATAACCTTTGTGAAACAACTTGCGAATACGCCCGGAGTCCGCCATCTTGTTTCTTTGTTGGTCACATATAACCACTTTATGCTTAATTTAACAACATAAACAACAACAGACATAAATAACAACAAAAATAAATAAATAAATCCAAATAAAGAAATTTAAAATCGGCGGTGATCAACAAAGAAACAAGATGGCGGACTCCGGGCGTATTCGCAAGTTGTTCCACCTTTGTAAACAATCTTTTGATTACTAGTAATAAACATTTGATGTAGTTTGTTGAATATAATATTCTTTTTCACAGTTGGTCAAAAATAAATTTCAAATATTTCTTGGAATTGACAATTTGAGTGAC
Source organism: Maratus speciosus (assembly GCA_963932465.1). Lineage (NCBI taxonomy): Eukaryota > Metazoa > Arthropoda > Arachnida > Araneae > Salticidae > Maratus > Maratus speciosus. Next base: position 85,050,386 of record OZ010794.1, read on the forward strand.
AATTCCGAGTCAACATTTTTGGTCATAAGATTCAGCAGATAACAGAAGAAAAAAAAAATCTATATATATTTATATATATGGGCTGTTTAATAACCTCTGCTTATTAACCAGGAGAAGACCCTTTAATTGCCTTCGAGGAGGACTTAAAGGAATCAACTGGGAGCGGAGACTTAATGTCCAATCCGCACCGATTGAAAACGGTTGATGATGATGATATATATATATACATACACAACATATTGGTATTATTAAAATGCTATAACTAGCACCCAACTTTGAATACTTTCTTATTTCCACTTCATATTTTGATTTTAATTCTTGGAGATAATTTTCCCAATCAAGAGAAATTTCTCTTACAGTTCGACCAAAATCTTAAAGATCATTGTGCTATGTGCAGTTATGTGGCTCCATATTCAAAATCACCATGTGTGTTATGGCAGATTGCTTTAAATAATCTCCATTTTTTTTTTTTAATTAAAATATTTTATAGTAAATATTGAATGTTTTAAATCTATTTTAACTTTGTAAAATTCACGTTTTAAAATTTTTTCTTTAGAGCAATAGGTATGTTCGTCAACACACACTGATTTTCATCCTATACATGTAAACAACACCTAGACCCACTATATCTAATGCTTATTGCTGAAATAAAGTGTTAAAAGTAGAAGTTTAATACATCCGATAATGTGAAACATTTAAATTATAAAGAAAAAAGAGAAACTTATTAGATTTCTTCTAAAAAAAAAACAATTGGCTTTTTTTTTTTAGAAAAAAACCAGTTGGTTTAAACCATGGTTAAAACCAATTTGTTTAAACCGTGCCAACCCTGCTTTCTGACTTTGCCGATAATGAAAACTGTGACATTTTCGATGATGATACCAAACCCATAGACTTGAAATAATTTCACCTCGATGACCAAACCATACAGGTAGACAAAGAAAATTTACAACTCTTCCACTCAGATTTTGAAGGCTTCAAATAGAAACTAAAAAAGGACTAAAGGGGATGCGACTTAAAAAACGTGTTAAGTTGCGCCGACAACTTAACAAAAATATGGAGCGTCTAAGGAGAGGGGTCTGCGTCCCGCCCTCTGGATGGTTTTAATACCAATTGATATCACCTTAATTTTAAAAAAAAATTACGTAAAACCATTTAAAACCCAATTTAAATATTTAATAAAATTTTAGAATCTTAAGTTATTAAAAATGAGGCACCCTACACTGTTCAGAAAACTTTGATTAAAGTTAGTTCAATGAGACACTGTTGACAAAAGCAGCATTCCCTCAGGTGTGGCGTTTACGACGGGTGCGGCGATTACGATATTTTTAAGCTTATTCAGACCAATTTTGAGGAGTGCAGCGCTTCTTCCATAAAATACGGTAATTAGTTGAGATTCTGTTCCAAAAATTGAAGGCATTCATTTCTAAAACATTAAAAATTGGTCATTTATCCGAAAATTCAGGCATAAAAAATATCGTGAATTTCGACAAATGGTCGCCAAAAAAAATTAATTTTGTCAATTGTTTTCAGAAAAATCATGAAATTTGTCAAAGAATTGTGGGAAAAACTCAAATTTTGTCAATGAATTGCGGAAAAACACAAAATTCATCAAAGAATTGCAGAAAAAATATATAAATTTTGTCAAGGTATTGCGGAAAAAATGCAAATTTCGTTCAAGAATCATGGGGGGGGGTGGGAATTTCGTCCAAGAATCACGAAAAACCCCCACAAATTTCATCGAAAGATTGCAAAAACACCTTAAATTTTCTCAAAAGATCACGAAAACCCCCATAAATTTTCTCAAAAGATCGTGATAAACCTCGTAATTTTTCTCAAAAGATCGCGAAAAAACGTAAATTCCGTCAAAAGGGCTGCAAAAAACTGCATATTTCGTCAAAAGATCGCAAAAAAAAACTGCATGTTCCGTCAAAAGATCACAAAAAAAAATGCATTTTCTATCAAAAGATCAAGAAAAAACCGTATACTACATCAAAAGATCCAGAAAAAAACGTATATTCCATCAAAAAATCACTAAAAACCACGAAAAAACCACAAATTTCGTCAAAAGATTAAGAAAAAAAACCCTGAAATTTCGTCAAAAGATCACGAAAAAACCCTCAAATTTCGTCAAAAGATTATGAAAAAAAAAAACCCTGCAAATTTTGTCAAAAAAAAAAACACAAATTTTGTTATTTCGTTAAAGGGCTGCGGAAAATACGCATAGTTAGTACCGGGGGTGGTACCCCCTCCCCCGATAACTTTTCAGAAAATTGCTGTGAATTTCAGAATTTTTTTTTTTTTACTCAGAATCACCCTTGATTAATATCATAACAATGCAAAATTATCAAGTGTCTACTTTGTCTAATGTGTTTAGCACAAATGACTTACAAGGTAGAATGCAAAAAGATTTTCTTTATTTTTTGAAGACTTTCTCATAACATCTCACATTTAAGCCTTAGCTACTGTATGTTATGTATCGCATTCGCCTAAAAACAAATGTGAAAATGAAAAATAATTTTTTTTTCTCTGGACACTTTTGTAGTATGGTATATTACCATACTACAAAATTACATTTACATGAATTTTGTAACAAATTTTCATTTCTGGAAAGGTGCAAGAAATTTGGGTAAGGTGCTTGAATTTTATCATGGAAAGAGAGTATGAACCCTGTTATAAGAAAAATTAACTTCATTAAAATATTGAAAATTTTATTAACCACACAAAATTAATTAAAGCAGCTAATTATGAAAAAAAATTTGTATTCCATACTGGTAAGAGCAATTAAAAAATTAAATTTGATTACTTAGGTTTTCAGATAAGTCAAAAGATTTTATGCACTATAAACATTACTGGAATTGCATTTTTAGCAATGTATACATGGGTGTCCATTACTGGAAATTGACTAAGCATTCCATAAGAGATATATAAATTTATTAATTGAAGCTGTTAGCATGTTCATTAAGATTTTCACTGAAAAGCAGTGGAACTTCAAAACATTTTCTGCTTCCTAATTGGTTTGATGCAGAGTGTCAACAATAACCCAAATTATAAAACATGCAATGAGGAATTATGAAAAAAATAACAAAAGCTAAATTTTTATTGGTTATTTTTTGTTATAAAGCAAAAACTTTGAGATGTGTCCATTACTTGCACATCTACCCTACATGTTACGATAACTTTTTTTTTTCTTTTTTTTTTACCACTAATATATCAATATAATGCCTTGTCTTTAGCTGATTATGTCATGAATTTCTCTTAGGTCCTAAACTAAGGGGATCATGTGCCCAGGCATGAAAGAGTTCCTCCTGAAGGAGGAATTCCATCTTTTTAAAAACAAATTTGGAAAGTCTCGGGATTGATGCAAAAATGCTAAAAAAATATTAGAAGCATATGGAGGGGGGGGGGGGAGGTGATCTGTAAAGCTTAATCATTAGACATTTTGTCTGCTCAAATCCTTGGAGTTTGTTTCTGAATTCCTGTACTATCAAATCAAAGACGAGCTTTTATTATAAGCATCTGAAAGTCGTGTAAATTAAGTTCTTAAACTAGGGAAATTAAATAACACTTCTGGGTAATTTCAGTGATGCATTTTTGCAAATGTATTTCTGGAGTAAAGGGGCGATTCCATGGAGAGTGTCACACACGTAACGCAGGCTTTAATTTGCATTTATTCAATTATTTATTAAATTTTAATGTTAATTCTGATTTTAATTGGTATGGTAAATAAGTTATTAACATATTTTTTAGTTTAAATGTGTGTAAGTAAAACTCACAGAAGTATATCATTTAATTTCATTACTCAAAATGTGCTTTTTTTCTACTTCAGAAAAAAAGCACATTTTGAGTATGAAATTAAATGATATATTTCTGTGAGTTTTACTTACACACATTTAAACTAAAAAATATGTTAATAACTTATTTACCATAACACCTAAAATCAGAATTAACATTAAAATTTAATAAATAATTGAATAAATGCAAATTAAAGCCTGCGTTACGTGTGTGACTCTCTCCGCATGGAATCGCCCAAAGATCAATTTGGTGTGCATAGGAGTATATTTAGCACAGGGTTGCAAAAAAGCCGGCTAAAATTAAAAAAAGCCACGCCGGTGGCTTTTATTGGTTTTAACCGGCTTTTTTTGGCCAAAATTGGCCTTTTTTGGCCAAAATTGGCCTTTTTTGGCCAAAATTGGCTTTTATACAATGAAGCATTTTAATTATAACTGACACATTTTTATGTGTTTTTAATTTGTTTTAAAGACATTTAGTTGAGATAGAAATCAATATAACCCAATATTTATCAATAATGAAGACATTAATATTGGAATAAAAGGTCATACCAATTGCTTTGTCTGGTTTACACTGACCTTAACAATCTTTTTTTTTAAATTTTTATTGCTTTATATAATTAAAAGGGACAATGGTTGCTTAGTTATATATTTTATTAACTAATTTTAAGGGATATTAATAATACAAGTATTATTTTATTTCTCATTAACATTTATTTAAAATTGCACATAAAGTCATTTAATAAAAACATCATTTCTCTCTATTAAAGCAGTATTATGAATAACATATGCATTAATTTATATGTACTATTTTAAATAGTAAGTAGCTTTTCAAAATTCCAATTCAACAAGTTTAATTTGGAGAATTTTTTTTTAATTGTTCTCTTTATTTTATGCACTTACATGTACTAAAATTTCCTCAAATGTTATATCCTTTCTAATTTCTCTTTCAACATTGTTCATTCTACGATTTTAATCTGTCCATATGGACATATCTGGAATAAGTTACATAACAGCTTAGTAGCAGAAAGACTTTTTACATATATCATTTTTATAAGTATTTTTTATATAATGATTGCTTATTTACTTATTATTGCTCAAGTATTACATAAGATAATTTCAGTTATTAAATACATAGGTATAAGCTATTTAGTTTTAATCAATTTTAAAAGTAAATATCAGATGTAAGAATGTTTCTATTTTAATATGACATTTTCTTATTCTTTCATATAAACTTTAAAATGTGTTGTATGTGTAGAGCCATGATAAAGAATTCCAAACCAATACTTTAGAGTCTTAATTTAATGTATTCTTCTGAATATTCATAATTTTTTTCAGACATAATGCTTTCACAGTTGTATTCTAACAGTTATAAGATCTTATTTATTTGACAAAATTTAATAGAAGTTAATATTTTTTTCATAGAAAATATTTATAAGTGTATTAAAAATAAATTAATCCAAAGTTTATATGAATTATCTATAAACCACCTTTTTGAAAAATAAAAGCCGGCTTTTTTCAATTAAAGCCGGCTTTTTTTAAGCGGCTAAAACCAAAAAAAGCCGGCCGGCTTTTTTTGGCCTGGCTAAAAGCCGGCAACCCTGATTTAGCATAGAGATTTTTTTTAAGTTTTTAAACAGTCAAATCATTCAAAATAATGCTTTTATTTTGAAAAATTAATCTCTGTACTACACATAAGTTCATCAGATACATTTGGAAGAATTTATACTTGACAGCAAACTGTTTCCCATTTTCTGTTTTGATTTAATGAATTTATACATTTATTGTTATTTTTTTTTAATACTTTGTAAGTTACAAAAAGGAAATAACAATCATATGTACAGCTATAATTCATTTTATTGTATAAATAACTGTTAAAATGTGTCTAAATTATACGAGTTTGGCCTTATTGTATAGATGGAAAAAAATTCCACCTTTTTTCCCATTTCCCACTTTCATATGCCTGTGTGTGTGCCCCAGGTGCCAGATCAAAAGGCAAAAAGTGTGCCAAATGAAGATTTTGTCTGTCGTTTTTTGCATGTCTATATTCAGCACTGTATTTTTAAAATCGTTCTTTATGGGGTATGTCAAAGCATAGAAGGATCTAAGTATGATACAGGATAAATATCCTGTATAAAGCAGAATTTTTTTTCGGTTCAATTCCATTTTCAAAGTTTTAATGAATTAATATTTGGCAACGGCTATTGCACCGTAAGATATGGTTACTAAATGATAGTAATATTGTCATACCTGTTCTTATCACTTTCTGGCAGTATCTCCATTTTTTATATCTTTTATTTACTTTTATTAATCATATCTATTTTAATTAAATAATTTCATTCACGTTATAACTCTTACTATCTTTATTAAATATACTTACTTTCTGTTCAACGGGTTTGTTTACTTGTTATTAAATTCCTCTATTTATTTCCTCCTTTATTAAGTTCATAATAGTTATATATGGATCACTTATCTTATTTCTATTACTCTTTATTTTTAAAACCTTCGTTTTCGTGTACTCATCGTTACTTTCACGTGTTTATTTCCGATAGATGCAGGGTTGTCCCGGACAAAATATCATTTTGTCCACTTTTAATAAATTGAAAATTAAAAATACAGAACTTAACAATAATAAATACATATATTGATTCTTCCCATTCAAGAAACAACTTTTATACCAAAATATCACACATACACAGCAGTATATGTGAAATATTTTGTGTGGACATGAAAAACTGCTCATTTGGAAGTTTTTTTATGCAAACATGTTTATAAATAAAATGTATATCAATATTTAGTTATAATGTAATAAATAGCAATTGTAAAGCATATGCATTTGCAGTAAATTTTAGTTTGTTTATATGGCAGTTCCATTGTAATTAATAATCAGTTTACAAAATTAAAAATAGAAATAAAACATTTTTTAATCTTTGACAGCCTCAAATCTTATTTATTTATTTATTTATTTTTAAGTGATGATGAAATAACAAGTTGATTTTAATGAAGAAAATGCCACATTGAAATGAAACCTATGCTTGTAATGACTTTGATAATTTAATATAGGCATAAAAACATTCAGTATAGTATACACATTTTACGATGGGCAAAACATCAGTAAGAAGTAGTAAAATATTATGATAAAAATTTTCTTTTAATTAAAATATTAAAAGTAAAATAACCACGAAATAATAAAGAAATTAACAGAAAGGCATAAAATGAAATTTTTTTATTCAAGATACATAAAGGTTGTAAAATATTTAATAGTTGTCAAATGCAAAAATGTCAAATCATATCATTGACAATACTTTCTCAATTACACCTAATTTTATAGATGTTGGCTGTGGAAATGAAAAAGGTATAATTTACTACAGAGTTTGGAATGGCTGCTTTATTCTAAATCAAGATTCTACTTCAGCATTACCTAAAGGTATAATTTTATTTAATGATATTGTTTATTAAGTAATATTGGCTATTGCTGGTTTTTATATTGCTTTTCTCTATTAAAAAAATCCAATGTTTCCTGCAAAAGCCCCCACCCTAGCATTTCATTCAATGCTTCAATAAGTTAATTTTTTATTGTCCTGTTTATAAATAATGTTCACAATAATTAAAATTTTTATCCTTAAAGGGTATATAAAATACAGAATTCTGGTGACACAAGCTTTATTTTCAGAGATTTCAATGTTATAATACATGTTTCTTCTTACCTAATGTATCAGTATAATACTTCGTCTTGTTAGCTGATTATGTCATGAATTTCTCTGCTAATAACCTTTGAAAACAAAGATAAAAACAATACCCAAAATATTTCAACAAAGTAGAATGTTTCAAATCTTTCTTTATTTTATTAAATCTTTCGACCTTTTTATGAAAATTTTATAACTTATGGCAGGAATAACTATTATAGATGTAAAAGCAATCACTTATAGGATTAGAGCCAGTAGCAGTACAGTGCAGCATGGCAGTAGGCGCTGCAGATTATTTTAGACCTTTCTGAATAATCTTATCTAACAACTTAAAAATACATAAAATTTTGTCTCTAGATTTTTTTTGAGAATGTAATTTTTTCGAATTTTATATATTTTGATTTTTTATAATAGTAAGCATGGTTCACCACTGTTGACTGGCAAATTGGCAAAGAAATTTTGCTACTGGGAGATCAAATTGAAAAATTGTATTGTGATATAACATGGTTTGGTAAGTCTTGTATTTCATATGTACCTATAGTTAAGTAGATTCATGTATTGTTGGATAGAAGAGCTAATTTCGATTCAATCTCAATTCTAAAAAAGTAACTGCTGTGTCGCAATTTGTTCTACTGTGACCTTTTGACTTTTCAAAATATGAAAACTGGTACTTTTATAGAGAAATGTTGATAAACATGCTTCAGTAGTAGACAGTTTTCAAATCAAAGAATTATTTTAAGCGCTATTTAAAATTAAAGTTGCACAAAATTGTTCGGTTAAAGTTTTATAGGATCAAAAACTATGCATAACAATTTAACAATCTCTTGCAGGCACATGTTTGACTATTTTGTAGTGTGCAGTGTGCAATCTTTTTTTAGCCCCCGGTACGGTATGCTATTTCTTTCTCCCTGCTTATTTTGTGTATTCCAAAAAATAACGTTGCCTTACAGAAGCCAGCCGTAAAACAAAGCAGTATGATTAAATAATCTATAGAAAATTTTTTAACTTCTAAGCATTGCACATTTTCAATTTTTATACCGTCATATTGGAAAAAAAATTTCTTTTAAATGCATTTTCTCTATTTATTTTTGAAATATTAATTTTTTTTTTGTAGTTTTTAGAGCCATTTGCTTAATATTGGCAATGGAAGTACTCCATTTCTGTAGAAAGTAAAGGAAAAATAGTTCTAAAATAGTAATTATATATTTTTGTTGCCATTTTCTCATAACAACCGAAAGAAAATGTAATTAAAATACGTGCTATTTTGAAAAAAATATAAACGAATGATTTCTGTTAAAACAATGGAGCTATTATAAACTATATTTAATTTTAAGTATCTATGAATCATTAGATACTTTTTCTTTTTTTTCGATTTTCTTGAATGACGGAATCTTTTTGCTGCATTTGTGCATTATTTCGTGATAGTAATGTGCTATGCGTGCTTTACTGTACATGTTTAAGAGTAGATCGTAAATGTGGAATTCTTAAGCGGATGCAAATGACGTCATTTCACATAAAATAAAACGTGTGCTTTAAGCCTTAAAATTGAAATATGTTTTGTACTGCAGTAGAGTCCCGCTTAACCGAGTTATTTTCTTCTGATGGACTGGTGGCTTCTATTATGAAACATTTATTATAAATGCAGTGTTAGATGAAGGTGAAAGAGCAGCCTAAAAAAGTTAGAACTTTGATTTTCTGGTCAGAATGGTGGAAGGGGAGAGGGGTAGAAATGGCCAAAAAAATTATGGCTATTTTTTTCCCCCATTCTGACCAGAAAATCAGAGTTCTATCTTCTTACGGCTGCTCTTTCATCTTCACCTAACGCTTCATTTATAATGGCTGTTTCATAATAATAGAAGCCATCAGTCCATCAGAAGAAAATGAAGTAATGGAAATGCCGGGGGCGACACTAAATTCTGAAAAAGCAGAATTCCTGTTCTCTAGTTTATTATTATTTATCTGTTTTTATTATTATTATTAAAAATTTCACTATTGCAATAGATTTATTTCATATTTTGAAAAAAACTTTTTTTCAGTTATTGTTGCCAATTATTAAAAAAGCATAAATAATATTTCCAAATATCTCTCAGCTGAAAAATATGGTTACATGTGAATATTAAAACAGAAAGAAAACTTTAAAATAAGTAAGCTTTTAGAGAGGATGTATTTTTTATTAAAAAAGAGTCATAAAAAAGAGTACATAATCAATACATAAAAATGTTTTTTCACTTTTTATATTTTCACATTATTTTTGTAATTACAATTCACCATACATAAATTTATTTATTATTTAAATATTGCATTAAACTTGTCTTTTGTTCTTTGCTGCTACCTCAGGCCAATGACTCATTATATTTTTATAAGAAGGTGTGAATTCGCTGTTCTGTTTTCATTTAATCGCAAGGCAACATTTATAAACAGGAATTAAAGATATACATAGAAATTCTGTGTCAACTTAAAAAAGTTGATAAAAATTAGAAAAAAGCGTTGCCCTAGTGCTTGATAATATGAATCTCTCCATACAACTTACTAGAAATTGAATTAGGACTGAATAAATGTGTGCTAGTGAAGCAGAGATTTTAAAAATTTGTTTAGACATCTTTCATGAACATGTCGAAAGAGTAGGCTAAATTATAAGAACATTATTATTTTTATTTTACAAGCATGCAGAGAGCTGGAGCCGGAGAGCTCCGGAGCTGTGTTTTCCCTGGAGCTGGAGCTCTTAATTTTCCCCTGCTCCAGGGCTCCTTTAGTTTTTAATATTCTTTTAAATCTTTTTTTTTTTTTTTTTTTTCAGTCTTTTAAATTTCCAGGCTTAAAATATTTTACTTACATCATTATTCAGTATTTTAATTATATCCTTTTGAGGGTTTTTTTTTTTTTTTTTAATTAGAGATTGAAAACTTCTCAAAACATGGTAACAGTACTTTACTTCTACTTTCTACTTGAGCTAGGTGACAACACTATTTGAAAAATATGGCCGTTTGTTGTCTACATGTGTAGTTGTACAATTTTGGTTGTTTGAAAAGTGTAGAAGAAATTTAAGATTTTTGTGCTTAAAATTCCACCAAACTTTCTATTTTAAAAGCAAAAGCTAAAAGATGTCATATTTTCTGAACAAACATTTCAAGTTTGATGAGAAGAAAAATGCATTTTGTCAGATCTTTAATGAAGGTAAAGGAAGAAAGAATTTGTGAGCAAAAAATTAAATGTGTAAATTAAAATCTGCAACTCAAAAGCGCAAAGTCGGAGCCCAGCTGGAGCCGGAGCCACAGTGTTTTATCTAGGAGCGGAGCTGGAGCATCAAAAATTGTTCAGCTCCGGGTCACTGCAAGCGTGCAATAAATGTTGATCTTTTATCAGTCCGGAACTCGCTAAGTATGAAGATCTTGCCAAGGAGTTGAGTGTGAACAGTTGCACTGTAAGGTCAAATCGATTGTTGTCGGCTCTCTTGGATCCTGGAACCCTTCAAATGATAGTGATATGTTGAATATGTGCTTACAAATATGCTAAAGTGATCAGACGAATAATAGTCAGCTAAACTATCTTGTTTTCACTGGACATCTATTTTGAATGCATGACACAAATTCTCCAGGGTTCAGGGAGTCGTCAAAGATAGTCATACCCACGGTAAGTAGAACAGACGGTAGGGTTCACGAAAAGATGCGCAGTAGTTCGTGACGTCACTGGCACCCTTCGTCCAGAACTTCCTGTATCTGGACATTCATTTTTACTCCTCTCTTATCTGTTTCTGTTTTCGACATAAAGAGTGTTATTTTTTTCGTTCGTATAATCATTTTATGCCTTATGCTATTTACTATTTTTTGCAAGCGGTGTTTAATTAATTAAAATAATTAGAGATGCCTTGTTGTGCTGTTTCTGGTTGTACCAATCATACTAGAAAATCCATAAGCCAGGATATGCCTAACGCAGAAACGGAAATATTTTTAAGGTTCCACCAAAACCAAACTTTTGCATAAGACGGAAAAGAATTATATTTTAAAAATGAAAAGCATTCGGTATATGAAACTTTAAAACTGGTAGATAAATAAAATATAGATGAAATACAAATACAGTAAACTCTGTCTAAGGCAGAATCGACTGGGGCCAAGAAAATTTTCCGCAGTACAAAATATTCCGCCTTAGACAAATTTTACTCTATGTCTATGGATTCTCAGGGACTTGAAAATCTTTCCGAGTTAGACAGATTTCCGTCTTACACAGAGTTTACCCTATAAATAAAAACATGTTTTTACGCATTCATTTGTTTACAGAGAGAGAATTTTAATTATTAAATTTTGCATATTCATGGATTTAATGAAAAAACTAGTATGTTGTGGCCATCACAAAACTTTCTTCTATATAAATCACGGCAATTAAATCATTTAAATAGTACAAGAAATAACAACGATTTAGCACCAATTCATATCAAAGTATATCTGTATTTGAAGTTGGATGAAAATTCGTGCATTAGTTCTTGAGATAGAGCTATAGCGGAAATTCTGAAAAAATGTACCATAGCAGCGCCACCTGTTGAGCGATTTACACCAAAAGTAAACAGCACTAAACGATATCAAGGTTACCTGAATCTGAAATTTTTTGTAAATCCAAGCATTAGTTCTTGAGATGAAGCTATTGCGGAAATCACAAAAAACATAGCATAACAGCGCCACCTGTTGAGCGATTTACACCAAAAATTAAACAGCACTAATTTATACGTCAATTCATGTCAAGGACTAACTAAATCTGAAGTTTGGTGAAAATCCGTGCAATAGTTCTTGAGATACAGCTCTTGTGAAAAATGCAGCACAGCAGCGCCACCTGTTGGGCGATTTACACCAAAAATTAAAAAGCACTAATTTATATCAGGGACTAACTGAATCTGAAGATTGATGAAAATTTGTGCATTTTTTCTTGAGTTAGAGCTATTGCGATAATTATGAACAATGCAGCATATCAGCGCCACCTGTTGGGAGACTTTCACAAAAAAGTAATCAGCACCAAACTATATCTTGGATTAACTGAATCTGAAGTTTTATGAAAATCCGTGCAGTAGTTCTTGAGATATAGCTATTGCAGAAATCGTGAAAAATGCCGCATAGCAGCGCCACCTGTTGGGCGATTTTCACCAAAAACTAATCAGGTTCAGTTTATATCAAGGTCTAACTAAATATGAAGTTTTGTGAAATTCCGTGCATTAGTTCTTGAGATAGAGCGCCCACAAAATTTTTGTCACATACAGACTCACAGAGTGACAGACAGACTCACAGACAGACATTTTCTAAAGACCATCAAATCGTGTTCTGGGCATTCTAAAACGCATAAATCCGTCGAAAACCGAAAGTCGAAATTTTTCACGAATCCAATACTTTCTTCTTGTAAAGATAGAAGAAAGTAAAAAAAGGGGGGGGGTGAGGAATGCGGAATGTGTATTTCTTGAATCACAACATTTTCTTTATTTACAATTTAATTTTTTACACGAATAAATTTCTGTTTTTCTACGTTACATAAAGTTAAAATATGCTATTTTATTTTTTCCATTATCATAATAATTAAAAAAGAATATTTATATATTATCGCTATTCTAATTGTAAAAATAAGATTCCAAGATTTTTTTAAATCATGAGTTTTTAAAAGTTTACTGGGATAATTGAAAAAAAAATTAAAATAGTACAACTCACTCCAAAAATATTTATATTAAATAATATTTCACTTTAAAAAGCGGTACTAAAGATTACAAATGTGCAAAATGTGTGACAGTCGCTTTTTTTTTTTTTTTTTTTTACCGATTTCCATAAGGCGGAAAATTGTCTACGACGGAAATTTTTCTCGGTCCCGATCGATTCCGCCTTAGACAAAGTTTACTGTATTTTTTAAATTGTGTAGTAAGTATGTATATAAATAGTGAATACAGTTTTAAAGTATATAGTTATGTTTTGAAAAATTATGTCTTTGAAAAACGTTCTTAGATCAGCTCTGTGTTTGTTTAATATTAAATCACGAGTTTGTAAATATATAAATATATAAAATTTCCTAATATATATTAATTTATGAATAAATAATATATATATTTTAAAATATATAACATAATTATAAGCGCATTTTTCTCAAAGATTTATGAAATTAAGAGAAAGTTTTCCGATTTTACTCAAAGTATTTTGAATTAAAGCTAAATTGTAAAATATTATATTGAAAAGATTGTATCTAAAATAATGAAATAGAACTGAGAAAGTAGGAAAACTTTTGCTTTTTGCGCAAAGGCATTTAAATAAATTATTAATAATGTGTCGAAGGTTAACACTTCCAAAAACTAAATGTGAACAGAAGATTGAGCCTTTAAAAAATTCTAAATAATAAAAACATATATATATATTAACTCTAATTTGAAAATATTCAGTTAGTAGATGTTCCAAATATCATATGCAGGCTATTAAATAAATATATAATACCTTTTTATGAACGGAAAGCTTTATGCAAAGCGAAAAGTGCGTTACACAAGACTAGAGATGGGTTCCAATGACGTCATAGGAGAAAACGAAACCTGCGCGTGAATCCTACCGTCTGTTCTACCTACCGTGGTCATACCCACTGTTTAGCCAGATAAATTGCATTTTTTAATGTTATTCTTATTGTGTTTTAATCCCCATCACTTTTTATGTGATGTAGTTTGTATTTGTATTTTTATGCTTTTTATTGTTCTTTAAATAAAGTTTGTTGAATTCACAAGGTTCTGAGATAAAGAACCACAGACTGACTTAGGCCACATGGACACACACTTTTTATAAGCACATTTAATGTAAATATCCAGACTCGCATTGTTTAATATTTTCCATAGTTTCCCATGACAATGAAAGAATGAAGTAGGGAGAATAGAGATTTCCTTGAGAAGCCTATTGAAAATATATGGGTCATGGGTACCTGCAAGGCAGGCCAATTGTTCCTCCCTGAATTATCAAATTTAACTAAACAGGTTTTCTTTTTCTCTCATGATTTTGAAAAAAAGGAGAAACATTTATTCTTGAGTGATTTAAAATTATTAACAATAGGGAACTAAGATTTTCCTTGCATCCCCTGTGAAAGACAATTTTAAGTTTTGATTTCCTTTATATGTTTTTGTGTTTGTAAATTATCTTAAACAGGAGTTCAAAGTCTTCTTAATCTAATAAAAAAATAATAACACTCTTTCAGTTCTTTATTTTAAATAAAGATAGTACAAGTTTATAAGTAAACACCCATCTGATAATTCTGCAACAAATTATCGTAGAAGAAAGTTACAGGTATTAAGCATAAAGTCTATTTTTAAATTATGTATATAAAATTTGCTTAGAGGTCATCTGCATATTTCAATAGCAATGTCCAAATCCAAATTTTCATGAAATCCGACGATTAGTTTCCGAGAAATTAATGCTTTTAAAATTAGCCTATTTTAGGGGCTATATCAGTATACTTGATTGTTGAAATGCTACAGAATGGCTATGTCACTTCTGTTGTGTTATTTCTTGCCAATATGACCATTTCACTCGCTTAATATGTTTCGACTATTGCCAGCACAAATATTTCAATAAAATGAGTAAAATATATTTTTTCAAATTATGCTTCTCTGCACATCATAGATGACCCTTAAATTATACTTTTGACGTTTTTTAATAATAATTCGAAAACTACTTGAAAGAAAAATTTGAAATTGAGAATTCGCATGCAGGACATAATAAATATAAATCTATTAAAAAAAAATGCAGGTTGTAATTCATATTTTTTTCGAATATTAATTTCATAATTCATATTTTTAAATTACAAATTCAATGTATTAATGTTTGGATTTTTAGTATTATATCCATGCTCAAAATTATCACACTAGGATTATAATTTCAGGAGATATTAATAAAAATATGAAAATGTAATTTAACATTACAAGCTGTAAATTTTCAATATTTATAATTCTAAAACTTACCATCCGAGTGACTTGAAATTTTGTTTCTAGGCATAGTTTGATCCAAAGATTTTAAATATATTGTCAAACTTGGGTGTTGCCATTGAAAAAAACTAAGTTTGGTCTGGTTTTGATTTGTAGATGGCCCCTAAGCAAATGTTATATACATCATTTAAAAGTAGACTTTATTTCCAATCCATTGGTACCAGTAACTTTTTTCTATTATAATTGGTTGCAGAGTTAGTAGTGGGTGTTTACTTTTTTTTCCACGACTGTACATAAATGTTCCAAAATCTTGCCAATCTTGGGCCTCCCTGGGTTTTATTTTAGAGTTGTTTATGTGCTGGGTTGTTCCAAATGCACCTAGTGTTGGGTATCCTGCTGCTATAAGGGTCCACAACATAGACACAAGCTTTGCTCATCTAGACAATAGGCTTCCAAAAGACCCTTATATTAAATCTCAATCACTCTGGTTAAAAGATCAACCTCTAAGGACCTGACAGATTCTGAGGCATTATACGGTTTTACTTCTCATCTCCTCGAAGTAATATTATGTAGTACTATGTACATGAGTTCAGTTTAGTATCAGTGTTGAATTTGGACACTTTTCTCCGGGAGGGATTTCTGTGGCTGCGGGGGGGGGGGGGGGGCATTATAGACTTCCGGGGGAAATTGCACTTTTTGAACATTGAAAATACAAAATCTCAAATCTTCCAAGGGGACATCTCATTGCTCTGGGGGGGGGGGGGGATGTCCCTCCGGGCCACCCCCTGAATTCAACACTGCTATATATCCTTCCGGGGAGACATTGAAATTCAAACCTGTTTCTCATTTGATAGCCGGATGGAAATAAATAGGAAACAGGTCATGCTTTGTGCTGCATGTCTCCTTGTTGTGTGGCATGCCCAACAGTCTAACTCAAAAAATGTGCCCTATATGACAAATGATGTCACACTAAAGTAGGTTATAATAAATATTATGTGGCATAACTCCATTCTCTTAAATTAGGGGTGCAATTGAAGCATGGACCTTTCCTGTTTCTCTGGAACCACCAGCATAGCGGTTGTCAGGTCTAATGTTAATGAGTAGTATGCTTAATGCAAGTTACTGCTTAATTAATTTTATTTCCTTTATGTATTGTGTTTATCTGAGTATCACTATCTTCGTACTTGAGTTATGTACACATTCTCTTTTCTATGATATTAAGATGAGTGAAGTGTATAAAAGGATATTATTCCAAAAGAGGGGCTAATGTTTCCCAATAGAACAAAGATAGTACAATACCCAGGAATTTGACAATGAAAGGGAAAGTTGTGAACAAAAGATAATTTCTTATGATGACCTGTCGGTAGGCAAGCAAGCCAGTAGATCACGTTGGGTGCTCTTGAAATTACAGGTGTAAACCTCAGAGTCTGGAAGGAAGAAGGGATATTGAGAGCAGAAGATAATCAGTTTTTTATGTTGAAAATCTGAAGTGGAGGTTGAAGGTAGTGGCTTATGCTGTTTGCACAGAGTGTTTCCTTGAGAAGTGCATGTGATGAGAATTCAGGCAGATCAATGAAATGCGCGATTTTTCCGCGACCGATCAAAAAACTGATTTTTACATGTCTGATCGACAAAATTCGCAATTTTTCCGAAACCGATCGACAAAATTCGTTTTTTTCGCGTCTGATTGACAAAATTCGCTATTTTTCCGCGCCTGATAGGCGTAATTTTCAAATTTTCCGCGCCTGATTGACAAAACTCTCGATCTTTTCGTGCCGACCAACAAAATTCGCAATCTTTCGGAGCCCGATTGACAAAACTCGCGACTTTTCAGCCCCTGATCGACAAAATTCCGGATTTTTCCGCGCCGGATAAACGAAATTCGCGATTCTTAGCTGACTCTTATGAAATTTGCTGTTTTTTCCCGCAGCAAATTGACAAAATTCGCATTTTTCTCCCAATAATCTGACGAAACTCGCGTTTTTTCCGCTGCCGATCAACGAAATTTTCAATTTTTCCGCGTATCATCGACTAAATTCGTAATTTTTCCGTGCCCCTATCAACGAAATTTGCGATTTTTACGCGCCTGATCGACAAAATTCGTGATTTTTTGTAACCCGACCAACGAAGTTCGCGATTTTTACGCGCTAGATCAGCAAAATTCACGATTCTTAACTGGCTCTGACGAAATTTGTAATTTTTCCCGGGACAAATTAACGAAATTCTCAATTTTTCTGAGCTCGATAGACAAAACTCGCTATTTTTCCGTGCCCGATCGAGAATTTGCGATTTTTCCGAGATGGATCGATTAAATTTGCGATTTTTCTGAAGCCGATCAGTAAAATTCGCGATTCTTAACTGGCTCTGACGAAATTTGTAACTTTTTCCCGCGGCAAATTGACGAAATTCTCGATTTTTTTTTCCCGATAAACAGACGAACACGCGATTTTTTCGAAGACGATCAATGAAATTTGAGGTTATTCCTCTCCTAATTGACAAAATTCGCGATTCTTAACTGACATGACAAAATTTGTCATTTTTTCCTGCTGCAAATTGACGAAATTCGTGGGTTTTTTTCTCACGACTGGGTAAACTCAGTGGCGTACGCAGGATTTTATTTCGGGGGGGGCTGACTTAAATTTTCATACTGTTCTAAATCTTGCGAAACACGTTGAATTTTGTTATAAACAGAAATCATTTTTGTCAATAAGGCCGTAGTCAGAGGGGGGGGGGGGGGGAGGAGAGGATCAGGGGAGACTTTGTTCCGAATTTTCCGAAAATTTGAAAAATTCGGTCATCAGTCCGAAAATTCGGACTTAAAAAAATATCGCGATTTTTGACACATGGTCGCCGAAAAAAATCAATTTCGTCAATCGTTCGCAAAAAAAATCTCTAATTTCTTTAAAGGATCAAGAAAAAACCGGAATTTTGTCATAGGGCACGGATAAAATGCGATGTTTGTCAAAGGATCGCGAAAAAAAAGTCAAATTTCGTCAAATTATTCCAGATAAAAGGCTAATTTCGTCAAATGAGCACAGAAAAAACCCGAATGTCGTCAGAAGGCCGCAGAAAAAACGCGAATTTCATCAAAAAGTCGCGGATAAAATGCGAATTTCGAAAACAAGAGTGCTAAAAATACGCATTCCGTCAAAGGGCTGCGAAAAAGAAGCCAATTTCGTAAAGGATCGCAAAAAAAGCGAATTTCGTCAAAGAGACACGGAAAAACGGGAATTTCATCAAAAAGGCGAGAAAAAGCGCAAATTTCGTCAAAAAGCCACGAAAAACGCAAATTTCGAAGATGGATTGCGAAAAAAACGTGAATTTCGTCAAATGACCACAGAAAAAACGCGAATTTCATCAAAGGGCCACAGAAAAAACGCAAATTTCGACAAAGTACCGCTAAAAAAACACGCATTCCGTCAAAGGGAAACAGAAAAAACGCGAATTTCGTCAAAGGGGCACAGAAAAACGTGAATTTCGTCAAAAGGCCGAAAAAAAGCAAATTTCATCAAAAAAGACGAGAAAAGGACGCAAATTTCGTCAAAGAGCCGCGGTAAAAACGCAAATTTCGACGAAGGATTGCATAAAAAAATGCAAATTTCGGCAAATGACCACAGAAAAAACGCGAATTTCGACAAAGGATCACTAAACATACTCGCATTCCGTCAAAGGGAAGCGGAAAAAACGCAAATTTCGTTAAAGGATCACAAAAAAAAGAAAGAGAAGGGTCAAAAAGAAGGCTCACAGAAAAACGTGAATTTCGTCAAAAGGCTGCGGAAAAAATCGCATTTCGTCAAAAAGCGGCAAAAAACCCACTAATTTCGTCAAAAACCCCCGGAATAAAGAAAATTTTGACAAAGGATCTCGAAAAAAAACGCGAATTTCTTGAAAAGGCCGCAGAAAAAATGCGAATTTCATTAAAAGGCTGCGGAAAAACGCGACGAAAAAAGATCGCTAAAAACACGCATATTCCGTAAAAGGACTGCGATAAAAAGGCTAATTTCGAAAAGGATCGCAAAAAAACGCGAATTTCGTCAAAAGCATAGGGGGAAATGTGAATTTCGTTAAATGCCGCAGAAAACGCAAATTTCATCAAAAAAACAGAAAAAAACGCGAATTTCGTCAGAAATCCGCGGAAAAAACGCAAATTTTGACGAAGGATTGCGTAAAAAACGCGAATTTTTGCACATAACCTCAGAAAAAAACGCAAATTTCCTCAAATGCCGCAGAAAAAACGCAAATTTTGACAAAGGATTGCTCAAAAATGCGCATTCCGTCAAAGGGAAGCGGAAAAAATGCGAATTTCGTTAAAGGATCGCAAAAAAAGAAAAATCACAAAGAAGGGCCACAAAAAAACGTGAATTTCGGCAAAAGACTGCGGAAAGATGCGAATTTCGTCAAACAGCAGCGAAAAAACAAAAAAACGCGACATTTTTGTCAAAGAGCCAACGCGAATTTCATCAAAAAGACGAGAAAAAAAGCGAATTTTGTCAAAAAGCAGCGGAAAAAACGTAAATTTCGACGAAGAATTTCGTAAAAAAACGCGAATTTCGGCAAAAATCCGCGAAAAAAATCTCGAATTTCATCAAAAACTCACGGAAAAACGCAAATTTCGTCAAAAAGCCGCGGAAAAAACACAAATTTCGACAAAAGATCACGAAGAAAACGCGAATTTCGTCAAAGGGTCGCGGATAAATGCTAATTTCGTCAAAAGATCGCTGGAAAATGCAAATTTCGTCAAAGCGTCATGATAAAAACCTGAATTACATCAAAGGATCGCGTTAAAACACATACAAATATCTGTGTTTATTATTATATACATAGTTTTTAAACTGAAATAATATACTGAACTAACTTTTTAGAAATCTGGTTAACCTGAACCCAACTTGCAGGAATCTACACTCAGCCTGAAATTGACCTGAAATGAAAACAGAGTTAACCCAAACTACAACAAAAATAATTATCGGCAGTAAGGGATTTCCTCTCCTTCCCCACTCTGCTGTAACCTTTCAGAAAATTTGCTGTGAATTTTAGAATTTTTTTTTAACTCAGAATCAAATCTGGTGGGAAAGGGGGGGGACACGGGTCGGATCCTCAGGCCGTCCCACATCGAAATATGTTGAAAAGTGTTGCTGGGGGTTTTTTATATACTTTCATTTAAAAGAAAGTCGTTATAACTTAAAATCTATAAAATTGTTCTTCCAACCCCCGAAACTAAATTCTGGCTACGGTTCTTGTTTAACAATAAATTAAAATTGTAACAAACACAAAATATTTTTATACACATATATAAAATAAAGACTTTGTTCATTATTTGTCCATTGCACAAGTAATAATAACTTTAAACCATTCCAGATGAAAAATACTGGCTGCAAAGTTAAGACAAAATAGGAAGATAATTTGGGGGGGAGGGGGACGTTACCGAACTCCAAAGATGTCTTTGCAGTCAAACAATAAGTCACTGTGTATCTTACAGATACGAGGAAGTAATCGAGTGTTAAAAACAAAAGTTAATGAATATCATTCACAGTCAGCTCTTCCTCGCATATACAGTGCTTAGCCAAAATTCTGAAAAGATTAGCTATGGTGTCACTATGCACAAATATGGGACTAACAAGAAAGACAAGTTTGATGCATGACAAATATATATATAATTGAATTGATCTAAAAAGTAAGAGGTAATTTTTTTTTACCATTTAACTCCGACCATTTTGGCAGGTAAAAGAGGTTTAGTCCCTTCAACTCTCCGCACCCCCATATTTCGGTGTGGCATGGAGATGCGACTGAAAAATGAAAGTTAATAAGCTACTTTTACAGTCAACTCTTCCGCAGCGGATTTCCGATTTAGCCGAAATCGACTTCAGATTAGCTGTGGTGTTACTGTGCATTAACATACTTCCGCATTGACAATCTTGGCACCCGCCGACTATGAGAGAAATTAAAAAAATCCTTAAATTAAATTACTTTTAGATTTGTCGAATTTATTTGTAGGTCTGTTGAATTGAGCATATATGTTTTCATTTATCGAGTAAAACAGGGATGGAGCTATTTTTCAATCATATGAAAATGGATTTTGTGGTCTCAAGTAAATTTGGTCGCAGGACTGAGAAGGACATTGGATTAACGAGAAAAACAAATTCTTGGCATGCCAGAAAATAAAACAAATTTTTCTGAAAAAGAAGGAATATCAGCCCTTTTTTCATTTCACTGCGATCTCTTCAGAGATGAAAAAGAGCTGTAACCTCATAACCCCCGTCCCCATAGACTCTTTTGGTTTATGCTGGGGCATCACTGTGCACTAATATATAAGACTAACCAGAATAGCTGAGTCGCAGAAAAAAAATTAAAAATTAATCTCAAAAGAAAGAAAAAAAACAGGAGTTTTTTTTTTCATTTCATTTTTGATTATTTCGAAAGGGGCCTGTAACCCCGTCAGCCCCTTCCCCTCATTGGGTATACTGTGGTGTAACTGTGCGCTGATATGAGACTAGCTAGAACGTCTAGTTCGTTGTATTGCAGAAAACAATTGCATTACAAATTTATCTCAAACAAAAAGAAAAATATTAGCACTTTTTTCATTTGATTTTCGACTATTTTGGGAGGGGGCTGTAACCCCATCACCCCCTTTCTACTTCTTTGGTTATAATGTGGTGTCACTGTGCACTAATACGGAACTAAAGAGAAGAGAGCGGCTAGTCTGTTGAATGATAGGAGAAAAAAAATACAAATTTATCTCAAACAGAAAGAAAAAGAGCAATATTTTTTAATTTCACTTTCGACTATTTCGGGAGGAGGGGGCCCTAATTCCATAAGCCCCCTCCCCATCTTTGGGTATGCTGTGATGTCAATGTGGATTAATGTGCTGTTAGCGAGAATGGCTATTTCGCTGTATGGCAGAAGAAAAATTACAAATTTATCTCAAACAAGAAGAAAAAAATCAACCTTTTTCTCATTTCATTTTCTACTATTTAGGAAGGGTGCACCCCATTAGCCCCTTTCACCTCTTTGGGTATAATGTTGTGTCACTGTGCACTAGTATGGAACCAAAGAGAAGAGAGCGGCTAGTCTGTTGAATGATAGGGGAAAAATACAAATTTATCTGAAACAAAAAGGAAAATATCAGCACTTTTTCATTTCATGTTCGATTTTTTGGGAAAGGGCTGTAACTCCATTAGCCCCCTTCTACCTTTTTGGGTATAATGTTGTGTCACTGTACACTAATATGGAACTGCAGCGAAGGGAGCGGCTAGTCTGATAAATGATAGGGGAGAAAATGAAAATTTATCTCAAATAGACAGAAAAAAATCAACGCTATTTTTTCATTTCATTTTCGACTATTTCGAGAGGAGGGGGCTGTAATTCCATCAGCCTCTTCCCCATTTTTGGGTATGCTGTGATATCAATGTGGACTAATATGGTGTTAACGAGAATGGCTATTTTGCTGTATGACAGAAGAAAAAATTACCGATTTATCTTTAAAAAGTAAGGGAAAAACACTTTTTCATTTAATTTTTCGACCGACTATTTCTGATTGAGGGGGGGGGGGGGCTGTAACCTCATCACCCCCCTTTCTCTTCTTTCTCTTCTTTGGTGTCAATATTCACTAATATGGAACTAAAGAGAAGGAAGCGCATAGTCTGTTTAACAATAGGGGGGAAATGCAATTTTATTTTAAACAGAGAGAAAAAATTTAGCACTATTTTCCCATTTCATTTTCGACTATTTCGAGAGGAGGGGGCTGTAATTCCATCAGGCCCCTCCCCATCTTTGGGTATGCTGTGATATCAATGTGGACTAATATGGTGTTAACGAGAATGGATATTTTGCTGTATGACAGAAGAAAAAATTACAGATTTATCTTAAAAAAGTAAGGGAAAAACACTTTTTCATTTAATTTTTCGACCGACTATTTCTGGTTGAGGGGGGGCTGTAACGTCATCAACCCCCTTTCTCTTCTTTGGTGTCAATACGGACTAATATGGAACTAAAGAGAAGGAAGCGCATAGTCTGTTCAACAATAGGGGGAAAATGCAATTTTATTTTAAACAGAGAGAAAAAATTTAGCACTATTTTCTCATTTCATTTTCGACCATTTCGAGAGGAGAGGGCTGAAATTCCATCAGCCCCCTAACTAATATAACCTGGACTAATATGGTGTTAACGAGAATGGCTATTCTGCTGTATGGCAGAAGAAAAAAAATACAGATTTATCTTAAAAAGTAAGGAAAAAGCACTTTTTTATTCAATTTTTCGACTATTTCGGGAGGAGGAGTGGGGGTGGGGGGCTATAACCCCGCCAGCTCCCTTTCTCTTCTTTGTTGTCAATGTGGACTAATATGGCACTAACGAGAATGGCTATCCCACTGTATGATTGAAAAAAATTAAAAAAATTTCCAAAAAAGAAAGACGAAAAATCAGCACTTCTTCTTATCATTTTCGAAAATTTCGGGGGGGGCTGTAGCCCCATCAGCCCCCCCCTTGGGTACGCCCATGGGTAAACTTATGATTTTTCCGCAGCCGATCAATAAAACTTTCAATTTTTCCGCGTATCATCTACAAAATTGGCGATTTTTCCGTGCCCGATCAACGAAAATTGCGATTTTCCGAGCCTGATTAACAGAATTTGCGATTTTTTCGTGCCCGAGCAACGAAATTCTCAAATTTTCCCGAACCCGATAGACAAAACTAGTCATTTTTCCGTGGCCGATCAGCGAAATTTGCGATTTTTTTTCGTGCCCTAGTGACAAAATCCGCGATTTTTCCGCGCCTGATCGACAAAATTCGCGATTCTTAAATGGCTGACGAAATTTTCAGTTTTTTTCGACAAAGTGACAAAATTCACGATTTTTTCTTGCGATTTATGGACAAAAATTGCATTTTTTCCACTTATAAATTGACGAAATTCGCGGGCCATAGGTTGTGCATCCCTAATCTAGTGCATAGATAATAGCCCAAAGTGTTATTTAACTTAGGGCAGGATCTGCTGTATCTGAGCCAATAAATGAAAATATTGTGTTTTAATGTAAATATTTAAGTATTTTGTAAAAAAAAAAAAAAATCCATTTAATATTATTTGAAGTATTCTAAGGACTGATTCCCAGCCTCCTTACTTCTTGTCCAGCACCTATACCAGTGGTGGCAGCTTATCAATTAAGGAGTATATACTGGTGTCCTAAAAATGACTGACTGATTTTAAAATTCAATAACTTGCAAATGGTGACAGATATTAAAAAAATTCTTGCAGGAGGGTTATGCATAAGGTCAAAAGTTTTTTACAGTGATTTTCGGTTTTTGTTTGAATTACAAACAACAGATGGCGCTGTGGGCAATAGGCGCTAAATTCAGGCTCGATTTTTGGTACTTTCGGGGTCGCTCAATACATTTTAATTTCCTTTTTCCGCATGGAAGAAGAGAAAGACCAAAAAATCGGGTCTGTATTTAGCGCCTATTGCTTACAGCGCCATCTATTGTTTGTAATTTGAACTAAAATCGAAAATCACTGTAAAAGGAACTTTTGACCTTATGCATAACCCTCCTGCAAGAATTTTTTAAATATCTGCCACCGTTTGCAAGTTATTGAATTTTAAAATCAGTCAGTCCTTTTCAGGACACCCGGTATTTATATCTGCATCTGTGTTGGATTAAAATCGGAGTGATAATGGTTGCAGTGGTATGTAATGGTTGGCCTAGGTATCTTCAAGGCTCAATTTTTCTGTAGACTCAGAATGGGCCTATCTTCTTTTCTAGGCTTGAGCTTTTTTCTCCCACCCCCTGAAGTCCAAGTTGGACTAACATTTTACATATTTATCGTTGTAATAATAAAAGTGTGAGGTCTAATTTAATACCCTCTCCTCCCCAACTTTTAAATATCGAAATTTCAAAAATGCCAATAAATACCTCTAATTTGCTTCAGAATATTACAATTTTCTCCAGTCTTCATCAAGCTACTTTAATTGAAATGTTTGGGGAGGATTGTAGGTAGGGATAAAAATATTTTATAACTTTGTCAGAGAGAGAGAGGGGGAGTCAGTTGGTGTAATTTAGCAAGAGTGGTTAGGAACAAGAGAGTGTTCTTTTTGGTACAAATTTTATTGTTATCCACATTCAATATATTTGATGTTCTCGCTAGTAGAGTGCCTTATTGAATAAGTAGTGGCCACATGCCCACAGAGCTTTCAGACTGGAAGTTTTTGTTAAAAATATGACAAATTCTAGAACGTTGCAGTACTTGCCTGGACATCTGTGATTAGACAAGTGATTTTATCATGTCACGTTAGCTGAGAATCAGGGGCGAATCCAGAGAATAGTTTTTGGGGGAGGGCGATACCGAGTGACATATAATCAACGTAGTCATAATTTCTGTTGCTCAAATCCTTCCTTGCAGTTAATTATTAAATGAAGATGAAATAATTAATGCGATTCGAAAATATTACAGACTCTTGATTATCCGACGTCCGATTAACCGAAACATTCGGTTATCCAACACTCTTATTATATAATCCCGCCCTCTCCTCAAAATATGGGTTATTGTTACTTATTAGGACGAAAAATTAAAGCGTTAACAAAATTTATTTTTTGAATGTCTTATTCTTTTTTCTTTTTATTCTTGTACTGTGGTAATTATTAATCTTTTTGTTTGTTATTTTAGTTATAGTGAAGTTTTAACAACGCTAATAACACAAGCCTGCGCTGATTGCGTTTTTTAACTTTTGATAATTGATTTTGATGTATTTTTTAGCACTGAATCCGAAAATGACCTTCATTTTTAACCATCACGTCACGATTTTCGCAAATCGTAAATTTCAAAGTTCAAAAGTAAAAAAAAATAGCGAAAATCTCTCAAAGCAATTTGTCAAAGCTTTAACAAAGAAGGTAAATGTTTTAAATACATCTGCGACAAATTTACCAGCCTTATCAACCGCCAAATTAAAAGAGAATACCGAGATGAACCCCATAAAGAAGATAAAAGGAAAAGCACGAAGCATGAGCGGTTCAAAGAAACTTCCACGCATGGAATAAAATTATAAGGATTTTAAATACACAATATTTTACATGTTCAACTGTAAAAATGCATAGTATAAGCAAAAAAAGGAATAAATTCTTATGAAAAGAAGTTACGCCTATTTTATAGTTGCAGATTTTCCCAATAGTTCGACTTTTTAAAAATTTAAAAATTTGCGATTTAGGAAAAATCCTGACGTGAAACTATGGTAAAAAATGATGGTCATTTTTGGATTCAGCACTAAAAAATACATAAGAACTAATTATCGAAAGCTGAAAAACATAACCATCACATCCATTTTTGAATATCAGATTTCTGAAAGAGAATAATCTCTTGAAAAAAGATCCCCATCCTTGAAAGTCAAAATGTGTCATCTAAGTGGTGTGTCTCTCTTCACAGGCTCGGATCCAAGAAAGGGAGAAATCGCCCCGATCGCCCCCCTCTCTGGGATGAAAAAATATAAATCCACCGCGAATTATCGCGAATTTCGACAAATAGTCGCCGAAAAAAATCAATTTCGTCAATCGTTCGCTGGTCAACGGATCGCAGAAAACGCCAATTTCGTCAAAGGATCACGAAAAAAACACAATTTCGTCAAAGGATCGAAGTAAAAACGAGAATTTCGTCAAAGGATCGCAGAAAAAATCGCGAATTTTGCCAAACCATTGCGGAAAAAACGCTAATTTCACGAAAGAATCACGCAAAAAATCTGAATTTCGTCAACAGATCTTGGAAAAAATGTGAATTTCGTCAAAGAATCGCGAAAAATAGGCGAATTTCAACAAAGGGCCGCGGAAAAAACGCACATTTAGCACCAGGAGGAAATTCCCCTAGGCGCGCACCCACGGGGGAATCGATCAGGTCGGTCGCCCCTGAAGATATAAATTCAACGCTTTTAACGGCAATTTTCGCGGAACAGACAGACAAGCAAATGAAACCCAAACACTTTTCGGGTGTCAATGGTAAACCTCACTGACGTCTCGACAATCAGTGAATAAAAAAGGATTATGTCCTGTCAAAAGGCATATGGCGCCAAAATTTTTTGCACTATGGGTTGAGGTTGGGGACGATGCCGCTTCGTGTACCTTCTGTTGAATCCCTACAACAGAAATTGACAACGTTATGCGGATCCTTTTAAAGTGTTGAAAATTATTCGTTCTTTCAAAGAAGCTGCAATTCTAATTTCTGTATAACGATATTTTTGAGGAGTGCTTTACTGTTAGAGAAAAGAATGGGATTCATAGCAATTTCCAAAGAAAGAAAGAAAGAAACAAGAAAAAGAAAGGTTCTTTGAAAAATTCAAGCATCTTAGTGTTTCATACGAACTGAATATTTCCAACTGAGCGAAAAAATGCCCAGGCCAATGCTTTTCCGTTTAAGCTAACTGGGCCGACAACCAGCCAGCATATTTCGCTCAGATATTGTTATCTGAGCGAAATATACTGGCTGGTTGTCGGCCCAGTTAGCTTAAACGGAAAAGCATTGGCCTTGTAAGCCAAGGATCTCGGTTCGATTCCCGGCCTGGGCATTTTTTCGCTCAGTTGAAAATATTCAGTTCGTATGATAACTTTACCAATCAGTTTGATTGTGTTAAAACAATAGTTCATCTTAGTGTTTACTGAAGAAAGCCACTAATGTGTAAAAAATGTACTGTTATTGCCACCCACATTAGAAATCAAGGGGTATTTGATGAATGAATAAAAAAGGATTATGTCCTAATCCTATAGTCAGTTAAAATCTAAACTGCGTATGGTGTGTTAATTTCTTAAAAACCAACTTGGTAAATTTGTTCTTCCCTTCTTTGCCCCGATTGACCACCCCCCCCCCCGTGGATGCGCGCCTCGGGGAATCACCTCCCGGTACTAATTGTGGGTTTTTTCGCGGCCCTCTGACGAAATTCGCGTTTTTTCAACGATTCTATGGCGAAATTCGCTTATTTTTTCGTGATTCTCTGAAGAGATTCGCATTTTTTCAGAGATCTGTTGACGAAATTTGTGTTTTTTAAGCGATTCTTTCACGAAATTAGCGTTTTTTCCACAATTGTTTGGCGAAATTCACGGTTTTTCTGCGATCCTTTGACGAAATTCGCGTTTTTTTCTGCGATCCTTTGACGAAATTTGCATTTTTTTCGTGGTCCTTTGACAAAATGCGCGATTTTTTGACGAAATTGGCGTTTTTTCTGCTTTTCTTTGACGAAATTCGCGTTTTTTTCGCGGTCCTTTGACGAAATGGGCGTTTTTTTGCGCGATCCTTTATCAAAATTCGCGTTTCTTTTGCGATTCTTTGACTTGCGAACGATTGACGAAAATGATTTTTTCGGCGACCATTTGTCGAAATTTGCAGTAATCGGTGTATTTATATCTTTTTTTTGGGGGGGGGCGGTCGCCCCGATCGCTCCCCCCCCCGTGGATCCGCGTCTGCCGAGAATGTATAGAAATAAACACCAATAGGGGTGAAGAGCATTTGAATTCTGCTTCCCTGATGACCAAGTGGCTCTTGCTATTCATGAGTAATGTCCAATGAGCCTAGGGTGCTTCTATATTAGTGTGCGACATATGGGATATAAAATTTGATTTTGAAATGACTGGACGAAAAATTAATAGCCAAACATCTTAGAGACCATTTTCACCAAACTAATAGATTAACTATTCTTACTCGTCTAATCGAACTTATCCAAATGAATATTGCCATTCTGGGGTATAAGTTTGTTATGGTTTGGACAAAAACTTTTGAACATGTGTCTTGCGCATATGTCCCCATTCTCATATAGACATATCTCGTATAGATCTTCACCAATCGCACATTTCGGCCAACTGTGGTTAGGAGATTTCTATAACATGATGGTAACTAAGGGAAATAAAATTTTATTAATCAAGACGATTTTGGACAAAAACTAATCACCAATAGCTTAGTGCGCGTACGAATATTGTTAAGTTAATGTTTATTAGCTTGTCGAACTCGTTCCACGTTCCGAGGAGTTTTGCCAAGTTCTGGAATATTGTTTAACATAGTTTGGACAAACCATTTAGCTCGAATAACCACCTTGTACGTATATCGCCACTATTTTCTAGGGGTTGGTATTGTTTATGATGGCCGATTATGAATTACCTACACGAGGGATATAGGCCCGAGGCAGAAGTGTCTTTCGTGGAGAACTATTTAAGGGAACCTAACCCGTATTTACACAAGGTTCGAAGAAAGCCACGGAAAACTCTAAACGGTTAGACCGATGACATTTTGACATTTGACATTTTATTAATATACACCTGACCCGTGTGCTTGGCGTCAAGCCTCCACTTATAAGTCATCGTCAATATATACAGGGACGAGATAGTACACACAACGAAATTTACAACACAGAGAAATACAGCCGGGAACTCCACAAAGAGAGTGCAACGGAGCCAGCGTTATTCGAACTCGCACCCACCTACACTCGCAAGCGATTAGCGGTGTGATGCCTTGACCACTCAGCCACGGTGGTCCCAGACCGACGAGTGTGATTGGGTTTCAAGGCAACACCTCATCTCTGCCAATTTAGAGAGCAGAACATCTTATTTTACGGAGACTTAGCTGTGATTGTGAAAAACGTTCATATTGAAAACAAGTAGCCAGATCCACAAAGCATCGTCTAATTCTAAGAAGTCTATTCTATCTTTTATAGGATATCTTCATGTGAGCGGCGACATACCTACGCAAAGTACACATTACAGCGTCTAGAATACCTAGTGTGGAAATATGCTATCCAAACAACTCTAAAAATTTGTATCCCTTAAATATGCGACGATACTGCTAAAATCCCAAGTGTCGATCGCAGCGACATCTGCGGGGTTTTCGTATTACATTGTATAGACTTGCAATATCTTGCAGTTGTAGAAAATATCCTGCAGATGTCGCTGCGATCTGTATATTTCAGCAGCATCGTTGCACATTTAAGGGATACAATATTTTAGCACTTTTTTAAGTATTACTATAGCATCTAGAATATATAGTGTGGAAATTGGCTATCCCTGTAATACTTTAAAAAGTGCTAAAATATTGTATCCCTTAAATGTGCAACGATGCTGCTGAAATATGCAGATCGCAGCGAATGCAGAATATTTTCTACAACTGCAAGATATTGCTAGTCTATACAATGTAATGCAAAAATCCCACAAATGTCGCTGCGATCGACACTTGGGATTTTAGCAGTATCGTTGCACATTTAAGGGATAAAAAATTTTAGCGTTGTTTGGATAGCATATTTCCACACTAGGTATTCTAGACGCTGTAGTATTACAGTGATAGCCAATTTCCACACAATATATTCTAGGCGCTATAGTACACATGCTCAGAATCTTCTTAGGCAGGTCTTTTTGTCCAAACTATGACAAATATACATTCCATAACTTACTGATACTCTCGCCAAGTCGAATAAGATAAGTTGACGAACACTAGCTTGTGGCAGGTTATATGTCAAAAGGAGAACGATTTACGAGATACGGAAGGAGAAATCGTTTTAAACCCGACCTTCTGTATTAGCCTTTTAGCTAGTCGTTTTTATTTTAGGACATTGCGAATGTTGCTGCTTTTAGCGGCCTGAATGCGCACTTATGCCGTATTCTGACCATGACTTAGGAAGTAAATCCCAATTTTTTCTCAATAACTGGAGATTATGAATTTAAATCTCGTACTGGTATTGAAAGGACATAGGAGCGCACATAAAGTTGTAGCCCTAAATCCCACTCTTTGCTTTCAAAATTCTACTACGCTGTTAAAAATCTGTAGCTTTGACTGCATAGTCACTCCACGGCTTTTATAGAAAACGATTACTTGACTATAATATGGAGCATTCTCATTGGTTAGAATGGAGATATTCTATAAAAGCGGTGGAGTGACTATGCAGCTAAAACTGCAGATTTTTAACAGTGTAATTCGGTCCTGTCCTAGTTCAGGATGAATTTTTGGTCACCGAACTCTCCAAAAATTTGTTGAAACGTCCTTTTACTATCCTTGCACGATATAATAACTTCGTCCGATGCTCAAAAACTTCAAGAAACCTTTCTGGGATCACTTGAACACAGAATTCCCTGCTAAAGAAAATTTTATCTAGAATTGGCTAGCTCATGACGTTATGCAGCCTAGTGTTTATTTACAACAGTCGCATTTTGTAACCTTCCTAATTCTAAATTAATTTTGATATTTTTTGCTTTTTACTCAAATTTTCATATCTATTTTTTTTTTATTCTTAGTATCTTATTTAACTTATTTGTCATCTTGCTTTGCTCCAGCACCTCTTTCATAGTATTGGGAGTATAGATATGAGATTGGCGACATACGATGCTTAGACAGACGCGCTTATCCAAACTATGGCAAACCTAGGCATTCTCTATTTTAAAACTTCGCTATTCTCGCCTGGGCGTATTTTAGTATGCGAGTGAGGCAATGTAAGGTGGAACTGCCTCTATATGAGAGGGGCGACATGCAGTGCTCAAACTGTGCTTAGACAGACGCGTTTGTCATAAGGCGCGCCACACACCAGAGAGACATGCGACAATAATTGTGAGACATGAGGCAAATTCTGCTGTTCAAATCGGCTTTTTCTTTGTTAACAGGGTGAAATTGTCGCATGCCTCACGCTTTTTTGCTGCATGTCTCCCTGGTGTGTGGCGCGCCTTTCTTTAGCAATCCTAGGCATTTTCTAGGCTCGCCAAGATGTTTGACGATTAGCTTTTGTCCAAAATTGTCTAAACCCCTCATATGTTAAATCGAAGGGTGTAATGGAAGATTTACGGCGTATACCTTCAGTTTCTCAGGTAAAGCTATAGCGTATACTCTCTTCCGTATATTCACAGCCTATAGCGTATATCCTCTGGTCTTTTTATGACTACAAAACTAGTTATACTGCGTTCAAATTGTACTAGATAAGTCACTTGAAGTGTTTTTAAGCGGACGACTCGGAAACAAATTTTTAATTTGAGCAAGTTTCTGAAACTCTTTTGACTTTCAATCATGGAGTTTCCCACTGGCTCTGTTGCATACTCTTTGTGGAGCTCCCGGCTGTATTTCTCTGTGTTGTAAATTTCATTGTGTGCGCTATCTCGTCCCTGTATGTCGACGATGACTTATAAGCGTGTGCTTGACGCCAAGCAAACAGGTGGGATGTATGTTAATAAATGTCATGGAGCTATGAAGATTAAAAGGAGACGACATATCAATCAAAGTGGGTATTGTCGATTCAAGCTCTCGAATACACCATCTGGTGAAGGAAAGATATATAACTTCTCCCTTCAGGATAATCCCATGCAAGCACATTGCATTAACATGTATTTTTAATTTGTTCGGAATGATTATTTTTTTGCACATTTTCAGATTTCTTGTGATGTTTGTGTTCTGTGTTACATGACAAAATAATATTTATCCTAATTTGAATATCTAATGCTTTCAAAGGCATTTACAATGAAGAATTCTTTTAATGGCACTTTAGCATTAGTTAAAGGGACAATTTTCCTGTACTGAAGGCTGCGGAGACCCAATTGCTTTGGGGCCTATATACCTACAGTGGGTATCGCCTCGAACGATCCTTTTATTTTATACACAGAGATAACGTAACAATTTCGTCAATACACCAGGAAATTTACAACACCAGAGAATTACAGCCGGGAGCTCCAGAGGAGTGTGAAACGGAGCCAACGGGGGTCGAACCCATAGACCTCCTACGCTCTCAAGCGATTAGAGGCGTGGTGCCATAACTACTCGGCCACGAACGCCTCTATGAGATTTATTTTTATTACATTGAACACATACATCTGACTTGTATGTTTGGCATCAGGTACCCGCTTATAAGTCATCGTCAATATAAAAGGAAGAGATAACCACAAGGAAATTTACAACACAAGAGAGTTACAACCGGGATTTTCACAAAGAGTGTTCAACGGGCCAGCCTGCGGGAGTCGAACTCGCAGTCCACCTACACTCTCAAGCGATTAGCGGTGTTGTGCCTTAACCACTCAGCCACGGTGGGCCCTCTATATGGGATTTCTGACATACGCAAGGATAAGACAGATCTTTTTGTCCGAATTATGTCAAAACGATATAACAAAACTATAAGGAAAGGGCAGTGACGTCACTGTTGGTTGAATTACTGTTGGTCAGTAAAAAAAAAACTGTTCATTCATTATAACTCCTACTATACACATGAACTCCGGGAATGGACTTTACCCACGAATGGCAACAACTACGCCTCTGCAGGGAAAAACCCTCCGAAAAAGATTGTTTATCGGACGAAGGGGGAGCAGTGTTAAAATGTTCTTCACGTCTATTGGTGTTTTTCGTTTTTTTACCCGCGTCTGACGTCACATGGGTAAAGTCCATTTGATTGGTCTTTAATAACAGATTGGTTTAACAGGTCTATGATATGATTGGTCTATGTCGCCAAGTGTGATTCTTGCAATGATCGCTAAGATAAAAATGTAGTAGTAGATTGGTTGAGAGAAGTGTTTGTTTGTAAACATGCCCTTTTCTTATGCGTGGTGATACTCAACTGGACAAGTGGGACAAGCTAACAACATTAGCTTGACGATTCGCCTTTGTCCAAGATCGTCTCAAACAATAGATGCTTTCAGTGTGAAGTCAATCATGACGTTTTGCTTGGAAACTGACTCCAAACGAACGGTTGCTACGTTGTACTTTCTATTTCATCTGTATATTATATCTATAATTCATAGCATGCACTATGCCGCATGTTCTTATTTATAAAGGCAGACTACTGGCAGCAACGTAGATTAAATTGAATGTGCATACAGTTGTCAGAAAACTGTGCTTTGCAAAAATACACTAGTAAAGTACGCAAGAGGGCCTGCGTAGCCGAGTGGTTAAGGCACCACATCGCTAATTGCTTGAGAGCGTAGGAGTTCTGTGGGTTCGACTTCCGCTCGCTCCGTTGCACACTCTTTGTCGAGCTCCTGGAAGTAATTCTCTGCTGTTGTAAATTTCCTTGTGCTACCTCGTCCTTGTGTATGGACGAAATTGTTATGTCAAAAATGTCTAATTATCTCTGTGTATAAAATAAAGGATCATTCGAGGCGGCAGTCATTGTAGCTATAAACCCCAAAGCAATCCTCACTTCGGTGGACTTCAAAGTATGCAAATTACATGCAGTAGGTAAGAAAAAGGTAATATTAATAACATGAATGTTTCTAAACATTTATAATGATGTCATAAACTAAGCAGGCTCAATTGAAGTGACTTTTTTTTCTTTTGAAAATTACTTATTCGAAAATAAAACCAATATGCAGTCGCCAATAATACGTAAAAAATAAAAAGAGCATTTCGAAAAAAAAAATCCCCCCCCCCCCCCGGCTTCTTACAACTACCGCAGACAGGTAGAGAAACTTCGTTTTGATTTTAGACCGGCAGGCAGCTGCACAGACCATCAACTCATCGAGTTCATGCGTGACCAACGACATAAAGACCAGTTCATGACGTTTAAAATGTCAAACGGAGTATATCATCTTTACACGATGATTGGTACAAAGCGGAGCGCCCATCGTTACGTGCCAATCACCTTGTAAAGAAGATCCACTCCATGTGACGTTTTAAAAATCATGAACTGGCCTTGAACGTCGTTGGTCGCGGTTGATGGCTGAAAATCCAGGATTAAACAGAATTCGATTTGTATATTAAAATGCAACTGGTCTGCCAAGTCATATCTTCATGGAAAACACCTAAAAACCCGATTTTAGTGCCTGCTGCAATGGTAGGTTTACCATTGTGTTTTCCTGTATCCAGTTCTCCATGTTTTCATACCTTTGGGTGTAAGAAAACACAACCATAAACATACCGATCAACCAATAAAATCGGGTCCGTATGGACCCGATTTTAGTGAGCTTGATCTCTGAATTGGACTTACTTGAAATTTTAGCCGTTTATCTTAATCGTGAAGTTATTGTAATGATAAATCTGATTCAACAATGCTCTCTTCATCATGGAAAAAAATTTTCAGTACCATCATATAATTTATTTTTTGTATTAATTAATATTAGTCTAATTTTTATATCTTATTTATTTATTTATTTTTAAATCTCACGTGTTCCCATATATATGTGTGTGTTTCCATTTTATTATACAGTAATGCTGCGACTTACGTCAGAAATTCGTACCAAGACTAGCGACGTAAGTCGAGGTGCATTTAGATGAACAAAAAAAGAAAAGTAATAAAAAATCACGAAATACTAATGATCATATTCTATTGTATTTAGAGATTGTGTTACATACATTTAACATTAGCAAAAAAATTAGTTTGCAATATAAGAATTTGGAATAAATCACTAAGTTTTTAACTTGCAGTTTATTGTTCTTCTAGCTGGCCAGTCCGAGTCTTTGAGCATGTGAAAAAATGTTGCAATGACGTTTGAACCGACAATTTTTTTATTTTTGTCTCGTTGAAGCTCTTCGTAACAGTAGAATGAGTTTTCTAAGCTTTTTCTAGTCGTTGCTACATTATGCTCGTCTGAATAAATCTTTTCAAGAACCGTCATTCCAGCTTCAATAAGGTTTAGTGCTTTGGTTAATTTTGTAACCGCCATAATCTTTCTCTTTCCCCACAAGGCTCAAAATCTTTATCTATTTCTTCGACAGTACTTTGTTTCTTTAATTCGGTAAATTCGTCGACCGTTAATTCCGGATCAGTTGAATTTATGAGTTCAACAACACCTTCAGAGTCCATCTCTAAGTTGAGTTCTCTTCCATTTTCGACGATTTCAAATGTTTTCTTAGTCTCTGCGAAGGGAAAGGGCACAGTTTTTTCCAAGCATCTCTCATCGTTTTTTGCTGAACTTAATCTCATGAACCTCTTGTGGCTGTGACTGCATCTGACATGTTAGATTTCTTCCAAAAGTTTTCAAAAGAGTTCAAAGTGCGTCTAAATAATGGAATTTTTTTTCCTGGCCAGGCGACGTAAATGCGGAGCGACGTAAGTCGGGCTATTACTGTAATTTATTTATTTATTTATTTTTGCTTCTTTATTTCCCTCCAACTCTGTGTTCTTTTGTTTTGATTATACTCTTCTGTGATTGGCTGTTGTTTTCTGCTTTCCTATTGGCTGTTGATTTCTACTTTCCTATTGGCTGTTTCTCCAGCTTGTTTCCTTTCCCTTATATCTCGTTTCAGTCTTGCAACTGCTTTCATAATAGAAGCACGTGTTCTTTGTGCCTGACGAAGAAAGACTCAGATCTTTCGAAAGGCCTAGAAGTTTTTGATGGTGTTTTAAGACCTTTTTAGTTCTTAATCGAGTTCTGTCTAATCCGGGAAGTAATGGTCTGTGCAGCCGCCTCTCGGTATATTTTGCATTTTCCGAAAAATTGTGTCAACTTTAATTTATTTTTTTAATTTGCAAAAAATGGGATATTAATATAATTCGAAAAAAGTCTCCATCTGGATGGCAAAGACTAGATACCAGAATCATTTAAAAAAAGCAAAAACCTCAATTTCGCCGAAAGTGATTAAAGAGTTTGTGAAACATACAAAAATCGCAATACGAATTTAGAATAATTTTTATTGAAAAGAAGGCTAATGCAATATATATTGGGTTAAAAGATTTAATACAGATTGCTTCTACGACGGGTTTAAAATCACGGACAAACTTGGAAAGTTGAAAATACTCCACAAAATTTACATTTTCAACAACAACAATTTGTTAAAAATCTGAGTTTTAGGTTCACTGAGTATACTTATGTGTCTGGAATGAAATTTGTCCGCTATCAGGGCCAGAGCAATCAATGGCATATCCAGGATTTTATTTCGGAGGAGGGGGGGGGGGGTACTTTAATTTATCTTAGGAAACATACTGAATTTTGTTGTAAACAAAAATAATTTTTGACAATAAGGCCATAGCCAGAGGGGAAAGGGGGGGGGGGGGGGCGAGGGTGATTCTGTTCCGGATTTTCCTAAAATTTAAGGTTCCGATAATTTAAAAAAATCAGCCAACAACCCGAAAATTTGGACCGCGATTTTTGACAAATGGTCGGCGAAAAAAATCAATTTCGTCAATCATTCGCTGAAAAAAATCTCCTATTTCGTTACAGGATCGCGGAAAAAAACGAATTGTGTCAAAGGATCGCGGATAAAATGCGAAGTTTTTCAAAGGGCCTCGGATAAAATGAGAATTTGTCAAAAGGCCGCGGATAAAACACGGATTTTGTCAAAGGGCTGTGAAAAATTGCGAATTTTGTCACAGGATCACGAAAAGAAGTCAAATTTCGTCAAATGATTGTAGAGAAAACGCGAATTTCGCCAAATGATCACGGAGGAAAAGTGAATTTCGTCAAATGATGTCGGGTGAAATGCGAATTTCGTCTAATAACCGCTGAAAAACGCGAATTTCATCATGGGACCATGGATAAAAACGCGAATTTTATCAAGGAGGCGTAAAAAATGCGAATTTCGACAAATGAAAGCGAAAAAACACGTAATCTGTCGAAAAGCCGCGGAAAAAAACGCGAATTTCATCAAAAAGGTGCTGAAAAAGTGCGAATTTCGACAAAGGTTCCCGAAAAAATCCCCAAATTTTGTCAAAAAGCCGCCGAAAAAACGCAAATTTCGACAAAGGATCGCAGAAAAACGCGAATTTTGTTAAAGAGCCGCGGAAAAAAACGCGAATTTCGTCAAAGGGCCGTAGAAAAAATGCAAATTTTGTCAAAAAGACGTGGGTAAAACGCGAAGTTCGGCAAAGGATCGCGAAAAAAAAGGATTTATTCCGCCAAAGGGCCGCGGAAAAAAGCGAATTTCGTCAAAAGACAGCAAAAGAATGTGAATTTCGTCAAAGGGCCACGAAAAAATGCAAATTTCGTCAAAAGGCTGCTGAAAAAAAGCGAATTTCGTCAAAGAATCGAGGGAAAATGTGAATTTCATTAAAGGGTCGTAATAAAAACCCGAATTTCATCAAACGGTCGCGGAAGAAGCACAGCGGTCTCTTTAGAAAACAGCAAACATACAAGCAGCTATATTTTTATTATTATAGGCATAGCTTTTAAACTGAAATGATATACGGAAGAAACTTTTTTTAAAGTCTGGTTAACCTGAACTCAACTTGCAGAAATCTACACTCAGCGTGAAATCGACCTGAAATGGAAACAGAATTAACCCAAACTGCAACAAAAACAATTAGCGCCGGGAAGGATCCTCCCCCGCCCCCCCCCTGCAGCAACCTTTCATAAAATTTGATTTTAATTTCAGAATTTCTTTTTCACTCAGAATCACCCCTGGAGCGGGAGGTGGATTAATCACTACTCGGGCCCCCTCCTCTTCTTCAAAGCGATATAGACCAGGTGATATTCAAAATACACGTCTTCTCAATTACCTCATAAACCCCTGATGGAGGAAACGTACTTCCATTTACAAAAATTATAGAAATCACAAATTTTTAGATATAGTATTTGTTTTACCTAGTAAAATTCTAAATTTAATTTTGATACAGTCCCTGGGTTTATAGGTTATATTTAGAAAAAAGTTTTTTGTCTAAGAGGAACAAAGCAAAAATAAATAAATAAATAAATAAATATTCTTTTACAACCAAAACTTACTAAATTACGAATGTTATGTAATTTCAGTGTTTTCTAGCACTAGAAACGGAAAGAAGTATTATTTAGTACTGGTAAACGGCAAACATTGAAAATTCATAAAATTCAAAATATTATAATTTGGTAAGTTTTAGTCGTAAAAGAATGCGATTTTTTTAAAATGCTGTTTTTAGATGGAGGACAACATTCTTTTAGGACCCAGGGGCCGTACTTGTCTTGAAATTTCTAAAATTCTCGAAAAATAAAAAAAACTTCCTAAAATATGGTAACCTGTCCTGAAATTTCGCGAGTTTGTACTATAGCAATAACAGTCATGATTTTTCCACGAATATATATACATTCCCGCAAATCATTTATTCAATTTGGGGTTTTGTGCAAAATTCCACAAAACCAGTATTTTGGAATTAATAAGTGCATAGGAGGGAAAAAAATATGAGCCAGAAAACAGTGAAACATTTTGTCATCTGATAATAAAAAATTGATGAATTTCGTCATGTAGTCACAGGGGAAAAAAACGTGAATTTGTCAGCAGACAGGAAAGAAAACCATCGCGAATTTCGTTAATCGGTTGTTCAGTGGAGTCGAAAAAAAAACATTGCGAAACAGAATTTCGTCAAACTATCCATATAAATAAAATCGCCAATTCCGGCCAATTATTCGAGCAAAAAATTGTGACTTTTGTCAAACAACTTCGGAAAAACTCGCGAATTTCGTCAAGAGATCGCGTAAAAAAAGGCGCGAATTTTATCAATCGGAAAAAATTGCGAATTTCGTCAAACAATTGCAAAAATGAATCGCGAATTAAGTCGAACGATGCGGAGAAAATATCGCGATTTCGTCAAAAAGCCGGGTAAAAAAATTTCAAATTTCGTCGAACAAGTGCAGAAATTAATCACGAATTTCGAGAAACGATTGTTAAAGAAAACAGCGAATTTCCTTAAACGATCACGGGAAAAATAATCACGAATTTCAGCAAACGATTGCAGAGATAAATCGCGAATTTCAGCAAACAAGTGCGAAAAAATATCGCGAATTTCGGCAATCGATCACGAAAAAAAAACGCAAATTTCCGCAAACGACCGAAGAAACAAGCGCGAATCTCGGCAAACGATCGCGGAAAAAATTGTCCATTTCGGCAAACGATCGCGGGAAAAAAAGGGAATTTGGGCAAACAATCGCGGAATAAAAATCGCCAATTTCGACAAAGATCGCCGAGAAAAATCATGAATTTCGGCAAACAATCTCGGAAAAAAAATCGCGAATTTCGGCAATCGATTGCAGAGAAAAATCGCGAATTTCGGCAAACAATCGTGGGATTGGATCGGATTGATTTTTGACGGCCAGTTATCTACTCGAGGGATATAGGCCCGAGGGGGGAGCGCCCTTCGTGGGGGGGGGCTTTCTAAGGGAACCTAACCCATATTTACGCATGGAAATCCAAGGTTCGAAGAAAACCACGAAAACTCCGAACGATTAGACTGGCGGGTGCGGCTGGATTCGAACACAGCACCTCCCGTCTACCAGCTTCGAGATCAGAACCTCTCGGCTACTGGTGGGGCCGAAACAATCGTAGGAGAAAAGCGAATTTCGGCAAACGATCGAAGAGAAAATCGCAAATTTCGGCAAACGATCAAAGAAAAAATCGCGAAATTTTGGCAAACATTCGTGGGAAAAAGGCGAATTTCGGCAAACGATCGCGGAATAAAAATCGGGAATGGACTTTACCCACGAATGGCAACAACCACTCCTCTGCGGGGGAAAACCCTCCGAAAAAGACTGTTTATTGGACGAATGGGGAGCAGTGTTAAAATGTTCTCCACGCCTATTGGTGTTTTTCTTCTGCTTACCCGCGGCTGACGTCACATGGGTAAAGTCCATTTCGCAAATGATCGCAGAAAAAATAACGAATTTCAGCAAACGGTCGCAGAAAAAAAAGTAGTATGCTGGGCAAATGTGTCCTGAAATACCGAAAAGAATATATCCTGAAATATCAACCTAAGGCCAGTATTACTCTTGCAGGGACCATATAAAATACAAAATTTCGTATTTTAATATGTATACTGGACCATGTAAAACAAATGCCATATCTAAAGTCTGTACTTATACTTTTCGCAGTTGGAAGTATGTTTCTATCGTCAGTGGTCTAACTTCTTGATATTTTATGCATTAATTATAGCAGCACAAACAATTTTAACCAGGAAACCAGGGTTGGGTTTTTGGCATGACAAGCGTTAAAAACTGGTTTAAACTGTCATAAACTGGTTTAAACCGTCGAAAACTGTCAAAAACATGTAACTAACTGAAACATTTTAATAACAATACGTATACATTAAATATGTCTATGAATTATGTAATCTTTTATTTAAAATTATAATAATTTAATAATTTTAAATTATTAAGTGCAGTAAAATATTTTTATTTTTTGGAATTCCCAATCAGAAGAAAATCCTTTTGTACAATTAATAATCCAGACCAGTTTTACCCCGCAGCATGCTGTAGCACATAACCAGTTTAGTACATTTATTTACACCAAAATGATTTCCGAGTTTAGAGTGCATGAAACATTAGATAATAGTCTTGTCTCTTAATTGATGTTGAGCTAGCAGGACTTGATAACAAAAGCATTGCTGGATGAGCAAGTTTCGAAACAGGCTCAGCCGAAAAGCTATTGAATCAAATGATACCTTTCCAACTTTCCACCAAGTAATGGGGTCCTCCCTATAGCACTGAAATAAGAAGACGGGAGAGGGGATTCTTCAGCTTCATACGCAATCAGTACAGGTACCCCTTGCCCCTTAGTGTTGGGATGCAAAATATAAGCCATAAAATGGTATGGTTTCATGATTTGATCTCTTCTTTAATTTACTTTTTCAATATGGCGATTAAGTGGACTTTCTTTTAGAAGACTGGGTCAATTTTATTCAGTTTTAAAATCGAAAAAATATTTTTATATGTTTAAAGAAAGGATGTTTTAAGATTTTGACTTTAAACTAAAAAAAAAAAAAAAAATTCTCTTATTTTGTAAATGTTTAAGATTAGTTATCCAGTTTCAATTTTGATGGAATGGTTACTGCCTAAACTAGAATAAAATTGATGCACATTATCTTGTTATATAGATAAATTTTTCTTTTTCTTAGAAAAAAAAAAACCTAGGCAATGCTTTAATATCTCTAAAGTAATAGAGAAATTAGTTTTAAGTAACAGAAATTATGTGCAGTTCATGTGAACTATTTTTTAGAACTATTTTTTAGAAAAGCACAATATTACCAAAAAAATTTAAATACAAATTTTATCCTGTAAAAAAGTTGCACCAAACAATAATACTTTTATACTATATATTAATTATTGATATACAGTAATAGTGAATTTTAAATATTACGTGTAATGTTGTATGTTGTATGTGACATTTAATGTGAAATTTTACAGTTGAATGTAGCATTTGAGGTTTTTGACAGATGATTTTTGACAAGAGGTTTTTGATGTGATGGTTTAAACCCGACATAAACTGACACATGTCAAAAACCTGCCAACCCTGATTTTAACGAACATAATTTTTTCAAATATAATCAAATCATATTTAGGATATCCCCAAACATGTAAATTTCGGTCTAGTTTTAAAGGTGGGAGGGGTTGGCGTGAGGTCGTGTGACTGACCATGGTGCTAAAATGTAAGGAGTTATGGTTAGACAAATGCTTAATTAAAATTTCAAAGATGTAATTCGTAGAGGTGCTTTCAAAATCTTGCCTAGGCCGTCGTGGCTACTAGTCTCCTCTGCGTAAATATTTCCCAAACTGAAAGCCGAAAAATTTCAAGAATTCAATACTTTATTTTTATGAATAAAAAAGAAATTAAAAGTGGAGTAGCGTTTGAACTACAATTAATAATTTTCAAGATTCAATAAATGAGTGAAACAAAGAATAATGCACATTTTTGCATTAAATGTTAGCTCAATGTGAAAAAAAAAAAAAATAAAATAAAATAAACTCGAAAAAAATCTTAGCAGAGGGACCCCTTTTCTTGTGGGCCCCTAGGCTTCAGCTTAATGGGTAATTTGCCTTTTTTTTTGGGGGGGGGGGGACGTATATTATTCTGATGTGGCCACACGCCGAAATAAGTTGAAAAGAGTTAATGGTATTTTTTAATATACTTTTACTTAAAAGAAATTCATTCTAGCTTAAAATCTATAAAATTGTTCTCCTTACCACCAAAAATAAAGTCTTCACCTTCTTTGGGTATGCTGTTTGTCTATGTGGACTAATATGGCACTAACGAGAATGGCTAATATGCGGTAAAACAGAAAACTAAATTACAAATTTATCTCAAACAGAAAGAAAAAAAAAATCAGCATCTCTTTAATTTCATTTTCGACTATTTCGAAAAGCGACCTGCAACCTCACCAGCCCCCTTCCCTTGGTTGGGCATACTATGGTGTAACTGCGCGCAGAGCTGCCAAGTCTCCGGCTTTTTGGATACCAGTATTTTTATACAGAAAATGTTATTTTATTTAATTGGAACATCTGGGTGATTTAAAAGCAGTGCCATCGCTAAGACTTTTTATTGGTGGGGGAGAGAACCTTAATTCGCCAAGTAAATTTCAGTATTTGCCAACTCGTTTTATAATTTTGCCAACTTACCACAGTTGGAAAATGTAATATAGTTCTTATTTGTTAAAAGTTTAATAATATTCCCAATTAGTTTTGTAATTTTTGCCAAGTCTATCAAAAATAGAAAATATATTATAGTTTTTATTAAAGTTTTAAACAAATTTGCCAACTAAGTTTGTAAATTTGCCAAGTGTAATAACATTCGCGAATGTTTGGGGGGTGGGGGAGGCTCCCCCCCGCCCCCCCCCCCCTTAGCGAGGCCCCTGTTTAAAAGAACAACATTTTCTCAAAGATAATAGTGGTATGCAAAAAGCCGGAGACTTGCCAACTCTGTGCGTGGTGATATGGGACTAACCAGAATGGCTAGTTCGTTATATTGCAAAAAACAAAGTTTCAAATTTATCTCAAACAAAAAGAAAAAAAATCAGCATTTTTTTTTCATTTCCTTTTCGACTATTTTGGGAGGGGAGTGTAATCCCAGGGGTGAAAGTGCATTAAAGTCATTTTGTAGCAGCTTTGGAGCAGCAAAAATCGAATTTTGTAGCAGTAAAATCTATTTTTGTAGCAGCAAAAATCGAATTTTGCAGCAGTAAAAAATTAATTTTGTAGCAATAAAAGCTGTTTTTGGAGCAGATTGAAATTCTAATGCTCATAAATAAGAAATTTGCGTATTTGTCGCGGCCTTTTGACTAAATTCGCGTATTTCTCACGATCTTTTGATGAAATTTACTTATTTCTCGCGATCTTTTAACGAAATTCGCGTGTTTTTCGCGATCTTTTGTTGAAATCACTGTGCTTTTCGCTATCTTTTGACGAAATTAACGTGTTTTTCAAAATCTTTTGACAAAATTTGCTGTTTTCGCATCTTTTAACGAAATTAGCGTTTTTTAAAAATCTTTTGACCCCGTTTTGTTCGTTTTTTGAAGTAATTGGTGATCTTTTGACAAAATTCTTTTTTTTTTCGCTATCCAATGACAAAATTTGCATGTTTTTCGAGGTCTTTTGAGGAGATTCACGTGTATTTCTTGCGATCATTTGATGAAATTTACGTATTTCTTGCGATCTTTTAATGAAATTCGCGTGTTTTTCGCGATCTTTTGACAAAATTCACGTATTTTTCACGATGTTTTGTTGAAATCACTGTGCTTTTCGCTATCTTTTGACGAAATTACCGTGCTTTTCAAAATCTTTTGACAAAATTTGCTGTTTTCGCGATCTTTTAACGAATTTAGCGTTTTTTCACAATCTTTTGACCCCGTTTTGTTCGTTTTTTGAAGTAATTGGTGATCTT
Organism: Maratus speciosus; assembly: GCA_963932465.1. Lineage (NCBI taxonomy): Eukaryota > Metazoa > Arthropoda > Arachnida > Araneae > Salticidae > Maratus > Maratus speciosus. Next base: position 85,095,227 of record OZ010794.1, read on the forward strand.
TTGACAAAATTCGTTTTTTTTACCTATACAGTGACAAAATTCGCATGTTTTTCGCGATCTTTTGAGGAGATTCATGTGTATTTATTGCGATCATTTGATGAAATTTGCGTATTTCTCGCAATCTACCGATAAAATTTGCATATTTTTTGCAATCTTTTGACGGAATTCGTGTATTTTCGCGATCTTTTGACAAAATTCGCGTATTTTTCGCGATCTTTTGAAAAAATTCGCATATTTTTCGTGATCCTTATCAGCGTCTTTTTCGCTATCTTATGACGAAATTAGTGTTTTTTTCTTAATGTTTTGAAGATATTTGCAATTTTTTGCGACCTTTTGATGAAATTTGCGGTTTTTTCGCGATCTTTTAAAGATATTCGCGTTTTTTCACAAACTTTTGAACCATTTTGTTCATTTTTTGAAGAAATTAGCGATTCTTTTGACAAAATTCACGTTTTTTTGCAATCCTTCGACAAAATTCACGTTTTTTTTGACGAAATTCGCGTGTTTTTCTCGATTTTTTCATGAAATTTGTGGATTTTTTCGAGAATTTTTAAGGAAATTGGAGTTTTTTCACAATCTTTTGACCGTGTTTTGTTCTTTTTTTGGCGAATTTAGCTATCTTTTGACAAAATTCCCGTTTATTCCCCGACCCTTTGACGGAATTCGCGTGTTATTCGCACTCTTTTGACGAAATTCACGTGTTTTTGCGATCTTTTGACGAAATTTGTAGTGTTTTTCGACCTTTTGATGAAATTAGCGTTTTTTCGCCATCTTTTAACAAAATTATCGTTTTTTCACGATCTTTTGACCGTGTTTTGTTCGTTTTTTGGCGAATTTAGCTATCTATTGACAAAATTCCCGCTTATTCCCCGATCCTTTGACGGAATTCGCGTGTTATTCGCGATCTTTTGACGGAATTAGCGATCCTTTGGCAAAATTCGCGTTTTTATCGCGATTCTTTGACGAAATTCGCGTGTTTTTGGTGATCTATTAATCTGTTTTTTTCGCGGTCTTTTAAAGAAATTCGTGTTCTTTCGCAATCTTTTGACCTCGTTTTGTTCATTTTTTGAAGAAATTAGCGATCCTTTGACAAAATTCACGTTTTTTTTGCGATCCTTTGACAAAATTCACGTTTTTTTGCGATCCTTTGACAAAATTCGCGTTTTTCGTGATCTTTTGACGAAATTCGCGTGTTTTTCTCGACCTTTTCATGAAATTTGTGGATTTTTTGCGATCTTTTAACGAAATTAGAGATTTTTCACAATCTTTTGACCGTGTTTTGTTCTTTTTTTGGCGAATTTAGCTATCTTTTGACAAAATTCCCGCTTATTCCCCAATCCTTTGACGGAATTTGCGTGTTATTCGCGATCTTTTGACGAAATTTATGAGGTTTTTCGACTTTTTGATGAAATTAGCGTTTTTTTCGCCATCTTTTAACAAAATTATCGTTTTTTTCACGATCTTTTGACCGTGTTTTGTTCGTTTTTTGACGAATTTAGCGATCCTTTGGCAAAATTCGCGTATTTATCGCGATCCTTTGACAAAATTCACGTTTTTTTGTGATCCTTTGACAAAATTCGCGTTTTTCGTGATCTTTTGACGAAATTCGCGTGTTTTTCTCGACCTTTTCATGAAATTTGTGGATTTTTTGCGATCTTTTAACGAAATTAGAGTTTTTTCACAATCTTTTGACCGTGTTTTGTTCTTTTTTTGGCGAATTTAGCTATCTTTTGACAAAATTCCCGCTTATTCCCCGATCCTTTGACGGAATTTGCGTGTTATTCGCGATCTTTTGATGAAATTTATGAGGTTTTTCGACCTTTTGATGAAATTAGCGTTTTTTTCGCCATCTTTTAACAAAATTATCGTTTTTTTCACGATCTTTTGACCATGTTTTGTTCGTTTTTTGACGAAATTAGCGATCCTTTGGCAAAATTCGCGTTTTTATCGCGATACTTTGACGAAATTCGCGTGTTTTTGGCGATCTGTTAACGAAATTCTCGTGTTTTTCGCGATCTTATGACAAAGTTCTCGCGTTTTCGCGATCTTATGACAAAATTCTCGCGTTTTTCGCGATCTTTTGACAAAATTTGCGTTTTATTCACGATCTTTTAACAAAATTTGCGTTTTATTCACGATCTTTTAACAAAATCGCGTTCTTTCGACCCCGTTTTTGGAAGTAATTCGTGATCTTTTGGCAAAATTCGTTCTTTTTTCGCTATCCAATGACAAAATTCGCATGTTTTTCGCGATCTTTTGAGGAGATTCACGTGTATTTCTTGCGATCATTTGATGAAATTTGCGTATTTCTCGCGATCTACCGACGAAATTTGCATATTTTTGCGATCTTTTGACGAAATCCGCGTATTTTTCGCGATCTTTTGACAAATTCGCGTATTTTTCGTGATCTTTTGAAAAAATTCGCATATTTTTCGTGATCCCTTGTTGAAATCAGTGACTTTTTTGCTATCTTTTGACAAAATTAGTGTGTTTTTTGAAATCTTTTGATGAAATTTGCAATTTTTTGCGACCTTTTGATGAAATTTGCGGTTTTTTCGCGATGTTTTAAAGATATTCGCGTTTTTTTACAAAATTTTGAACCATTTTGTTCATTTTTTGAAGAAATTAGCGATTCTTTTGACAAAATTCACGTTTTTTTGAGATCCTTCGACAAAATTCACGTTTTTTTGACGAAATTCGCGTGTTTTTCTCGATTTTTTCATAAAATTTGTGGATTTTTTCGAGATTTTTTAAGGAAATTAGAGTTTTTTCACAATCTTTCGACCGTGTTTTGTTCTTTTTTTTGGCGAATTTAGCTATCTATTCACAAAATTCCCGCTTATTCCCGATCCTTTGACGGAATTCGCGATCTTTTAACGAAATTAGCGATCCTTTGGCAAAATTCGCGTTTTTATCGCGATTCTTTGACGAAATTCGCGTATTTTTGGCGATCTATTAACGAAATTCTCCTGTTTTTTGCGATATTTTGACAAAATTTGCGTTTTATTCACGATCTTTTAACGAAATCGCATTTTTTCGCGATCTTTTGACCGCATTTTGTTCGTTTTTTGACGAAATTAGCGATTCTTTGAAATTACTTTTTATCCTTTGAATTTGAATTAATTGTATTCACGTTTTTTTCCGCGACCATTTGACAAACATTGCGTGTTTTTAGAAATATTTTGACCGCGGTTTTTTGCTTTTTTGACAAAATTAGCGGCCTAGAAATTTTTTGTTGTTTTTGTTCCTTTGATCGACGAAATCGGGCTAAATTACATTTTGGAGCCAAGTACGTTTTGGCGCAAAATGGAAAAAAATAGCTGTTTTGTAGCAGCTTGACGCAGGAAAGCGATTTTGGCGCAGGTCTTACTTCCCTGTAATCCCCATTACCCTCTTCAACTTCTTTGGGTATAATGTGGTGTCACTGTGCACTAATATGGAACTAAAAGGAAGAGAGCGGCTAGTCTGTTGAATGATAGGGAGGGGGGGGGGGATTACAAATTTATTTCAAACAACAAAATAAAAAATATCAGCATTTTTTTATTTCATTTTCGGTAGGAAGCTGTAATCCTATTAGCTCTTTTCACTGGATACCCAGCAAAGAGGAAATTGCTGACCAGCAGCAAGATAGGTGCTGGCAGTGATGGAGAAGTGCTGGCTGATGGTCTACCACAACATGACCACTGCTGGACAGCTTCAGTCAACTTTGCTGTTGGAAATCATCAGATAAAATTTTGGTGGGCATCATTTTATCACATGCGCTGGCCCACCACTACATGGAAGTGCACGAACTTTTGCAGTATTATTGCTGGGAACCCTTACGCTAGGTGGCGCTGCGAATATCGAAGACATTGAGTATTTGAACACAAATCTGAAATGAATATCTTAACATAATTTAAGCTGTGAAGCTAAATTTTTTTGAAACTGTAAAAAATATAGCACCACTGCCACCAACAAAATAAGTAAGTAAAGGTATAAATAAATAAATTCTTTATTTCAACGACCTTTTTTTTTCTCCTTAAATCTGGTTTTACTAGGTTGCAAAGGATTTCAGTTTTCATAATTTATGCAGTTCAGAATCAATAATAAAAGCGTATACGTAGGATTTCTATACAATAGAATAACTTCTATACCGGTTTAATGATTGGGAACGTAAATCACAACAGAAACAAACATCAAATAGTGTAATGAGAACTTGAAAACTACGAGCAGTCATAGCGTATGCTGAAAGCACTTGTTCATGTCCGATCACAAAAACCAAGCAGCATCGAGCGCGGTCAGTACTGGGGAGGGTGACCACATGCAGTTCAAATATTTCTATAGACATTTCTATTATAGACACTTCTACAGATATTTCTATAGCTCTTGGTGAAACTAGCTTATAGAAAAAAGAGCCATAATTATGTAATACTTTGTTTTTTTATAGAATTCTATAATAAATTTTTGTTAGGAAAAGTGCTAGGCCAGCAAAGGAATAGCAGTGGGATATGTGCTAGCACTGCAGGAAAAATGTCGGATTGAAGTAATGTGATGGCATACCAATGCTGGCCTGCTGTTGGCCATCACTGATGGGCCAGCTACATTCGGCTTGGACACTTTTCGACAGGTTTAAGTAATGGCACTGCTGGCTGCCATCTTTTTTCCACCTGATGACCCACTGTTTCTTTCTTTGCTGGGTTTAATGTGGTGTCACCGTGCTTTAATATGGAACTAAAGAGATAGTCCAGGCAATAGAGACCGTATAGGGACTCTACCTAGCAAAATTCATGGTAGTTCTGGAAAAAAGCTTACTATATGTTTTTTGCGTCGCTGAATCCGAATTTTTAACTTCCCACCAAAATTTCCCCCGGCAACTCCCCCCTAAATTTTGGTAAAAAGCCTCCCAAAAAAGGTTTTTATTAAAAAAAATCAATTTTTTATTGTTTTAGGGAAAAGTATCTAGAAAATCAGAAAGTAGACAAAATTTGCAACAAATAAGATATATGACATTATGACGTAGGATGAATGGGGAGAGGGGGATCTGCCTCGGAACATGCGCCGCGGTGCTGCGTGGACTAAGTTGCGCAATTCCACTTAACTACTCACATCGTTTACATTCGCCTTCCCGTCTCCCCTCCGAACTTTTCCTATAAGATTTACTCTCAGTTTTTTTGGGTTTCTGAATACAAATTTTTAACTTCCCCCCAAAATAGTTGTTTTTGAATTAATTTTTTTACTGTTTTAGGGGAAAAGTATGTAGAAATTCAGAAAGTAGACAAAATTTGCAACAAATAGGATACATGACATTATGACGTAGGATGAGGGGGGCTGTAACCCCATTAGCCCCTTTCACATGTTTGGTTATAATGTGGTATCACTGTACACTAATATGGAACTAAAGAGAAGAGAGCGGCTAGTCTGTTGAATGATAGCAGATTATCTCAAACAAAAAAATAAAAATAATCACTTTTTCATTTCATTTTCGACTATTTTGAGATGAGGGAGCTGTAATTCCATCAGCCCCCTCCCCATCTTTGAGCATGCTGTGATGTCAATGTGAACTAATATGGGATTAATGAGAATGGCTATTTCGCTGTATGACAGAAGAAAAAATTACAAATTTATTTTAAAAAGTAAGGAAAAAAACACTTTTTTCATTTAATTTTCGAATATTTCGGAAGGAATCAGTTCCCTTTCTCTTCTGTGACGTCAATGTGGACTAATATGGGACTAATGAGAATTGCTATTATGCTGTATGATAGAAAAAAATAGCAAATTTTTTTCATATAACTTTCAAAAATTTCGTGAGGGGGGGAGGGGAATGGGGCCGTAGCCCCATCAGCCCACCCCCTGGATACGCCCATGAGAGCAATCATCGGGCAAATGAGGCAGCTTCCGTGAGCGGTCTTCGGTTGCTAAATAGGGTCTTTTTAGGAGTCACGAGTCTTTTTACATAACTCAAAATAATGTTTCCTCTGTGTAAAACAATATTTTTGCTCTAGATCTTTAAAAATGTTTTTTTGTGCTGAAATACTGTGCATGCACGTAAAATCTATAAACTGAGCACCAAAAGAGTATTAAGAAAATGTAATAAAAATTCTAATTGTAAGCATGTTACATTAATATACGTCCATTTGCTGAGAGCCTGATCACAGCAGGTGTAGGTGTCCCAGATAGAAAGTAAGATTGCTTCCAAATAAAAACAGTCGCTTTATTTAAATGCAAAATTTTTGCCATAAAGAAGGTAAAAATTACTATTAGAAAAGAGTGGTGGATGTTTCTCATTATTGAAAGCCCCCCCCCCCCTCACCCCCTTCATATACCTCCCCTCGTTCTAATTGAAATGCTGGATTCCAGAACCAGAATTGTAATAATAAAGAGAACAAATTGAGAGATAATATTTCTATGAATTGTAAATTTCCAAGTGAGTGAAAAATCCTCGACCGGACAATTTTCGCCACCTGGAAATTTCCAACTCATATGATTTATTTATCAACTGAATAATTGTGTTAAAATTAATCTAATAATATTTCTGTATTTAAAATTTCAATATTCGAAATCTCAGCCCCTCCTCCTGCCACTTCTGGTCATCCTTAGCCTTCTAAGTGAATTGTAATTTTGACTTTGGAAAATTATAATATTACGGAACAAATTAGAGCTAAATATTGGCATAATTGAAATTTTGATATTCAAAATGGAAAAAATGGGGCAGGAGAGTTAACGTTAAAGTAGTCTTCTCAATATTCTAATTGAAATATCACATTTATCCTAGCAAATGAGAGTTAAATTCTTATATATTTGAAATTGAAATATTCGAAAGTGGGGATTGAAGGTGGAAATTAACGCCTCTTGCTTTTTCTCCACCAGAATACAAAGATTCAAATGTATAATAAAATTCTTTATTCTTAAAAATCTGCTCTATTTGCTAAAAGGCAGAAAACCAACGTTTAAATATGCACAAATAATACACAAAAAGAAGCATGCATGCAATCAATTTGTGCATATTTAAATGTTGGTTCTCTGCCTTTTAATATTCTTTCACAAAGGCTTTATTTGCTATATTTATGCTCTATTTGTTGCATACTACACTAATACTAAATGAATAATCAGTCATGTAAATCACTCCCATGTATCCCTCCCAAATTTATGCTTTCCCCCTTCAGCACACAAAGTTTAAAATTTTATTTAAAAAAAAAATCTTCTCCCCCTAATTGTTCCTTAAGGCTGCTAGTCACTCAGCTTCTGAATTCCCCTTGGTAATGTTAAGTCTATGGGCGTTTGATGCATTCTTATATTCAAAATATCTCCTCGGGAAATTAATATTTTAAACTTTTTTTTTAGTGCTCTCATCTAAAGGGTGTCTCTTTTTTTGTTAGTTAAAACTAAGAAAAAAAAAATGACATCCTTTAAGATGAGAACATAGAAAAAAGAAGTTAAAAATATTAATTTCCCGAGGAGATGTTTTGAATATAAGAATGCATCAAATGCCCATAGACTAAACATTACCGAGGGGAATTCAGAAGCTGAGTGACTAGCAGCTTTAATAGGGAAAATAAATAAATAGAAAGTCATATATACTGGTCTCTTTTTCATGAAATTTTCTCATTAGAATACATTTTGGCATGGTATTGGTATAACAGAAAAATATAGTCCACTTTTTATATATTTTTTAAAAAGTTTAATTTTTTTACATAAGTTAATTACAAAGTTATTGAATAATTATTCAGTTCTTTGTCAAATTAATACCCAATGAATTGACTGGCATATTTAAGAGCCTACTTCAGTCAACTGAGAAGACGCGTTCACTAATGCTAATCCTATGGTAGAAATTCATAAAGCTATCTCGGTCGCATTTCAATATTTTTAAATGATTTTTTTTTTTTTTTTTTTTTTTGTATTGGATAACTGAGATCGATCTGTATGCAGACCGTTTTTTACTTTTTCGATTTTGGTTGCAGATTTTTTTTATAAGGATGCTTTTACTTTCGAAACCGGTTCCGAAAATGAAAGTGTCCTCATAAAAAATACCTGTAAAGGAAATCGAAAAAGTAAACAACGGCCTGCATACAGATCGATCTCAGTTATCCAATGCAAAAAAAAGTCATTTAAAATTATTTAAATGCGACCGAGATATCTTTATAAATTTCTTCCATAGGATTAGCATTAGCGAACGCGTCTTTTCATTTGACTGAAATAGGCTCTTAATTTATAAGCTTACTCTGTGTCTTTAAGAACGTATCACGTCGATCAATCATATCAAATTATAATGTACAACTGAATAACAAAAAGACTCATGAAGTTGAGATATTTATAGATTACTTAGTATTTGTAATTATATTATTAGTAATTGTCTTTGCTTGTAGTTTATATTGTCAATTTAGTCTGATGTTTTTATACTTTTAATATGTAAATAAAAAATTTTAAGCATTTATTTTGAATCATTTGGAAATTGGATGATCTGATGTGGATTTATGTAAATGGGCATGCTATATCTAAAAATATGTAAAGAAATACTTAGACTTTTAAGTTAAAAGATGGTAACATTGAATATTACTGTATACAGTAGACTCCCTCAAATCCACACAGCTTGGGACCAGAAGTAGTGTGGTTTTCTGGTCATTGCTTGGTTGACATTTTTAAATAGTAATTTGAATGAAATAATGCAATCAAAATTATAATGAATGCTTGCAATATAGTAAAACATTAAAATAACGGAGTAAAGTAATAAACTAAAATGATAAAACATAAGATAATTATAAAAATGGTTAAATTATTAAAAGTAAAGGTCAAGTAAATAATTAATAATGCATAATTAAATATGCAAAATAAAGATGCGATACATTTTCCTATAATTATTAAATAAAACTGTCCTCATAAAGGTAACCTATTAATTCACATAAAAGTCATAATGTGAGGAAGATTTATTTCAGGTTTAGCCAGTCTTAATAACCAAAAAAGCTTGATTAATGCATAAATATATTTGGTAAAAAGATTTTGATTACAAGTGGTATGAGCAATATCTTGATTTTTTTCACAAATAAATTTATACTTCCTTTATGAAAAACCACTATTTCAGTCATATTATAGAGAATTACATGTTAAAATACATACGGAAGGAAATAAAACAAAAAAAATTGTAATTTTGCGTCTACATTTGAACTGAAATTATTCATTGTTTACATATTTTAGGGTTGCGGATTTGAGGGAGTGTACTGTACTAGTTCTGAAATTGGTGAAATACAGACTTAGAATTATCAAAGTATAAACTTTGAAAATTGCAATTAAACAAAAATTTTAATGTTTTAAATAGGAATTAGAACTTTAAACAAAAATGTAAAAATATACTTATGACAGGGTTTGCCCAAGTGGTCCGGCCGAAAAAACCTGGGGTTTTCCGGGCGTCGAAAAAATCTATTGTGGGTTTTTTCAAATTTTCTTGTGCTTTCACAACTGTATCATTATTTAATCTGAGGTATGAGAATGCAAAGATAAATGCCAATTTAAATATATTTCAAAAGAACAAGATTTAAAGGAATTTCTAAGCAGAGATAAACTGACCAAAAAAAGAAAAAAGATTTCCATGCCTGTAATCTAAAATGTATCCAAATGATTTAAATCTTAATGCATGCAAAAAGATGGCACTTGAACCTCATCCTGATTGTTTGCATTGTTATAGCTTTTAAGATTAATCATCCCATTTATTATCCTGCTTCAATTTTCAATGAAAGTGTTATATAGGAGTTTTCAATACAAAATGGTTAAGATTATGGCAAAAAAGAGTGAAACAGATAAGTTTCCTCCCGGATTTTGTCAATTTTTCTTTTCTTCACATTCAGTACCACTTACCTTTGCTTCAATCGAACAATACTTTTCTACATTTGGTCTGGTTTGGAGTAGTGATGCAACGAATAGTGGTTTGGCCGAATAACCGAATATTCGGCCAAGTTACAGCCGAATAATGAACTTATTTTTGCCTAAAAACAAAATATAGTATGCACTATATGCACAATTCTTGTATATTTCACAATTAAAATGTATTGTTTTTTTTTAAAAAATTATTTTTATACAAATTTTTAATTTTTGAAAGCATTATTTTACTCTGAAAAAATATTCGGCTGTGTTTGGCCTAAAACTTGCATCAATAATATAATTCAGCCAAAAAAAGAAGTTCCTCATCAGGTATTGTCTAGTTACATTTTAATAGATATTATGTGTGTTGTTATATTTCAAAATAATGACAAAATTTTAAAAGTACTAGGAAACATAAGTTTCAGCTTTCAGATGGAATAAAATAAACTAGTATGTTGTGACCATCACAAAACTTTCTTCTATATAAATCACGTCTATTAAATCATTTAAATAGTACAAGAAATAACAACGATTTAGCACAATTTCATAACAAAGTATATCTGAATTTGAAGTTGGATGAGAATTCGTGCATTAGTTCTTGAGATAGAGCTATAGCGGAAATTCTGAAAAATATAGCATAGCAACGCCACCTGTTGAGCGATTTACACCAAAAATAAGCAACACTAAATGATATCAAGGTATACCTGAATCTGAAGTTTGTTGAAAATCCAAGCATTAGTTCTTGAGATAAAGCTATTGCGGAAATCGCAAAAAATACAGCATAGCAGCGCCACCTGTTGAGCGATTTACACCAAAAATTAAACAGCACTAATTTATACGTCAATTCATGTCAAGGACTAACTAAATCTGAAGTTTAAGGAAAATCCGTGCAATAGTTCTTGAGATACAGCTCTTGTGGAAATCGTGAAAAATGCAGCACAGCAGCGCCACCTGTTGGGCGATTTACACCAAAAATTAAACAGCACTAATTTATATCAGAGACTAACCAAATCTGATGTTTGATAAAAATTCGTGCATTTTTTCTTGAGTTAGAGCTATTGCGATAATCATGAATAATGCAGCATAGCAGCGCCACCTGTTGGGCGATTTTCACAAAAAAGTAATCAGCACCAAACTATGTCCTGGACTAACTAAATCGGAAGTTTTATGAAAATCCGTGCAGTAGTTCTTGAGATATAGCTATTGCAGAAATCGTGAAAAATGCTGCATAGCAGCGCCACCTGTTGGGCGATTTTCACCAAAAACTAATCAGGTCTAGTTTATATGAAGGTCTAACTAAATATAAAGTTTTGTGAAATTCCGTGCATTAGTTCTTGAGATAGAGCGCCCACAAAATTTTTGTCACATACAGACTCACAGACAGATTCAGAGACAGACATTTTCTAAAAACCATCAAATCGTGTTCTGGGCATTCTAAAACGTATAATTACGTCGAAATTCGGAAGTCGAAATTTTCACAAATCCAATACTTTCTTCTTGTAAAGATAGAAGAAAGTAAAAATAAGAAATCTTAATATTTTAAGAAAAACCACTGATAGAAAGGATGAAAGGAATATCCTCTAAAATGGTCGAAAGAGATCATTGTAGACTTTATAAAGCTCACAATTAACAAAAAAATTTTTATAATTTTTTTTTTCTTTGCTGTCATAGCAAAGAAAACACTATTAAGAAGTGTATAGTGAATGTTTTCAGATTCTGAGGAAGGAAACATCTGTAAGGAAAAGCAAATTACATTCATTGCATTTAACAGTATCTGATGCTCTAACATACTAAAGATCAATAAATGACTTAATTGTTGTAGGTAAAAAAATCGTTTACACATTTTAATCATTCGCCATTAACATGTTCAGATTAACTGATATACAAATTAATGAGTTAAAAATTCCTAAGAAGAAATTAGTTCAAAGTGTGGCAACACGCTGGAATAGCACCTATTATATGTTGGAGAGGAACAAAAAAATGCACTTTCTCTATATGCAACTAAATTTGGAGAAATAAATAATCTGACAGCAAACCAGGGGACTATTTTAGAAAAATTGCTCAATCTATTACAACCATTTGAAGAAATAACAAAACAAATTGCCTCATCGAGATTCAGGGTTGGCAAGTTTCTGCCAGAGTGGTTAAAACCAGCGGTTATAACCGGTTAAAACCAGCATGGCAGAAACTAGTTTTTGCCAGTATGTGGCAAAAACTGGCAGAAACTCAGAAATAATATTAATAAGAACTTTAATGTGCAATGATTCTTTATTCATACATGTATTTGATGTGTAAACAATTAAGTTAAAAATTAAAATTAAAGATTATGAATGTTATTCAAAGTTGTAAAAAAGTTTCAAAATTATCATATAAATATACTTTGTTTATATAATAGGTACTAATTTTTTTTTCACTTGAAAAACAGAAATTTTCAATGGTAGTCTGATGCTGTACAAGTTGAATTTTTATTTAAAAGTAAAAAAAGAAATTTACAAAAGAATCTGTGATATTTTAACAAATGTATTTTTCAGAGTATTTTTAAATAAATAATGCAATGCAATAACTTAAAGATTATGATTCTTGTGAAAATATGTAAGTAAATAATTGAAGCACAATAAATAATAGAAAAAAAATTTAATGAAATATCTTTACGATATTGAAAGAACAAAATTGCCACTCAAATATACTATTATTACTTTTTCCACAGAACATTCCATAGCATAAGACAAAATTTTGCTAATCTTTCTGAACACACTGTTTCTTTGTTTTGAATGAAAGAAAAGTTTGAAAATATACTTTCAAGACTATCATTACTTGCTGGCAATGTCATTATTGAGGATGCAAATTTGAAAAATCCTCATTTTCACAAGTATTCGTTTTTAAAGATGACCACCACATAGAAAGTAAGGGCAAGACATTTTCTAGGGCTTCCTTGGAGAAATATGTTTCTGAGGCAGGAGTCGATTTTGCTTCAAAGGATATTGTATGTGGCACAAAATTGGGATTAATATCAGAAAGCAATTTCCTTGCCTTTTCTTTATGCTCATATGTCAATTTTGATCCCATATACTTAGGATGAAGTAAATAAGTTAGCATATGGTAGTCGGTTATTACTGTATCAAATCTGCTTTGAACCTTTGTAGTTGTTTGTTTTGTAAGTGCAAAATGTGGTTGGAACATTTTCAACTAACAGCCTTAATAAAAAAGCTAAAATATTTAACAACGATTTTATGCCCAAATAACATACAGACACGACAAAAATATCCCATATAATCGTTTTTTGTCGTGTCTGTACGTTATTTGTGCATAAAATCATTGTTAAAGATTTTAGCTTTTTTACTAAAATTCGCACAAAGTTTGATCTATGCTTATAACAGTCTTAAATTGAAAAAAAAAATCAGATTTGTTCCTTTGAATACTGTATTTAAATGAAATGTTTTTTTAATTCATGGAATTACAAGATCCGCATATAACTATAACATTTCTATGAGAGATAATTTATAGTGTTATTATTAAATTAATACGTTAAATTACAGAAAATTATTTTGAGCAAGTATTGAATATTTTTCTTTTCTTTTCATTGTTTAATTTAAAATAAGTATTGGATATAGTTTTGTATTTGATTTTTAAACTGAAAATTTAAAATACTCTAATAATTGTTTACATATAAAATTATATAACCATACTATAACAAAAATTTTATCTGTTACATTACTCATTTTTTCTAATATACAAATCTATTTATTTTTTAATTAAAACTACCCACAATATTTCATTTGTTATTTATACGGAATAAAATGTACTTAAGGAATTTAATACTAGTAAAAAAGTCTCATATTATGTCACGAAATGTGTTTATGCCAGTTGTTGCCAGTTTCTGCCGGTTAAAACCGGTTATAACCAGTTTCTGCCACTGGCAAGGCAGAAACCCTTTTTTGCCGGCAAATAGCCAGCCCTGTCGAGATTATTAATTTCTGAAGTCATCCCAATAGTTACAGCATTAAAATCATATTTATTTAAATCTGGAGATTTTTTTTTTGGTGTAGGCACCATGAAAGACACTCTTCTACAAAATTTGGAGAAACCTTTTGCATCGATTCAAGACAATGAACACTCTATTCCATCGCTACAGTTTTGGACCCCAGATTTAAAGTGTTCTTTTTCAACAAAGATGAAGCAAAGGATGTAAGAGTAAAGTCCAAATTAACTGCTTTAGTAAGACTAAGAAAGGTTAGTATGAAACCAGTAACAGAATGTGAACAAAATATTTCCAACATAACCATTCCATCTTCACAAGTTCCAAATTCTTTGTGGGCATGCTTTAATGAAATTGCAAGCCAATCGCAGAGTGAAGTTCTATAGAAAGTTCCTTTCAATGTGAAGAAGTAAAAGAAATTAGCGATTTTCTTTCCCAGCCACTACCAGAAAGACAACAGTGTCATTTGGAGTGGTGGGCGAAAAATTCAGAAGACTTTCCAAACCTTTCACAATTAGCCAAAAAGATACCTTTCTGCTCCAGGAAGTACCATTTATAGTGAGAGATTATTTTCAGAAGCAGGTAGCATTTACAAAAAAAAAAAAAAAAAAAAAAAAAGAAATAGAAATAGACTATCACCTGAGAATGCTGAATTATTATTATTTCTGCATCACAATCTACGTTTATTGAAAACATTTTAACAGTTTTTTAAGGCAAATATAAACAGTACAATGCTATTCTTGAAAAAAATATGTAAAACTTAAATACATACTAATTAAAAGAATTCAGTACTTACATTTCTTTCATTATTTTATAAGAAATAGTAACACACTTAAAAAATCACTTAAATTGTATTTAACTTTTAAGCGTATTTTGCTTTAAAAAAAACTCTTTTAAGTATTGCAACATATACGACTTAAATATCTTATACATATAATAAATCTATATCTAATCAATCATATATTTATGTTCTTTATAGGTATAATTCAAAATATTATTGAAAGAAATATTTTTTTATGTAACAAGGGATAAATGTTAAACTTCCCATTATGATAAAAAAATTTTGAATTTGTTTGTACAGCTGTATTAAAATAATTTTGAATAGATTAATTTTAAATTTAACAGATTATTTTAGCTTATTACAGATACTTTTTGTACTTGCTGACACAGCATAAAATTTTTTTAACATGATTCCTAAATTAGTCTCTTATATAAAAATGGGTAGATAAAACCCATTCGGGGTATGAAAGTTAATGGAAAAAAAAGTGTTAGTTAATTTCAAATAAAAATTTTCATTATACATGATGAATATAAATTGTCAAATTAAAAAGTTACACTGTGTAAATATAAAAACGTTTATTACAGTATTATTCGGCCAAGGCCGAATAATGGACTTGATATTCGGCCCGGCCGAATATTCGTTGCATCTCTAGTTTGGAGCAAGTTATGTAATCATTTTGGAGTTGATAAAGCAGCAAAGCTAGCAATAAGTGTATCGCTATTTGCAATCTAAATTTGCAAATTTCACTGACACTGACTTCCATGACAATTTAATCCAACTTTTAATACTATTGCAATATATATTGTAGCAAATTTTGAAAAAATTTTCAAATATATTATTACAAATCCTATTTCTTAATTAAAAAAAAAAAAAAAAAAAAAAAAAAAAAAGCTTTTAACTGATTTCTGATTTGAAGAAAATGAAAGAAACTATATAAATTTAGCATATTTAACTTAAGGTAAGAATTACATAAAGAAATCCAGTTGTGGTTCACTTAATATATGCTTAGTGCAGCAAACTTGTCCCATGAGATACAGATGTACTTTTTAAATAATTTTCATTTTTTTTCTTTTTACACATTTTTTGCTAATTCATACTCAATTAATGCAAAATTATGCCCACGTTTCACTGATAAATGGAGAATTTAGGTATTATGTATATGAAAATTAGAAGTTTAAAGTGTTCTCCAAAAAAACTCAATAAAGCCCGAAAAAACCTGGGTTTTAGACTAGTGGGCCCAGCGGGCTGGGTTTTTTCTAACTCTGATTTATGAACAAATGTATAAAACTTGCAGTTCAATATTTTTTTTTTCTCTTGAAAATGCAACTTTTTATCTCCTGAAATTGATAAAAGGGTGATTTTAGTTAAGATAATTCAAGTTCTATTTCTGTACTGAAAAGTAAATAAACAAATTCTTGTACTTAAGTATGTCTAGTTAAGTACATTAAAACACAAGAAAACAGATCTTATACAACTAAATCCTGCATTAAGTAAAAAAAAAAAAATTGTAAAAGGAAATGTACTTTGTAAAACATCCTTTTCTATACTGCATTGTGATTTTATCTTACAAGCTTTTACTGCAATTATAAACAATCCTATTTTCAGAGAAGAATAATAATGCTTTCTGACTGGAGCACAAAGATTCAATATTTTTTTAAGAGACTTAATATTTTGATCTGTGATTTTGAAGTAAAAAAACCCAAGATCTATATAAACAAAAGTTGTTCAGTGAAATAAAAAAGGTGGTCTTGAAAAACTGACTAAAAGTTCTGATTAGATCTGTCCTGTTTTTAAAAAAGAAAATTTTAAGGTAAAGGAAAATCATCTCACATAATGGCAGTTAACAATAATTTTTTTCAAGTTTCTTCTTTTTCTACATTATTTATTATTATTTTAAGTTACACAATAGAAGACAACAAATTCATTATGCCAATAGGTTTTGGTTATACAATTAATTTAATAAGATTTTAAGTTAAAACATAACAACTAAAACTGAAAGATGTAGCTTCTATTTTTAGAGAATAAAAACATTAAAAAAAAAAAAAATGTTTTGCACACTTGTTTTTACTAGAAGTAATATGCATGATTCAAAGACAAATTAGATAATGGAATTGAGAATTGGGTTCTTACTAGTGTTTTTCTAAAAAGTTAATTTCTTAATCAATAAAGTAAATTTTTCATTGTGTTTTATCTTAGCTTTAAGCCAGAACCAAAGTGAAAAAAAAATATATATATATTTCAGTGTTTTTTTGTTAACTGGGAGCAAATATTGAAAAGGAAATGTCGCTAATAAAATTTTATGCCCTTTTCAATAGCAGCTTTTATATACTGTGGCACTGTGGGTGTAAATTAGAAACAATATTTTGATGTTGAAATAAAATATTTTGGTTAATGGTATTATTTCATCTTTTTTAAATGAAATAAATTAAATGCGTGAATTTTAAACGAAAGTTAACTAATATGAGTAAAATGCGATTATATTTTAAATTAAGCGGATCCACTATGAATAATGATGACGGAAACAATATTTGGTGAATTATCATCTACACTCAGCTAAATTATTAGTACCCTTATTTCTAATAAAAATAAAATCGGAATTAAACCTAAATTGTTTTTTAGCCATTGATCTGGTAAAAACAATTTCATTTAAAAAAAATCAATTATGAATGAATTAAAATACAAATCACTGGCATTAATTACTACTGGTATTTAAATTTTTGATACATGATAAATACTATAATTTATTTTTTCACATTAATGTATTTCATATAGATACTTTTGTAAACAGCATGTTTTCATTTACTTAAAAATAAGGAAAAAGAAACAAAAAAGAATTTGAACATATGCACCTACTTAAAGATTATTTAGTGAAAACATCTGGAAATTATTTCTTTTAAGAAATGGAAACACTTCAGCCAAATATTACATAGATGCAAGTTGATTTTATATAATTAAACATTTTACAGCAAAACATTAATTTTATTGATTTGTCTAATCTCATTTTATTTTTCAATTCAGATTAAATAAGACAAAATGATGATTACATTTTTTCACCGTTATTAGTATATGTTTTATCTAGAAAAAAAAGTACTGAATATTTCTAATTACATTAAAATATGATAATTAAATTAAGCTTGGTTTCAAGAATTTTTAAACTTTTTTGGTCAATTTAATATTTTTTTCTGATTTTTCAAAACAAATATTTTGAATAACTTTAAATTGCCAATGCTAATAAATAATATATGTTTCCTAAATACTAACTTAATTACTATAAATTAAACAATTAAGTTAAACTACAACTCAGCGAAGCTAAACATTGTCATCCATTTTAAAATAAACACAAACCAAGGTTGACACAAACAAATATACCTAAAATGCATTCTTTATCACTACAACTATCTGCTAAATTGCAATCGAGTTATCGCCAACAAAGGTAACCCCTCACTCTGACTTCCAACTTAGCCGTCTTACGGCTCTTATGCGCAGTTCCCTATTTTTCATTACTGCACATGACGGTTCTTTAATATCTTCAGTTATTGAGCCGTATCATACGGCGCAATAGACACGGCCCAATATAATAATACCGTAAACTTCATCATTCTTTTCTAACCATGTTTTATGCGCTTTCAAACTATCGGGATCCCCTTCATTTTTTACCGGTTCATCATTTTCGATAACATCAAATAAATGTTTTGATTTAATCAAAGCTTCAACTTGCATACTCCATAATGTATAATTTTTACTTGTTAACGGCTATATTCTAGGAATTCCAAACATATTGGATTCACACATAATTAAAATACTTTATCTTCCAAACTATTTTTAAATGCATATAAAATTCTTACCTCTTAAATTTTTTCTATTGGCGGTTAGTCCAATGGAACAAATTCTTAACTTGTATTAGGATTGTAATTTGTATTACAAATTCTTAACTTGTTCATACAATTCATATTTATTTACTCTTCTTACTTGTACACTCAAAATATAAAATTCGCTTTAAAACCACGCTCTGCTACCAAATTGTTATTTATTTTCTAACATTTTAGTTAAAATAATGATAATTATTTTACTATAAACATAACTTCTTTAAAAAACACACAAAACATTTATTTAGACAATCACATCACAGCAACTACGAATACACATCTCAAAACCATAATAACAACCTAAATATTATCCTCGAACATCTCACGTTTTTCGTCTGAACCAAAAAAAAAATAAATACATGGAGTCAGGAAAAAATGTCTATTGTCCAAGAGTTTATCTTATGAAAAAATAATTTAAATATTGTCATGTGACTTTACTTACAGTTTCTTGAGTGAGAGTATTCTTTTATGTAAATTCTGATAAACTTCTTAGAATTACTTTATTATGCGATCAATTATTAAAAAAATAACAGACTAGGTACCTACAATCAAAATCAGGCTTAGATGTGTTATTATCCCTCCATCCGCCATCTTGGATTTTTTTCTTGCGTGAAAACTCCTTTTCCGCCAAGTAGTAAATGTCGCCAATGGTTAAATATTGTTGGTAGATTAATATAATATTAAAAAAACTGGAATATAATAATTATAACTATTAATTAAAAAACAGTTTTTCATTCACGCCCAAAAAAAATCCATGATGGCGGAGAGGGATAATAACACATCTGTTCCATAAAACATTTTAATAATACTTTAAATGACTAAAAATCAGCAAAAATAAAAGTTGCGACACATGAAATTTTGTGTAGTCATATTATTAAATCGCAAATTGTAAAATTTCCAGTAGAAGATTAACAAAAGAAAAGCATTAACTTATTTTAGTAAAGAGGATGAGATCAATATATTCATGCTTTAAAACTAGGAGAGCCTAAAATGAGCTTGGCTCCACCTAATGCGCATGCGTCGGAAGTTACCTTTTCTTGGAATTCAGGGTAGGATCCAGTTAGGGATTACCTTTGTTGGCGATAACTCGCTCTCAATTTAGAAAATACTTGTGGTTCAAAAGAAAAGATGAGGATTGCAGTATTTGGCAGTTAATCGCTTTCAGTTCCAATTTTGCTTTTTACGTATATTGTTTTTATTTTGAAATGAATGTTAATGTTTACTTTCGCAGAGTTCAAATTTTTTTAATGAAATTAAGTTAGTGTTTGAGTGTATTTAGCAGATATTTTTCTTTTTTTCAAAGCATCTAGCGTATATTTGAAAAGTGATCAGAAAAGCACTAAAATCTGTTTAAAAGAAAATTGAATCGCTATGTTTATGTGTATAAACTGTTTCATTAAGACTGAGCGATACAATGTATACTATTGTATTCATGTATACTTAGCACTATATTCATAGAACTTTTCCGTAAATATTCAGTCCTGTTTACAAAACGGGTATGAATTCACAGAATATTTCGATTTAAATTTAAGCAAACAATATGACATAAAATGCAAGCCTTTCGGTTATACATTTAAAATTATTTGCTTGCAATTCGGAAGAAATTTTATATTTAATGATTAAATTTCCATAGTATTTATTGAGTTTTGTGTTGTTTATTGTGAATTCTGTATTTGCAATAGGTTTTGTTTTCATAGTAATTAATTTTTTTATATATGTTACTAGATTTTATTTTTACATATTTGGCATTTATTAATTCTTATTTATTGATTTAAAGTAATAATGGTGAATTTAAAAAAAAAGTTACAATTTTTAAAATCAATGTAACACCAAGATAACGCTTTTATTTTTAATGCTTTCTATTCTCATTTTATGCAGAGTAAAAATGAGCATGCAAATCATTTATATAGCATTCCAATTCCTTTTTCGAAAATGGAGATAATTTTAATAACAGAAGATGATTAATAAAATCTGATAATCAAGTTATGAATAGGCAGCTCATCTGTTGAGGCATAAAAACTATTTTAATTTAAAACAAACAAACAAATAACTGTTGATGTGATGTTTAAAAACATCAAATTTAGAGCAAAATTAAAAGAGAATTTAGAGCAAAATTTAGATTTTTTTTTTTTTTTCATGTTTCAATTTATAGGGTAAATGCCCCAGTTTCGGCCACATTTACAAAAAAATTGAAATAGAAATTTTATAGTTATTGGCTGATTGAAGCATATTAAATCATAATAACATCATTCTTTAGTAAATTTAATTGTATTTCTGTTGATTATAGTAACTTTCTACAGAAGATTTTAGATTGTGAGTGAGTAATTATTCATTAAGTAATTTATTTCAATTTGTACCAGTTTTGCCCCCCCCCCCCCTACACCAGTTTTGGCCACTCCAATATCATGAGATTTAACAAACATTTTAATTGATAATAAGTCAAAATAAAGCATTTTCATGCCATATTTATTTTACCACATATAGGGTAGATGTGCCAGTAATGGACACCCTTCAGGAATTTCTTTAAAAATTATTTTTTTATTAATAGTTATCAGTGACCCGGAGCCAAACAATTTTTGATGCTCCAGCTCCGCTCCTAGAGAAAATACTGTGGCTCCAGCTCCGGCTCCGGCTCCAACTCGGCTCCGACTTTGCGCTTTTGAGTTGCAGATTTTAATTTACACGTTTAATTTTTTGCTCACAAACATTTTCTACCTTCATTAAAGATCTGACAAAATGCATTTTTCTTCTCATCAAACTTGAAATGCTTGTTCAGAAAATATGACATCTTTTAGCTTTTGCTTTTAAAATAGAAAGTTTGGTGAAATTTTAAACACAAAAATCTTAAATTTCTTCTACACTTTTCAAACAGCCAAAATTGTACAACTACACATGTAAACAACAGGCGGCCATATTTGTTTTCAAATAGTGTTGTCACTTAGTTCAAGTAGAAAGTAGAAGTAAAGTAGTGTTACCATGTTTTGAGAAGGTTTCCTTCTCTAATAATAATAAAAACCTAAAACATGATATAATTAAAATACTGAATAATGATGTAATTAAAATATTTTAAGCCTAGAAATTTAAAAGACTGAAAAAAAAAAATGATTTAAAAGAATATTAAAAACTAAAGGAGCCCTGGAGCTGGGGAAAATTTAGAGCTCCAGCTCCAGGGAAAACACAGCTCCGGAGCGCTCCGGCTCCAGCTCCGGGTCCCTGATAGTTATAATTATTATATTCCAGTTTTTTCAATGTTATATTAACCTATCAACAATATTTAACCATTCTTATAGTCTCATTTCCCAATATGAATGGAAATTTAATTTTAAATAACAGAAATATATCAAAACACCCAAAAGCCTAGTAATGGACACCCTATGTTCCAGTAATGGACACCCCATAAAAAGTAATAAATATAATTGTTTTTATGACTGTATTTAGAGCCAGAATTTAATGAATACATACTAATGAAACAAAATAGTTATATTCAAATAAATTTAACAACTAGGATACCAGTAATTAATAAAATATTTGTCATAATCATTTACTGCTTGCATCAAGTATTGTAATTATCAGAAGATCAATGTTTTAATTATTTTAGATGGATAGTTTAAAATACTAAATATCAGGCAATTACAGCTATCAAAGTATTGAAATGGTGGGTGATTTAAAAGATAATTAAAAAAAAAAGTTTTGGAATATTAGTGTTTAGTTTTGTCTCACTATTTTTAACAATTAATCTTCCAGAGACTACTACTGTTGAACTGATGCTTGAGGCCACTGATCTGCAGATTTACTAGTTTCATGAATATTACCTATAACTTTCATTAATATTACATTTTTTTTTTTTTTTTTGGTCGGAGGTGAATAATGAAACATTTAAGACAGAAAGTAGATTTTTAATAGCTTCTGTAACTTAATTGTTTTTATTTAAACGGAGAGGGATTAAGCCCTATCAGCCCCTCTTTGACTATGCTCTTAAACAATATTTTCTGCTTCCTGGCTGGTTTGATTGCCAGATTATAAAATATGCAAGGTACATATGCTAAATTAAAAATAAATAAATAAAATAAAATATTGAAATTTTATTAATCACATAATATAACTTAAAAGCAGCTATTTATAAAAGTTTATGGTGTTATTACATTTTGGTAAGTATAATTTAAAAATTAAATTTGATTATTTAGGTTTGCAGTTAAGTCAAAATATTTTATGCACTATAGACATTACTGAAATTGCATTTTTAGCACAATCTACATGGGGTCCATTACTGGAAAATGACTAATTAACCATCCCAGTAATGGAACTCTTAAAACCTTAAAAATAAATGAAATTTTGTAAATGGCCATTAGTATATAAAATTCTAAGTTTTCTATTGCTACTCAAACAAAAACATTCAAATTTTGCAAGAAAATAAATAATATATAAATTAATTAAACGAAGCCAGCTCTTAGCCTCTTCATTAAGATTTCACAGGGAAACTTTGAAACATTATTTTCTGCTTCCTGACTGGCTTGATTAAAAGTGTTAGTAATAACCCAGTTTTATAAAACATACGAGGTGGTTATTATAAAAAAAATAATTAAAGCTAAATATTTATTAGTTATTTTTTTATGAACCAAATATCAAGGGGTGTCCATTACTAGCACATCTACCCTATATTTGTTTGCTGTATTAAGATAATTTTGCAAATTTCTTTATGAATTGATAAAAACATCAAATAAAATATACTTAGGTTGATTTTAACTGAAAATTTCAATTAAAAAACAAAAAATATATTTAATTTGATTCATAAAAGGGACAACAGTGCCTATAGGACATAAAGATTAAATATTTAATCAGTTTTATAATTATCTATGGATTGTGGATTCTTTAAAACACTTGAATCTTCACCAAAGACTTATGTTTCTTGAAACCATTTTCTGATTTTGTTTTGATTTATATTACCTTGTGCCTTATTTATGTATTCTGCTTCTTTGCAAGTTATTTTAGGGATTTCCCAATTTTCTGGACAGAATCTTACAGTTGTTCCATTTTTATAGGAAATAGTGGTATTCTGACAATATCTAAAATCTATTTGTCTAATTGATTTTTAATTTCAATTCCTAGTACCTAGATCTACTACTTGAGATTCACCATTATTAGTAGAGAAACATTGTCCCCAAAATCTTGCAAAAATTATGGAACTTCTTCATTTCTTTAGGAAAAATACAAGAAATCATGCTGTAATTTTATTGAACTTTTTAATTTATAATTTGTAAAATCTTTCAAAATTTGTTTTAGTTTATTTATCACATATCACCCTCCCCCCCACCTTTGGTTTTATCAATACTAAACACATACTATATTTTCTGTAGCAATATCATTCTTTAGTAACTAGCACAGTGTCCTTCTTTCTAAAGTGAATTATCTATTGAGCAGAGAAAAGAAAACCTCTTTGATAGAACTGCCATTAGCCTTGCTTTTTTTTTTTATTATTATTGAAGACATACTATATAAAACAAAATACAATTGATTGTTTTATCCAGATGTTCATAAATTTATTTAATGGCTAAAATTCCCACTTTAATGAAATATGTGACCAAAAGTGGAACATATGTTGTACCCTTTATGGCCACTTCCATGTCCATAACTGGTACATATAGCAAATTTAAAGCACTAGTTTTGGCCACTCCCTATTTAAAGTGTTAAAATAATTAATTTAAATGTGAAATTGCAATAGAGAGAAAGCTTACCTCTTAAAACCTAATATGTAGTCATTTGTTTCAGAACAAATAGAACCCGATAAGTGCCTAGTATTGAACGATTCTGAAAACTTGTCAGCTAAGCAAAAAATCTTAATACATGTGAGTAGGGGAGAGTGGGGAGGAATGGGACACTTTTTACAAAAATAAGAAAATCAACTTTGTTTGACACAAAAACAAAAATTTCAATACATAGAATACAAAATGAAATACTTTCTAATGTCCTTGAACAATATCGAAACATAATTTGCAGGGACAATTTAATAAATAAAGAAATTAATATTTCAAAATGTGTCCCATACCTCCTCACTAACAGGGAGGTATGGGACAGCTATAAAACAATGTATGATAAGGCACAAATAGTCCAGTGTTGGCTATATATACAGTCTAACAAAGATTGTAGGTTGATAATGTCTGTTCTACAATATCAAATTCCATTACCTTCATCACTGGAAGGAAAATTCAGGATTGTCAGTCAGAGATGACATTAAAAAGTCATCAGTTTAATTTATTTACATTTTGAAGTAAATGAATATATTTATAATGTTATAATTAATATACTACCCTCGAAAAATATTTGCATATTAGCAATTTACATTCATCTTATAAAAAGAAGAAATTAGACAGGTCCCATTCCTCCCTCTACCTTCTTTTATGTTAAACTTCTTGTATAAACAAAAATGCTGCTTTTAAGCATAGTTTAAATTAGGGATACTATACAGTATAATGTTCCATAAATGGGGAAACTATTACATCTACGCATAAACAAGTCGTTAATATACAAAAAAACATAAGTACAGTAGAAGATCTTTATAACGCAAACCTAAAAACACAAGGTTGTGCGTTATATAGAATTTTGCATTATATGGATCACATCATTAAATTCACCTAGTAAACATGGCCAAATGTGTCTGAAACATATCAGAATACATTAGAATATCTTTATACTGCATTCCTTGTTACCAAGAGTTATCCAAATTATAAATTTTTGCATAATATAGGTCAGACATTGTTAAATTTACTTTATAAACATGATCCAAATGACACAACCATCCCTTATATTAGACATTTTCAGAAATGTTTATTGTAATAGCATTTTTTCACTAAAAAGGTCTTAAATTAGAAAATAAAGTTGAACTAATGTATCAAATTTAATCCTCTAGAGAGTAGCAATATTTTACAATGTGAAAGTGCAGGTGCTTTTTAACTGCAAAATTCATTGTTTACATCTGAGAAGTTGTGCGTTATATGGAGAATTGCGCTATATAGAAGTGCGTTATAAAGATCTTCTACTGTATATGAAGCAAATTTACTTTTGATTCTTGAAATAATCTTTTTCTTTATACAATCGAAAGCTTATGCAGATCAGCTACTTTTTTCAGCTGAAGCTTAGGGTACCATTGCTTCATCTAATGTGTGATTGATGAAATGATTAAGATGATACATAAAGAGAAAAACATACTGTCCCATTCCACCCCTCTCCCCTACACACTACAGTTTCACACACTTATTTTTTTTTTTTTTTTTTTTTTTTGCAAGTCACATTTTATCAAAAAATAAAAAAATGATCTTGTAAATGATAAAAGAGTGTTTGCTTAAGGTTTAAGAATGCATATTACTTGTTAGCATCAATTCACAGTCTAAATATTGGACAAATTGATCCAATGCGGCCAAAACTGGAGCATCTACCCTATTTTAATTATGTAATGTATAGCATTGACAATTCAGGCGTTTGTCCAGCCTTTCCTTCCTGTTTTTCTGAAATTGTAAACAGCTTTTAACATTTGTGAATTTAAAATTATCGTTATATTCAGATTCTTGATTATATGTCTTTAAGAAGACATGTATATAAAATACATACATTTTCTTTATATATGTAAAAGTAGCAGGTCAGATTTTACCTTTAAATGATTAAATTTGAGAAAGGTTCAGTTTGGAGATGGAAAAGTTTTGCGAAAGGCCTATTTTAACACAAATAATTTTATGAAGGGTCTTATTTTAAGTAAAAAGTTTTGTGAAGGGTGCTGTTTTGAGATGAAAATTTTTGTGTAGGATCCTGTTTGAAATGAAAAAGAATGTGAAATGTCCTTTAAAAGACCCAATTTCTTCCTAAACAGGGATATCCCTGTAATTTAAAGTTATTCAATTTTTTTTTTTTGAAAAATTAGACAAATATATTAAACTGTTAAAAAAAGTTTCAAAATGCTTGGAAACAAACACATAATTTAATCATCATATTTTAATGTAATTAGAAAGATTCAGTATTTTTTTTTTTTTTTTTTTTTTTTTTTTGTAGCTAAAGTATGTAGTAACATTAACAGTGAAAAAAAGTAATAATCATTTTGTCTTGTTTAAACTAAATTGAGAAGCAAAATGAGATTAGACAAATCAATAAAATTAATGTTTTGCATTAAAATTTTTAATTATCAGCGTGGAGCTATGTAATTTTTAGCTGAAGTACTTTTATTTCTTTTTTTTTTTTTTTTTTTTAATTAATACTGTTTAAATACAAGTGAGTTTCTTTTTTTGTTTCTTATATTTTTAAGTAATGAAAACATGCTTTTGCAAAATAATCTAAATAAAATACATTATTCTGTAAAAAAAAAAAAAAAAAAAAAAAAATAATCTTGTTACCAATAGTAACACTGTACAACAGTGGTTTTGTCCTAGAACTAAAATTAGTTAATTCTAGATCAGTTTTTGGCACTGATTCCGAATATGCTTTCCGTTTATCTCTAGGTGGTCTAGGTTTTGAGAAATTTGCATATTTAAATTTATGCAAATTTAAGCTTTTTTGTGCTATTTTATGCAAATTTTAGATACAACATATCTCACATCCAATTACATTTTCTAGATAATGACTACTTGACTATTTTCTACAGATAAATGTCACGATTTGCATATTCTTAACATTTATTTATCAGTTATTAAGCCTAATTTGCATATTTTCCAATAGTGTAATGTTTGTTGTTTGGTGTTAGTGTTTGTTGCACTATCAACATTAAAATAGTTGCCACAGAATTGACATAATGTTTTTCTAGACTAGATTTTTATGCTGATTTCAAATCTGCAGTCTGTTTTCTTATGTCATGTCTAGTTTTTGAGTAAGATGAATTTCTGCTTTTGCACGGCATTAACACAGGTTTGATATAAGATGCTTTTTAGGGGTGTGCAATTCATTAAAAAGAAGGTGAACAGGGTCAGATTCATATCAAAGACATAAACAAAAATTTATATAATCGAAAAAAAAAAATAAGTAGCAGAATCTATCCTGACTAGTTGAAGTTTATCATACAAAGTATCATAAAAAGCTATTTTTGGCTTTTTTGACCAAAAACTAAAATTTTGCTTTTTTCAAAAACTAGATGTGATAAAAGAAAACAGATACAAGATTTGAAATCAGCTCAAAAAACCGGTTTAGAAACATGCTAGCGTACTCGTGCGGCAGAAATATTTGAACGTCAAGAAACATTATTAGAAAAACATGAAAAATATGCAAATTAGGTACAATATTTCACAATCACATGTCAGTATAATCTCAGAAACAACGTTTTTGCGAAGTAAATTAGGTAGTAATCATAACATAAAACAAAATACCCTGTCTGATATTGCTTTATACCTTAAATTTGCAAATAATTGTATAAAATTTACTAAATTTGCATAAATTGAAATATGCAAAAATCTCTCAAACTTGACGTGCTGGAGTAAATATAAAACTAGATCCAGAATCAGCACAAAAAAACGCATAAAAAACAACGAATTTCTGTTATAGGACAGAGCATAAGTTCAAATTTGTTGACCAGTGTAATTAATGTCAGTGATTTATATTTTAATTCATCTTATTTTTTAAAAATGAAATTATTTTTACTAGTTTAGGGACTAAAAAAACAATTTAAGTTCAAATCTGATTTTCATTTTATTAGAAATAAGGATATTTCAACATCAAAGTAAGTATTGTTTCTAATTTACACACACAATACACAAAAACTGCTATTGAAAAGGGAGGGGTTGGGGGGGGGGGGATATTGGCGACATTTTCTTTTCAATATTTGCTTCCAGTTAACAAAGAAGTTCTGAAAAAAAAAAATTTTTTTTTGGTTCTGTCTTAAAGCAAAGGTAAAACACAATGAAAAATTAACTTTGTTGATAAAAAATTAAATTTTTAGGAAGACAATAGTGAGTACCGATTTTTTTATTTATTTATTTTTTTTTTAAATAAAGAGTTTTAATGGGTTTCGAAGGTTAAGAAAAAGCATATTTTCTCTGATTTTTTCTATATATAATAAATAATTTTATTCAAAATTTTAAGCATATAAAAGAGCAACATTTGAACAATATTTTCTAAAATTTTCATTAAAAAATTTAGAAAATTCAGCTGGTGGGACCTGGTTTCCAGAGACCCCTAAAAAAATGTCCTTGTGGTGGTCAGGATAACTCATGATAGCTTTATCTGAAATTAAAAATACAAATTTTTTCTGTTAGTAGATAAGTATAGCTCATGATTGAACGAAGAATTTAAATAAAAATTCAAATTTGAATTTTTGGCAGTGTTGTATGCAAAACAGTGCAATTTACACTATGTATAGCCTTGTAAAATTGGTTCTAATTTGAAAAAAAGAGAAACACCTTCATTCAATCACTAGCCAATCCTATTTTGAAGAAGTGCGCAAAATTTCAATAAGATTGGTGCATTACTTTTTGAGAAATCGTGTCCACCAATTTCAAAAGTACAGTAGAACCTCTTTTATCCGAAACACTTTTAACCAAAACTCTCGGTTAACCGAAATCCATTTTTAAAGCTTTGCAAGCAGTCCTTTCTGAACTACGAGTAGGGGAGAGTGGGAAGGAATGGGTACTTTTTAGAAAAATAAGAAAATCAACTTATAGAATACAAAATGAAACACTTTCTAATGTCCTTGAACAATATGGAAACATAATTTGCAGAAAAATTTTATAAATAAAGAAAATGTAAATTTCAAAATGTGTCCCATACCTCCCCACTAACAGGGAGGTACGGGACAACTATAAAACAATGTAAGGCACAAATAGTCTAGTGTTGTCTATGTATACAGTCTAACAAAGATTGTAGGTTGATAATGTCTGTGCTACAATATCAAATTACAGTACCTTCATCACTGGAAGGAAAATTCAGGATTGTCAGTGAGAGATGACATTAAAAAATCATCCGTTCGTAATTTATTTACATTTTGAAGTAAATTAATATATTTATAATGTTGTAATTAACATACTACCCTTTAAAAATATTTGCATACTAGCAATTTACATTCATCTTATTAAAAAGAAGGAATTTGACATGTCCCATTCCTACCTTTGCTGGCATATCCCATTCCTCCTTCTACCTTCTTTTATGTTACACTTCTTGTATAAACAAAAATGCTGCTTTTAGGCATAGTTTAAATCATAGATAATATACAGTATAATGTTCCATAAATAGGGAAACTGTTACATTGACGCATAAATAAGTCATTAATATACAGAAAGTATATGAAGCAAATTTACTTTTAGTTCTTGAAATAATATTTTTCCTTATGCAATCGCAAGCTTATGCAGATCAGCTGCTTTTTTCAACTGAAGATTGGTGTACCATTTCTTCACCTAATGTGTGATTTGTGAAATGTTTATAATGATACATAAAGAGAAAAACCTGCTGTCCTATTCCTCCCACTGTCCCATTCCACCCCACTCTCCCCTACATATAAATATTTTCGATCCCCTTTCCTAGAGTTCCTTTGAATTTAACTTGAGCTCCCGTAAGCTGTGGATTGGGATGAAGAAAATGAACGAATTAGCAATTCTGAAACTTTTGAATGTTTTGCAAACTGTTTGGGATGGCTGGAGCAGCAGAAAGACTGTGATATTGGTGAACTAATAATATTAAAAACTCCGTGATAGAGCTTCAAAGCAAAGGCAATCGAAACTGCGACAAACAAAACATTTTTTTCATACCCTTGTGATATATGTAAAAGGTACTTAATTTCAAAGTTAAAATTCAGGTAATTAATTCTTGTTTCTATTTTGGTATTGCTTTATTTTTAATATGAAACATTGCATATATTTCTCCTTAATCTTAAAACTGAAGCATTCTTGATTATCAGAAAATTACGATTTTCTGAAAGATGGTCAATCCCAATTACTTCGGATAATTGTGGTTTTACAGTAGTGTTTTTAGATAAATACACCTGCATCGCTTCCAGCCGGTCTTTCCTAATGAGGGGAATTTCCAAAAGCTCTCTGTCCTAGAGTTTTACTTCAATTGAATTGAAACTTTGGAAATATATTCTAGACGTATTGTACTATTAGATAAAAGAAAATTAAAAATAAATGGATTTTTTGAAATTTTCAAACTCATGTAACCCTCTAAGCTGAGGGGGGGGGGGGGGGGTATAAAATTTCACTGGGTAGGGCTATCTATCAAGCTAGTAGGCTTATATATGACAGATTTATTTATTTTTTCCTGTTGAGGCACAAATAGGGGAGAAAATTTTAAACTTTCTGTACTGGAAGAGTGGGGCATAAATTTGAGGAGAGAGACATGACTAAGTCAATGCTAACTGCACCGCCACCCCCTTTCTATTTTTAGTATCAAAATTTGAAGTATGTCAATACTTAGCTCTAATTTGCTCCCTAATATTATAATTTGATCCTGTTGCAATGTCAAGATATCTCACTTAAAAGTCTAGAGGTGACGGGAAGGGGGGGGGGGGCTGCTGAGATTTTGAATATTGAAATTTCAAATATAGAAATATCACTCATTTTGCTCTATCTGTTATTTCAATTCTGATATCCAGAATTTCAATTAGAATGGTGAAAGGAATATGAAGTGGAAAAGGGGGGGGGGACTTTTGGAACGACAAACATTCACCACTCTTTTCCAATAGTAATTTTTACCGTCTTTATGGCAGAAATTCTGCATTTAAATTAAGCAACAATTTTTATTCAGAAGCAGGGCCGAAATTAGGGTGTGCAGAGGGAGCATGTGCCCCGGGTGCCAGAACGAAAGCCAAAGGGGCTTCATGAAGTTAAATGAAGTTTTTGTTTGTCGTTTCATACAAAAATGTATATGAAATACAAAGAAACTCGCAAGCTAATGTTAAACCTATGGGAGCATACTTTTCAAATTTGTGAAAGTGAAAGTAACTGTATATATATATATCTGCAACCAAAATCGAAAAAGTAAACACTAACCTGGTTAGAATTCAATCTCTGCTATTCTAAGCAAGGAAAAAAAAAAAATCATTTAAAACTATCAATACAATATGCAAGGAAGAGATTTTAAAAAGAACGCTGCCATAGGATTAACATTAGCGATCCAGTTTCTTCACGTGATAAGTGTAGGCTCTTAACACTCATGCTAATGTTAATCCTATGGGAGCGTTGTTTACATATTTCTTTCTAGCATTTTAATTACTATTAAAGGATTTTTTTAAGGGTATTTTCTTTTTTTGCATAGGGTACCTGCCGTCGATAACTTTTATTGTGCGTGAGGAGGTGGGGGGCGCCAAAATTCATGTTATTACGAGGTATTAATTAATAACTCCTCAAAGAGCTCAATAAAAAAGAGCAATTTTTCTGAAAACCGTAAACTGTTTTTGATTTGGACCCTTGCAGCGAGGCTAGATTTGAAGAATAGCAATACAAATAACACCGACTTTAATTTCAAATTGCAGACAACTGATTTTTCTATTTTCCACTAATCACCAAATATCAAAATAACTATTTGAGATATTGATTTGAAATTCATAATATGTGTGTTGAAAAATTTTGTGCATCCGAAAATCTAACTTCTTTTTTATAATCGGCTGGTATTTTTTCTTAATTTTTGCAGAAAACTTAATCAGACATGAAAGGAATTATGCAGACGAGGGATCATCTTTCAATTTCAATAAAATTTGTTTTGCTGGCCCATCCATTCATTTACTTTCTGAAGGGAAGCAAATTGACAATGGGTGAAATTAATAATAAAGGGAAATAATTTTTTTTTGGGTAATGGCCGATAATTAAGAGAACTGATTAAGATTCAGATTTGAATTTAAAGTTCAGAAGAAAAAACATCTGTCAGCCATTATTGTGTTGTGCTTTTAATAACTTCTAATTATCAGAAAACTATAGTTCTTTATTAATAATTGCATTAATGTAAAGGGGGTTCAATTTCAGTCATAAATTAAAAATTGCATTAATGATAAACTATCAACATTTTTGAACAATTTCGACGCATTCTTTTACACTCTAATTAAGATATAGAATTGGTAAGCATCAGTAGAAAAATATCTTACATAGGTGAAATATATTTAAAAGTATGCTTTCCTAAATATACACTTCAGTTACTGTTTTCAAACAGTAACGACACATTCTTTTCTCGGGTTTTATGGGCCTGAATTCAATGAAAATTGTTTCATTCGACCTTTAGTTACATTTAAAAGTGTTTTCCTAAATTTAGAATTCAGTTACCACCATTTTCGAACAGTAATATCATCTTCTTTTCTGGAGTTCTATGGGACAGATTTCAACTGGAATTGATTCATTCAATTTAGAATACTTCCACCACCAAGGGATACATTCTGATCTCGGGTTCTATAGGCCCGATTTCAATGAGATATGGCTCATTAAACTTGGTTTTCATTTGATTCATTTCATTTCAGTTTTTAGTTCCTCTGCCAAGGGGTGCATTCTTATCTCAGGTTTTGTGGCCGCGATTTCAACATTGTTTGGCTCATAATTTGAAAAAAATGCTCCCATAGGTTTAACATTAGCTTGCAAGTTTCTTTGTATTTCATATAGATATATATATGTATGAAACGACCAACAAAATCTTCATTTGACACCTCTTTCGTCATTTGTTCTGGCAATTGTTTTGATTGTCCTACAATTTTTAGTTCCCCATTTCACCACCAGAGAAACACATTCTTATTTTGGGTACTATGGGCCCATGGTCGAAACTAGGAAGGGGCAAAGGTGACATGTTGCCTGGGCTCCAGAGCAAAAGGCACCAAATGAAGATTTTGTTTGTAGTTTCATACAAAAATGCATATACAGTGAAACTTCCATTTAACGAAGTCTCGTCGTTACACTTAAATACTTCGTTATGAGGAAAATTCATTAAATAGAAATCAACTCAAATTCATGAAATTTGTATAATAAAATACATATGCATTACATGAAAAATACACATAAAATGGAAATATTTGGAAAATGTATTTTAATTCAAGCAGTATTTGTTTTTCTTTTTTTTATGCAATGTAGATACATGAGAAAAATTTTATTAGAATAATATCTAAAAAATCACATAATAAAGAGAAGTAAATAAAAACTGAAGCGTAGCGTAACTTTTCTCTTTTTCTCAGTATTTCAAATCCTTAACTTTTAAAATGTCTTTAATATTTCTTTGTTACAGGTTTCTTATATAAAATACACTTTTCCTAAAAATGTTCCCGCTTTTTTAAGTATCCGAACAATTTATCTGTAACATTTTCGTAAAACTGGAATCCCCTTCTTCTTGTATCGAAGACTTTTTAAATTTCTTCTTTTGAATGGGAATGATTAAATAAATAATTTCATTTTCATACAATCCACTGAAATAAATTCATACATCCGTCGCAACAACAACCTCCCCGTTTGATTGCTGTACACGCACAAAAGTAGAATAAACTTCGTTAAATAGAATATATTTTTTGTAATATAGAGATTGATTTACATGTTAATTGTGTTTAAAGTCAAGATTCAGCAGAGAATTTCGTTAAGTAGAATACTTCGTTAAATAGGGACTTCGGTAAAGTTCGACTGTATATGAAATACAAAGAAACTTGCAAGCTAATGTTAAACCTATGGGAGCTAAGTTAGAGACTTGAAATTTTGCATACTTATAGTTGAACACCTGAGATCACAAGACAAATCATAAAATGTTGAAAAGTATTATATTATTAGGGCATTTTAGGAATTCGACCATTTCTGCAACATTACATAATATTAATTTCAGCTTTTCATTCGTAGAAGTTACAGCGCAGTTGGTTAGAGTTTCGTACACAGAAGGTTGTAAGTTCAAATAACGCCGGTTTAAGTTGAACATTTTCAAAACTTAAATTTGTAAAATTTTTTTGTGAAATTCCTATTTTAAAATAAATTTGTGAAGTATTGCGTGTTCCACCTCCTCCCTCACCCTAAAAAAAAAAAAAAGAATAAATATTTTAAAAAACGGAATTTCATTGAATTTTTTTAAAACTAAAATATGTAATTATTTTAGGAGAATTTCTTTTTAAACATAAGTTTGTGAAGTATCGTGACTCCCCACCCCGAAAGAAATTAAATAAGAAGCAAAAACCTTAAAAAAGAATTAACCTTTTAAATACTAACATTCTGACATATGCTATAAATCTTTTTAATTTTTTTGTTTGATGCTGCCATCTACATGCATTTTTATGAATTAACAAAATTCAAATGATTTGTAATGTCACATTATTTAATTTTAATCATTTCACCCAGTAATTATCATTATTTTGTCTGATTTTTTTTTATCAATTTTAAAATTTCAGATTATTTGATAACACCTAAAATTTTAAAAAAAGGAATTCCAGAAATTTTCCAGATTTTGAATTCCAGAGGGAGTGGTGACAGCATTTTTTTTTAATTGTAGCAATAAATTAAGTTGTAGACTTGAAATTTTGCATACTTATAGCTGAACACTTGCGATCACATGGCAAATCATTAAATTTTCATAAAGTTTTATATTATTAACCTTTTTGGGCTCTAACTTGTATATTATTTTAAGCATTAACCTATTACTATTATTAAACCTATTTTAAGCAAGTTTTCTTATTCAGCCCCTAATTAAGTAAGAGCCTTGAAATTTTGCATACTTATAGCTGAACATTTGCGATCCCACGACAACCCCATCATATTATTGATTGCGATCCCATCATATTATTGATCTTTCCATGCTCTAAGATGTATATTTTAACCAGTTTTTTTTTTAGTTCAACCCTTAATTAAGTTGGAGACTTGAAATTTTGCATACTTATAGCTGAACACTTGCAGTCACTTGACAAATCATAAAATTTTCAAAAAGTCTTATATCATTGACTCCTCTGGACTCTAACTTGTGTATTTTGAAGCGATTTTTCTCACTCAGCCCCTTATTAAGCTACAGCAAGATTCGTCCTCATTTGAAGTCTTGACCAAAGAGTCATCTCATCAAGGCCTTTCGATTGGTGTAGTGTATGTTAACACCAGGCAATTAAGGCTGTTCTTAACTGCTCTGCTCAACAAGCAAAAAACGTTTTGACATATTTACAAATTCATTTCCTAACAGAAAGATATCAAATTGGAAAGCCCTGCCATAGAAGCGATTTGGAATCGAATTGTTTTTTCCATTTTTTGATCATTGAGTTATAAGCAAATTCGATTACGTGGCAAACCCGTTTTTCGTCCGCTCTTGAGTGCTCTTTCTCCCTTCGCGCGGAAATTCTGTTCAAAACGCCTACTTTGACATTATTTTCTGAAAGATCTATTGCGTTTGCAAAAAAAATGGAAAAAACAGCTCAATTACATAGTTTCTGAACAACAACACCAGCAAGTTTCATGCATTTTCGAACAAAAATAAATTAAAACTTATGTCAGAAAGTTGCCCTTTTTGATTTGAGAACACCCTTAAGGGAAATAATCCCCATTGGAGGGGGGGGGGTGTCAGGAAATGTATTTTTTCATGAAACATATCGTTTTAAGGCTCTTGGCCTATACATTACTACGCACCCACCTCCTTAACTCATTTTTTTTTACCGCTAGTACCTTTGTTTGTCATGATATGAGTCCGGTTTTTTGGGCCATGGAGAAGGGGTGGGGGGGGGGCACAAACAAAGTTTTAAAATTGTAGCATTTTCTACACTAAATATCATTTTAGATTTTTTTTTTACGAAGCCCTGTGATAAATATTATTTATAAAATATAAAAATTTCAAAGACAGGTGGTGTATTCCAGGGACGGGATAGTAAGGCTCGAAGAGGGGGAGGGTATTTTAAACTTTTTCCGAACCTCTCATGTGATTGTATATCAGTGGAAAGCCCTGTGACCACTCTTCCATACTATGCATCTTCCGGTTCCTCTCCAATACCCCCCCCCCCCCCGAAGGAGCGACTTTTCTAACTTTTACTGACACCCCTCATGTGATCATGTGTGTACATTACTAAGCACACTATATATCATTGGACAGCCATTTGACCACTCTCATATTATGCAGCATAGCCTTATACAGGGTTTCAAGTGCTGCGCAGAAATAGCGTTTTTCCTTAAATTTGCGCAAAAACGTACTTAGTACCAAAATGAAATTTAGCTCAGAGATCGTATTTAGCAGATCGTTTTAGCAAAACGATCCGAGAAACAAAGAAAAATTCCATTTTTAACTTTTCTCAGACCGCCAATTTCGTCAAAAAAGGAAAAAATCGCTATCAAAAGATTGCGAATTTCGTCAAAAAATCGCGAAAAGCACGTGAATTTTGTCAAAAAATTGCGAAAAACGTGCGAATTTTATCAAAAGATCGCGAAAAACGCGCCATATTAGTCAAAGTATCGCGAAAAATGGGAATTTTGTCAAAAAACAGACAAAACGCGGTCAAAAGATCGCAAAAAACGCGGATTTCGTGAAAAGATCGCAATAAAACGCGAATTTCGTCAAAAGATCGCGAAACAAATAGCAAATTTCGTCGAAAGATCAGGAAAAATACACGAATTCCGTCAAAAGATCGCAAAAAACGTGAATTTTGTCAAAGGATCGCTAGTTTTTAGAAAAAAAGAACAAAACGCGGTCAAAAGATAGAAA
This sequence comes from Maratus speciosus, assembly GCA_963932465.1. Classification (NCBI taxonomy): domain Eukaryota; kingdom Metazoa; phylum Arthropoda; class Arachnida; order Araneae; family Salticidae; genus Maratus; species Maratus speciosus. The sequence continues at coordinate 85,132,245 of OZ010794.1, forward strand.
AAAATCCTGTAAATTTCTTCAAAAGATCGCAAAAAAGCGCAAGTTTTGCCAGAAGTTCGCAGAATAGCGCGAAAAATGCAAATTTCGTCAAAAGATCGCGAAAAATAAGCGAATTTCGCCCAAAGGTCGCGAAAAACTTGCGAATTTCGCCAAAAGATCCCGAAAAATATGCAAATTTAGTCAAAAGATCGTGAAAAACACGTGAATTTTGTCAAAAAATCGCGAAAAAAGTGCGAATTTTATCTAAAGATCGCGAAAAACGCGCCATAATAGTCAAAGGATCACGAAAAATGGGAATTTTGTCAAAAAAACAGACAAAACGCGGTCAAAAAATCGCGAATTTCGTCAAAAAATCGCGAAACAAATAGCAAATTTCGTCAAAATACCGGGAGAAACACGCAAATTTCGTCGAAAGACCACAAAAAATACACGAATTCCGTCAAAAGATCGCAAAAAAACGTGAATTTTTTCAAAGGATTGCTAGTTTCGTGAAAAAAGGAACAAAACGCGAAGTTTTGTCAAAAGTTCGCAAAAAAGCGCAAGTTTTGTCTATAGATCGCAAAAAAGCGCAAGTTTTCGCAGAATATCACGAAAAATAAGAGAAATCGTACAAAGGTCGCGAAAAACTTGCGATTTTCGCCAAAAGATCCCGAAAAATATGCGAATTTAGTCAAAAGATCGCCAAAAAATGCTAATTTCGTCAAAAAATCGCAAAAATATGCGAATTTCTTCTAAAGATCTCAAAAAAAGCACTCAAATTTTGGTAAGGGATCGTGAATTTCGTCAAAGGATCGCGAAAAACGCGCTAATTTCGTGAAATGGTTGCGGAGATTTTGTGTTTATTTTATTTTGTGATTTGCTGAATTTAGGTACCTAAAGGTTCCTTTTTATGCGAAATATATGGTTTTTTGGTCCCTTTTTTTGAAAAAAATAGTCCCCTTTTACCATTTTTTACTACAAAAGTTGAGTGGGAGTCCTGTTTGTTGTATTCATGGGCTTTTTATCGATTAGTTAAATTTACTGCTCTAAAATAATATTTTTTAAAGCCAAATAAACTGATTTTTTTTCTTCCTGCTGCTAATTTTTAGGGTTTCGTTCATCTGACGAAACCCTATTCGTCTCGCTCCTCTGTCTGTTCGTCACAGAGCCCTTTCTCAGAAACTATAGATGTTGGAGGCTTGAAATTTTGCATACTTATAGATGAACACCACACATCATATGACAAATCATAAAATTTTGAAAAAATCGTACATTTAACCCTTTGGTCTCCCACATGTGTATTTTAAACAATTCTTTCTAAGTGAGTCCCTAATTAGGTTGCAGGCGTGAAATTTCGCGTACTTATAGACGGACACCTCAGATCAAACTACAAATCATAAAATTTTGATAAAGTCGTACATTTAACCCTTCGGGCTCCACATGTGTATTTTAAACAATTCTTTCTATATGAGCCTCTAATTAGGTTGGAGGCGTGAAATTGTACATACTTATAGCTGAACACCTCACATCAAACGACAAACTACAAAATTTTGAAAAAGTCGTACATTTAACCCTTTGGGCTCCCAAATGTGCATTTTAAACAATTCTTTATAAGCGAGCCCCTAATTAGGTTGGAGGCGTGAAATTTTGCATACTTATAGCTGACTACCTCACATCAAACGACAAATCATAAAATTTTGAAAAAGTCGTACATTTAACCCTTTGGGTTCCCGCATGTGTATTTTAAACAATTCTTTCTAAGTGAACCCTAATTAGGTTGGAGGCGTGAAATTTTGCATACTTATAGCTGAACACCTCACATCAAAGGGCAAATCATAACATTTTGAAAAAGTCGTACATTTAACCTTTTGGGCTCCTACGTGTATATTTTAAACAATTCTTTCCAAGTGACACCCTATTTAGGTTGGAGGCGTGAAATTTTGCATACTTATAGCTGAATATCATCATGCGACAAATCATAAAAATTTGAAAAAGTCGTACATTTAACCCTTTGGGATCCCACATGCGTATTTTAAGCAATTCTTTCTAACTGAGCTATTCTAATTGAACTATTAATATGGAGATTTGAAATTTTGCATACTTATAGCAGAACACCTGAGGTCAGGCGATAAATCATAAAATATTGAAAAAGTCTTACGTTTAACCCTTTCGGCTACCACATATATATTTTAAGCAATTATTTCTAAGAGAGCCCCTAATTAAGTTGGAGACATGAATTTTTGCATACGTATAGCTGAATACCTCAGACCACACGTCAAATCATAAATTTTTCAAAAAGTCTTATATTACTTACTCCTCCGTGCTTTAACTTGTATATTTTAAGCAATTTTTCTAACCTCCGGCCTTTTCACCCGGGGAGCACTTTTCCAACTTCTGCCGACACCCCTTTGACCATTCTTTTATATTATGCACCATAGCCTTACATATTTTAGTTCCACTTTTTACCGCCAGGGGCGCCTACTTATCTCGGGTGCTATGGGCCCAATCCCTTCGACTAATATGTATACGGATAGTATGTAAAACGGAGTTTCATTCTGATAGAGGTTTGTTTAGAATAGAGTGCGCCCCTGGTTGCGAAATTTAGAACTAACAGATTTTCAAAAGGATAAAGTGTTTTGAAAGGAATATTAAACGAAACCGTCTGTGCGATCTGTGATCACACATACTCACTTGTTCATTATTGCAAACTGTACCCAATTGTCATTTAGAATTGCCATAGTTAGCAAAATGTGGGGAGAAATTTTATCTAATTATTCTTTCAAATGTCAAAATATTTTCGAGATAGCAATAATTTTAATTTTTACTTTCTTCTACCTTTACAAGAAGAAAGTATTGGATTCGTGAAAATGTTCGGTTTTCGACGGATTTACACGTTTTAGGGGTGAGAGATTCCGAAAAACATGTTTTTACAAAATGTCTGTCTGTCTGTATGTGTGTATGTATGTGACACAAATTTTGTGGGCGCTCTATCTCAAGAACTAATGCACGGAATTTAATAAAAATTTATATTGTTAGTCCCTGATATAAATTGGTGCTTATTTGTTTTTGGTGTAAATCGCTCAACAGGTGGCGCTGCTATGCAACATTTTTTACGATTTCCGCAATACCCCAATCTCCAGAACTAATGCACGGATTTTCATCAAACTGCAGATTCAGGTATACCTTGATATGAATTAGAGCTGTTTATGTTTTGGTTCAAAACGCTCAACAGCTGGCGCTGCTATGCTGCTTTCTTCAGAATTTCCACTATAGCTCTCAAGAACTAATGCACGAATTTTCATCAAACTTCAGATTCAGGTATACCTTGATATCAATTAGTGCTGTTTATGTGATTTATATAGAAGAAAGTTTTGTGATGGCCATAACATACTAGTTAGGAGTTTATTAGCATTAGAATTTCAGCCTGCACCAAAAACAGAATTTTAATTTTATTGCTACAAAATTAGATTTTTGCTGCTCCAAAAATGGATATTTTTCTGCTCCAAAATGGCTTTAGTGTACTTTCATCCCTGCTTATTTGTTTACATTAATAGTAGTGAAGTTCCTCTTTTTACCACCAGGGGTGCTTTCTAATCTCTGGTTCTATAGGCCTGATCTCCTCGACTAATACATCTACGCATGGATTATAAAACGGAGTTTTGTTCGAATAGAGTTTTTTTAGAATAGAATGCGTCCCCTATTGGTGAATGTGGAACTAGCAGATTTTGCAACAGGATTAAGTGTTGAAAGAAATATTAAACGAAACCCTATGTGTGATCTGTGATCTCACTTGCCCAAATTTCGTGGGGTATTTTCTTAGTTCGCAGATGATTTTGAGTCAGTCGTACAAACAATCTGTAGAAAATCTTTTAGCCCTATATAATACATTTTGATCTTCTTTTCAATGAAATTTATTCTAAATTCGTATAGCGATTTTTCCACTTTGCACAATTTCTTTTTAATCACTTTAGAATAAATTGAAGTTTCTGCTTTTATTAAATAATCTGGTATCTAATCTTTGCCACCCAAAGTTAAATATCACAACCTTGTATGGAAAAAAATTTTTGTTTGGAAATTATATTAATATTAATATCAAAATTTTAAGTTTCTCTACCTACCTGCGGTCGTTGTAAGAGGTCTGGTGGAAAAAAATATTTGTTTTGAAAGTACTCTTTTTATTTTCACGTATTTTTGACGACTACATATTGTTGATTTTATTTTCGAATAGGTAATTTTTAAAAGGAAAAAGGTGACTGCAGTTCAGCGCTCTTAGTTTGTGGTATGATTACAATTCTTCAGAAACATTCATGTTATTGATAATGCCTTTTTCTTAATTTATTTATTGCATGCGACTTGGCGTACTTTTCAAGTGGAATATTGCAAAGCACAGTTTATGACAATTATATGCACATTCAATATAATCTACGTTGCTGCCAAAGGACTGCCTTTATAAATAAAAACATAAAGACGTATCACATGCTGAGATTGAAACTTTGTTCAAACTATGACAATCAAGTTTCTAGCGATGCTAACAAAAAAAATCCACCAGTGCAGGTGCACGAAAAGAGCATCACATGACTCTAGCGGTCTAAGGCGTCAGGTACCGCGGCAGCCTATCCTTTTTTTCTAGCCTCGGTTTCTAGAACATAACAAAACTTATCTAATTTCTCGTTTCTCGCCCACAGATCTTTTAAATTAAATATTTTTGCCTATGCCAGCAAAAGGGCTTGAATTTGAAATGATAACGTTTAGAAACGGAATTTCAAGACGGAGACATTATGAGAGTGGCGACACACGCACAGCGCAGAAGTACGGTACGGCGCACCACACACCAGAGAGACATGCGACAATAGTTGTGAGACAGGAGACAAATTCTGCTGTTCAAACAGTTTTTTTCTTTGTTAACAGAGTGAAATTGTCGCATGCCTCACGCTTTTTTGTTGCATGTCTCCCTGGTGTGTGGCGCGCCTAACCTGCATTCCAAAATTTGGCGATACGTACCTGAATGAATAAGACGTGGGTACCTCTATATGAGAGGTGCGACGTATGGACACAAAATGGACTTTACCCATGTGACGTCAGCCGCGGGTAAACAGAAGAAAAACACCAATAGGCGTGAAGAACATTTTAACAGTGCTTCCTCTTCGTCCAATAAACAGTCTTTTCCGGAGGGAAAATTCCCGCAAGGCCATTCGTGGGTAAAGTCCATTGGATTGGTTTGGACAATCTTAATTAAAGATGAATCGTCAAATTAATTTTGTCAGGTTGTCCCACTTTTCTAGAGAACTCATCCAGTGGATTTTACCCATGTCACATCAGCTGCGGATACACAGAAGAAAAGACCAATAGGCGTGAAAAACATTTTATCACTGTTCCCCGTTCGCCCAATAAGCAATCCTTTTCGGAGAGCATATACCCGCAAGAGCATAGCTGTTGCCAGACGTGGGTGAAATATAGTTTTGTTTTACGATAATTTAGACAAAACATCTGTCTAGGTATGTTTCTTCTGCTTATATCGGAAATCTCATACAGGGTAATTTCAGATGACGTCACACATTGACCATTGGAGATCAAACAACGATTGGAGGGAAGTTGTGATTGGTAGATAAGAGCATTGTGGGCGCGGTTGAACGTCAACCAAGCTGTTGTGATTGGCGGATAAAAATCTCAACAACTGATTGCAACTTCCTTATAGGAGCATCCTAGTAAGACATGTTCACAAGCATTAGTTTGGCGATAATGGCAGACTCGCGAAAATGTTTGGCGAGAAAATCGTCTCAATTGATCAAATTTCATTTTAGCAAGGAAATCGTCTCAATCGATCAAATTTCATTTTAGCAAGGAAATCGTCTCAATCAATCACATTTTATATCCAATGGACTTTACCCATGAATGGCAACAGCCACGCCTCTGCGGAAAAAACCCTCCGAAAAAGACTGTTTATTGGACAAATGGAGAGCAGTGTTAAAATGCCCTTCACGCCTGTTGATGTTTTTCTTCTGTTTACCCACGGCTGGCGTCCCATGAGTAAAGTCTATTTTATTTTATGTCGCCAGTTTCATATGGTGCCATCGTACTTTCACTCGAATTCGCACAGAAGTTTATTATTATGTTCTGATTTTAGTTAGTTATTTAAGCTATGAGGTATTCGCTACGGCTTTTGCCGGCATGACCTCAAATGATCACAAAAATGACGTTATTTCCTTGGGACAACCACAAATTCAACCTTCCTCCACGAGGAAAAAAGGCAGAACCTCCTTCTGATTTATTGGTTACCATAATTGGAATAAAACTTATTCTGAGCACGCGCTCAGTCAACGGGCCCTACAGACAATGCCGATGAGCTCGATTACCACGTCACGGCAAATCGGCCATTAGCTGATCATTCATTGGACCCTATTCTTGTGACATAAAAGTCGAAATCGAGATCGTCGTCATTGTCTATAAGGAAAGGGCATGTTTACAAACAAACACTTCCGTCAACCAATCTACTACTACATTTTTATCTTAACGATCATTGCAGGAATCGCACTTGGCGACGTTTGCCAGTCATATCATAGATCTGTTAAAGACCAATCAAATTCCCGGAGTTTATGTGTATAGTGTCGTAATCACGACCTTGATACTTTGGATTTCCCCCATTATTCAGTTTTGCGCCTTGAGTTCGTTTCAACTCAAGCTAGGCATTCCTTTTGTCCACCAATCCCCTTGGTCTTACCAGTTATCGCCCAGGTGAGTCGTTCCTTTCGCAATACTTGCGATCTCCCGTTTTGCCTACTTTGACTTTCACTTCGCGTTGTCTGTCTGCCACGTTTGGCGTATTAGCCCGCGGAGTTTAGCGTTTCCCGTATTCTCCATGGTTTTTCATTAATTCCTTGGCACGCGTTGTGGCGGTTTGCCTTTTTGTGTTGGCAACCCTTGCCGTGCTTATAATCAGCGGGTTTCGCTTGTGATAGGGCAAGGAAAGTTGGAGCAAAAAGGAAGCGGATTCTTGCAGCTCGAGGAGATGTGTTTTCACTCACTGATATCTTCGGGGTATACGTTTGGAGGTCGCTGTGCATGATGGACACTCACTGACAATGAAGATGACTATGGGAAAGGTGATATGTTAACCGTTTTAAAAGTATCGTTGTATAAGTTTTTTTTTGTTGCCTTTCCATTCAGCTGCAGTGGTGCCGATATATTTTGAATTTTGTCTCTCGTAAATTAGTCCTACCACAATGCCTAACATACATACTGGATTATTAAAACTTCAATAAATATGAATGTTCGAATGAACTTTAGGTGTCCAGTCATTTTGTTTTTATCGATCGTCACAACACAAGTTCATGGAAGTAAAACTTCCCAGTAACCTAGTTATTGCCACTGGATATATATTTTTTAAGAAAACACAACGCAATGTCTCAGATCCACTATACGCAAGATTTTATTGGACTCTTGTAACTGAAATTTCCTTTAGGTTGGAGTAAACGCCATTAAGTTTAATTAAAACATTGCAACTTTAAACCCTTTCAGATTAGTTTTTCAAGTCAAGCTTGAATTAACTCTGAGCTTATCCAACCAACCATCCATCGCATTCTATGAATGCATGTTTTACTTTTTAAGTTGCTTGTCAGTTACCAACCTTTAACAATTGGTACTGGCTTAGCCAACCAGCCACCATTAATTTTCACACGACATATAGTAGGAGTAATAATGAATGAACATGTTTTTCTTGCTGGCCAACAATAATTCGACCAACAGTGACGCCAGCTGCCCTTTCCTTATAGGTGCTAAGGCTCCTATAATACGGGCTGACTCACGCCGCCATTTAATTGCCGGTAGGAGAAGAACGATTGGCCACGCCGCGTGGGCAACAATCGCTCATTGGTCAAAGTGGGAAACAAACTGTTTGACGATTCAGCCTGTATTATAGGAGCCCTAATAGGTGCTGTAGGCTCAGTGCGTATGTCACCACTCTCTAATAGGAGCACCCTAGAGTAGAGCAATGAGATTGGAGACATATGCGTGTACAGGGCACATGCTCAGTCTGTGCTTAGAAAACTATGTTTTATAATTATGAAGTTGCTTGCCGATTCATTTTTACTCAATCATCTCAATCAGTCAAATTTTATATTTCGTATGTAGCCATTCTCATTTCGAGGCACCCTAGACTCATTGGACATTACCAACGAATAGTAACAGCCTTGAAAAAGCCCTTTACTGTACTTAAGGCTCCTGTAATTTGGGCTGACCCACGCCGCCATTTAATTGCCGATAGGAAAAGAACGATTGGCCACGCCACGTGTACAGCAATCGCTCATTGGTCTAAGTGGGAAACAAAATGCTTGACGATTCAGCCTGTATTATAGGAGCCCTAGCTGTACCCGTCCACACAGGGCTAAAAGATAAGTGTCGCCGACCGGTGTTTAACCTCTTCAGTTCCGAAGCTAAAATAATAACACAAATGCTTATTCATTGGTTTTTTCCAAACAAAATGACAGAAAAAATATCTTTTCTGAAATGGGTCCTTTAAGGGCTTAGTAATTTAGGTTAAAAAATATGGATCTAAAACTACAAAATCCCTTAAAAACGTCAATTTAATAACCATTAACCTAAATTAACGCAATCACAAATTTAAGAGCTTTAAACAAGTAAATAATCTACAAATCCTCAAAATTTTGTATTGAAAAAGATTTAAGTTCCTTAAACACTTATGAAAATGTCTCACTTTCTTGGTCATACTGTCTTTTGGGAATTTTTAGGCATTTTGCAAACTCAGATGAAAATAACATTTATTTTATGTGGTAATCAGCTTAGATGCTGCCATTTATTCGTTTGCTTTGAACGCAAAAAACATTCAGCTATTAAGAAGTGATGTGAAAATGTAAAAAAAATCGGACATTTTAGTTTTTAATAGGTAAAAAACAGAGGTCCCCGTATGGGGACCCAGAGACCGAAGAGGTTAAAATGGTAGATTAAATGAAATCCTAAAAATGCTGAGAGATCTAAATTATGTCTCCGGCCATTACCGGCAGCGTTCCGTCTACTGTGGTTTCCTCTAGCGAGCAGAGAGGTGACATACCAGGGTTGTAGTTGTAGATATAACCAGTGTTGTAGTTGTAGTCATAAAAAGACCAGAGGGTACACTATAGACGTGTACGGTAAAAAGGTATATACACTATAGCTTTACTTGAGAAACAGAATGTATACGCCATACACTCTCCATTACGCCCTTGGGTATACTGTTTAATGGACTGTACCCACGTGACATCAGCCGCGGGTAAACAGAAGAAAAACACCAATAGGCGTGAAGAACATTTTAACACTCCTTCGCCTTCATTCAATAAACAGTCATTTTCGGAGGGTATCTGCCCTCAGAAGATTGGTTGTTGCCATTCGTGGGTAAAGTTCATTGGTTAGAACAACTGTGGACAAAAGCGAATCGTCAGCCATATCGGCAAGCCCGCCATTATCGCCAAACTAATGCTTGTTAACTTGTCTTACTAGCATAATCGAATTCGTCCGAGTATTGTCAAGTTATGGGGGCATTCCACGTCAAATCAGGCAGTAAAATATCAATATGTAACCCACCATCACAGATTTTAATGAAACTGCGTGTGTTTGTTCTTACTATTAAGATATGATCACCAGTAACTTTTTTTGCTCCTTGGTGAAATAGTTTCTAAGAAAAAAATTGTCAAAATTTTGAAAAACTGCCGTCAGCTGGCATTCTTGATAGCTCGGTTTTCAAATGTAGCATGTCATATATATAATCATATTTCAATATCTATTCCACAAATCATCTTCAAATAATTTATGCACAATATTTAGGGTACGCAGCTTATGAAAAAAATATATTGTTGCGCTTATAACATTTTAAGTGTGTCTAAAAAAATATTTAATCTTTGAAGTCGTGAATTTTTTATGAAAAATAATGCATTAACAAAAAAAGCATTATCAACAAAAGGCGGTATTTTTATTAAATTTATTTTTTATGGGAGATATACTTAAAGGTGTCCTTTACCTGATTCTGAAATAAAAATAGTGAGATTTTGGGTGTTTTTGGTAGTATTTCCTATTTAAAAATATTTTGAGGTGCATTTCATATCAAATCAAGCAGAGTCATTCCATGTCAGTTCCCCTAAGCCATTTAATCACTGTCACAAATTTCAATGAAATTGGGTTTGTTTATAGCTTATTTTAAGACGTAATCACCTTTAATTTTCTTGATCCTAAGTAAAATATTTTTTAAGATAAAAAATATCAAAATTTTGAAAAATTGTTTTAAAATTTTGTAATGACAGTTCGATATTCAAAGACTGCATTAAAAAAAAAAAAAAGTCATTTCAATATAAAATCACTAAATAGGTTTCAAATAATGTATATGTGACAAATAATGTAGGCTGATTATTATTTCTTGTTTTTTATCATGTTTAAACACTAAGAGTGTCTTTTATCTTATGAATTTCTAAAATCAAGAATTTTGTCAAAAATAATGTGTTAATCAAAAATTTATTATTAACCGAAAGCAGGGTGTTATTGCTTTTTTTTAATTGTACGTAAAAATATCTTTTAAATGGTTATAAAATAAAAATAGTGAACATATGAGAAAAAATTATCAAAATTTTGGAAAAATGCCACGAGTTGCCATTAATGATTGTTCAATTTTCAAAGGCCTCATTTTATATATAAAATCATATTTCAATAACTAATAAAGAAATCTTCTTCGAATAATTTAAGCAAGGCAAATAAAGTATGTAGATTATGAAAAAAATATTGCTGTAATGTTAAAAAATATTTAAATGTGTCTAAAAAATTGTATAATCTTTGAAATCAAAAATATTTTACAAAAAATAATGAAATTATTAAAAAATCTTTATCAATCAGAGGCGGAGTTTCTATGACTAATTTTTTAATTTTAAATTGTACATAATACTACATTATAACTGGATATGAAATAAAAATAGCGGGATTTTGGTTGGTTTTAGTAGTATTTAAATCATATTTAAAATTATCAATATTTTCAAATGTAAAACCTATCCAGTGTATAATCCCTGGAAATATTTTTATTTATACATTTATTTTATTTTTCAAATTATCTTTTATGTTCGTTTCTTAAGGAAAAAAATAAACAATATTGTTTTTTAGTAAAACTTCTAGGGCGAAGAGCAATTATCCCTTTCCAAAAAAGAGAAAAATCACTAGCTCCTCACCGCCCAATAGAAATTTTCAAAATGACAATCCTAATCTTTAAACTCATATTTGGCTGTTAATATTGAAAATTTAGCATTGAGCTGCTAATATTGAAAAAAAAAAATACCAAATTTCACTCTTTTGAAGAACATTTTGACGTATTGTGCTTTAAATATATGCAAAAAATGCATAATCCATTATATTTATATCTTTCAAATAACTATATCTAAAAAAATATTTTAAACTTAATGAGTTGCACTTTTGTAACTTTATTCAGTTTCTAATGATATGTACCGTAATTTCGGGTGTATAGCCCGCAGATCAAACAATTCAGTTTGGACCCAGAAATTTTATTCAGTATTTGAAGACCAATATTTACTGTGATCTAAAAAGTTACATTTTATTTTTAAAAATTTCTGGGTCGAAACACGATTGTTTGATCCGCGGGCTATACACCGGAAATTACGGTAATTTGATTTATTTCATCACAGTATTGCTGAAAAATGGATTTTCAACATATATATGTGTGTATATATATCCCTGTTCTCAAACAAATTATTTAAAAATTTATTCATTTATGTTTAATAAAGCATATATATATATTGTTTATACACTTATAGAAAATACATATAGTAAATTTTATGATATTATGTCAATAATGTCTAAAAGTAAAGAACTTATCTAATAGTATGTAACGAAAAATTTAACATCTGGTGTAATGACAACAAAATTTTATAATTGTTCTACTTAATTTGGATGAATGAAAAAAGCTTACATGTTTATATTTTATTGAAGTACAGGTGAAAATGTCACAAAGACATTCCTACCTCAACAACCACTGAGTATGTCACATTCACACAACAGATGATTTTTTTTTCTTTTTGATCTTTCGGGTTTGATTTCAGATGGTAATGAATTAATTAGTTTTGTTAGAAGTGTCATTGCAGTTAGCATATTAGGCTCACTATTTTTTTATTATATAATTTGTTTTGATTGACTCGATGAACAACAATATATAAAAGGGACCATTTCATGACTTTTCAATTAAAAGCTGATTTATAAATTCATCATGTTGTTTAGTTATTATTATCGTCTTAAGATAATAAGTTGATATTAAAATTTTTAAATGCAGTTTATTTATTATTTGAACAGTTGAAAGTATTTTTCAATAAGAGTGGGCTGTTGATTTTAAGTCGGCTGTTGAGCAATGTAGTGTTGGTAAAGGAACTGGTACTATTTAATTTAATTTTTATTGCTGTAAATAATATTTGTTATTTTATTATTGTATGTATTATATTTAAGCAAGAGTAGAAATACACGATATCGTAGTCATTTTAGTACATCTTAGCATGAAAAGCTTCAATATTTATCATTAAACATTCACATTTTATGAAAATTTTGTTAAAATTGCTCATATTTTCACTATTTTTATTTTATAACTATTTGAAAGATATTTTTACGTACAATTAAAATAAGTAATAACAGCCTGCCTTCGGTTAATAATAAATTTTTGATTAACACATTATTTTTCACAAAATTCTTGATTTTAAGAATTCACAAGATTAAACACACTCTTAGCATTTAAACATGACAAACAACAATAAATAATAATCTGCCTACATTATTTGTCACATGTACATTATTTGAAACTTATTTAGTGATTTTATATTGAAATGACTTTTTTTTATGCAGTCTTTGAATATAGATCTGTCATTAAAAACATTTTTAAAAAATTTCAAAATTTAGATATTTTTTTTATCTTAAAAAATATTTTACTTGTAATCACCTTTGATTTCCTTGATCCTGTCTTAAAATGAGCTATAAACATACCCAGTTTCATTGAAATTTGTGACAGTGAATTAAATGTCTTAGGCGAACTGACATGGAATGACTCTGCTTGATTTGATTTGAAATACGCCTCAAAATATTTTTAAATATGAAATACTACTAAAAACACCCCAAATCCCACTACTTTTATTTCCGAATCAGGTAAAGGACACCTTTAAGTATATCCCCCACAAAAAATTAAATTTAATAAAAATACCGCCTTTTGTTAATAATGCTATTTTATTTAATGCATTATTTTTCATAAAAAAATCACGACTTCAAAGGTTAAACATTTTTTTAGACACATTTAAAATGTTATATAAGCGTAACAGTATTTTTTTCATAAAATACGTACCCTATATATTATGCATAAATTATTTGAAGATGATTTGTGGAATAGATATTGAAATATGATCATATTTATGTCATGCTACATTTGAAAATCGAGCAGTCAAGAATGCCAACTGATGGCAGTTTTTCAAAATTTTGACAATTTTTTTCTCAGAAACTATTTGACCAAGAAGTAAAAAAAAAATACTGGGAATCATATCTTAATAAAAGGAACAAACACACGCAGTTTCATCAAAATCTGTGATGGTGGGTTACATGCCTGCCTGAACTGACATGGAATGACCCATGGAATAAAAATTACTTAGAGAGCTCAACAATAGAACGGAGGGCTAACTCCCTATTCTGATAAATTGAATCCAGAGGTCCGCCCATGATATACCGAGGAAAATTTTTGGCAATACATAGATTCCTCCCATAGAGTTAGTAAGGGGTGGATATTTTCAAATTGGATTTTCTTTTAAAAAATTGACGAAGTTACTACAATTTTCACTGATATATATTTTTTATTGAAAAAACTACAGATTTTATTTAAATTAAACGCAATTTTTTAGTTTGATATTAGTTAAAAATAAAATTTTATGTAAGCTCAAAGAGAAAAAAATGAAAAATTTGTTAAGCATTACTCATAAAAATATCAAAAAGATATAGAAAGCACCAAAATGGATAAAAAGTATGCGGAAAAGTTTGAAAAAATTCTTGTAAGAAAAGTGCAGGACTCATTACTTGCACGCATTGAAAGTGTGATGCAGTCGCGGCAGAAAGTGGATCTGTGAGTTAGCTCTCCGTATTATTGTAGAGCGCAGTGGGTTTGCCATAGTTAGGTCAAACGCGTCTGTCAAAGTACAGTTTGAACACAATATGTTTCTACTTTCATATTTAGACTGAGCATCGCATGTCGCCACTTTCATATAGACGGCTTGCACATGACGTCACATTTCAGAAGAATCTGGCATCGCTTCATATGGCTCCCAAATATAAGGCGAATGTGGTGTCTCCATTTGACTTATTTGCACTATAATAATAAAAATCTAAATTAAACAGAAAGGCAACACGTGCTTTTAACGGCAAACGGGGAGTTCTGACGTTCCGTGTGGGCTCCAGATGCAATTGTACCAGTCGTTGCTAATAGAAACGGGACATCAATGCAAGCCGTCTATAAAGGCGTACTAGTTTCACCTGGTAAGCTCGGAACGCACTGCTCTAACAACGACCAGCGACATATTACACTGTTAAAAATATCGTGAAAAATTACTTCTGTTTATAAAGACTATATATGATCTTTTGTCAGAAAATAGATAGTATTTAAAAACAGAGGCATCTTTCACGATATTTTTAACAGTGTAGGTACAGCGTCTAGCGTAGGGCCACTGCCTCCTACACTAGATGTCACTAGATAGACACCTAACGTATGGACGGTCCCCTAAATTTCCACACCAGTAGATTTCTTTGATTTCTTAAATCTCAGAAAATTAAGGCGGAAAGCACTTTCAAAAAATATTAGTACCAAAATTCAAAAGACCGTACACCTGCTGAAAAAAATCCGCATTCAGCAGCTGCCATTTTTGTGTCAGCGCTCAAGCCTAATATTCAGGAGGCGGTGCAAGGCCAGCTCATGAATTTTAACACGTCATATGGAGTGGATCATCTTTACACAGTGATTGGTACAAAGCGGCGCGCCCATAGTTTTTCGCCAATCGCCGTTTAAAGATGATCCACTACGTGTGACATTTTAAATGTAATAGACTGGCCTTGTACTGCTCCGTATATCCTTTGTTTCTCAAATAAATCTATAGCGTATATTCTAGGCGTGACGTTCATGAATTTAGCGTATACCCTCTTCCTATAGCGTATACCTTCTGTTTTTTTACGACTATAACACTGGTCTTGTATGTCGTTGGTCGCGCTCTAACAAACCCCATTTACAAGTTGTTCGAATTTATTTCTTTGTTTTGCCTGCTTTGTGTGATATTTCGTGACGCCACAGCAAGCGTCTCCAACGGCTATCTCCAATCATGGGGGCGTTGGATCCACACACGATAGACGAGCTAAAAAAGCTGAAAACAGGTCTTAAATAGATTTTTCTATGAATTCCGTGCGCAAGTTTCCACAGCCAATGAAATTTTGAAAAAGGCAGAACCCGACCAACGTAGAAAGCCTACGAGGCTAATGAAAAAGACAGGCTGCCGCGGTGGGTCCGATCTGTCTTTTTTTTACAGACCGCTGGAGTCACGTGATGCTCGAATGCACCAATGAAGATGTGCGAAAAGAGCATCACGTCATTCTAGTGGTCTGTAAAAAAAGACAGATCGGTCCCACCGCAGTAGCCTGTCTTTCTCGTTAGTCTCGGGAGTTTAGAGAATACTTTGTGTTGATGTCTATGCTTGTGAAGCATGGGCAATGTCGTCGCAAAAATTTCTAAATAGATGTTAAGCTTTTTAGGGAAATTGTGTTAAAGCTTATAAGGAAAGGGCAGCTGACGTCACTGTTGGTCGTATTACTGTTGGTTAAGCAAGAAAATCTGTCCGTTCTTTATGACTCCTACCTTTACGCATGAGCTAGGGAAATTTAATTGGTCTACGTTTAACACGTCTCTGATATGATTGGCCTACGTCACCAAGACTATTCTGCAATGATCTTTATGGCAAAAATATAGTTGGTAGATTGGTTGACGGAAGTGTTTGTTTGTAAACATGCCCTTTCCTTATGGATTGACTTTACCCACGTCACGTCAGCTGCGGGTATATAGTAGAAAACACCAATAGACGTGAAGAACATTTTAAAACTGCTTCCCCTTCGTCCAATAAACAGTCTTTGTCTGAGGGTATATACCCGCAGAGGCGTGACTGTTGCCGTTCGTGGGTAAAGTCCATTGAAGTTCCAACAAATTTTTGGTGAATTCGGTGGCGTAAAAAGAATACTGAACTGGGACCGAATTATTGCAATTTTAAGAGCAAAGAGGGGGAGTTGGGGCTAGAACTTTACGTCCGCTTATATGTCTAGGATGGACCAATCTTTCTAGGGGAGAGTGTCCAGTTAGAATTCATATTGATTATTCCTTTAGAGTTATTACCCTTAATTTTAGGATTTCTGTCTTTAGTAGGTAGGGGATCTGTTTTGTGGAAACTTTGAGCAAAGAAATATTTCGCCGGTTGATCACTTCCTCGCTCCAGGCACCGACAGGGTCTTTACTTGACATCATCACAAAGTCTTTTACATATCTGTTGGTCTTGAGTTCACTTTACACATCTGGTGTGTAAATTGCAAGTCATGTCAGAATGAACAAAAGCCTAATTAAGGTAATCAGTGTTGAATTCAGGGGGTGGCCTGGAGAAGACATACCCCCCCCCCCCGAAAGATTTGAGGTTTTGTGTTTTCAATGGTAAAAAAATGCAATTTTCCCCACTGGAACTACAGAAATCCCTCCCGGCGAAAAATGTCTGAATTCAACACTGAAGGTAATACTGCGATGCGCCCTTTTTATCCCGGTAATCTTCAAAACTGACCTCAGTTTACATAATTTCTGTAAGTTAGAAGCTGCGGTCAAATTCTGGTTGTTTTGGTATCGAAACAAAGAAAAAGGGGATGCATTTTTAGTTTGACATGGGCCTCTTATACATTTGGAAAACACGCCAAAGAAAGCTGATTCAATTTCTATTGCATCCTTCATGTCTTGGTCGCCAGTGTTGAGAGGAAGTTCCCTAAAAATCAATTGCATCTTCCAACACGTATGATTGAAATTGGACATTCTCCCGAAGCAAAATTTTCTGAACTTAACGATAATCTCCAACAGTATCAAATTTTATGTTAAATTACCCGCCCTTCTCTGGGAAATGGCAATTCTAGCATTTTTCTTGATTGCGATATTAAGGAATTGCCATTTGTCTTCCGGAATAATTTTGAATGACTGAATTCTGCTTTTTTTTAGTTTATTAGCAGTACTAACTTTATCATTTGCAGTTAGCGAATGCGATTCCATCAAAATTAATGGCAACTTTGCTTTTTTGTAAAAAAATTAACAAAAATTGCCATATCAATAGGGGGTGAATTTATGCAGTCGAAGTCCTCCTAAAGTCTTTTTATACTCTAGAAATTTGGTTGACATCTGTGACGAGAGATGGCATCACTTCCGTCCCTGAGTCTCGACCCGGCTTTCGGTTCTCCCGACTAGTAATTATCCGAAACGGGGAGGATTTTTGCTTGTTAAATGGCAGACGGACGGCTGTAACAAAAAGTCTAGTCTTACAAACCTCGCTCACAATAGAGCTGTATGCTGTATCGCAAGGCATTCGAATCACCCACGCAGGGTTTCATCAATTTCTCTAATTTGCAGAGTCTATTCTTAAGCACTGAAGGAGTCAGCCAAAAACTTGTCGCTCAGTCTCCAACTGCCGAGTCGTCCATTTTTTTCAATACGAGTGCAAGATTTAAGTTCATAATCACCAGTCCTCTAGAACAATCTGAGATTTACTTCCAGGGTCATGGCATAAAACGCCGTAAGTCCGCATTTGGATCGCTAAAAGCAGCAACATTCGCAATGTCCGGAAAGAAAAACGGCTGGAGATTAATACAAGATGTCGGGTTTAACACGACCTTGTATTTCCGTCCTTCCAATGTACGACCTGGAACCAGCTAGTGTTCGAGCTTGTTTTATTCGATCAGTTGAGTATCAGCAAGTTCTGGAATGTACACTGAGCTCCACATGTAACAGAAGTTCTGAGTCGGCGGTCAAAAACTTGCAAGGCAAAGGTAAAACATACTTCACGTTAAAAATAGCAAATAAAGCTGGCTTGGCTCAATATAATTCAATAAAATAATCAATATAATTTTTGGCTCAAGCAAATATAATTGGCTCAGCCTTGCTTTTTCTAGCATGCTGTTCCTTATTCCCTATCTTGCACTGAAGAAGAATCTCGCTAGTAGATTCGAAACAGCTGTTTGCTGCTTTTCATATATTATTTGTGCATTTTAAACGTTGTTTTTTCTGCTTTTTCATACTTCACGTTGTCAATGTTAGATATTAGTGTTCGCATTTGCTATTATCCTAATATCGGATTCTCCAATCATGTAGAGGGAATGCGATAAACAACGTTTTATGCCATGAATACGAACTAAAATTATCGTGACTGTATTCTTCCACGTTGGCCACTGGAAATCATGTTAGGAAATTAAAAAAAAAAGATCTCCTGTTATATATGGAGCTTAGTGGGAATGCAGGTTTCTCATAGTTTGGACATAAACGCCTGCCTAAGCACAGTCTGAGCATGTGTCCTGTGAGTAAGTAAATCGCCGTTCTCATGAAGACATCCTAATAAAGAAAAACCTTTTAGAATGAAACGATGTTTTGTGGACCTGGTACTTGTTTCCAATATGAACGTTTTTTCCCAACCACAGCTGGGATGTCTCTATAAAAAAGAGGTTCTGTTCTTAAAACCGATAGACATGAGGTACTGGGTTCGCTCGCTAATCACTCTCAGTTTTCCGTGATTTTCTTCGAACCTTGCATAAATGTGGTTAGATTCCCTTAGAAAGACTCCACGGAAGGCACTCTTCCTTTGGGTCTATATACATTGTATTGATAATCGTAAACAACATCAACACCTATAATAAAGCAGCGGCGATATAAGTACAAGGCGGATGCTCACGCTAAATGTTTTGTCCAAACTATGGTAAACAGTATTTCAGAACTTGGTGAAACTCGCCAGTACGAGTTTGACAAGCCAATAAACATTAGCTTGGCGATATTGGCACGCGCACTAAGAAATGGACCTTATGCACGCGACCTGAGGTTGAGGCTAAAATTCGTCTGCTGGCGGTGTTTAGCATAGCAGTCTATGGAGTGTGAGTTATTAATGCTTGTTTGTTAAAAATACCGCAAAAGAATTCTTTGATGCAGCAGCATATACTTAATATATTGTCATCTAAATTCAAAATTTTGTTCTGTATGCGAGAAAATTCCCTAAGTTTGCAAATTTTCAGTTAAAACGTATGCATTCAACCTGGGTCAAGGCTAAAGTCGTCTGCTAGCGATGTTTGCGCCTGCGCATACTGGTATTCTGCCGGTGCAGTAACTAGAATAACAGATCATCATACCGCCAGCTCTGGCGTCACTTGAATAGAGTCCATTGGGAATTTGTTTTTGTCCAAAATCTTGACTCATCAAATTTTATTTTTTTTAATGACCATCATGTTGCAGAGGCACCCTAACTACAATTGGCTAAAAGTTGCGAGTGGTGAAGATAAAATGCCTCTACAAAATAGTGGTGCCCTGATCACATGATCAGACTGAATATTTTGTCCAGATTATGGCAGCCAACAATCCAGAACTTGGAGGTGGAGATAATCTTTGTACGAGTTCGATAGACAAGCGAGTTATCCACAAAAATATGCTTGGCAATTTGTTTTGTCCAAAATCGTCTAGACCAATCACGTTTTAATTCTCGAATGTCACCAGTCCATAAAGAACCCTAGTGGAGGGTATCTTATCAATTTTGTCTTTCCTTATTGCAGTTAGACCATCGGTCTAATCAAGTTGCACTTGTATTCACTATCGACCTCAACCTCAAGTACCGGTTAGCGCGAACATATCGATCAAACAGTCACATGTTATTCACCATTAATCTCATTAGACATAACCACGGCTGAAATCCAATAAAATTAATCGTGAATAATTGAATTTTATATTTCATATATTACATACTCTTTTAGAAGTATCCTAGGCTCATTGTACAACACCCATGAATAAATAGTCAGAGGAACTTGGTCATCAGGAAAACAGAATTCAAATGCCCTTCACTCCTATTGATATTTATTTCTACATACTCTCAGCTGTCTTGGCATGGTAAAGTCTCTTGTTTAATCATACTTGTCTAGGCAAGTACTATGAAATGCTGGAATTTGTCGTATTTTTAAGAAAAAACATCCATTCTGTGTATAAGGAAAGGGCATGTTTACAAACAAACACTTCCGTCAACCAATCTACCAACTACATTTTTGTCATAACGATCATTGCAGGAATAGTCTTGGCGCCGTAGGCTAATCATATCAGAGATCTGTTAAACGTAGACCAATCAAATTTCGATAACTCATGTGTACAGTAGGAGTTATAAAGAACGGCCAGGTTTTTCTCGCTAATCCACAGTAATTCGACCAACAATGACGTCAGATGCCCTTTCCTTGAGGCTAACGAAAAAGATAGGCTACCGCGGTGGGTCCGATCTGTCTTTTTTACAGACCGCTGGAGTCATGTGATGTCGAATGCACCAATGAAGGTGTGCGAAAAGAGCATCACGTCACCCTAGCGGTCTGTAAAAAAAGTCAGATCGGTCCCACCACGGTAGCCTGTCTTTCTCGTTAGCCTCGCCCTTTCCTTATACGCTCTGTGCGTATGTCGCCAGTACTTATTCATTAAGGCACTCTATTACCGAGAACGTAAAATATAAAGTATATGAATAACAATAAAATTTGTCACAAAAGAGCACTCTTTTGTGCCTATCCACCCTTACTAAAATACACCAATTGACGCTCTCTGACATAGTTATAAAATATTTTTATCCGTACCTACATTTCAATTAAAGTAACTTAATACCATGGAGCTATGAAAGAGAGGAGTAGACATAAATGTCGTTATTTGAAGCTGTTTCTAAACCCCTCCTGCATCCGCCACATTTAGCCGAGTCTTGCCGGCCAAAGTCTAATATGGCAGACGTAGTAGAGGTAGAAAGAACTCGTTTTTCGGCATCAGCGGGTCGCCCGGTGGCGTGGTCAGTAAGCGGAGGCTGCTGTCACGCTGGAATTTTTCATTTGTATTTTCAAGAGTACCCCCACATGTTATACTGGCTCACTCGCCTACCAAAAGGTCATCACAAGAGATTATCTTTTGTTCACAACTCTCCTTTTCACCTATAAATACCTGGCTATTGTACAATTTTTGTTCTACTGGACAATAATAGCCCCTCTTTTGGAATAATCTTCTTTTATATACTTCACTCATTTTAATCCCATAAGAGAATGTGTCCATAACTCAAATACGTAGATAATGATGCACAGATAAATAGAATACATAAAGGAAATAAAATTAATTTAATAATAATTTACATTAAGCTTATATCTCATTAACGTCAGAGACCTGCAGCTGCTATGTTGGTGGTTGCATATTCCAATTTCACACCTAATTTAAAAGAATAGAGTTACGTCACAGAATGTGCTAGTGTAAATTACCATCCGAGGATGATGGGTAGAAATCATGGTTTTCACTTACAATTTGAAATAACTGATATGGCACATTTTTTGAGTAAGACGGTTACGCACGCTACACAACGGAGTGGCACAAAGGATGAGACAAGAGAACTGTTTCAGTCCCAATCCGGGATTGCACTTATACTTTAAAGCAAAAGCTAAGTTCCCGAGGCAGTCATCCCCTGCTAACAAATGAGAAACAGATTTGAATTTCAATGTCTCCCCAAAAGAATATATACAAAATAATATTACTTCAAAGGGATGAGAGGTAAAACCATACCTCAGAATCAGTCAGGACATTAGAGGTCGATCTTTTGACCAAAGAATGATCGAGAGTTAACATAAGGGTGTTTCGGAAACCCGGGAATGTCTAGATGAATAAAGCTTGTGTCTACTTTGTGGACCCATATAGTAGATAGGTACCAAACAGTATCTTCGTTCAGAACCACCCAGCGCACAAACACCTGCAAAACAAAATCCAGGGATAGGTACAATTTTGGAACATATGTACCTTCAGCCACTACCAACTTAGCAATTTGATTTATAGTGAAGAATATAAATGTGAAATAAATTTAACTAGAATTGTTTGCCAGAACTCCATGTGCAAAACAATTTTTTAGCATATGATCATAATCAGAAGAGTAAGGCGTGCCACACACCAGCGAACACGCAACAGAAAAAGGAATGTGTCAGAAGACAATTTCACCCTGTTAACAAAGCAGAAACTTGTTCAAATATCAGAATTTGTCTCAGGCTTTTTGTAGCATGTCTCCCTGGTGTGTGGCGCACTTAACAGATAACACATTAAAAATCCAACAAACTTGTACGGCCTTTATTTAAAATGAAGAACTGAAAGAGTTTATTATTTTTTTCATAAGATTAGGGACTCTGAACTTTCATTTAAGATAATTTACAAACACATATAAAGGAAATCAAAACTAATAAGTGGGTAAGTGTGATCGCAGATAGAACGGAGGGTTTCATTTAATATCTCTTTTAAAACACTTTATCCTTAAATTAATAAATTGTTAATTTATAATTATTAAATCCTTACATAAATGGCAGCACCATTGTATTTAATTTTAAAATAATAAGAAAAATATTTTTAAAACAAATTAAAAATATTCAAGAAAAATTATTTAAATAAAACAGTGATGGAACAGTGTAGCAGCAGAGAATCTATTGACACCGCTAAATTTTAACTGTATTCTTTGTCTTATTTCAGGACAGAATTTCTGAATTTTTTTTAACCCGATGAATACTATTAAAATTTAGTGGTGGCAATCGCACAACTGCTGCGCCACTGTTCCATGACTGATAAAATTAAAAAGTCCGAATATTTTTAAATTCAGCAATTTAAAAAATTTAGCACAGGTATAAATAAAATATAAAAATTTTAAAAGCAAAAAATTGTTTAAAACATATTTTAAACGTTCAAATAATTCAGAAAAAATCCATATTAACTGTTTGCCCTTTCCAAATACTCACTAGATGGCACCCAAAAAGAAGATATAAACGTTTATTAAAATTTGAAATAAAAAAGAAAAAAACCTTTCAATTCCTGAATAATTCTTCTAATGGTTTGGTTTGTGTTTACGACGGCCAATTATCAACACGTGGGATATAGGCCCTGGGACGCGGGTGCCCTTCGTGGGGGTCTTTTTAAGGGAACCTAACCCGTATTTACGCATGGGAATCCACGGTTTCGAAGAAAACCACGAAAACTCCGAAACGGTTAGACCGACGGACGCGATTGGGTTCGAACCCAGCACCTCCCGTGTACCAGCTTCGAGAGCAGAACCTCTCAGCCACTGGCGGGGTAATTCTTCTAATGATAAGATGAAAAAAGTTCCCTATTATTTAAAAAAATGGCCAGTAGATGTCAGCAATAAACAAAAAAATATTGGTTCTATATTGAAATTCCACATTTTCTGTGTCTTAAAAAAATATACTCTAAAAATTACCACTGCGCCAAAAAATAAAATAAGCCTAAAAATGACCAAAAAAAAAAGGAATTTTCCTTTAATTAAATCCATATGAAAAAAAATTTTAATAATAAAAATATTAAAGTTCCGCCAGAGAGATTCGAACCCACAATCTTTTGCATAGAAGACGAATCTAAACTATGGACACTCAGCGATATATGCTGATATTAAGATTATATTTTGAAATAAAAAAAGAATGAACTCGTTTAATTAAAAATATATATAAGACTTTTTCAAAATTTTATGAATTTGGGTATGTCAGGGGGTATTCAGCGCTATGTAAAAAAAAAAAAAAAAATCACGTCATAACTTAGGTATTTTCCGAGTACGAGGCTGTGACGGACGAACAGACAGAGAAGTGAGACTATAAGGGTTTCGTGAGATGCACGAAACACTAAAAATCGTCTTCCACAGGGGATTCAGGAAAAATCCTTAGTTCCTCATTGACTTGGGTTAATTATTTTAAATCCCCCCCCCCCAAAAAAAAAAAAAAAAAGTTTTGTATTTTTTTTTCAAAATCATGAGAGAAAAAGAAAACCTGGGTAATTAAATTTGATAATCCAGGGCAGGGGACTCATGACCCATCTATATTCCGTATAATTTCAATTGCATTCTCAAAGGCATCGATACCCTCTCCAAAAGGGCCGGATCCAGAAAATCGTTTTTTTTTTTTGGGGGGGGGGGGGGGAGACCGAGTGACATATAATCAAAGAAAGGATGAATCCGAGTAAAAAAAATACTGAAACTCACAGCATATTTTATGAAAGGTTACAACAGAGGGGTGACCGGGGGATCCTCTACCAGCTCTAATTATGCTGTTTTTCGAGGCCTTTGGCGAATTTTGCGTTTTTAACCAATCCTTTGACGAAATTCCCGTTTTTCCGTGGTCATTTGACAAAATAGACGTCATTCCGCGATCCTGTGATGCAATTCGCGTTTTTTCACAATCCTTTGACGAAGTTCACGTTTATTTCGTGATCCTTTGGCGAAATTAGTGTTTTATCCGCGATCCTGTTGCAAAATTCGAGCTTTTTCCGGGATCCTGTGACAAATTTCGCGTTTTTTCGTAATTATTTGACGAAATTCGCGTTTTTTTCGCGATCCTTTGACGAAATTCGCATTTTTCGGTATCCTTTGGCGAAATTCGCATTTTTTCCGCGATACTGTGACAAAATTTGCTTTTTTCCGCGATCCTCCGACAAAATTCACGTTTTTTCCACGATCCTGCGACAAAATTCACATTTTTTTGCAGTCCTTTGACGAAATTCGGGTTTTTTTAGTGATTCTTTTGCGACATTCGCGTTTTTCCGAGCTTCTTTGACGAAATTCGCGTTTTCCCTGCAATTCTTTGACGAAATTTGCGTTTTTTCCGCGATCCTGCGACAAAATTAGTTAGTGTCTTTTCCGCGATCTTGTGACAAAATTCACGTTTTTTTGTCCTTTGACGAGATTCGCGTTTTTTCGCGATACTTTGACGAGATTCGCGTTTTTTCGTGATCCTTTGACAAAATTCGCTTTTTTACGACCCATTAGCGAATTTAGTGTTTTATCCGCGATCCTGTGCGAAAATTCGTACTTTTTCGCAATTATCTGACGAAATTCGCGTTTTCCGCAATTATCTGATGAAATTTGCGTTTTCTCCGCAATACTTTAACAAAATTTGGGTTTTTTCGCGATCCTGACAAAACGCGCGTCTCTTCCGCGATCCTGTGACAAAATTTACCTTTTTCGCGGTCCTTTGACGCAATTCGCTTTTTCCCGAAATTCGCGTTTTTTTCCGCGATCCTGTTACAAAATTCGCGTTTTTCAGCGATCCTGTGATAAAATTCGCGTTTTTCCTTAAACCTGTGACAAAATTCGTGGTTTTTCGCGGTCCTTTGACAAAATTCGCATTTTTTTCGTGATCTTTGGCAAAATTTCCGCTTTTCCGATCTCCTTTGACGAAATTCGCATTTTCCGAGATTTTTTGACGAAATTCGCGTTTATCCCACGATCCTGTGACAAAATTCATGTTTTTTCGCGGTCCTTTGACGAAATTCGCGATCCTTTGACAAAATTTGCGTTTATTTCCTAATCATTTGGCGAAATTCGCTTTTTTACGATTTTTAAACGAAATTAGTGTTTAATCCGCGATCCCGTTGCAAAATTTGCATTTTTTCCGCGATCCTGTGAAGAAATTCGCGTTTTTTTCGCGATCCTTTGACGAAATTCGCGTTTTTGGGGTATCCTTTGGCGAAATTCACGTTTTTTCTTGCGACCATTTAACGAAATTCCCTTTTTTGCGATCCTTTGACGAAATTCGCGCTTTTTCCGCGATCCTGTGACAAAATTCGCGGTCTTTTGACGAAATTCGCATTTTTTCGTGATCCTTTGGAGAAATTCACTTATTTACGAGATGTTTTCTTTGGGGGGAGGGGGATGATCCTCCCCCCTCCGTAGGTGACAGGACAAAATCCTTTTTTGTTCATAAATTACCGGAGCATCAGTGAGGCTTTCTGTTGACACCCGAAAACTTTTGGGCTTCCGTAAAAACTGCTATAAAAAAGTTGGAGTTACATTTTTTTGCCCCCCCCCCCCCTCCCGTGGATCCTTGCCTGCTCTCCACTTCATCCTTTCAATGTCATGACAGCAGTCTGTCAGTCAAATGCATTGTTACCAAAATTATTGATCTAAGCCTCTGTTCAGAAGGAAAAAGTGCTCCCTCTCCTTTAACTCCTTGAGGACGAGCGACCCGTAAGGTGCCCAGAATCCGTGATTATTCTCACCAGTAAATTTTTATTGTAAATTTTGCCTTGTTTAATCCGAGCATTTTTCAAATTCAATTAGGTAAAAATTTGTTTTGAAAAACCAGTGATAAAAGATTAAAAATTCTGTAAAAGACGCTCGTCCCGAAGGAGTTAAAAGCAATAACTGGCCGTTCTTTTCCAACTGTTCTGTGGTTATGGACAAAAGAAAGGGGAGTCTCAACAATAGAAAGACGCAGAGGTGGGTTTGACGGAAAAATTTCTGACTAGTTCGGATCATTCAAAAGCAAAAAAAAATTGAACAGCACTGCCTAATCGCAGAAAAGACAATGACAGTTGAAGAATATGTCTATTTGGACCTTAAGACAAGGAACAGGAAAATAATCTTGTGAAGGCAATTTAAAATATATATAGTACAATTAGGTAATAAATAAAATCACAGTATTAGTTTTAGGAACAGTTAATTAACAATTCACTTTATGAGACACAACACAGAGTTGTAATTCTAGCAAAGATAAAAGCAGTTCTGTCCACATTGCAGCAACTTTTTAACTTACATGGTGTGAAAAGTTTTGTTTGGTCCATTACTGATTGCTATGCATTTGCCCAACAGTACAATTTTCCATGCAATTTGCAGTAAACAAAAATTATTGGTGATATTAATAATGTCAGCTTAATCTTATTATTATAATAACCTATTATTTAACATTATTTCAACCAGCATCAAATAACACCTTTTAAAATTTTGATTTATGGTTATTTAAGTTACTTTTTAAATTAAAATAATCACAAATCCTTTTTAATACTCTGAATGCTTGACTAATGATTGTCTTAGTTTAAGAATTACAAATAATACAACCACAAATCAAAATATCAGAAGGTGTCATTTGACACTGATATAAATAGTGTTGACATTTTGCATTTATAAAGAAAATACAATATGTACAATAATTTAAAGACAAAGTAAATTATAGCAATTTCTATTTTATGCTGTTAGATTAATCTGCAAGCTTTTGCGTCAATTGATTGTACCCCACCCCACATTATGAACCTTCTTCCAACCACAGAATAGCAGTGCATGCTGTTGAGTGAACGAAGTCAAAACTAAGTTGTCATCAGGGCTTAATTTGCGCCGAAGCCCAGCTCCTGTACTTCTCTGTCTTTATTAAATATTGGTCGGAATTCACCGGAGCTCAAATACAGGGCTCCGGAGCCCAGTGCAAAAGCACTTCAAAAAAAACAAAGCCAAAATTACCCTTTCCTTTCATTCCCATCTCCAAACTTTTGCATTCTTTTTCACCAAAACTCTTATATGTGACGTAACACACGTAGGAAATGGAGATAAAACAGACTCAATTTTTATAACAGTTTTTAGGCTTGAACTCAATCAAGCTCAATCTGTCTTGCATTCAAAATTTTATTTATTCATGTATAGGAAAAAAAAAAAACCTTTTTCTCCTTCAAAACTATGTATTTAAACTACTATTTCAAATAATTTTAATGCTATTTTGATCAAAATAAAGGGAAAACAGAAATAGTGTTTTTCCATTTTAGTGATATTTGCAAATTTATGTTGGCGATGTGTTGATACGGCGCTACTCAAGAGACTAACAATGAATTTCTTTCAGTTCGATTTTCTTTTGTGACAGTAGGATAATTTTTAATTGGTGGCTTTTATTTAGATATGTAACCTGAAAAGAATATTTTCTGTTTTTAGCCAACGAGAATCGGCTTGAGGTTTTGTTTATTTGAGATTTTTGTCTACTATTGCGCACGAGTACAAAAATCACATTAGTGATTTTTCTATTTATTTCGTATCATGAACGCTGCCCATGTTAAGTTAAGGTTTTGCTCCGCACATTTACGGACTCACTTTCATTTGTACCTAGATATAATTGCCATGTATTGTTATTCTGATAGAAAGTAACCAAGCAGTGTTTCGCCTTTTAAAAAAAAGCATAGAATCTTTCAGATGACGGTGTCAAATTTTTAATTTAATCTGATTTTCGGGGACTTACCACAAAAGACTGTTATGCAGAAGGAATCGATTATAGTTTAAGATATGCAACTTTTATAGGAAATTGAAAAACATTGTTCCATTCTTCAGCATATAGATGTTAATTTCAGTAAATTTCATTAAAATGCATAACTGCGAACTATCTCCCTTTTTTTTGTTAACACTATATCCGAATCATAATCCTTACCATATTTAATTGCAGAACTCTGAAATTAATTACCAATAAAGTTAGGCAAAGATTACTATTCGGAAGGAGTGATAACTAAAAAGTGGAATAGTTGACAGCTAAGTACATGTTGATAGATATATTTAAAATTTTTATTTTGCTAAAAAAATAAAATGCTTTAAATTTTGCAACTAAATATACGAAATATAAATATGCAGATTGGAGTGACAAGGGGGAGGGACGGTACAGTTGTTAGTACCGGTACCGCAGAATATTAGGGCTCCGGTACTTTTTTTGGTTAGATATTAAGCCCTGGATGTCATCCATTTATACCAAGGTCCAAAAGAATATGCAGTTTTAGGCATTTGATGCCTTCATATATTTGAAATATCTCCACTTGAAATTAATATTTTTAACTTTTTTTTTTTATTGTTCTTAAAGGTTGTCTCTTTTTTCCATAGTTCTCAAAATATTTCTAAAATATATACTTAATTTTATATAAAGTGTTCATAAAATATTAAATTAAGCATAGATTTTAGAAATTTTTTGAAAATTAAGGAAAAAAGCAATATCTTTTAAGAAGAGTACAAAGAAAAAAGCAATTAAAAAACATTAATTTCCTGAGGAGATATTTTAAATATACAAATGCATTCCATCCCCATAGACTTAGCATTAGTGAGGGGAATTCAGAAGCTGAGTGACTATCAGCATCAGCCTTAAGCACAAGTTAACTGAATGCTTAGATGTATCAAGATATGATATTAGGTATGTGTTAATTATCTGAAAAAGTAATCAAATTTAATTGATGCTCTTTTTTTATTTTAAGAAAACTATTTTACATTTTATAGATTATATTAAGGATGGAAGGGATAATATGGCATACTTCCCAACATTCAACTAAACTTCCATAAAATGTGAGTTAAATTGACCCAGGTTCTACGCCAGAAAACTTATTTGATGTATCATTATACATTTAAAATCATATTTCTCTATGAAATCTATTTGAATTAATTTCTTTAGTAAATTTCTGGTACGAAACCAGTTTAACCTGGGTCAATTTAACTCGCATTTTACGGAAGTTTAAGGGAAAGTTGGCAAGTATGATATGGTGAAATGTATCATTATATATTATCATGGAATATTATTAATTACACTCTTTCTGGAAAGAAAAAAAAAATTGCATGCATCAGATTTGAAGTTTTATCTTATCTATAACAGTATTTTATGATTCATTACTAATTTTTGTACTAAACCATAAATTTTATTGTTCACCTGTACAAGGTACAACCACACATTGTACAGCTAAACTATACAAGTTGGCAGTTATGCAAACTTAACCAGCACTAATTTATGTCAAGGTCTAATTGAATTTGAAGTTTGATGAAATTCTAAGTCTCGAAATGTAGTTATCGTGGAGAAATGCATCATAGCACTCAAGTGTTGTAATAAGCAACAATTTATGTCAATGTCTAACTGAATCTGAAGTTTAATTAAATTTCGAACATTAGTTATTGAGACAGAGCTTAGATAAAATTTGTCAGATGCAGCCTATCATTAAAAAAGTGTATAGGGTATTGTTGAACAAGTTGGTAGCTATGCAAACCTAATCAGTACCAATTTATGTCAAGATCTAACTGAAGTTGAAGTTTGATGAAATTTTATGTATTAACTCTTGCAGTACTAAGATCAAAACGTTATTTAAATGGATATGATGGGGTCATTTTGACCACATATGTAATTTCAATGTTTAGGCCAGAAAACTGATCAAAAGATAAAATATTGACATAATACTGAACTGGCAATCAAGATTTATTAGAAAGGAGAAAATATAATCTCCACAATACAGTAGACTCTAAAATCCACACATCACCACAGATTCAAATGTAGGGGCAAAATTACAAATTTTTTAGTTTTATATCATTCTGTATGTATTTTAATACCTATGCAATTCTCGATAATACGACTGAATGTGTTTTTCATGGAGGAAGTATAAATTTATTTGTGAAAAAAGTCAAGATATCACTGGTAATCACAATCTCTTTACTGATATATATTATATATATGTATTAATCAAGCTTTTTTGGTTATTAAGACTGGCTAAACTTGAAATAAAACTTCTTTACTTTATGATTTTGATGTGAAATAACAGGTTACCTTTACGAGGAAAGTTTCATCGAATAATTCAAGGAAAATGTATCTCATCTTTATTATGCATATTTAATTATACATTATTTTTTACTTGACCCCTTACTTTTTATCATTTTAATTTATTACTTTACTTAATTATTTTAATATTTTACTATATTGCAAGCATTCATTAAAATTTTGATTGCATTATTACATTCAAATTTACTGTTTAAAAAATGTAAACAAAGCAATGACCAGAATCTGCAAAATTCTAAAATCCACACAACCTCTAGTCCCAAGCTGTGCAGATTTGAGGAAGTCTACTGTATTACAAATATTTAAAGTAGCACAAAAACTCAAGTAGAAAAAAGTTTAAAAAACAATAACGTTTTATAAGAAGTTCAAATTGGCACCATCTTAGTACTGTGAGGGTTAAGTCTTAAAATATAGTTATCATGGAAGAATGCATCATAAGCAGTGCCACCTTACACTCAAACCTAATTTATGTTAAATCTAACTGAATTTGAACTGTAATTAAATTTTGTACATTAGTTATTGAGATAGAGATATGGTAAAAATTGTCAGATGCAGGCTAACATTTAAAAATAAATAGTGTATGGTACCTTGTATGGTTGAACAAGACTATAGATTTTGTGCAGAAATTATTAATGAATCATAAATTAATCATATCGTATTCAGACAGACCAAAACATAAAAAAAAAAAAAACTCATGTCACAAATTTTCACAATTCCAGTACTTTTACTTATTAGTACTTATTTTTTGTATGTATATATATAAAAAAAAAATCCTAACCAAATTATTTTGTAAAAATCAAGTTATATATTTTTTTATAAATACTTGGTCATGATATAGGATGTTATTTATATGGAAGTTTTATAAATCATTGACATCACATAAGCAATTACTCATTAAATATGGAGATTTTCCCTCTCTAACAGAAGGGAACATACACAATATGTATAAAAAATTAAAGGCATACTAAAAGCAACCAATGAAAAAAAGGGGCAGGATACTTGTTCATGTTCAGCAATTATTTTATGAGGAAATATATTAGTAATAAGTTTAACAATTTAAGGGAGAAAAAAAGCACAAAATTTCTTAATATGATAAATAGTCACATTAATTTTTAATGATTTTATGAACTGCCAATCGTAAAAATACAATTAAATGACAACATGATTTAATAATCTTCTGTTTTATATCTAAAGTAATAAAGTTGACTTTTTGCAAGATCTTGGATATTTGATTTGGACGGTGACTGTGGTAAGGAGAAGTTTTTTTTCAAGAAATTTTCTGGGTACAACTAAATGCAAATGTCTTCTTTTTTTCAAGCAAGGTGCATTTTGCCAATTTAAAAAGACAGGACATTGTGCCTTTAAAAAATGACAAACTGAAAATAAGTAATTTGTTAAACATCTAAATGTAAACTTACACACATGTATGTGCATGCTAATCAAACCTCTTATGAGAATAAATTACACCCATTCATTCATACAGAGTAAATATAATAGCCATTTAAATCTGAAATCCTCAAAATTTTAAATAGAAGCATTATTATCACTTGGTAGGGATTTTTAGCATTTAAATTTCAACTTAAAAAAAAAAAAAAAAAAAAAAAATTGCCGCCTTTTCATTTTTCAATCTTTAAACGATTTCTCTATTTGGAATTTGATAAGTTCAAAAGTAAAAGAAACAGTTATTCCACTTCTGCTGCAGAAGTTCTTGCTGAGCTTATTTTAAAACAATAGTTCTTTTTCTCTTACACATTTTTTTTACAATACCTCTTAAGTAGATGTCATTCTTTCATTGTTCTTTAGCTCGAATTTGATAAATTTATTATTGCAAAAATATAACAAAATAAACAGTATTCTTTTAATTGCAGAAAATTATTATATTTGAATGTTTATTTTATGTAAAAGAATGAATAATTTGATTATTTAAAGGAAATTATGACATTTCAAATTAGACTTAAACTTAATTTTAAAATTAAATGCTCTTTATGCCAGATAAAAACATGCTTTTTAAAAACTTACAATAGTACTTAATTTTTTACAAGCATAAATTTTATGATTTTAATCGGTTTTTTTTTTCTTTAAGTGATCTGATGAAAGTCATTGACACCCTACCTGTGACGTCACATGAATCTTGTACATAAGAAAATAAGTTTTAAAATATGATGTAATTTTTACAATTAAATAAATTTTACACAAAAAAATTTAGTTTTAAGTTTTCTTTTTCAAAATTTACATGTAAACATATTCAATTAAAAATAGTGTTTAAAAACACTAAGAAAATGGTTTTAAATGTAATGTTTATAATTTTCACCATTTATTGCTTTTTGTATGCAATAACTTACTTTAAAGTTTCTTTTCTATTTTAATATTCACGTGTAACTGTATTTTTCAATTGAAAATTTTTTGTAAATATTATTTGTGCTTTTTTAATAAGTGACAACAGTAGGTGAAAAGATGATTTTTCAAAATATGAAATCTATTGAAATAGTGCAATTTTGAGTAAAAAATTTAAAAACAAAAAAATTAGATAAATTAAAAAATGATCGCACACTGTCCACTGTAAAATAGTCAAGTACAGTGTTGAATTCAGACACTTTTCTCAAGGAGGGATATTTTATAGATCCGGTGGAGAAATTGCACTTTTGCCCATTAAAAAACATAAAATTTGAAACTCAGCGGCGAGGGTACATCTCAATGTTCCAGGGAGGAACGTCCTTTTCCCTTTCATTCAACAGTGGTCAAGTATTAAGCTTGTGAAAGATGGTTAAATTTGTTATGCATAGATTTTGATCCTATAAAACTTCTTTAACAGATCAATTTTGATATTAAATAGCGTTCTTTGATTTAAGAACTGTATGTTTATCAACATTTCACTATAAAACTACCAGTTTTCATATTTTTATATGCAATAATTTCTATAATTATGTGGTGAGAAAGTCAAACACCTACAATAAATCCAACTATGATAATAGTGCTGGGATAATATGCAAGATATTATTATTATAATAATTATAAAGATTATTATGCAAGATATGCTATGATAATAGTGCAAGGATTATTATAATTTTTTTTTTTTAGAATTGAAGATAGCTATTTCATCCAACAATACACGAATCTACTTACCTATATACGCATATGAAATGCAAGATTTACCACACCATCCTCTGATACAATCCAATTTTTTAATTTGATTCCCCACTGGAGGAATTTCTGCCACCCAAAAATGCTGAACAAAGCTTACTATCCAAAATAAAAGCAAAATTGCATTCTCAAAGAAAATCTAGAGTCAAGAAAGAAAATTTTATCTTCTTTTTAAAGTTGTCATACAAGATTATTCAGCTAGGGCTAAATTAATCTCTGCAGTACCCACTGCCATGCAGCACTGTCTTTGACCCTAATCCTATCAGTGATTGCTTTACCATCTATAATAGTTATTCCTGCCTTAAGTTATAAAATTTTCATAAAAGGTCAAAAAGATTTAATAAAATAAAGAAAGCTTGAAAACTACATTGAAACAATGCATAAAATCAAGAGAAGAGCATTATTATGTGTAAAAAAAAAAAAAAAAAAAAGGCAGATAATTATTTTACTTTGAAAAAAAAAAAAAAATATTTTTTTAAAAGGACACACTGAAAACAAAATACTCAGAATTTTTGAAATGTGTATTTATATTTGAACTATTTAATTATTCACATTCATTCATTAAGAATCAATAATAAATGCATTTTTTGGTCTGATGTTACCTTTGTAAAGATTATTAGCAGAGCAACTCATAATTAGCTAAATACGAAGCATTTCATTAATATATTAAATGGTTTAACACAAAAATACTTGATTTACATGTATTATAATGAAATCTCCGAAAAAAAAAAAGCTTGTGTTCTACCAGAATTCTGTATTATAACTCTTCAGGTATTTTTATTATTATAAATATTGTTTATAAACAGGACAAAACAAAAAAAATTACTTAATGAAGTATTAAAAATGAAATGCTAGGGTTTTTTTAAGGAAACATTTCTCTCAGGATTTTTTTTTTTTTTTTTTTAAGAGAAGAGCAATAGAACATACCATGACAATAGCCTATATACTAAAAACCACAATACAGTAGACTCCCTTAAATCCGCGAACGCCTAAAATCCGCGTATTTTTTCAGATGTAAACAATGAAATTTACTGTTAAGTTGCAAGAACAAAATTCAAGATGTCGCCGAAATCGGCAACTACCGCAATGTTTTTTTTACTAAATTTTTTGTTAATCATTCTCTTATTACAGCTGATTTATTACTAAATAAATTTACATTACTTTTGATTGTGATATAAATTAGCATGTCTATATCAAAAATTCCAGGGTTCAAAATGGAAAAATCCACGAAATGGAACGCTATGTTAAAATTATTGTTCGCGTAATTTTTTTTTTAATTATAGACAAATTTATTTCTAAACATACAAAGCAGTATAACAAAATCATTCAGGACTCTAAATAACAATGAAAAAAATTACAGTGAGCGCAATAAGCTATATAATCTGATAAAAGCATTAACACTGCTCTCCTTGCTATCACTAGATGGCAGCATAGGACTTTTGGAATCAAATTGAATCGATTTCATTCATAATATTTTTATTTTACATAATTTTTTTAATAATTGCTTACTTTTAAATTAATAAATTATTTTAATATTTTAATGTTTCACTTTATTGTAAGTATTCATTATAATTTCCCTTGCTTAACTACCAATCAAATTAATGTTAAAAAATGTAAACAAATCAATGACCAGAAATCCGCAAAATTCTAAAATCTGCACAACCTCTGGTCCCAAGCTGTGCGGATTTGAGGGAGTCTACTGTATCATGAAATAAAATTATACCTTGAGATAATGCTGAAGTAGGATGTTGGATTAGAAATAAAGTCGCCTATTCCAATCTCTGCACGAAATTCCATCTTTTTCCGTTTCACAGCTAACATCTATAGAATCAAGTGTAATCGAGAAAGTATTGTCAGTGATATGATGTGAAATATCAAACCATATAGCAAAGACAATACACATTCAATCAATATGCTGCGAGTTACTGGTGCTGATAATGGTAATGGTGGTTGGCAGGAAGTGTCACTGTAAAGAGAAAAGAAAAACATAAAAAAAAAACATAGATTTCATAAATTACAGTCTATTAAAAATACAGTCCATGAATATTTAAAAAGTGACGTTGCGATAGCATTATATTATATTAATAATACAAATTATTTTCTTATATGTAAGAAAAGTGCTTTAAAAAAGCTTTGCACACTACTAAATGATCAGGGTGACATAATAATTACATTTTTAATAGAAGAAAAAGCAGCATTTATAAATACCGCATTTTCTGTCGTGTTTGCCATTTTTTTTTCTTATGCTACGATCATTTCGACCGATGTATAAGTTTGCGAAAAGCACTTTTCGAACTGCGTTTTATATACTACAATCGTAAATAATAAATATTTTAAAACTTACTTTATTCAAATTACTACAATCTCTAAGCTAATCAGCAGACGCAGAGTGAGATGAAATGCACAGAGGAACGCAACACTACATACGGAGGGATAGGGAAATGAGAATGACAAATCGCCAAGAGGTAACGCGTTCAAAGGGTTACTTGCTACTTGTATTGTAGAAAAAGCGATTACGCCAAACCAGATATGCTGCCAAGATGCCAAGAGGTTACTAGATGTCGTCACGTGACCCTCTCTCAGGCGCATGCGTATTAGGTGGAGCCAAGCGCATTTTAGGGTTCCCCTTTAAACTTACCTGTTTAGAAACACGACAAGACACAGGACGCCAATGCAAGAATGAATCGTTGATTTTTACATTATGATTCAATGAAAATGATTCATTCATTCATATGAAAACTATTAGTTTCGAGAGTTTTTTTGTTGAATATCGTTGGCGTGATATTTTATATTTTTATAGTTGGTATATATTATTTAACCCCTAATAGCACGTTAGTATTCAAAATAATATTTTTATGTTATTTCTTATGCTGTGTCGGATTATATTCGTTTTCAATATGTAATCTAACAGATTATTAGCACGGAACAGATGTCCAGCCATTGACACAATGTTAACAAGGCGTTATCAAAAGTATTTTTTCACAAAAATTGCCCCATTCAAGAAACAAACGAACAAAAAGGAGTCATTTTTAAAATAGTAGCTTTTTTTTTTTTTTTTTTTCTACTGTGGTTGTATATTCTGAAACTAAACGCGTTATAGTTTAAAAAGCTTTTAAATTATAGAAAAAAAGAACGCTTTGTATTGAAGTATTTTCACGGACGCATATATGGCTTTCAGGTATGGGGTGCTGAAAATCAATGCTTTCAAAATATTTAGACGACACATTCATAGAGGCATTGGTGTGTGTGTGGGGGGTGGGTGACGAATCTCAGTTTACTTACCATGAACAAAAGAATGTTCCGCTCATGTTGATACTTTTATTACGTCAATACATAATATAATTGAATAATCTTTTTCTTATTTTACGGCCATCCATCTGTATTTAATTTGTTGTATAGAAAAGTATTGTTTTTAATTTGAAATTTTTATAAGAAAAATCAAAAACCAGAATTTCAGAAATATATGTAATACTTTATTCACCCGATCGAATATTTATAGAAAAGATCATCTGGGTAAAATTGGGGCTCCTTCGCAAAATTCCATTTCGAAGCTTGTTTTCTTTTTCGCTTAGATCTTGTATATTCCTGCGGCTGTCATCTTGGAATTTTTTATGTTTCTTGGCGATCTTTATCGATATGGCAACCACGATGAGTGACGTGTTTTGGCAACCCTGTTTTTCCGCAAGGTAGTGTATTGATCACTTCACTCCTGGATTTAACTGCTGCTAATACGTGACGCTGTTTTTCTCTTGTGATTTTGCCCACTTGCTTTGATACCAGGTTGTATCTTTCTATCTTTTTATTTTTATCTTAAATTTATTTGATTGAGTATGGCTTCTGTAGTAAGTTTACCCGCTGTTGCTGATGTAATTAAGAAATAAGAGCAGGAGATTTTGAAGGAAAAAGGAGGTTTGTTTAGAGTGTCTAGTCATAGGCCTATTTTGGGAAATGAAGGTGATGCTAGCAGGTATTTTGTGCTTGAGCTTTTTCGGA
Organism: Maratus speciosus; assembly: GCA_963932465.1. Taxonomy (NCBI): domain Eukaryota; kingdom Metazoa; phylum Arthropoda; class Arachnida; order Araneae; family Salticidae; genus Maratus; species Maratus speciosus. The sequence goes on from OZ010794.1 coordinate 85,170,021, forward strand.
TTAAGGTATGTTAATAAATTTATGAATATTTTGTTGTAATGTTTTATATTAGCCGTTTATTGTATATTTCTCATACATGTGGGCCTTATGAGTTTCGCATATTTTTGAGATTGCTGCACAACTAGTTTGCTGAATCCAGTGATTTTTTTTTCTGCTGCACAACTAGTAGTTTTCTGAATCCAGTGATTTTTTTTTCTGTTTATGAACGCATAGCGTTCATTTAGCATATTTACGTGCATTTACTGACTGCCGCTTTAAGGAGTTTCCTGCGTTTTTCAGATTGCTGCAGAACTATGTTGCTGTATTCAGTGATATATATATATATTTTTTTTTTCATGAATGCAAAGCGTTCATACTTCTGTAAATTAGAAATGAACACCAGTTTCTGATTTTAAATTATTAATTTTGATTGATTTGGTGTTAATTTTTTCTTTAATCTCGGTTTTCTTACATTTTTTTTTTGTTAAGCTTAACATGTGCATGTTTTCTTTAATATTTACATTTTATTTTCATTAAGCCTAACATGCGCATAAATTGCTACTTGGTGACATTTACTACTTGGTGGATTTTCACGCCAAGAAAAAATCCAAGATGGCAGCCATGGGAATATATGCTTTTATATGAACTTTTTTTTTATCAGAGTTCTTTGAAATGAAAGATAGGGGGGGGGGGGATTTTAAAGATTAGATTCCTAACCATTTAAATATAATCAACACACGGTTCAAAGAGAATAGGCTGTCTTAAATGTTTCTTGGATAATCTCTGAAAAATTTACTGTATACCTACATAAAAAGGCACCACTATTACTCAATAGGGATTACATTTCTAACTATTAAATCTGCTGATCAAGGATTAATCTAGTCTCATTTTTATACTGAATTTTATTTAATTTCTTTTTTAATGATAGACATCATTTATCAATTAATAATTAGTATTAAACATAAAATTAGTCATTAAAAAACAGAAAATTTACTTTAGTTAATAATAAACTTTCAACATTTAATTTTAAGTTACAGTAACCCTTATTAATTATTGTTATTAATTTATTTTTTTTTGCTTTTTTTAATTAAACTGCATAGTTAATATTATATTATATAATTATATGAAAATCGCATAGATATAACATATTTATGTTCCATGATATTTATATTATATTCATTCTTGAGGGTATAACAAACTGTAAGAAATAAAACTATCATCGTTCATATCGTTTATTACTAAAAGCCGTCAATGATGTTTTATATCCATATTTAATAAATTTACACTAAATTACATAGACAATTCATATTTAAAAAATGCATACTAGATAATGTTTTTATTATTTTGGTTTGCTTTTATACTATTTATGATTTTTAATGATGTTTTGTATTTATTAAATGTACATTAAATTATTGTTTTGAACATAATTGATATTTGACAGTAACAAAGTTTTCAATAGAGAATCATTTTCAGTGATCTATTTACCTGTCCTGGAAAATATGCAAGTACCAAAATTTCTTATTATATGAGGTGAGCAGAGCGTTCCTCAACCCTTCGTTATATTGTAGTTTGATTATTGTGTACTACTTAGTTATCCCATCGACCTAAAATCTATCACCAAACTATAGGATTAAATGCCAATAATGGTTGATCGTAAATGTCACATTCATTTGACTTTAAGCAAGTTACACGTGTTTATGTCATCAAGTGATTTTTATTTTGACATTTTATTTGTATTTTATTAATATTATACTAATTTATTTGTTCTTCCGTTATTTAAAATAAAAATTATGTTAATTTGGCGATTTATATAATTTGGCGAAATAGGTCGACGGGATAACTAAGTAGTACCGATTATTGTAACTACAATTTAAAATCTATTAAATCTTGTATAAAAATAATTAAAGTATTGTTGGGAGACTCCCCCACCAAACATTCACAAATGCTGTTACAGTTGGCAAATTTGTTTAAAACTTGAATAAAAAATATAATATGCTTTCTATTTCTGATACACTTGACAAAAGTTATAAATCTACTTAGGAATATATTGTTAAACTTTTTACAAATGCAAACTATATTACATGTTCTAATTGTGGTAACTTGGCAAAATTATAAAACTAGTTGGCAAACGTCGAGAACTATTTATTTTTACTTCTCAATGAGTTGGTAAATAATGAAATTTGACTTGGCAATTTAAAGTCCTATCCCCCCCCCCCCCCCCAATAAAATGTCTTAGCGATGGCCAACGTACTTTGTTTATCAATATGACATTACTTTTTCCTTGTTTTATATATGTACTTTTTTTCGTTGAATTGCATTATTATTGATTAATTTAATAAAATTATGGTATTTTTTCACATTAGGGGCTTTGACGTTTTTTAAAAGGGGTTGGCTTAATTCAACTTCAGAAAGTAAGATTTGTTGACAAATGATATAAAGAGCTAGGTAAACAAATCTAATGAACATTATGCTTGCTTATATTTTCATTTATGTATAAATATCTAAGCATCCTATTTATATTATTGATTTTTGTATACAGTAGACTGTCTTAAATCTGCATTGCTTTGGGACCACAGGCTGTGCAGATTTTAGAATTTTGTGGATGTCTAGTCACTATTTTGTTTAAATTTTTTGGTACTGCTTGATTATCCTGTTGCCCAAAAAAAATATCACCAAACTATAAGATTAAATGCCAATAATGGATTGTATAATGTAAATGTCACATTCCCTTAACTTTAAACATGATGCACATGTTTGTTACATCATGAAATGATTTTTAATTCAACTTTTTATTTTTATTTTAATGGCTGTTTTACTACTTCTTTTTTTTATCTTTAGCTCAATTTTTCTAAGATATTATAATACAAAATGTCAAACTTTTTATAACTAATCTTCATTATTTTTTATAGAAATATTATTCATACATTCACATAGAGTTATGTCGTCTGTGATTCCAATTGTTAAACTGTTGTCTATAATATGTTATAAGATTGGTGCAAAAAAAAAAAAAAAAAGGTGGTGATATTCAAAAAATTTTGTCGCTCATTAGTACCAAGATAACACAAAAGTACCTAGAATTTTGTGAATATGTATTACTATTTCTTTAACCATTGACATCACCTTGTTGAGGTTACATCACACAATTGGAACCATTGTTCATTCTGCATAAAAAGAAGCAAGTCGACATTTAAATTTTTGGAGTCATTCACTGAGTTGGCTATTTAAAAAAACTACATAAGTCAGTTTCAAAATATTTTTATGGATCTATACAAAATATTTCTACTCACAAATTCTATACTTTTTTAACAATTTTTTTTTATGCTAACAACTGCGTTTATCTGTTAACTTAATATTTTGATTATCAGTTAATTATTTTATGGCATTCAAAACTGAAAAATAAAACAAACGAAAAACTGTATTTACATATTGTCCAATCCAGGTCATATACAACTGTGCTTAGCATTGCATCAATAATACTAATTATACCAACTTTTATTTATTTTTTAATTACATTGGTGCATTGCACTTCTAATGTATATTGAATTAAGGCTTTAGGACTAATGTTATATTGTTTACCTTTTCTTATATTGTTTGGGATTTTTCTTCTTCATATTATTTACTATTTATTAATTTTACTAAACTGATGTTATTTACCATTTTTAAGACTGCCGTGTATTTAATAATCATATGTCAAATGATTACTTTGAGCTTGAGTGCTATGATAAATAAGATTCGCAACTATCAGCCGTTTTTGACAATCTTATCTCCTGGGCTCGATAACACTTAAGTGCAAAAACAACTTTCGGACTTGTTCTGTTTCTGCTGGGAATGACTTGATGAGTCTATCTTTTGTATGATGTCATGGCATAAATCTTTAATGTCTGCATCTTAAGAGGCCTTTTTCATTCACACAAAAGTGCCTTGTAAATGTTAATCCTATGGGAGAGGTTTTTTTTATATCTCATTTGCATTTCCATATTTTAAGTGATTTTTTTTTCATTCAATAGCTGAGGTCGATATCTCTACAAAGGCCATTTTTTTTATTAGGACTTTTAGGAATTTTTTTATGCTCACTTTCAGAACCAGTTTCGAAAGTGAAAGTATCCTCATGGTAAAACCTGCTGCCAAAATATAAAAAAGAAAGAAAACTTATACGTTAAGCATAGAGTGTGAAACACTTTCCAACACTTCTTGAATGCTTTAACAAAACTTCTTTATTTAGGGAAATACAATAACTAAGTAAACATTTTAGAAAACGCATAAAACATTTAAAAAACTGATTTCAGCAGTTACCGTCCATAGCCAAATTCCATTCAAACTAAAACACTCTTAAAACTATTGAAATCACATTTCCAAAAATTATCATCCACAGACAGCCATGTTTCCAATTCTTTGCTTGACCCTGTATATCATTTTATCTATTTTCTACAAACATTTCTTAGTAAAGTAAATGCAGTTCAGTGTAAAAATGCATAACTCATTTGAAAACCACTTTTAAGCAATTAGCGCTCATTCCCAGTAACTCTTACAAATTGTATGTATATAACCCTGTATATGAATTATAGCATTTATACACACCATATAATAAGCATAGGTATAGTGAATCATAAAAGCACATATAATTAAAAATGCATTTCCAGCAATCATCGCTAATGCACAGTACTTTTGCATACAATATAGTATCTGAAATCTTTTGTGTGCCCCTGTAAATGGAGCATTATAGCTCTTCATATTGTACAAGAAATAACTTATAGTAAACCTCAGTGACGTATATCAATTTCCTTATATATGAAATAGTTTAACATAATTAAAATATGCCGAGCAATTCCCTCCCCCCCATATCATTATGTAACAGAATTCTTTTGTGTGGTCCTGTAAATGAATAATAACTATTCTTTGCACCACATATTCTACAGAATACATATTTTAGTGCAACTGATAAATGCCTATCAATTTTATTATGTTTGAAAGTGTGTAACATCATTAAAAATCATTTGAAATTATTTTTTCCCATTGGCCGTAATATAACGGAATTCTTTTGACTGTCCCTGTAAATGAACTAAACATGCTACAAACTTCATTTGAAATAGGGATTGTGCTGTGGTAAAGGTTAATGACATGGAAAATTTTCAGGGCAATCCGAGTATATTTACGTGAGTTAGATCGCGGACAGACAGCCAGACAAACTGGAGTCATAAACACTTTTCAACTTTGTTGGAAAGAGTTAAAAATGCACTTTCAGCAATCACCTTTAATATACAGTGCTTATGATGCAGTATTTTATCAGAAATGTTTTGCGTGTCTCTGTAAATGCTATGCATTTCATATTACAGAAAGTAACTTGTAGTAAACCTCAGCAACATACATCAATTTCATTATATATGCAACAGTTTAACATAATTAAAATATGCTGCAAAAATGTTTCCTCCTGTACCATTATTTGACGGAATTATTTTGTGTGCCCCTGTACATAAATAATAAATACGCATTGCACCTCATATTCTAAATAATGCATATTTTAGTGTGCATAAATGTATATATAAATTTCATTATTTTCGAAAGGATGTAACGACATTAAAATGCACATGAAACTATTTTTTCCCATTGGCAGCAATAATGTTAAGGATAACATTTGTGTGTCCATGTAAATGTTATGCACTCCATATTATACAGGAAGTAACTTATAGTAAACCTCAGCAACATATAACAATTTCATTATATATGGAATAGTTTAACGTAATTAAAATACGCCGCAAACAATTCCTCCACCCCTATATCATTATGTAACGGAATTCCTTTGTGTGGCCCTGTAAATGAACAACTATTTTTTGCACCACATATTCCAAAGAATGCCTATTTTAGTGCCCTTCATAAATGCATATCAATTTTATTATGTTTGAATAATGGTGTAACATCATTCAAACATAAAATAAACTGTACAGGCTTCATTTGAAATAGACATCGTGTTATGGTAAACATAAAAACATCCAAATATATAAGGGTCGAAGTCATAAACACTTTTCAACTATGTTGGAAAGTGTTAAGTTAAAATGTGCCTTTGTAGGTCTACCCAATGCAAAAAAAAAAAAAAAATTATTTTTAAATATTGAAATGCAAACGAGATATTTTATAAAAATTTCTCCCATAGGATTAACATTAGCAAGGTGATGTTTTCGTGTGAGTGAAGGTAGCCTCATAAGAAGTAAATAGATTTCTTTTAGAATACTTCCTAATAATAGTGTTTCTAGTTGCCGAAACGTCAGTGAAGGCTTACTGTGGAGACACGAAAAGTTTTGATTTCCGTTTGTCTGTCTGTCCGTCTGTCTGTCTGTCTGTCTGTTCCGCGATAACTGCCGCAAAAAGGATCCGATCAGCTTGAAATTAATTGGGCATATTCGTGAGATACCCGGACGTAGCTGTATAGTTTTTGGTTAAATTTCGTTCATTCGTTCGGAAAATATGGAAGATTTTATTTTTCTTTATAATGCTTTTCTACGGCAAGTCAGACGATTTTCAAATTTCGATTAGTTGAAAGAAAATGGCACGTTTGATTAATGGATTTAAATGTCAAATTATGGATACTAAAATTCCAAATAAGGGTTTTTAATTATTCCTATTATATTGAAGTTTTATCAATATATCTATCAGATTTTTTTATTTACGTGTATAATGTTTTGAGGACATTTATACATGTATTCCAATAATATAAAGAATTTTTAAATTAATTTCCTTGTTTTACATGATACATATTTCTTTTTTTTTTCCTTTTCTTCGTTGCCTAGCGACTGTTATTCGTAGCCTATCATTGCGTCAAATATGAATGAAGTTAGTAAATTACGTTAATTTTGTTGCAGGTACTATTAAAAGGCTATCACAAAAAATATTTTATCGCGCCAAATCGATGCAATTTATGCAATTAACAGTGGACACGATAATGAATTATTTTCCAGTAGATTTATAGATCTCCATATATGCATATTTTGGGGGGCTTTTAATATGTTATTGCTATCGCATGGATTAGGATGTTTAAACTAATGTTTAACCATGCTAAAAAAAAGTACAGTTAAAGGCATGTAAATCCTTTTTAACACTTTCCAACATGGATGAAAAGTATTTATGACTTCAGTTTTTCTATCTGTCGCCTGCCGTGTTTCTCTACGTGCTCTAACTCACGTAAATATAGTCGGGATTACATGTAATTGATATACGTTATCGAGGTTTGCCAAAGTATGTTTGGTATTAAAAATGAAGAGTGTAGCATTCATAGCTTAATTACAGGGGCATTCAAAACTATTCCGTTACATTATAGTGTTTGGGAAAAATCGTCTGCGGTGTATTTTAATAATGTTACACAATTTTAAACGTAATGAAATTTATATACTTTATTAAGGTGCACTAGAACCTGGTTACTATAAAATATGTTATGTGTAGCACTTACAGCATGAGTACAGGGAACTCAAAAGTATTCATAATATTACAATCTTTGAAGAAAATCCTTTTGTGGCGTTTTTTAATGATGTTACTCTGTTACAAAATAATAAAATTGATATGTATTTTTGAAACATTTTTGTAGTATATGGGGTGCAAAGCATATGTTTTTTTCAGGGTCACACAAAAGTGGTCAATAAAAATGTGGTCTACGGGGAAAAAAAAACTCTTCACAGCTTATTTTAACACATTAGCGACTGGAAACGAGAATTCTCGTTTTTATTCAGAATACATCATTGACTAAGGGAGTGACTTCTACCTTACAGAAAAGACATTTATATTGTGTTGTCCATATTTTTTATAGATTGTAAGATATTATATATTACATCCGTACATTGAAAGATATTTACTGCTGCATAAACATGAAAAGCATATCTCAGAAACCAATTTCCGAGACACTTTCAGAAGAGGGGGGAGCTTCTACTGTTTTTAAACCCAGATTTAATTAAATTCTCTGTCGTCAGTGCGTTAATTGTGTTGCACTAATTCAAACATTATGAAATTAAATTACATTACTGTGGTTGACTACAAGAAGCTTGAATATGATTTGTAATCGTATTTATCGTTCATTTATAGGGTCACATAAAAAATTTCGGATACAGTTCTGGTCTATTAGGGATGATTGCTGAAGAGCATTTTCGATTATGGTGTGCGTTTTAACGTTAAGTAAATTTGTGCTTAATAAGTAGTGCTTAAATATTGTATAGACCATGTACAGGGATACACAAATGAATTCGTAAGTATAAATGAAAATGAGCGCGAATTGCTTCAGTGGGATTTTTTTTTTTTTTTTTTTTGAGTTATGTATTTCCCAGCCCAATTACATTTAGTATACTAACAAATGTTTGCAGAATTTAAATAGAACCATATACAGGACTCCGCAGAAACTGGATACATGGTGCACACTATGCATACTAATCCCCGGAAATGTGATATGAGCAGTTTTAAGAGGGTTTTTTGTCTGCATTAAATTTAAATGCTATAGACGACACGTAAAAATCTTCCTGTAATATACAGGGCTGTAGAAAAGAATTCATGTACGTTTCCGTCTATTGGTAGAATTTACTAAAGGACATTAACACAATTAATTGATAATTACAAATGTAAATTAAATTACACTACGAAGGGGTTCAGGGGGGCAGAGCTCCCCTGAAGAAATCTACTTTATTATCTAAAAATTACCAGAATAAGTAGCTCATGTGATTTTCAGAATACCATTACATAACAAGGGGTTTAATTTAACGTTTCTAATGTTAGAAACCTTCGAAATATTTTTTCGTTTTATAAATGTTTATGTAATTTCAAAACTTTAAATTTCGTTTTTTGTAGAAAGATTAATATTACTCAAAGGGTGCTAAACACAATGAATTATAGAGCTGACGTTGAGGCTCCTGATCTGCAGATTTACTAGTTGCCGAAACGTCAGTGAAGGCTTACTGTGGAGACACGAAATGTTTTGGTTCTGTTAGTCTGTCTGTTCTACAATAACTGCCGTAAAAAGCATCCGATTAGCTTGAAATTAAGTGGGCATATTCATGAGATTCCCGGACGTAGCTGTATAGTTTTTAGTTAAATTTGGTTCATTCGTTCGGAAAATATGGAAGATTATATTTTGCTCCATAATGCTTTCTACGACAAGTCAGACGATTTTCAAATTTCCATTTGTTGAAAGAAAATGGCACGTTTGATTAATGGATTTAAATATTAAATTATGGATACTAAAGTTTCCAAATAAGGATTTTAAATTATTCCTAATATTTTGAATTTGTGAAAATATATTTGTGAGATTTTTTAATTTACGTGTATAATTTTTTGTGGAAATTTATACATGTATTCCAATAATATAAAGCATTTTTAAAAATAATTTTCTTATTTTACATGATACGTATTTCATTTTCTTTTCTTTTCCTTTACTCCGTTGCCTAGCGACTATTATTCGTTGCCTATCATAGCGTGAAATATGAATGAAGTTAGTAAAAATTACACTAATTTAAATTGTAGATACTATTAAAAAGCTATCACAAAAATATTTTATATCGCCAAATCGATGCAATTTATGCAATTAACAGTGGGCACGATAATGACTGATTTTCCAGTAGATTTATAGATCTCTAGATATGCCTATTTTGGGGGGCTTTTAATATGTTATTGCTATCGCATGGATTAGGATGTATATTTAAACTAATGTTTCACCATGCTATAAGTGAAAAAGTACAGTTAAAGGCATATAAAGGCTTTTTTAACACTTTCCAACGTAGATGAAAAGTGTTTACAGCTTCAGTTTGTCTATCTGTCGCCTGCCGTGTGTCTCTACGCGCGTAAATATACTCGGGATTACGTGTGTGTAATTGATATACGTTATTGAGGTTTGCCAAAGTATGTTCGATATTTAAAATGAAGTGTGTAGCATTCATAGCTCAATTACAGGGGCACTCAAAACTATTTCGTTACATTATAGTCTTTGGGAAAAATCATCGGCGGTGTATTTTAATAATGTTACATAATTTTAAACGTAATGAAAATTATATACATTATTAAGGTGCCCTAGAACCTGGTTACTCTAAAATATGTTATGTGTAGCACTTACAGCATACGTACAGGGAACTCAAAAGTATTCATAATATTACAATATTTCAAGAAAATCCTTTTGTGGCGTTTTTTAATGATGTTACTCTGTTACAAAATAATAAAATTGATATGTATTTTTGAATCAGTTTTGTAGTATATGGTGTACAAAGCATATATTTTTTTCAGCGTCACGCAAAAGTGGTCGATTAAAATATGATCGACGGGAAAAAACACTTCATAGCTTATTTTAACTCATTGGCGACAGGAAACAAGAATTCTCGTTTTTATTCAGAATACATCATTGGCTAACGGGGTGATTTCTACCTTACAGAAAAGTAATTTATATCGTGTTGTCAATATTTTTTATAGATTGCAAGACGTTACATATTACATCCGTACATTGAAAGATATTTATACTGCTACATAAACATGAAAAACATATCCCAGAAACCGTTTTCCGAAAGACTTTCAGAAGAAGGAGGAGCTTCTACTGTTTTTAAACCCAGATTTAATAAAAAATTGCCTGTCGTCAGTGTGTTAATTGTGTTGCACTAATTCAAACATTATGAAATTAAAATACATTACTGTGGTTCACTACAAGAATCTTGAATATGATTGCCGTTGAATATTATTTGTGTCACATTTATCGTTCATTTATAGGGCCACATAAAATATTTCGGATACAGTTTTGGTTTATTGGGGATGATTGCTGAAGAGCGTTTTAATCATGGTATGCGTTTTAATGTTAACTAAATTTTTGCTTACTATGTGGTGCGTAAAAATTATATAGATGTATATACAGGGTTACGCAAGGGAATCCTAAGTATTAATAAAAATAAGCGCGAATTTCTTCCGTGTTTTTTTTTTAAATTTGAGTTATGCATTTTCAAGCTCAGCTACATTTAGTATACTAACAGATGTTTGCAGAATTTAAATAGAATCATATACAGGGCTCTTCAAAAACTGGATACACGGTGCTCACTGCTGGGCAACATATAACAATATGTTCCTGCACCATGTTGGTTAAATCAAAGTAAAATTGCGTAATTTGTTATTTCTGTTTGTATAAATATTTTTTTATAAAATATAATTATGAGTGTAAAATTATAATGTTTATATATTTAAGTAAAATAGGAGTGTAAGTTCATACAAAAATTATTAAGTTGATTTTAAATATTAAATATATATTTTTAAAAAAAAATTATTGTATTGTAAAATGAATGTATAATGTTGAATATAGTTCTGATCTCAGATAACAACAATAGCCAGACGCCACGGTGTCGTTTTATGACAAGCTAGTGGAAAGTGGTGTATAATTAGAAATCGTAAAATAATAAAAATGTTGGAATAAATTTATGGCCTTAATAAAAGTGTTGGGATAAATTTATGGCTTTTCAGACCACCCAAACTTTAAGGCATATAATAATATTAAAGTATATGTAAGGGGCCATTTTCAGACTGTTAGCTAATAGGTCTATCTAGGGATAATGCAAAATCTTCTCACATCCAATAAGGGAGGACTAGACAAACAGTTCCACCCACTGCAAGAGTTGTGCCAGAAGAAAAAGGTTTGAAAAAGAGAGTCTAAAAAAGATGTCGAAGACGCAGGAGCTCTCCTGAAAGCCCATACAATGAATCCAAGAAGCCCTAGTAATGCCCAGGCGAGATGGACATATCGGAGTGAGCCTAAGCAAGCCTAATTGAGGATGTCTTCCTGATGTTGAAATAAAGGATTGTTCTACTGCGGTCCGTAGCTATGCATCCTGCCATCCCGAATTCGCCGCTCTGATAAGAAGCTGAATCCAGATGACATTTGGATATGATCCTTAGCAACGCGACAACTATGAATTTGATGAATAAAGGCCACCATCCCGTATATGATATAAGGTATTACCTTAATCTTTTTCTTTTACCACTTTAAATTATATGAGAAATTATAAATATCCTTTTATGATATTTTATGGTAGAGAGCAATCTGAGATCCAACAAAACCAATAATTAAATATAATTAAGGTAATTTAAAAATGAAAGAGAATTATTCTTTTTTGCAAAAAGAAAAATATAGAATAATAAGAGTAAATGAAAACATTGTCTTTTTTTTTAAAGATTAAATATACATGAAATAAGGAGAAGCAAACAAGGGTGTTGCTTTCTTTTTTTTTTTTTTTTGAATTAATATTATGTGTTTCTGTATATAGTTGTGTTCAATGTAAATAAAATATTTAATCAAGTTTTAAAAAGTTTCTGTAATTATTTAATTGATAATGTTTAAGGTGTGTCAACTTATTTTTACAGCTTAAATTTTAGTTTAATTCATAAGTGGAAGAGTTCGTCTAAATAATTCACAACGCAAACTCTTAATTTTATTCGTAATTAATTAAATTTAATAGTTACAGTTTTACGCGGATTATAATTTAATTTTAATAATAATTCGCGTTGCTCTTCTACTAGAATTACGTAATTACGATCACTTATGTTATTTCAATTTATCTAAGGTATATAAAATTATATACCAATTTACTATGAGGTTACTTGGATGATTTGGACCAATTAACAATTTTGGATATAAATTAAATAGGAAATAAACAAATGTAATTATCTGTCCAGCACTCACTATGCATAGTAATTCCCGGATATGTGATATCAGCAGTTTTAAGAAGTTTTTTGTCTGCATTAAATTTAAATGTAATATGTGGCGCGTAAAAATCTTCACTGTACAGGGTTGTAGAGAAGAATTCGTGTACGTTTCCGTCTATTGGTAGAAATTACTAAAGGACATTAACATAATCAATTGAAAATTACAAATGTAAATTAAAGTACACTACGGGGGTACCGGGGGGACAGAGCCCCTGAAGAAATGTACTTTATTATCTAAAAATTACCAGAATAAGTAGCTCTTGAGAATTTCAGAATACCATTACATAACAGCGTGTTTAATTTAACGCTTCTAATGCCTGAAACCTTCGAAATATATTTCTGTTTTATAAATGTTTATGTAATTTAAAAACTTTAAATTTCATTTTTATAGAAAGATTAATATTACTCAAAGTGTGAACAAGGAGTTGCAGAGCTGAGGTTGAGGCTTCTGATCTGCAGATTTACTAGTTTATGTTATCTCTTATTTAAACATTAATGTTATTGACTGAGCTTAATCATTAATAGATCCGATGAGACGTGACATTTTGTTATTTGTATTGATAGGTTTGTGTTTACATATTTTATCATTATTTTTACATAAATCTCTAAAGAAATTAACGAACTTTTAATAACTAGTCTTAATTATTTTTTGTCAAAATATTTTAATTTAATCATTCATTCACCTTCATATCTGTCGTTGCAATGTTATGATGATAATATAACCATCCTTAGATCAATAATAAATCACCAAAACATGAAACTGAAACATTAATCATCACAAACAATAACATTTGTGAATTCCTACCCCAATAAATTTAACTATAAATCAATAAGTAATCATCAAATGTGTTGCAACTTCAAATCTAAATTCTATTTATCCCAAAATGTATGTTGTGAAGCATAGCAGAAGAAGATATGCGCTGGATATTATGATGCAAAAATATACTTTAATTAAAACTTTTAAAAATCAATGATTTACAAAGCAAGGAAAAAGCATCTTGGCGCCGACAACATTCAAATGTATACCAACTCTCTCTGTCGATCTCCAAAACCTCGGAGAAGAGTTGTTTTGGTTCGTCTCAGAAATCGTCTGCCGATTAAAACGATCGAATAAATAAATTTATTGTCTTTTGCTTTGCCACACAACTCCCCCCGCCAGTCTCACACAACCAGTGGGAGACGATAATGAGCTTTTCTTCCAGCTGTACGTCGAAGAAGCAAGTTCTTTTTCTGACAAAAGAAAAGCAGGTTTTAACTTATCAATATTTATAAGTTTTTCTTGGCTATGAATGAGAAGTATAAAGTCCTTTTCCAGTCTCTTTACAACCTGGAACGGTCCCTCATAAGTAGGTTGTAGAGCACTCTTGAAAGGACCTCTACGGAGAAAAACGTGGCTGCAGTTATTTAGTTCTTTTAGAACATAGATCTTTTGCTGTCCGTGCCTTAAAGGTTTAACGGGTCTCAAAGCGCAATTTGGTGGGTCTAACAAGAATGAATCTTCATACAACTGTCCCGGAAGCCGTAAGGTGGTTCCATATGTTAAATCAGCTGCAAAAGCACCAAGATCTTCACGTACTGTATTTCGGAGACCTAGCAAAACTAGAGGAATAGCTTCGAGCCAATCAACTTTATGGCTTATTAAGGCCTGTTTTAAAGGTCGATGAAGTCGCTTCACCAAACCATTTAACTGTGGTGTATACAAAGCAGTCAGCTAGATTTGTGCCAAGTAGCCTTGTCAAAGTCTTGAAAAGTATGGACTCGAACTGTCTACCCCTACGTATGTTATCCTCTGAGGTGCACCAAAACGAAAAATCCATATCTGCACAAAAGCCTGAGCAACAGTTTCAGCAGTTATATCTCCTATAGGTACAGCCTCTGGCCAACTAGTAAACCTATCAATCATCGTTAGACAATATCTGAATCCACGTACTAAAGGCAAAGGACCAATTATACCCAGGTGTATATACGCAAATCTCTCATCTAGGACTAGAAATCGTATCAAAGGAGATTTAGTATGCAAGTGTACCTTTGTCTTTTGACAGGGAATGCATGCTCTACACCACACAGCAACGTTCTTATTTAGTCCTGGCCAAATGTACTTTGAACATATTAGCTGCCTAGTTGCCCGTATTGCTGGATGCGACAATCCATGCATTGACTCAAATACCTTTTTTAGAACCTGAGGGACATAAAACCTATTTACCTCATCAGAAATTTCACAATACAATAACATTTATCATCCGGCATTTGTACTTTAGCTAATTTCCCGCAAAACGCAACCTTTCCATCCAAAAAAGCCTTTAGCTCCCCATCTTCCGTTTCCAACTTTGCCCACAACTCTGAATCAGCAACAGTCGAAAACTGAATCTCACAAATTTTCGATAAACTATGAGCTACAAAATTTCCTTTACCTGGAAAATAACTTATATCTGTGATAAACTGCGATATAAAATCTAATTGCCGAAGCCTTCTAGGGGAACATTTTTATTGTTTCTGGTGGTATACAAAAATTAAGGGTTTATGATCCACGTACAACGCAAATACACAGCCTCCAACATATGCTTACAATATTGGATCGCCGAATATCCCGCTAATAATTCCTAGTCATATGTTGAATAATTGCACTGCGCAGGGATAACTTACGGGAGAAAAATCCAAGTTGTTTTGGACCATCAGAGAAACTTCTTGTAACAACCCACCCATAGCATAATTACTGCAATCGGTTATAAGTGCAAGTTCCACATCTTGAGAAGGGTGATAAAGTACAGTCGCGGTAGCCTTAGCATCTTTAACTTGTTCAAAACTACTTTCAGCATCCGCATCCCACTGTATTTCTCTTTTATCTCTTTTTCTGCCCCATTTAAGAACCTATTCAGCGGTCCCAAAATTGTTGCTATATGCGGTACAAAACGATGATAATAATTTACCGTACCCAAAAATCTCCTCAGATCGCTAACAGTCTTTGGTTTTGGAAAATTAACAATCGCTTTTACTTTATCTTTGTGTGGAACACAGCCCCGACTATTCATAGTTTGGCCGAGAAAATCTATAGTTTCTTTACTAAACTAATTATAACCCCGTAATCTAGAAATCGCCTAAAAACTTCCTTCGAGAGCTGCATGTGCTTCGCGTGAATTTCACCCGCAATTAACATGTCATCGAGATAAGGAAAGCAAAAATCTAAACCACGAAGGACCTCATTTGTGAAGCGTTGAAACATATGCGCCGCAGAGGATAAGCCAAAGTTTAAAAGTAGAAATTCCAATAAACCAAAAGAAGTTATAATAGCGATTTTCGGGATATTGGGAGGATGGACTGGAATTTGATGGTATGGCCGGACTAGATCCACTTTCGGAACTATTATTTTTACCTTTTAACAAATAAGTAAAACCCAGATTGGGAGGAATAGGGTACCTGACTTGCATTGTAATTCGATTAAGTGCTCTATAAATCCCTGTTGGTCTACAATCTGACGCACCCTTAGGAGACATATGCAATGGACCGCCCAGTTACTTTTAGAGGATCTACAAATGCCTTTCTCCAGCATATAATCAAATTCCTGTTTAGCTATTTGAGTTGCGGTGGATGTAACCGACGACCTCTAACCGTAACAGATGGCCCAACAGTAGGGATAAAATGCACTGTATCATGTTTTATAGCTCGATTGCCCGTATTGTTCAGTTGAGTAATCTCCTTATACTTTTTTAGTATTTCGATATATTCAGAATCACCAAGAATAGTCTTAACATCTGGGATATCACAAAGACTTGCGCAACCATGAGCAGTAATATTAGTCACCGGGTCTAATAAAGAACGCTTTTTTAAATCAAACAATAAAGCAAAATGTTGCGAAAAATCGGCACCAATAATCGGTTTAGTGACATCAGCTATGATGAACGGCCATTGCAATTTGCGTTTCAATCCAAGATCAAAAGTCAACAGCTTAGTATCATAAATGCAGATTTTAGTACCATTAGCAGCGTACAATGTGAAATTATTCTTACTGCTATCCTTAACCAAAAACGACCTAGGAAAATATGAAACATCACTACCAGTGTCTATCAAAAAACTGGATTGCGTAATTTTATGTAACATAAAGTCTGCGACTCAAGCCCATACTTGCAGTAGCCGCCGCTACTCCCGCGACCGTTATTTTTTTTTGTTTTTTCGCGCCTTTTCCCTAAATCGAAAATGATACCAACATAGCCATCTGTCTTTACGTGCTCTGTCCTTCCAAAAAAGACTGTTTATTGGACAAAGGAGGAGCAGTGTTAAACTATTCTTCACGGCTAAGGATGTTTTTCTTCTGTTTACCGGCGGCTGACGTCACATGGGTAAAGTCCATTTAAGCTGATTGATCTGCACCTATTCAGACCCGCGCAAATCCAGAGAATTAACACTAACCTGCATGCATTCGCAAATCTTATCTGCCATTTCCGCCGATTTACTTAAGGGGTCAGGTCACCTTTGAACCGTCCAAAAATCGATTTTTTTAAAAATAGCTTATAATTAAATATGATTCTTAAGAAACATTTAAAAGCAAACCCCATACGAAAATTCACATTAGAAGAGAAATTATGTGTAAAACACTTTAAGCTTTTGCTATATGATCAACGGGTGATTCAATCTTTAAAGCCAGTTTTCTCAAAACAGCGATTTTGATCATTGCGCGCACGATTTCTAAAAAACGGTTATCTAGAATTTCACGAAATTTCTGGTGGATGTATTAAACGTACATAAGCACAAAATGACCTATTATTATGTTTCTCAAGTAAGAAGTTTAGAATTCACGACTACTTTTATATAAAAAAAATCTCGATATTTCGAATTTCTTTTTTTTTTTAAATTTTTCTCGGGATCTGCAAGTTTTATTTTTTTCCATTGTAGGTCATTTTGAAAACACATTATATCTGCACTCATTAAAAAAATCTTGGCTTCTTTCAGCCATTCAAATTGAAAAAATCATGCGCGCAATGCATGCAAGAATAATTCTTTCGTAAAAATTGTATTATCTTTAAAAATAAATTTAAAAAACTATATGTGTGTATACCTTTTTAACACCTTTAATTGATAAAATAAATCGTTCCTGACATGTGCTTTCAATTTTATAATTAAAAGTTAATTAGTTAAAGAGTGACTGCAATTCTTACAGAGGTCTTTTTTCCATGTACTTTATTGGTTCAAAGGGTACCTGACCCCTTAAACCCTCAGAACTAACCGACAAAATTGTTTGCACCGTCACCGGTAATCTACGAAGCCATATAGTTTTCAAAAAATCATCGTCTACATGACTCTCACTTAATTCTCTCATTTTACGCAACAACATTCAGGGGGACCTATCACCCAGCAATCTTCATCATCTTATCATCTTCAAGCAATGTCTTTACTTTCCGATTCTGCGAAACTTCAAATTCCGATAATAACCTTGTTTTAAGAGCACTATACAGATCCTCCGGCGGTGTACAAAGAATATCTGTTGCAAACGATAATGTTTCTGCATCCAAATGAAGCCACCAAATGATCAAATTTAGTTTGTTCGACGGATATTCCTGCTAATCTTAAACTAGCGTCTAACTGCACAAAAAATAACTTAGGCCAGAAATTAGAAACTTTTACAGACACTCTACCACATCCTGTAATTACATTTCCATCCGCATTAGACACAGTTGGAATATCGTCAGGCATTCTTTACAGTAACAAAAGATTAATAAAATGTAACAGAAATATCAAAATTCAGAACAAAACCAAATAGTCACTGAAAATATGAAACAATTTAAAATAATGAACAACCACCACCTCAGAGGATAAATGTAAACGGGAGATAAACATTCGAAAATCTCATACCTGTTTATGAAAACTATAGCTTTACAGTTTTGCAGAGAAATACTTTATGAAGTTATTATTCCAAATCTAGCATTCAAACGTGTAAAACGGGTCACCAGTTTTTGTAGTGAAGCATAGCAGAAGGTATGCGCTGGACATTATGATGCAAAAATATACTTTAATTAAAACTTTTAAAAATCAATTATTTACAAAGCAAGTAATAAACATCTGGGCGCCGACAACATTCGAATGTACACCAACCCTCTCTGTTGATCTCCAAAACCTCGGAGATGAGATTTGAGACGAGATTGTCAAGACAAAAATCTACATATGCCCAAAATTCACACATCATCGCAGATGTGAGCAACTTTCCATTCAGTTGTAGGGGCAAAATTACAGGTTATTTTAGTTTTATATCATATATTTTAATATGTAATTCTTGGTACAATATAGGATCTGTTATCTAGAATGCTTGGGGGATTTGAGATTCTGGATAAGGGTTTTCTTTTTTCATAATTCAGAACACTTTACTATAAGTATAATATATGTAAATACATAATTACAAATTTGTTAATTTAATAACTTATTTACACAAAATAAAAAACATTCTAAATTACAATTCAAATTTAAAAAAAAATTACATTAACGTATAAAACTTGAGAGCAGAATCCTTTGATTTGGATTTTTAGAATTTTTTTTTAAATATGGGTTCCTTATAGTACATCTCTTGCACTAATTTATTCTGTATACTAACATGTTTTGCTGTTCATGGAAGTAGCATATTTGTTGCATTCTACAAATCAGTTGTTCAGTTGAAAAATATCAGTAGCTCATTTGAAATTTTATACCCACCTCATTCTGCTGGTCATCATCATTACTTTCATTAGACATATCATTTGCCAATATGTCACAAATCTCACTGCCAATCATCTGAGGATTTACAGGAGTATCATTGTATTGAAGCATAGCAGAAGAAGGTATTATGATGCAAAAATATACTTTATCACAAATCATTTTTATTTTATTTTATTTTTTTTATTATGTTATTATTTTTATTCATTTTTATTTTAACACATTATTTTAATTTAATTTTTTCTTTGTTTTTCTTTTTATACGTTTACAGTGATATACAGGTATGCTTATACATTTAGTATTCGCATACTTTACTGATTTAAATGAAGAGAAAAGTTAATAAAATATCGCTATTATATATGAAATAACTTTATATCAAATTACACTAAGAAATACTACTTAACAGTGTTTATTAATAGCTTTTTGTTTCAAAATCGATTCAACAGTAATATGGTCTTCTTGCATTGCCCCCTTACACGGAGATAAGCAGTACTTCTTATAAGCAGAAAAGGTGGACAATATTATTCCCCATTTTTTGCTAGTAAATACAACAAGTATAATTTCAAACCTGGTTTCTCTTACAACGAATTATATACCGGATGTCCCAAAAATGACTGATGGATTTTAAAATTAAATAACTTGCAAATGGTGACATATATAAAAGAAATTCTTGAGGGAGGGTTATGTATGATGAGAGGAGTTTTTCTTACTGTGATTCTTTATTTTAGTTCGAATTTCGAACAATAGTTGCCGCTGAGAGCAATAGATGGTCAGACCAGACCTGATTTTTGGTACTTCGGGATCCATTCAATACTTTTTAATCTCCTTTTTTCGCATGGAAGGAGAGAGTGGCTGAAAAATCAAGCCTGGATTTGGCGGCTATTGTTTGCAGCGCCATCTATTGACGCTATTTGTAACTAAAACTGAGAATTGCAGCATAAAACTCTTGAAATCTTACATAACACTCCTGCAAGATTTTTTTTAATATTTGTCACCATTTGCAAGTTATTGAATTAAAAATCCATCGGTTATTTTTGGGACAACCGGTATGTGGTAGAAGAATAGGAATGGGAAAAAACAAATAAAATATTCTATCTTTTGAAGTGAAATGATTTTATAATCATTTAATAGATTTAATGATAACTTTGTATTAACATAAAAATAAATAACAGACTAAAAAAATTACAGAAAAAAATGATAACAGACTATACTAATTTTTAAAAAATACCAAAAAATGAAAATTTTGGTTGGATCAAAAATGATAATGATATCGAAAGAAACATCCCCCTCCCTTCTAGAGATATCTTATGATATCAAGTGCCAGACACTCCCTAAAGTCATAACATTATATATGTACAGCCCCTATCTCATAAACTCCAGGGAAATATGTAAGTGGAATAGGATCAATATTTCTTCCTATAATATGTATCTGTATATCTATACTCAAGTTAAGTCATACCTAAGGATATATAATGTGATAATTTAATGGATGAATTTTGTACTGTTTAAGAAAATGAAAATTGTAAAATCTACTATTTAATTTGCAGTTAAAGTTTAGTGCAGTTTATTTAAAAATGCACTGTTTATTATTTTTGTTTCTCTTTTTAGATTCAAAGGTAGATAAAACTTTCTTGCTGAAGATGAATAAGTCATTTCCTTGGAGGAAAATAGCGACAATCTCTTTATACTGATACTTTAAAGAAGTTTCTATTATCGTACGAAAAAAAACTTTTCCACTTGAGTAAATGTCATCGATTATAGAAAAAAATTTTTCCTCTGTTGAACAGCACTTTGTTCCTCAAAATGAAGATAAAGGAAAACATTCCTCCACTGATTCAAGAAAGAAACCTTTTATTTGTGAAGTATGTTCCAAAACTTTTCCTAAGATTAGTGATCTAAAAAAACATTTCTTGATTCACACAGGACAGAAACCCTTTGTTTGTGAAATATGTTTCAAAGGATTTTCCCTGAATGGTAATTTAAGAAAACATCTCTCGACTCATACTGGAGAGAAACTCTTTGTTTGTGAAATATGCTCCAAAAGATTTTCTCAGAAAGGTCATCTAAGAAGACATCTCTTGTCTCATACTGGAGGGAAACCCTTTGCTTGTGAAGTATGTTCCAAAGGATTTTCTGATAAGAATAATCTAAGAAGCCATCTCTTGACTCATACTGGAGAGAAACTCTTTGTTTGTGAAATATGTTCCAAAGGATTTTCTCAACATTGTAATCTAGAAAGACATCTTGTAATTCATACAGGGGAAAAATCCTTTATTTGTGAAACGTGTTCGAAACCATTTTCTGATAAGAGCCATCTAAGAAGCCATCTTTTGACTCACACAGGTGAAAAACCTTTTGTTTGTGAAATATGTTCCAAGGGATTCTCTCAGAATAGTAATCTAAAGAGACATCTTATGGCTCATACAGGTGAAAAACCCTTTGTTTGTGAAACATGTTCCAAAGGATTTTCTCATAATGGTTACCTAAGACGCCATCTCTTGACTCATACTGGAGAGAAACCCTTCGTTTGTGAAATATGTTCCAAAGGGTTTGCTCAGGATAGTACTCTAAGAAATCATCTGAGAACCATTCATACAGAAGAAAGACCTTTTTCGTGTGAAGTATGATCCAAATCATTTACTACAAATAGTAGTCTAAGAACACATCTGTTGACACATACTGGTGAGACACCCTTTATTTGTGAAATATGTTCCAAAGGTTTCAATCAGAAGCATTATCTAAGAAGACATCTCTTCACTCATACTGCAATAGAAAAACCTTTTGTTTGTGAAATATGTTCCAAAGGATTTTCTCAGGACAGTACTCTAAGAAAGCATTTTTGTCTCATACCAAATAGACACCTCCTGAAAATCTCTTTGACAATCTCTCAAAATTGAGTATGGACCCTGTATATGTTGTTGCATTTACTATTGTCGCATCTCTTATGTTTTAACATTTAGTAATAAAATAAAAAATTGTAAAATTCTTCCACATTTTCATTTTGATAATATTCAAATAACTCCGGACCTATTCATTAGATTTTAGTAAACCTTTATGTACAGCTTTTTTGCAGTTACTTTTAATTTTTATTATTTAAGTAATTTTATCGTAAAATAAAAGCTTAATCTGACCTGAAGGAATATATCGTACCTCAATATCTAATGCGATAGTAAAGGCCTTATTGAAGTAACACATTTTTAAAAATATGAGAAATGTTCTGGAAATATTTTTCTTACGAAAAAACTGGTACTTATTTGTTAAATTTTCTTCGTAAAGAATTTCCCAAGGATTTAAATGAAACATATCTCATTATCATGTAATTTTTACACCGATCATGAGCTAAGTACTTTTTTAAATATATAAATAACAAATTCAATATTTATTCAGCATGTTTGCTCGATTAATAAATAATAATTGTATAGGCTAATCAGCAGTGCACTTTGTTTGTAAGACTTATTTTCTTTTTTTCTTTTGCTTCTTGTTTGTGTTTTGTATTTTTGTATCATCGAATTCAGAAAGTTTTGCAGCACGGCAATATTATCCCTAACATCATACATTTTTTGGTGTCAACATAGATTATTGTATTATGTCAATTAAGGTTAAAACATTTATTAACTTGTTGAAAAGTCGGCAGTAAAGGATGTCGCAAAACTGGCAACATTTCGCCAGATTTGAAGTGACTTTGTTGTGGGTTGCTGAACCTGTTGCGGCACTATTTCTTCAGAAAAAAACATATTTTAGGAACTCACTGCAAAATGATTATTGTTTGGAAGAACAACAGAGAGACCACAAAAAGGTGGCTTTAAAGCATTATTTTTTAGAAAAAACATCCAGTATAAGTCTTGTCAGTGTTAGTTTAACCCTTTATGCATCGACGGTATTTAAAATAACTTGTTATAAAATTCATTTAATACATCGATTAGAAACAATACAGTTTAGAATGTGTTATACATACATTACTTTATCTTGTTCCAAAAGCATTATAGGTTGCAGAAAACAAAAATATTTTTAGAAGTATGATTTCTTTTGCCTTTGCATCTTTTCAGGTTTCTTGACATTGAAATATTGTGGGAGAAAACTTTCAGTTCGGAGATATATCTATTGTATTTGTACATTTTCTAATTATACAAAATACAAAAAAAGTTTGAAATAAAATATTTGAGAGTAGTTATAAATATTCCACAAAATCCCTTTCAGTTCAAACTTAATTTTAGTTGGTCAAAATCATTCTATTTATTAAATGATTGTCTGTGCCAATCTTCTAATCTAGTTTAAAAAATTCACGAAAAATGCTTTAGAAGATGAAATTTTCATAATTTGTGACATAAAGGATTGACAAAAGGGGCATTGATTAATTAAAAAAAATTCATTTAAAGAAAATGAAGTACACAAATTTGTTAACTATATAATGGTTGTATCTCAATCGATTTTTAGAGCAGTTATGTGTGTTTCATGCTGAATGCTTTGAGAGCAGTCTGTTGCTATTCTGCTTTTGTCTATAATCGGACAAAAATCCATGTATCAGTGCGGTTTTCATTTACATTCGTAAGTGTATCTCTTTTAAAGACTAAAATTTAAATAGGGTGGAGAAATCGTGACAAGCAGGTACTAAAAAATATTAAGAAAAAAAGAAATGTTCTTAAAGTTTTACTGTGCCATGCACATCAAAGAAAAATGCACTCTTTGTCACTTCTTTAAACTTCAACATATTCCTTTAAGAAAATATTCTTCAATGTAAATAAGCAAAAATTTTGCAAAGAAAGAATAATTGTTTTTTTTTAAACTGCCACCCTGTTTTTCTCCATTGTAGGTGTTAACTAGGCTGTAAAATTTGTTTTTAAATTTCAAAAGAATGACATCAAACGTTAAAAAAAATACCAATTGTGTTATGAAAAAAGTCTTTAGTAATTAATACATACATAAATACAGATAATTATTTATTAATTATATGTGTTTATTAAACGTGCATAATTTTATTAATCAATCCTATGTGTGGCCCAATTTGGCTGTCTGCATTTCTGACCAAAACTTGTCATTCATTCATTCATCAACGACTCAGAATAAGTATCTAATTATACGAATTTCATCTCATTAAAAAATATTTTAGGTATACATATCCCAATTTATCTTTTATAGTTTCAGACTAGAAATTTTTTATTTCTCTTAAGTCTGTAGCTTTAACGAGCACGTGAAAAGCGTCTTCAAAGTTGAGTCCTGTATGGATTACTTTCATTATAATTTCCACTAGAGTCAGTGATGGATGATAATTATAAGCACTGAAGGTCACAGCAATAACTGAAAAAGATGTCTCATTTGAACCGATGCACTTCAAATCAATGAGTCATGCTGAAAATTTCAAAAGCCGAAACGAGATTTTTGGAATAGAGATAGTTTCGGTCCGACCGAATTTTCAACCGAAACTCTGATTTTGGGTCGAAAATGAAACGAAACCTAATTTTCGGTCGATCTCTACTAATAATAAAATGTAATAATAATCTATTTTGCTTATAAACTTCAGCTGATTTCTTCACTTTCTAGCAAACCTTTTAGAATTTTGGTTGATTCTAGAACTATTGATTCAAATTGCTCAAAATTTGGTTGATCCAGTTAAAAAAATAGCCACCATTTTATATTTTAATAAATGTCTCTAAAACTATTACATTTGTGAATATTAAGATGCAAGTATGGGAGTACTAAGTTTCATAAATCTCCTAAATACGTTCTTTAACTTAATTGGAATATACGAGATGAATTTTTTTAACTGAGTAAAAAATTCCCAAGCCGGGTTTCGAATACAGAACCTTTTGAATTAAATTGCCAATGTTCTATCTATTGAGCTACGTAGGCTGATAACCGATGGGTATATCTCGCTCAGATAACCTTATTGTAACAGCATCTGTGATATTATTCTGCCCTCGTCGGATCGGACAACATTCATAGTTCGCCGACGAAGTAATAATTTTGTATTCTGCCCCTAACGTCTTGGAATTCGTTCCGACTTTCAGGGGTTGTTTTCGTCGTAATTCAGCCGACTGTTATAGGAGGCCGGAAAGCCTTTGCTCTGTCGGTTTAAGATGGCGCTTATGTATGCTGCTGTTGTATATGAGGATAGAGAGACCTATTTGTTGTTATATTTACATTTGCATTGTGTTATTAGTAATTTTTTTGTTATTACCGTTACTAGAAATAGTTTTACCTTAAATTTAATCGAAAATAATTATGAATGAAGCATAGTTTTTCAATTATTTGGCTAATACATACTTTAAAACCTGTATTGCAAAAAAAAAAAAAAAATTATATTAAAATATATTTTTGAGAGTAAAACTTATAGTAGTAATACAAAAGTGTAATTACAAGTAATTTTTGTTTAAACAATCCCTTTATTTTACTCCTATTATTATTATAAGAATAAAAATTACGTTATTGTAAATATAAAATAATTATGTGTAAAGCTTAATTTTTCAATTTTTGTCTGATAGATTTATCATAGCTTGTGTTTTAAAATTTGTATATAAAAAAAAGCTCGTATTAAAATAGTTAGTATAATAAAGTGTAAGTATTGGGTGAGTGCAAAAGTTCTACCCATTTTTTATTAAAAACAGAAAGGCGGAGAACACAAAAAGTTAAGCACCTATGAATTCACGCAAGCACCATCAATATGTATGATCTCTCCCCATCTGATTGGCAGTAAGTGAATCCCACGCCTATAAAACCCCTCTGTTTTAGATGAAAAATACTGTTGTAATGCCGTTTTTACAGTTTGCACATCATTGGAGGTTCGGCGGGCGAAGGCGTTGTGTAAAGATAAAAAAGGGTGATAAATCGAAGGCGCAAGGTCAGGGCTGTACGCCAGCTGAAGTAAAGCTTTTCAACCAAGATCCAGTAATTTTTGCCGAGTTCTTAAATCAATATGAGGCCTGGCTTTATCGTGATGAAAGAGAACCCCTCTGCGATTGCTCAGTGCTGGCCGCTTAGACGTAAGTTTTGCTCACAATCTGTCCAGTTGTTGTCAGAAGAGGTCTGCATTGATCGTTGGGCTCGGTGCGAGGACCTCCTAATTGGTTATTCCCTTGGCATCCCACCATACACTGAGCAACAATTTTTAAAATGGAGTCCTGCTGTTTAGGTCGATGGAGTACCCTGTGCAACATCGGCACACGGTCCTTCGACTCTCCACATTACGGTATAATATCCACTTCTCATCACCCCTCACAATTCGGTTCAAAAATGGTTCCTTACTGTTACAGGAAAGCAAAGAAACACAGGTGCTGGTCCTCTCTTCTCGTTGCCTTACTGTAAGTTAGTGTGGTATCCACTAATCCAGCTTGGGGATGAAGCCAAGCTCATGCATCTGTCTTTCGACTGTTGTTCTGTGTACCGAGAACGATTCCGCTAATTTTTCGACTGTTCGATGTGGGGAATTTGTTATGGCTGTGTTGAGATCCTTGTCAGAAACCACTGATAGGCGTCCAGAACGGGAATGAACTTTACAGCTCCTGTCTCTGTCCAGGAATTTCCTAAACCAACGGCAGCAGGTGCTATCGCCCACGGCATCCTCCCACTACACTTGAAAAATGCTGCGGCAAGCTAAGACAGCTGTAAAGGCTTTATCATACTCGTAAAGTAAACAATGTCTGATGTGGTCTTTCTTACTTGCCATGTTGTTTCCCGTTCAGTATGAGTTCTTCTGAGAAACGTTGTACCTATACATATTTTAGTGCTCCACGCGTTATTGGCCACTTTCGTGTCCTTGAAACATCAGCAGTAACGTCCGTACTCCACTTGATATTTACATATCTTCAAAACGGGTAGAACTTTTGCACTCACCCAATACATAAAAAACTTTTCATCATAAAATACAATTTTTAGAAGATTAAAATTTACAGTACTAATTCAAAGGAGTATTTACAAATAGTGTTTGTTTAACCCATTGAGCGTTTCACTATATTATAAAAATGTACCTTAAAAAGGCCTTGAATAGGAAAAAAAACTTGTTCGAAAAGGTAGAAGGGGTTATGTGATTTTGTAGTTGAAAAGTGCTAAGGGATTTAGTTCTTTCCCCTTCTTTCTGACACTGAATGATTGAAACGTCTGTCCACTGTCTTTTATGAGGCGTGAATGGGCGTTTAAAACTAGTTGACTAATAGCTTTCGAAAACGATTGTCTCGTTAATCCCAGACAACATCTGAAAGTATGTAACGAAATAGCAGTTTTCAGGAATACAGGTGTGTGTTCCGTGTTGCTTAGAATAATGTTTGCAAACTGTTAATGTAGTATAATTTGCTTTATATGCTATTAAATTTTATCTAAATTTGAAAAGAATTTATATCTTCGTAATAACAAGCATGTTTCATTTCCTCTAAATGCATTCTTTTTTTCTAAACAGTTTCTGTTACATAAACTTGTAAATTTTATTAATTTGTAATGATTTAATTACAAAATTAAACTGGAAGTAATCGATTTTTTAAATAAATTTACATTTTATAAAACGCACGCATAGCGATAGATCTCACTATACAACGAATCTCAATTAAACGCTTAGTACACTTTAGTTACACTTTTAGATAGGGTTATTCATCGTATCTCAATTTCAATTAATGCTAATATTATTTTTTTTCTTTTATAAATAATAATAATAATAATAATAATAATTTCTCATTATGCAAATTAGTGTAACATCTGCTTTCTTTGATTTTCTATGATATAAATCTGAGATAGCTGATATATTGTACATTATCCTGATGAATATACCAGTTGAAAATACATTAAAATATTCTAACACCCCCCCCCCTCCCCCCACCAAAAAAAAAGTGATTTATTATAAAGTATTTCAAATGCGCATTCAAAATAAATGGAAAAAACTTCTTCTAAATGATAATTCTTCTAACTTATTTTTTTTTGTGAGCAATAAAAGAATTAAAACAAATTTTAATAAGATTTTCAAAATGTGCAAATTCCTGTTTAAAAAAAGAAGAAAAAAATACAAACTGACAACCTTTTTTCCAGCCATACATAAAAAAAAAAAAAAAAAAAAAAAAAAAAAAACAGGCGGATTTTTGGATCTTATAATTTAGCTTCCAGATAACAAATTTGAATTTTTATTAATTCCTATTATTTTACTGATAAATGTAGAACATTAAAAGAAAAACATTTATTGATGTAATCAAAGTGGCAGTAATTATTTCAACCTTTCTTTTCGTCTCGGCAGGCAATTGTTTTAGTACAGTAAAACCAAACATGTTAAGGCGTTTCTTTTTTATAAAGTACACTATTTCTTATACTTAAATCATGTTTAGAGATAGTAAAGATATATTATTTAAGTTTTACAGAATTAATTAATCAGTAACACTGCACAGTACCATTGTATATTACAATAAAACCGGTTAATACGAGATCACTAGGTACGAAAACAAATTCTGTTTTAGACAGGTTTTACTAGGTGTAATTGTGTAATATTTTGTATTTGGGAATATAAAATTCTCCGTTTAAGGCAGGATTATGTTATACATGGATTTCATTTTTACAGGTTTTACTGTAATTAATTAGTGATCATAGTATTGCATCATTAACGAATTATAGGTGTAATACTTGTGCATATGTATAATAGTCCTCCCCACTTAATCGGGTCACGGATAATCGAATACCCCGCTTATTCGAATAGAATTCTCCGGAACCGAATTTATTCCTATTGGTTCTATGTTATTTTCCCCCGCTTAAACCAAATAACTTTTACGAACCTCCCCGCTTAATCGAATAAGAACTGTGTGACCGATGTTTGAAAATAGGCGCAGAAAGCCCGTTTCAGCTAGAATTTCCTTCCACCTTTTGTCATTTCCGGTTCCTTTACGCTGAAAACAAATTTTCAGTTCTTCCTGCAATGATTTTGGTCGGCAGGTATATAATGGACAGGTCAAATGATTTCCCCACCTTGATCTCACCACCATCGCTTCTTGCTGTTAATCAGGCTTTAATGGCAATGCGTCGTCACTTCGAGACTCGAGATGGTCGTTGTGATATATTGCACTCATTCGAAAAATAACTCTATATTTACTCCTTTAAAATTTCACTTAAAGAAACAACTTTAAACGATTTTTTAAAGGCAGTATAAGTAACATAAATTAGAAGTAGCAAATTTTTGACCAAACTCAAACGAGCTGCATTAAGTGTGATGTAAACCATATAAATGAATATACTGACGTTAAATTAATAAGTATTTACTTTATATTAGCATTCGTATTTATTTTAGTTTATGTTATTCTATTAACGATTTATTATTTTGTTAATTAAACATACCGTAGATGGGTATTTTCCCTTTTTATTACGCATATTACAGTTATGATTCCCCGTTTAATCAAAAACCCCGCTTAATCGAATATTATTTCTGGAACCAAAAATAATCGTTTAAACGGGAACGACTGTATTACTGATTAAATGCAAGTTTTAGTTTTAACAATGAAACCCTTTAAAACGAAATGATAAGGGGCAATATAATAACTTTGATTTAGAAATTTTCCAAAGAACTTTGGATTTTTTTAAGGCAAGATTCCGCTTAGTACAGGTATTACTATGTATAAATAGGTCAATGGAGAGTCTGCATAGTAATATACAAAATAAATGTGCTTTTTGTAAGTTCCATTGTAATAAAAGTGCCCTTTTTTTTCGGGTGTCATTTTTCTCCTTCTCACCACCTAGGAAAAATAATTACATTTAAAATTTTCCAATAACAGGAATTATTTTAGGTACCTAATATATTCTCCTATTGAAAATGAGAAAAATACAATCCATTTCAAATATCTGTGAAGAGTAATACCTCCCTCCCCCCCCCCCCTCACTTTATCTCCGATAAAACTTCCAGCGTCCATCGGCCATAAAGAGATAAAAAGGATTTAAACTTTACAACAATAAGTTCGCAACTCCGCGGGACACAAGTTGAACATTCTTAGACCAGATGGAAACTAAGCACTATTTTTAATAATTTCGAAATGCATTCATGTATTTTTTCTTATATTTAGTACAGTAAGACTCCGTATTTTTTCAAAAATTCTTTGGAGAAATTGAAAAAGAATATTTGTAAAAAGAAACATGAGCTAAAAATCATGTGTCTAGCATAAATTATGAAACACTTTCCAATACATTCAGAATATTGAAACAAAACTTTACAGCTTATTACGGAGAAAGGTGGTGTCTAAATAAATAAATTAGAAAACACATAACGCATTTGAAAACCCAATTTCTGCAATTGCTGTCAGTTAGTTGGAAAAATATCTATTTTTTGTGCAGCCCTGTATATGCTCTATAACTTTGTATGTATGTATGCAAAAATTTAGTTCCGCAGGAAAATTCCCATTCAGCAATTTCTGTCAATAAACGG
Organism: Maratus speciosus; assembly: GCA_963932465.1. Lineage (NCBI taxonomy): Eukaryota > Metazoa > Arthropoda > Arachnida > Araneae > Salticidae > Maratus > Maratus speciosus. Next base: position 85,200,739 of record OZ010794.1, read on the forward strand.
AATTGTACTTGCGATAGTGATTCCCAGTATATGACCTATTAAATTTATAAACACCACATAATATAAAATAATAATAATAACAACAGTCAAATTTAAAAACGTATACCGCAACTGATAACGAACTTATAGCAATTATTGGTCATAGGCCAAATTTTTTTGTGTGTCCCTGAAAATGAAATATAAATTCTATGCACATCATATTCTACAGTAATCGCCTTGTAGTGTACAACTCCTTAGTGAAATATAAAAATTCCAATATGTTTAAAATAGTGTAATATCATTAAACTACACCATACACGATTTTTCTAATTCACCGTAATGTGACGGCATTCTTTTGCGTGTCCCTGTAAACGAATCTTACATGCTACACATTTCATTTTCAATAATGAACATGCCAAATTAAACAAAAATAACATATATCAATTTTATGGCAATTGGACTAAATTTATGTGAATTAGAGCACGGACAGAAGGAAAGACAGACAAACCGAATTTATAAACGCTTTTCAACTATACTGGAAAGAGTTAAAAAAAAATCAAATGACACATTTTATCACTTTTTAAGATTTATCCTTTTTTTAAGTTTTAGGATTTGGATGAAACCAGTTTTAATTTTCCTTCTCAAGATATTTTTATTTTTTTCATTTAATTTTTAAACAAATAATATTAATAAACAAATAGTAGTAATTATTATCTCTGCGTATTTGTATGTATGGAAACTTTGAAAACTTTCTCCAGCATAAAAAATAAAAGCTCATAAAAATAAGAACGAAGAATAGATTGTGAGAATAGATTTCAAGAATAGATTGTGAAATACTTTCCAACACATTTATCTATCTATAAAACTGTACTGAAATTTTACCGGTAAATAAGGCGCAAGATATGTGGCAGGAAGATATGTGAGTAAACAGTATGGTAAACATATAACACATTTAGAAATCCAGTTTTATCAATTACCTTCTATAATAATTTTAAAAAAAGTAATCAATTACGCACCCAAACGGCCATGTATCTTGTTGGTTTGCGTATCCCTGTATAAATTTTTTTATGTTCCACAAACTTCTATTGGCATACAAATATAGTTCAGCGAGAAAATGCATCACACAATTAAAACTATTCTCTAAGCAACTTCCATAGTCAGTAATACTTATATTTTTTTTTTCTGCGTTTCAAGTAAAGCAGGTGTATCTGTTCTTTCAACGCGCTACTTTGATAGCTTATGTATAAGAACAGCGAGTTTTATATATTTATGGAATCTTTGACCAAGGATAGTCTTTGGGGTGAGAAGGAAGAGAGTGGGGGAACATAAAAAAACTTTACATACAGATATTTTAAAGGGGTTGAAATAAACGTGTTGACTAACAAACGGAAATTTTATCATCTTGATCTTTACAATGTAGGAGAGGGCAGAGTTAAAGGGGTCGGGGGGTAACAAAGTATGAGTAAAAAATTCAGTATTTAGCGCAAGGAAACACAATTTAGGCAATACATTGCATAAATAAAAATGTTTTACAAAGATCTTTGAAAATAAAGTTTAATATATAAAATTATTGGTTATGGTGGTCCATTAAATACATATATATATATATATGTATACTACATATATATTGTCAGGGCCCGACTTATGTAGGTGCATGCGGGGAAGCTTCCCCGGGTCCCCCTTTTTAGGGGACTCCCATGAGAGTAGTCAGGATTTTTATTTAAATGGTGTCAAATGTTTAAAATTAAATAAAAGTGACCAAAATTCATACATTTTCGAACTTTTAAGAAGGCAGTGCGGTCCCCTTCCCCCCTCCGCTTTCAGTAACCTCTCCACCTACGCAAATATCATTAGAAAACTAATGATTAATATTTTATTATGACAATTTAGTATTCTATAGTTTTCAAAAGCAATTCTTTATTAACGTTTTTCTCTTAACGTGGCAAGTTAAAACCAATACTTATAACCAATTTGGGACGTTTTCTTTTAGACATCTTATAACGTACGTAGATAAGCAAAGTAAATGTTTGCAAAGAAATACTCGTATCAAACAATCTATCATTTTTTTTCCTACTATTTTCCTACAAGTATTTTTTTCTTAAAGTTTTGATTATCTTTTTGTGACACTCTGTATACAGATGTAAGCAGTACCGGATATAAAACTTATGCATATAATACAATAGTATGAAGTTTATTACTAGCTACTTCCACATTATTCACAAAAAAATCTATAGATAGATAGATAGAGGGGGGGGGTGCAGAATGATTCTTACCTTTCCCCCCATAGCCTAAGTCGGACCCTGCCCTGTATATGGTGGTTAATTAATGCTCTTCCGCCTGCCCTACCGCTAACTTTTGTAAATATTATTTAGATGAAAAAAAATTGCTCGTTTAACAATAAAAACTTTGACACATTAACGAATTAATATATAAGTGTAAAAGCTTGACAAATGCAGGTATGACTATGTAAATGATTTGAGAGCAAATGTTTTTTTTTCTTTCACTTTTTCTTTTTTTCACTTTTCGACAAATAAATTACATGAGAAATACAAGCGTTTTCCCATTGTAACCTTTATCGGGCTTCCGTGTGCAGAATTTTTTTTTCAAAACGCCAACTTTAACAGCATTTTCTAAAAGACTTCCTTCCTATGTTTATCGAAAATTGAAAAAAATTGTTCGACTTTATAGTTTCTGAATAAGAGTACCTGCCAATTCCATGTGTTTATGAACAAAACTGAATTCAGGAATGTGTCACAAAAAAAATCAATTTGGAAGATTATGCAGTTTTTGTACGGGGCATTCGCCCAGAGCACCCCAAATTTAGTGTCATAGACCTTGAAGCAATTGCAATAAGTTGGATTTATATGATGTAACAATTATCAGTCAGCATGAGCAGGAAAGAAATCAACATTAATTGTAAAATATATTTGTGATCTCTAAGTAATCTATAATTAAAAATGGATATTTAAATACGTTAAAATAAATGTGCATTATACAGTATTAGTGTAGTTTAATGCATTAAAATAAATGTTTTCTTAGTTTAATTCTCATGGTAACGAAATGAAAAGTTCAATCATCAAAATCTAGTTTAACTTCTTTTTTTTCCAGTTTCAATACATTCATTTCATTATGATTGTTTTAATCATACTTATCATATAGTATTAGCATTAATTCTGATCATATAGTATTAGTCTATATGAGATATATTTATAAAAAAATAGATTGCCATGATTTAATTTGTCATTTAACAAACATGATTGTACAAAGTAAAGTAATAATAATAATAATAACAATAAATTTAAAAAGATAATGCTTTCATTTGCATTATTGTAAGAATCTTTTAGATAATGATTCTTCCCTGTTTTTAAAGACATATACTTACACTTAATCATATCTACTGCTTTAATTGCATCCATTCTATTGATATTTTTGAATAATTCTATACTTGTACTGTTCATTGGTATCTTTTTAAACAATATATAGTTACACTTGAATATTTTAGGCTAATTGTGAGCTTGGTGTGCCATCGCGGAAAAAGTCTAGTACTACTTTTCCATCTGACCTTTGTAAATATTACTTGCATTGCCATGAAATCGATATATGATATGGAGGCCTGTTTACTATTGGAAATAGTGAGTGTGGCCTTTATTGTTGGTTTACATGGATGTATAAAATAATTCGAATAAACTCGAATTACGGTCTAGATCGATATCTGCTTGTAGTACTTTTTTTTATAGTAGTATATTATTCCAACCGCAATAATTGATACACATTGCTAATGTGCACTGCAGTCTGTTTCCCATAAAAATTAATAGTAATAATAATGCGCGTAGTGTTTACTGATCATTAACAGAGGAATTCCAAGACAACCGAAGAACAGTGCACTAAAAAAGGACGGTTGAAAAAGGGCACTTTTGTGAATATTTAAAATATTTTTTAGTAAAGGGTGGATTGCTGAAATTAAAATAATTTTAATATCTATAAAGAAAACTGTCTTATTTTGAAATTTGGTTTTCACACTCGAGTTCAAAATTTAATAAAACATTACTTTCATTATATCTTTCTTAATTTTTCAAATGGTGAAGGAAAAAAAAGTTTTTACTTTCCAGTTCTTTTTTTTTTTTTTTTTTTTTTTTGTTTTTTTTTTTTTTTTGTTTTTTGTTTTTTTGCGTGCGCGTAAAAAATTAGAGGAAAATCAAATGATTAAGAGGACGAACGATAATAGTCCAATTGTGGGAAATTTTGTATTACAGTTTTATTTAATGGCTTGAACGACGTAATATCGTTTGCTTATCTTAGATAGAGGAATAAGATGAAATAGTCCTTTGACAATGTAGTTAAAGATAGGTCGATACACAGCTGAAGATCGTATATTCACAAATGTAAATTGAAATATAGCTCTGAATAAACGGTCTATGACTATCATAAATTTTCCCTTCGACCTACAGATCCCATTTTTGTAATATGTCTGTTAAATTGTATTAAGACAAGCTTAATAAAACTAGTTTCTAAATTATTTAGATTTTACAATTTTCCTTGTGTATTCAATTTTTCCATTTCTTTAAAAACTGTTATTGTATGCAGATTTTTCAACAGAAAAAATATTTTAGAAATTCTTTGAAAAATCGGGTCAAGCCGAACCGGACCCGCAAGAGACAAAACCTAACCCGAAACAATGGATATCAACCCGATTTGCAGCAAAATTGTAGAAGTTAATCCAACCCCCGACAAAAAAAGAAAGGTTTCCCGACCCGATGCAGGACTCTACGCCATACTCAATAAATTTAGATCCTAAGTATTATTTAAATTATTTTCGAGAAAATATTTTCATTTCTGCTGTGCATTCCTTAAATTTTGTTTTCTTTGTTGAAACTTCAAAATTTTGACTCCCACTTATTGTTACCCCCCTCCATACACACACACACACACACACACACGTACACCCCACTCTTAACTCTGCTCCCCTCTTACATTATAAAAATCAAGATAATGAAAAACCTTCACTTTTGAAAAAAGTACTTTTGTTTATGTTTTGACCCCTTTAAATGTATGTAAAAATTTGTTTCTTTTAATTCCATGTCCTCCCCCTTTCTCTTCACCAAAAGGCTGTCTTTGGTCAAAGTTCCCATAAATATATAAAAGTTAATAGCCTTATACATAAGCTATCCATGTACTAAATTGAGAGAATCTATAGATTGTATTTTCTGTTTACCACCCCGCCCTTTCTAGGGGCTTACTAATGAACAGCCGGCGTCTCCAGCAGAATATATTTTTTCAATACACAGCACCTATTTGTTAGTGTCCTTTAAGTGTAACGCTATGTATAATATACTTTTTTGATATCAATAATAGATATGCGGACTTAGCACGGGCTTTAGTTGAATCTTAGAATTAGTTTTCTATAACTGAAAATATATGTAACTTTAATAACTAATAGATCTGAATTTTAGGTTCATCTAAGTATATATAATAATTATTATTTTTACCACTGATTTTTTTTGCTGAGACCTTTTCACCGTTGACCTTTTTACCTAAATTCATTTGAAATAGAGTATCTACATTAAAATATACTGCAAACGATTTTCCCGCGTAGATCATTATGTAACGGAATTCTTTTGTGCGACTCTGGAAACGAATAATAAATTCTTTGCATTTCATATTCTACAGAAAGCATGTTTTAGTGCTGCACTTGAAACGATTTTTTCCCATTGGTCGTAATTTAACGGCATACTTTTGAATGCCCCTGTAAGGGAACTGTACATGCTACATATTTCATTTTCAATGGTGATCGTGCGATAGTAAATGTCAATAACACACAAAATTTCAGGGAAATCGAATTATATTTGCGCAAGATAGAGCACTGACAGACAAACTGAAGTCATAAACCCTTTTCAACTATGTTGGAAAACGTAAAATAAATAAATTCCTCATAATTTAGAATTACAAATTGTCATTAGTGTGTGACTTAATCGGAGAAAAATTTTCTTGATTTTACGATATCGGAGGTAACATGCGCATATCAAATATCACGAATTTGATTTTTTTTTAAAGTAGACCATTGAAAGTGATTATTTAAAAGTATTTAGGTAGAATAACTAAATTACTAAATTCTTCTATAAACACGCTTGCGGAATGGGGCAGAATTTGATAACATACAGAAAATGTGCAACAAAGTTTTTATTATTAAAAATAACCATAAGTTTAATAATAATTCTTAGGCTACAATAAAGATAACTCTTCGGCTATCAGTTTGTATTTTCCGTTGGGGAGGGGGGGGGGAGTTATTCTAAGATTTCTGCTGTGATGTCAGAAAAGATTTTTTTTTAATGATGCCCTACTTTATTTTTATATCAACAATCTTTTATGTTACATTGTGCAATATTCATGATTTAATAATTATTTATTAATACTAATTTTAAAAGAACTAGTTTAAAACATAAACATTTCATAATCCTTTTATTAAATAAGCGACAATGAAAAAAATATGTAGCAAGCTACCACTATTTGGAATTTTACTGTTCCTGTGAACTGTTTTCTTTAGAAATCATCTTTACAAGGGAAGGGGTGGGGCTGTCAATCATAGTTTTCTCAAAGCTCAAAGCGTCACTTACAGGTAGTATTTCGATGTCATTCATGGGTTGCAAGAGTTTGGATTACATAATAATGGGAGATATTTACTCTCTTTCAAACCTTACTTCAAAGAAAACTCATAGAAACTTTTAAAGTATCATTGAAATTAATTACACTGGAATATTTGGTCAACTCTGTTGTATTTAGTAGAATGATTAGGTAAAAAATAATGATAATTGTAGATATCGTTCAGGGAAGTGTAGTCTCATAAGCATTTTTCTGGCTACACCTCTGGTTCTTCTCTGTGAAACACAACTGTGAGAATAAATAAGATTTAGGGCTTTTTAATATGGCAGTTTTAATGTAAGAGTCGCTATATTGGGACTCGTTATATAAAGAAAGCACAAATAATACACAATGTTTTTAATTTTCCAAGCGGACACAGCCAGTGATATAAACATAAGAATGGTTTTTGGATTCTCCCCCCCCCCCTCAACTTTCAAAAGAAATCAAGTATCCAGTTATTCAAAAATATAAGTTTGTCGAATATAATGAAAACCACACATATAAATATGTGTAAAAATACACCTTTATTTATTTTTTAATGCAAGTAAAAACAAGGAAGAGTAACTTTTGTTAAGATTATTTGTCTTTAATGCATATGAATGCATTACCTATCTTAAAATGATTATTATTGTTTACTTTGCTTAATCATATTGGTGAGATGATAGGTTATATCTCCCAACCTGAGAAGTACTGTGTAAACATCATTTTATTGATTGAAATAATTCTTTCATGGCAAATCTCTTTGTATGTAATCTGCCATATAAACAAAAGGAAAATCGAGATAAGAACAGGAAAAAAAAATATGATACGTTTGTAGAGATTTTGAAATACAGCCTTCACGGTAGAATTATCATTAACTTTGTCTCATATGATAAAGGAAAAGTTTCAAATTGAAAAATAAAATTACTTTACTTTTGCTCTAAAATATTAAAAAAGCATTGCAGATTACTGCGAGCAATTGCACTTAATAAAGCCGTCTATGATATTTAATTGCGTGGAGTTTTTGATCTACTTCCAACAATTAATAGCTACTTCACTCACGCGAAAGCACCCGCTCGCTAATGTTTATTTGGTGGAAGAATTTTTTTAAGATACCTCGTTTTTATTTCCATTCTTTTAAACGAATCTTTTGCATTGGCTACCTAAGATCGATCTATAGAAAGACCGTTTTTTTCTTTTTCGATTTTGTTTAAAGTTTTTTTTAAATTTATTTAGGATACATTTACTTTCGGAACCGGTTTCGAAAGTAAAAGTATCCCCATTAAAAAACCTTGCAAATAAAATAGAAGGAGTAAAAAAGTCCTTTGTACAGATCGACCTCAGCTACTCAAATCAAAGAAAATCGTTTAAAAATACTGAAATGCAAGCACGCTATCTTTAAAAAATTCTTCCTTAGGAATAATATTGAATCTAGGAAAAAAGGTGACCGGATCAAACGTGACAGAAAAAACAAGAGCGGAAAAAACGGGATAAGGAAAAAACGAGACCGGAAAAAACGTGACAAGGAAAAAAGGGTGACCGGAAAAAACGTGACAAGGAAGTGTTAAATATTGAACTTGTCGATAAATAAATGCTAAAAACTAAAGTAAAGTTTTTCCACTGTCAGTTTCTTACAGCGTAGGGGGGGGGGGGGCAGAGTTAATGGGTGAGTTTGACAACTCTAAGATTTGGTCCAAGAAAATACAATTTTAACATTTCATTAAGAGAAGTTTATTATGACTTCTACAAAAGACAAGTTAGTGCTATCCACGGAGGGGGGGGGGGGTATTAAGGAAATACAATTTATTGATTCTTTCAATTCGCTATTGATAGTTTATATATGAGTAAAGATGTTTTATAAGGCGGAGGGGGAGGGAAAAAATTGCATACACGGCCTGTAAAGGGAACAAAATAAAGACGAAGAGAGGAGGCATTTTATTTAGAGGAATTTTTTCATTATCCTGCTTTTTGCTCGCAGGCTATCAAAGCCCAAGGATTAATGTGCACGCAGGTTCTGTATGTATGTATGTATGTATGCACTTACGTCTGTATGTACGTAACGCGATAACTCTTGACAGAAACATCCGATTTGCTTTAATTTTTTTTTCCAGGTTCATTGTTTCCAAATTCAATATTTAACACTTCCTTGTCACGTTTTTTCCGGTCACCTTTTTTCCTTGTCACGTTTTTTCCGGTCACCTTTTTTCCGTTTACCAATCTACCTATAATGAAATTGAAAACCTATCTACATCGATGCTTTTTCTGGCCCATTCAGCGTCATTATAGACAGGTTTCACGGTGCTAGTTTTAAATTATGCTAGAATTTGAATAAAATTTGCGCAACAATAATGAATAAAAATATTATTTTTGAAGTGTAATGTTAAATTGGATATTTGAGATTTTTATTATTATTACACAACAAAAGTGCTGTAAGTAAAGAAAAAAAAACAGTTTAGTTATTTAGTATTATAGTTAAATGAAAAAAATGACATACATTTGGAAGTAAAAAGGAAAGAAAAGAACGTGTATATTCATTAAAAGAGCAAAATAAATAAATATTACATAATAAATAATGAACATGCAAAATAAATAAATATTATATGGCAAATGATATAAAATAATAATTATTATAGTACTGAATTAGAATCTTATGGACAGAAATAATAAAGTAAAATAAGTAAACGATGATATTCTATAAAATTGCCTAGTATATGGTTCGAAATACAATGCCATTCTTAAGCATTAACAGAAAACGAAATCCCCTAAGGCATTCGACTTAAAATACGGTAATCCAGTTGACAAATAGTCTGCCTAACGCCTATCGTGTGCGTGGAAAGAGGGGTGATTGATAAACGCCTTCTTTAACTCCCAGTCTCGAGAAGTGGGGGGAAGCACAAACGCGCAAACGCGTTCATAACCATCTACAAGTAGAATATTTTGACCGCCTATACGCGCTTGTGACCATCTACAAGTACAAAAGTCTGACCGCCTATATGCGTTCACGACCACTTACAAGTACCAAAGTGCGACCGCGGATACGCGTGCGTGACCACGAAAGGGTTAAATAATCCTCTGATTTCACTTTAAATAACAAAAAAAAAGTTATATAATTGTAAATGTAAAATAATTATAAGTGGAGATTTATATAATTGTAAATGTAAAATAATTATAAGTGAAGATTTATATAATTGTAAATGTAAAACAATTATAAGTGAAGCATATTTTTTCAATCATTTTAGTCCAGGCAGTAGAGACCAATATAGGGACTCTACCTAGCAAAATTAATGGAAGTTCTGGAAATAGGCTTACTTTATGTTTTTTGGGTCGCTGAATCCGAATTTGTAACTTCCCACCAAAATTTCCCCCGACAACCCCCCCAAATTTTGGAAAAATGCCTCCAAAAAAGGTTTTTATTAAAAAATCAATTTTTTTATTGTTTTATGGAAAAAGTACCTAGAAATTCAGAAAGTAGACAAAATTTGCAACGAATTAGATATGTGACATTATGACGTAGGATGAAGGGGAAGGGGAGATTTGCCTCGGAACATGCGCCGTGGTGCTGCGTGGACTAAGTTGCGCAATTCGACTTAATCGCTCACACGTTTACATTCGACCTCCCACCCCGCTTCCGAACTTTCTCTATAAGGTTTACATTATGTTTTTTGGGTCGCTGAATCCGAATTTTTAACTTACCCCCAAAATCCCCCCCCCAAAATAGTTGTTTTTAGCTTAAATTTCTTATTGTGTTAGGGGAAAAGCATTACGAAATTCAGAAACCAAACAAAATTTGCAACAAATAGGATATATGACATTATGACGTAGGATAAACGGGGAGAGAGGGGGCTGCCTCGGAACATTCTCCGCGCTCTTTTCTGAAATAACAATTTTTTTCAAAAAATCAATTTTTTGGGGGGTTGCCGGGTGAAATTTTGGTGGGAAGTTACAAATTCGGATTCAGCGACCCAAAAAACATAAAGTGAGTCGAAATCCAGAACTAGTATTAATTTTTGCAGGTAAAATCCCCTATTGTCTGGACTTCATAACTTAGTGCACGTAGCGCCGCAGTGCATGTTCAGAGTCAGCCCTCTCCTTCCCCGTCCATCCTACGTCATAATGTCATATATCCTATTTGTTGCAAATTTTGTCTAGTTTCTGAATTTCTTAATGCTTTTCCCCTAAAACAATAAGAAATTTAAGTTAAAAACAACTATTTTGGGGGGGGGTTTGGGGGGCTAAATTTTTCGGGTAAGTTAAAAATTCGGATTCAGCGACCCAAAAAACTTAAAGTAAACCTTATAGAGAAAGTTCGTAGGGGAGATGAGAGGGCGAATGTAAACGTGTGAGTTGTTGAGTGGAATTGCGCAGCTTAGTCCACGCAGCACCGCGGCGCATGTTCCGAGGCAGATCTCCCATTCCCCTTCATCGTAAGTCATAATGTCTTATATCTAATTTGTTGCAAATTTTGTCTACTTTCTGAATTTCTAGATACTTTTTCCCCAAAACAATAAAAAAATTGATTTTTTTAATAAAAACCTTTTTGGGGGCATTTTACCCAAATTTGGGGGGGTTGCCGGGGGAAATTTTTGTGGGAAGTTACAAATTCGGATTCAGCGAACCCAAAAACATAAAGTAAGCCTATTTCCAGAATTTCCATTAATTTTTACAGGTAAAATCCCCTATTGCCTGGACTATTTGGCTGATATAACTTTGTATTTTAAAACTTGTAAAAAAAGCTTATATTAAAAAAGTTAGTATACTTACATTAAAAAAAGACCTTTACGGTAAATATACGTTTGAGAAGATTAAAACTAAAAAAGGAATGACACATAAATGGATCTGCTAGTGATTTGTAGTCAGAATGGCAAATTTGTCCGCTAAATTTGAAATGCATGTCAAATTAATTTTAAAATATTACATAAAATTGCATAAAAATCGCAATTTAGAACGTTTTATCTCATTTCACCCTTTTCAATTTCCGTTTTTTTAGAACCATACTTAGCGAGCATTTCTAAAGTAAACGGAATGCCAAATTAAAAATTTCTAGTGCAATAATTCGGGTTCTATTCAAGATAGAAGAAAGAATTAATGGAAATTTAAGTATATCTGCCATTTTTTTAAAGAAATTGAGCTTTGCCGTGTCGTGCCTGATTTCTTTCATTTTTGTACGGGCCGGACTGAGTCAAAAAAGGCAAAAAAAGCAGATGCACCGGGCCGACACGGTCTGCTTGCTTTTATAATGGGAAATGCATTGGATTTTTAGGTCTTGTACAGGGCTGGGCATTTAACATTTTTTATAAGGGTCAATAACAATTTTGTACGAACTATTACCTGTTTTACCGGGTCGGGTATAGGCCGCCGGAAACAATGAAACCTAACCCGACCCGCAGTAAAAAACAGAAGTCAACGCAAACCGCAAGAAAAAGAACTAGCGCTAACTCGTTCTGACTCAAACTGCGAGACCGGTCAACGCCCCCTAGATTATGGAGAAAGCCTAGACACGCAATTCTGACGTCACCAGCAGCAGAGACGATAGCAGGGAAAAATCGAATCTAAAGAAATAAAATTGTCATTCATTTTTCAATTCCGATTAAGTATCTCTTTTGATATGACTAAAATTTTGCATATTTAAAAAAAAAATTAATTGAATATTCTAATTTTAAATTAAACACTTCATTTTTAAAAATACATTTATACAAATAAAAACTTATAAAGAAATTTAAAATTTAGTTCGAAATCTTATTCAAACCTATGTATTGCTTAAAATTAAGAGTTTGGTTTAAATAATTATTTGTAAAACTAATTCCTTATAGGAGAAAGTATAAATGAAAAATAAATACAAACATATTAAAAGGTTTAAAAAAATAAATAAATATGTAAATGGTAAAAAATATGAGACGTGGAAAAAAAATATAAATAAATAAATAAAGTTTTAATTAATGCTACACACTATTTTTATCCCATCGAAAATATTTTAATTTTAAAATATTTACTTTTACTTATCCAAACTGCCTTCTAGTATACATACATGTACACATTTTACAGTAATGAAAATATATAAACATTTGTTTTGCTATTTTAAGTTATATACATCTATCGTTTTCACGCAAAGAAAAATACAGTAAAATCCGAGAAAATGAAATGTGTCTATAACAGAATTCTTTCCAAAATTAAAATTTTTCATGTTTCCCGTGAAAAATATAGCATGCAAATAGATCTATTTTAAGACGGAAAAGTTTTTAAAAGGAAAATTTTAACGTTAGTAAATAATGTTAATTCTATTATATTTACACATACTTGAATTGTTTATTATGACTGATAAAAATATAATTCAATTAATCGAATATTTTTAAGGGATTATTTTAAAAATACGACATGCATAAACAAAACAAAATATATATTTTTTTCAAATAAGAACAAGAACTTTGATTATAATAAAATTTTTATTCTCAAGTAACAAATGTTATGAACAACAAAATGCACATGCAAAGCTTTACTACTAAAAGTGTACAAACCAAATTTTAGTAGAAAATTAAAATAACATATTTAAGTGCAAATTTGGTGTTATTTATAACATATCTCAATTATTTATGTTAATTTTCTAGCCTGATACTTAAAAATGATAAAAATAATACATCAAATACGGTTATAAAAAAGTTTTACAACTCAAAATAAACATTTTAAAACATTGTTTAGTTCACTAAATTCATTTTAAATTTAATGATTTCAGCTATAACTATGCTTGATGATTTAGTTGTATTTTCGCCCCAAATTTATTTAAAACTTGAAATAATACAATTTGTATTGTAGCACAACATGATCAGCTTTATTTTTTAACAAAATTACAAAATGATGCTCAGAAACAATTTATTTTTACTTGTATGTTTTAAAAACTCTATATAGAATATAGATACAAATAGTGCGATTTTATTGATCACAATTTTATGCCATTTTTTATCGCCAAATGCACAGATTTTCAGATTATAGATCTGTCATTAACTAATTCACTACATGTCATTAATTTGTAACAACTACGAAACTGTAAATTTACATACAATCATTTGAAGCAGTAAGTATCAAACAATAGTGAGAACTGTATTCAAAACTGTAAACTGTACCGCAAATTGATTTCACTAGAATATTAAAAAATGATCATCTGTAAATTTATGTCACTACCATATGTCACAAAAATGCTAAGAACTATTCCATTAAGGACAATTAATAAATATAATTTTGTACTAACTTGTAATTTAAATCATTCCTTTTGATTGACGAAAACTCATTTGTATTGCGATACAAAAAGCTAGAACTATGCATTTTAAATCTAAAATAAACATTACAGGACAACAATATAAAATTACGACTACGAATTTACATGTTATAATGAGTACTGGTAACTTACTGAGTTAAATTTAATAGCAAGTAATAAAATTTACATAAAACGTGTTCTTGATTTAATTATATAAAACAACAAACAACTAACTATGTATTAAAAATAATTGTTAGATTATTTGTGAAAAATCTTTAACGTAGTAGTACCTAAATGTTTCTATAAAAGCTAAATATTTGTTTAATGATCATAAAAAGCTACTACTAATATTCATTAAGAAATTTTTGTTAAAAAAGTTTAGTTTCTAGGACACAGTAAAATGCAACAGAAATAAAACAAGAAACATAATATTAAATTTTACACTTACTTTCATGAAATTTGTAGGGACGAAACGGTTTCGGTTTATTACCTCTAACCGTTTATTCCTTCATCTTTTCGAAATAAACTATTTTAACTTTTGAAGTATTTATATTATTTCCATGGCAAAATGCTACTCAAAAGTGTACATCATAAGTGACGTAATCTACATATATGTATGTAGTAATAGCATAATGTAAACAATGATGATAATTAATAACGCACGCCAAATACAAAGCGAAATCGAAACTTCCCGCCCTTAGAACGCTGATATGTATCCCTTCTACTAGTGATGTCAGAGCTGAAAAGGGGTGGGACTCACCTTGGCTTTCCCCATAATCTAGGGGGGCGTTGGTCAGGGCGGGTTCAGTCGACCCAAAGAAGGACTCTACCTGAAATGCAACAAAAAAATTTCGTCCTCCACATACCGACCTGAATAAGAAATATTCGTATGTATGTATCAGATATGTAGATTTTTTTCTGAAAGAATATTTTGGATATTTTTTCGAAAAACCGGACTAACCCGAACCCAAACCGCAAGAATTAAAACTCACTCAGAAATCGACTCGAACACAGAACAATTAGTTTAGTCAACCCGACTTGAACAAAAAAGTCGGAAATTGTACATCAAACGTGGCAAATGATATGAATTTTTAATATAAGAAGTTTTATAAATATTCAGATCTGGATGCAATAGCCGTTGAACTCTTATACAAACATGCATGAATACAAAATTTATTACGATTCTATTCATTAAATTCAGTAACTGTAGTACTCCATCTTAAATAGGACGTCATCACCATGACGACCTGGAATTATGACCTATCATGGAATAGCATTGAATTCATGATGTAGGATAGGATTTAATAGAACGAAGAAAACTTTTATAAATAACTTTTAAAGTTTTGTTCGACTTTCATAAAATTTGAAATGTTTCGAAAAAAAATTTTGCAATGATGCTATAGATTCAATTTCAAATCTTTCGGTTAGATAGTTTTTCGCTGTTATATGCGGAAAGACGGACCAGGCGATAACTGTAGGTGCTACCTATTTTTATAACTACGAACGCACCTCAAAATAAGTGGCAAATCGATCCGATCCATGGGTCGGGTCGGGCCGGGCCGAAATCCAAAAGTCAAAATACTTTTCCCTACGGAAATTGAATTTTGACCCCGACGGGGAGATATGCCTCCCCCAGACACCCCTCTAGCGCCGCCCTTGTTTATAATATTGGTTTATAGGAAAAGAGTGTCTATAAAGAGAGTCTATGAAACTTGTCGATTTCGAAAAAATGTAACCCTCGAATGTGACTTGAGAGAAATCTCCCACAAAATTTATGTCCCATACAGACCGACACATACATCCGTTGGGCTCTATACACCCGAACCTGATAGGCACCCATTTATGTCTGGGTCTATCTGAATGTGAAGTTTTATTAAATTCCGTGCAGTAGTTCGCGAGCGAAAGCGCCTACAAAATGTGTGCCTCCTGTAGACAAACATTTTCTAAAAACATTCAAATCGTGTTCAGGACTTTTTAAATCGTATTAATCCGTCGAAAATCAGATGTAGAATTTTTTCCCGAATCCGATACTTTCTTATTCTAAAGATAGAAGAAAATAAATATGTAAGTTTTTGTTAGCTCTACAATCTATTTTGATTGCCAAAATTGGGCGCAGCGATTTTAAGAAAAGTGGCGTTTTTTTTTTTCGAAATTCAAATAGTAACATATATATATTTAAAAATATTAATATTCACAAGCGTTCGTTCGGAGGAAATTTATTGTTGGCCAAAAAACAACATCTGATGAAAAAAAAAAAAATGAAGAAATAAAGCAACACTGATTTACATAATGAAAAACGAACTGACTGCGTAATAAAGTACTGACCCTGCTTCTTTAGGGGCTACTTCAGTCACCTGGAAAGACTCGCTCGCTAAGGCTAATCCTATGATAGAATTTTTTTAAGAATCTCGTTTGCATTTTAATATTTTTAAATGATTTTTTTTTTTGCATTGGATAGCTGTGGTCGCTACATCTGCCTTTGTTTACTTTTTGCATTTTGTTTCCAGATGTTTTTCAAGAGGATGCTTTCACTTTTGAAATCGGTTCCGAAAATGAAAGTGTCCTAATTAAAAATATATGTAAACAAAATCGAAAAAGTTAAAAACGCCCTTTGCACAGACCAATCTCAGCTAGCCAATGCAAAAAATGTTTATAAATACTGAAATGCAAACGAGATATGTTTAAAAATTTCTTCAATAGGATTAGCATTAGTGAGCGGGTCTTTTCAAGTAACTGAAGTAGCCTCTTAAAGCCAATACGTGTTTAACTAACAATGCATACAATAAATTAAATCGGAAATGATACTACTTAGCTTTGAAGACGAAATTATTCTGGGAGATTTGCAGCAATTCTGAAGATAAAAATTTCACATACATACGGAAAGAATTGTGTCAGAAGAAAAGAGTTGTAGGATCGATCACGAGTAGTCAATGGACAGCATTCATGTGACGTCACAGTCACTGAATAACGGACGCTGAAAAGTGCGGAATTCAAATAGAAATATAAAGTAATATGTAAATTTTTGCTTTACGAAAACATTTTCTTCCATGGAATATTTCTCCTGTTTTCTTTCACAAACACAGAATAAAAAATAAGAAACTAAATAACCTTATAACGAAAAAACATAGAATATTATTACTGAATTTTCGATTATTGGAAAATATTAATTTTAGTGCTGCCACCTGCTGGTATTTTCCAGAAAATTTTCTCCAATGACTGAAAAAACTTGCTTAAGGTTTATTTTTGCAATTGTTTATTAATTAATGCCTATTTAAATAAGTGATTCCCTCAATTTTTAGAACATATATAGACTCCCGCCCTCTTTTACAGCACAGTGAAATATAAAACAAATAATATAAAGCTGAAAAAAATTACTGTAATATGACTTAAAAATAATTATTCCACTGCTGCCCTCTACAGGCAGCTTTTACAACATTCCAAGTAGTTACATAATTTATTATTTATTATAATATAGGGTAGATGTGCCAGTATTGGACAACCTTAAAGAATTTCTTTAAAAAATATCTTTAAATTCGAAGTTATAATTATTATATTTCAGCTTTTTTAATATTATATTAATCTATCAACACTATTTAAACCATTCTCATGGTCACATTTCCCAATGTCAATAAAAATTTAATTGTAAATAACAAAAATAAATCAAAACATCCAAAATTCCAGTAATGGACACCCTTCAAAAAGTAACAGATAATTGTTTTTATGGTTGTACATATTTAGAGTCACAATCTAATGAAAACGTACTAATGAACTAAATAGTCATTTTCAAATGCATTTAAAATTTAAGATATCAATAATTAATAAAATATTTATCAGAATAGTTCACAATTTAAATTAATTACTGTCATTACCAAAAGATCAATATTTTAATTATTTTAAACTGAAAATTTTAAATACTAAATTTCAATGAATTTCAGTTATCAAATTATTGAGACATTGCGGGGGGTTAGTAATTAAAAAAATTTCTCGGCTTAAAAAAGCAACAACTACTAAGTACCAGTGCATGGAATTGTATATCCCACTATTCTTAACAGTTAAACTTTCTGAATCTACTTGATATACTGATTGTCGTAATTATTAATACAAGTATGAAGTAAATAAGACTGCTGGTTGAATGTTTTGAAAGAATTTGATTTTAAAATAAAACTGCAAAACAGGCATTTGAGTGGGCTTCGTCTGCACATTTACCAGTCTTATTACTACAATTTTGTTAATATTATGGTTTTTTAGGTACAGAGTTGTTTTGTAAGCTATGGATAATCAAAAGTTTAAGAAATAAAATAATTGAGTTTAAACAATTTGCGTGAATTAAAAATAGTCTTTATTTGGGAAGAGCTTGAGCCCCATGTGTCCCTCCTTTCTACATTCCTTTAAACATTATTTTATGTTTCCTGGTTGGTTTGGTTGATTGCAAGATTATAAAATAGGCAAAACACAGTTATTTTTTAAAGATAATTTAATTACAATCTTAGACATTTTAGTAATTACACAAAATTAATAAAGGCAGTTATTTAGAAAAAAATATATTGTTATTACAATCTAGCAAGTGCAATTTAAAAATTAAATTTGATTACTTAGCTTTTCAGCTAAATAAAAAGATTTTGTGCACTATCAACATTATTGAAATGGCACTTTTAGTAATGTCCACATGGAACGTCTATTACTAGAAATTGACTCATAAAGCGTTCCCGTAATAGACATCGGTCCTAAAACCTTAAAAATACATTAAATTTTGTAAATTACCATTAGTATATAAAAGTCAAAGTTTTCTGCTACTATAAAATCAAAAATATGCAATTTTTTGCAGTAAAATAAAAATATATAAATGAACCAAGTCAATCTCTTAGAATGATCATTAAGATTTTCACTAATAAACAGTGAAATTGTGAAACATTAATTTCTGTTTCTTGATTGGTTTGATTAAGAGTGTCGATAATAACCTATATTATAAAGCATGCAAGGCAAAGTTTTGAAAAAATAATAAATAGTAAATTTTTATTGGTTATTTTTTTATAAACCAAAAACTTTAACGGTTGTCCATTACAGGCACATCTACCTTCTACATATGTAACTGAAGTTGAAAAAGTCATATAACGTGTTTCTCAAAAATGTTTTACAGAATAGCTTCATTTGGCTCACTTTTGTTTTCAGTGCATTTGAAATGCACTCTATCTGATTCCACGTATGTTGCCTCTTTTAAGATTCAGGAGGACCGTTCCTAAAATAGCGGCAGAAGTAGCCACCACTGGTGCATATCCAAAGACTCAACAAAAAGATTAAACTGGACATAGGAGGCGATTCTGGACAGTGGTCAAATGAGTGCTGTGGCTCGACAGTCCATAACTTTGTAGGGCATAGCTCAGCTACCTTGGACTACATTATATACGAAGGGTTCACAACCATAGTAGACCAAGTCCATTTTGGAGGTGCATAAAATCTGTTTTCTCCACTTCTACAATGAAACAAGTCTGTAAACAGATGCCATATATGAGAAAGTATGTGAAAATAGGCTTAAAGTGTCCTACAGTCGTTCACTGTAGGACAGATTTTATGCACCTTCTAAATGGACTATCCCCCTTTTCTTTCAAAATGGACTTGGTCTACTATGGTTGTGAGCCCTCATATAATGGTATACTAAATTTCAAGGATGATTCAATTTAATACTATTTTTTTTACTACTCTACTAAACAAATTTCAACAGGTTTGTAAGGCGACTAACAGTGGTTGGTTCACTGCGCTTACGTCTCAACTTATCTGGTGGGAGATGCCCCGCTGCTCGGTACAGTCTTGTGCGCTCAGATGCGCCCTCTATCAAAACAATTTTCCAGAACGGAGGAAACACAAGTATAAAGTACAAAATTCATACATTAAACTATCACACTATTTATTCTAATGTACGATAGAACTTGGATGTTTTTCGTAGATACAAATGCATATGTGTAGGTGTGCATGCAATGTATTCTAAAATCAGGTTACAGTAGAAAATGAGACAAACAAGCGAATCGAATAGTTGAGACTAGTGTTAAGATGTGAAATCCCCAGAAATATTCTAAAGAGTATAACGATATGAAGGCAACCACAGTCGTCCGACACATTAAAAACCCTGCATTGCTCAAACCCACTGTTTAATGTTTTAAATATATTGATTTTAGCTTTTAAATTTTTACTGGTGGCATTATCCATGATCCAGACACTACCATTCAGGTCGGTAAGTGAAGGAATGGAACTTGGATTCTGCTTGTTCCGCGAGTATCAGTGGTTACATGATACATATGATAAAAATGAACAGTCAAAACATGCAACATCTCCAATCAATGGAATATGAAGATTCACGGGTCAAGAGGATGATGGCCGTAGTTTGAACAACATACCTGCCAACATGTCAATTTTGAAAGCTATACAATTAATGATGAATTTAGGGGTTGCTTGGACACCATTCCCCCAGCCTGTTGAATATTATTGACTCACAGCACTGAGCATTTCAGCTTCCTTGAGCTGCAGTGGTTATGAAAAAATTGCTTTCAAACCCACTTGAAAGGGAAGTCTTTTAATCAGGACATATTGGGGCCGTACATATATAACTTTCTCATCTTTATGAGAATTTTTGACCACTGTCCCCTTTACATTATCATATTGCTCACCCGCAAGAAAAGTCACACATCTCGCAAATATTCATTTTGCGTTTCATTCCACTAATACGTCAGTGGTAGGTGTGTCTTGCTATACAAAAAGTTTCATACGTGCAGTTATACGAAAAATCACTTGATTACGCTATTTGTCCATTTGTGACCACTGAAGAGAGGTGGAAAACTTATCCAACCCTCCAAACGTGATCCTACGTCTTCATTCTTAAGGCTTTCATGCATGTTCTTATTCCTGCATGCAGAGCTAAGTGCTGTAATTTCCTGTTACAGGAAAATCATGGAAATTTTTCTTTTGCCTCTCCTGTGAAACTTACTTTTGTCGAGATGTGTCACTTTTCTTGCGGGTGAGCGATATGTTATCATTCCTGGACCCTACCCCCATCTTCCAAAATTCCCCACCTAATGATATTGTTATCAGTGTCTTAAAATTCTTTTTTATTTTTACAGTTTTTTTAATTTCCTTTTTAATATGTTTGTAGTAACATGCATATACAGTTATATATTTACTATCCACATATTAAATTTAATTATCAAAGATTTACTGAAATCTAATGAATAGGTCAAGAGTTATTTGTTTTTTATACAATACACTACGCTGTAGAAGAAGCTTAATTTTTTTTATTTAATTACGAAATGCTAAAACATAAAATGTGATAACAGTAAATGCAATGACATATGCAGGGCTCATACTCAATTTTGGAAACAAAAGTATACAATTTTAAGGAATTGTCTACTTGGTATGAGAAAAATAATGTTTGTCTCATATCAAATGGTTATCACATCATCATAACAGTTATCAGATAATACTTTGGAGCATATTTTACAAACAAAAGCTTTTCTTTTCTCTACAGTGAGCCAAACGATGTCTTCTTAGGTTACTACTATCAGAAAATCCTTTGGAACATATTTCACAAACAAAGGGTTTTTCTCCCGTATGCGTCAGGAGATGGATTCTTAGATTACCACTCTGAGAGAATCCTTTGGAACATAATTCACAAACAAAAGGTTTTTCGCCTGTATGAATCAAAAGATGTTTTCTTAGAGTACTCTTATCAGTAAATCCTTTGGAACATATTTCACAAACAAACGATTTTTCACCTGTATGAATTAAGAGATGTCTTGTTAAATCATGATTGCGAGAAAATGCTTTCGAACATGTTTCACAAACATAGGGTTTCTCTTTTGTATGCATTAAAAGATGCTTTCTTAGATTATTCTTATTAGAAAATTGTTTGGAACATCTTTCACATACAAAGGATTTTTCGCCTGTATGCGTCAAGAGATGACTTCTTAGATTACCACTCTGAGAAAATCTTTTGGAACATAATTCACAAACAAAAGGTTTTTCTCCTGTATGAAGCAAAAGATGATTTCTTAGCGTACTCTTATCATTAAATCCTTTGGAACAAATTTCACAAATAAAGGGTTTTTCACCAGTATGAGTCAATAGATGTTTTCTTAGATCATGATTGCGAGAAAATGCTTTGGAACATGTTTCACAAACATGGGGTTTCTCTCCATTATGAGTGAAGAGACTGCTTCTTAGATTCCTATTCTGAGAAAATGACTTAGAATATGTTTGAAAAAGGAAAGCTTTTTCTCCTGTATGTGTCAACAGATGGTTTCTTAGAGTACTCTTATAAGAAAATCCTTTGGAACATGTTTCACAAACAAAAGGTTTTTTTCCTGTATGAGCCAAGAGATGGCTTGTTAAATGACTATTCTGAGAAAATCCCTTGAAACATATTTCACAAACAAAGGGTTTCTCTCCAGTGTGAGTCAAGATATGTCTTCTTAGACTACTATTATTAGAAAATGATTTGGAACATACTTCACAAATAAAAGGTTTTTTTCTTGTATCAATGGAGGTATGTTTTTCTTTATCACCATTTTGAGGAACAAAGTGCTGTTCAATAGAGGAAGATTTTTCTTCTGTAATCGATGACATTTTCTTAAGTGAAAAAGTTTTGTTCCGGATGATAATAGAAACTTCTTTAAAATATTAGCATGAAGGGATTGTTGCCATTTTCATCCAAGAAAATGACTTATTGAACTCCAGTAAAAAAGTTTTATCTAATTTTGAATCTAAAAACAAAAAGAAAAATTAATATAAAACATACTTTTTAATAAGCTGCACTAAATTTTAACTCTAAATTCAATATGAGACTTTTCAATATTCATTACTTTAGTAATTAATTCATACATTACAAATTGTAGGGGATAGCTCAAAACTTAACAAACAAATTTATTTACAAGAACAATAGTTTAGTAAGGCGACTGTCAGTGGATGGTTCATTTTGTTACCCGACTACGGCAAAGCCAAAGGAGGGTTATGATTTTGACAGGCTATGTATGTATGTATGTATGTATGTATGTATGTATGTATGTATGTATGTTCATCTGTTCCCTCGTAACTTCTAAACCACTAATCAGAATTCGACAAATGACATATCATTAGAAGCGTCTTAATTGTCCGCTGGTTATAGGCTATATAGATTTTCACCAAATTCAATGTGGCGCCTTCTAGCGGACAAAATATACAGAGTAAAAAAATAAAGTTAAGCTAGATATGCCGTGTTTGGTATCATTTTAAAGCGCTTCACTTCAAAACCATAGAGGGTTTGTTTATAAGTGCCTTGGATCATAATAAGTTGCTTAAAAATCCACATGACAGTCAATCGTTAGCAGAATTAGATAGATTAAGAAATCTTCCTAGGTCATCTTAATACATGAAACCTTCAATCTACATTACACATTTACACATTACACTAACGACCTCATCCACTAATCGGTCCATTACCCATTTGCTGCCATCGACGGATATGTGCGTCACTACTACCAAATACTGGAAGCGTCATACGTCAAAAAATAAAGTTAAGATAAATATGCCGTGTTTGGTATCATTCAAAAGCGCTTTACTTGTACATTTTGAATATATCTATATATTACTAGCATTTGCTTGTGACTTTACCTGTATTCATGGGGTACTTTTATACTTTTTCAGCGTAGTTTTTTGTCGTAGTTGGGTTTTAGTTTTTTTACTTTATCTTGTTTATGTCTCAACTCATATGGCGAGAGGTCCTGCTCCTTGTTATAGTTTTCTGCATTCAGTTGCACCCTCTATCAAAACAATTTTTAAGAACGGAGAAAAAACTCCCCCGGTGAATAAAATGCAGTTTTCAATATAAATTGAACACAGAAATTTGCAAAAATTATCACACAAAGAAAAAATTATAAGATATACACAAGTTACATACAACAATAAATGTACTGTAATGATAGATTAAATACTGAAACAATATACTGTAGAGTTCACATAAGGGAAGAAAGGAAATTTGTTACCAAATGGTAATATACAGACATCTCTAACATTCCTCTTAAAAATTCGTCTCTCAGGGAAACGTAAATTTAAAGTTCTTATTATACTACCCCTTCTCTTAAAAACTTCAACTATTCTACCAACCACCCCCTTGGTAGAATGTAAATTTTTCTGTCTTATCAGTACCAAAGTTCCTGTCTGTACATAATTCTTTTAAATTTCCATTTTTCCCTCTGTTGGTGATTATTCAAATAATCTCACTGCTATTTGGCTTTGGAGCGTTGTATTTATGAGTTCTGGCGAATTCCAACCGATATTAAAATAATCACTAAAAGCAAAAAAATAAAGCAGATGAACTCCTGTGATGTCTGGCGCAAATTAAGTAATGACGCTGACCAAATTGGAAAAAATTCAGCCTCTTTTAATTCTACAATCTTAGGGTTTTCCTGTATTTTTATAAGAATGCTTGTAAATTCCAGGATATATACATTTATTAATCGCAGTTTGAGGTTATAAAATCTTTAATATCACTTCTTTCTATGTATGGTTCAAAATAAAATTATGTTTAAAATATTTTTGTCTACAGACATTTTAACATGATTTCTAGAAACGGAAAAATCTGGGCCAGAAGGTTAAAGGGTTGGCCCACTTCTCTTTTCATTGAACAACTAAATTTGAATTTTAAAATAAAACTAATTATGCAAATTAACTTAATAAAATTATTAGACAATGAAAAAAATAGGGTCCATCATATAAATTTCATTGGAAATAGTCAAGTTAGTTGCAATGTACACAGGGTCTTTTTTAAGCTTCTTTATATCGTGGTTTGGCATTACTAGTCTTTAGTCGTTGTTACCAGGGCTGCGGAGTCGGTGGAGGAAAATGGCCGACTCCGGGATATTTTAACAACTCCGACTCCGGGCAGACTAATATACTAGTGTGCCCTTCTGGTTAAAATGATGATGGAATATAAAAAAAATAAAGCTAAAACCTCATTATTTCGCATTAGTTCTCTTTTTAGTGTTTTAAAAAAATTATATTTTCCACTTTATTAATTTTACAATTTCGTACCCACAAGCTCGACTATCGAAGTCTAAAAAATAGAGAATGGAAGTTTTACTATTTTGGATCTGTGGGCTGAGAAGAAAAAACAAAATCGTTAAAATTTAGTGGTTTATTTTGCTGTGTTTTCCAGACTCTAAAAATTTCTATGGAAAGGAGGAAAAATAAAGATAAAAATTTTATTATTTTGGAAATAATTCGGATTCTATAAATTCTAATGAAAAAAAAATTAATTACATTTTTTGAATTAATTTTTACAAGTTTGGCTTTATTTCGGGTTCTGCAGACCTGAAAAATCCGAAATTCAAATGCTGATATATAACAAAATTTCACTATTTTATATTTATTTTGGGTACCGTCAATTAAAAAAAAAAAAAAAAAAAAAAAAATTACAATTACATGTTATTTTGACTCCTGTGCACAAAAATAAATAAATAAAAGAAGGGTATTTCAGAATTTTGACTTTTGGCCATACTAACAGGAAAAATTTGAGCGGGGGAAAAAGACATCTATTACAATGATATACCAGGTACCTAGTTCTTTTGCCTCCACAAATAGCACAAATTTATAATTTTTGCATTACCTCTGGTAACAGATCTGCATGAGCCAAAATTTTAAGGCCGTCTCTAAAATGTTCGGTCGTGCCTTTGTATTTACTCTCACCCCAATCATGCCCATTCTAAATTGTTCCTATTTTATAGCGTAATTTGATTCTTTTAAATTTGTTAGGTTTGGCTTTTCAACCTGCTCAATTTTTTTTATCAGTCTGATCCGGGCCATTAATATAAATTGTCTTAATTCTACTTAGCACAACATATTTGAAAAATTGCCTTCAATTTCCGAGCCTAGGGTTCTTGCAGATTTTTGTACCTCGGGTATTATCTGCAATCCCCCAAAATATGAGAAGTACTTATATACTAAATGTAAAATATCTACAACAGTTATGAATTAAAACAGTTTTCATCTACCTTGTACATGGGTAGTACTCTGTACTTACTCTGTATCTACCGCTGTATCTACTTTGCACACCACAGTAAATTGGTAATACAGTCGGACCTCTATTTAACGAACTTCTATTTTGCGAACTTTTCCTTGGAACCAAGAACATTTTGCGAATTTCTTCGTAAAATAACCTCCAAATAGCGAAGTGCATTCTCTGTTTAACGAACTTTTTCTTGTGATCTAATTTTTTTTCTCCCAATTTCTCAAAATATTTCTCGACATTTCAAACTTATTGTTTATTTAAACACATTTTATGATGTTCAATGGCCTTGAACTGGTTTTACCAGGTGCCTTCTTTGTCAGCAGTGAGAATTCGGTAAGTACGAAGGACGAAGACGATAATTCCTTACAGCAACTTAAAAAAATGTGGATACAGATCAGAAAAAGTAAGAAATTAACCATGATGTGCTGATTGATGTTTGTATTTCACTTAATTCTGAAATTGAGACCTCAGAAATACTATCCGAATTGGATATTTTCGACAGTGTGAAAAATAAAAACAATACAATGAATTGCGATGAAGACGAATATGATGATGATGGAAATGATCATGATGCAGGAATTAACAAAACTTCGTATGATGAAATGCTAAAACCATTTGAAACAATCCGACGCGGATTATAATTAGAAGAAAATAAGCATGAAGAGATTTTTGGTACATTGCAAAGATACGAGACGTATTATGAGAGAAAGCACTTTTTAAAAGAAAAAACTCAGGCAAAATTAACAGAGTTTTTCAGAAATTAAATTTAAGGACACATATGTTAATGTATGGTTAAAATTATTTGTTATAATAATAATTAATACGATAACTGCATTAAAATTCGTTAATTTTAATGTAAAACTATTTACTTTAAACAGAAAATACAGTGTATTCCCCGACAATGTTTTTTAGGTAGATTTCGTATGAAATACTACCTATTGGGATCGTTCTTATGTTGGAATTTCTGAAAAATTTTTGCAGATCTACACCGATTATGACCCCTAGAACCCAAAACCACCCTCAGTAAAAAACTTTATATATCTATCTATCTATCTATATATATCACTTTCTTCTGGACACGATAACTTTCGTAATTCAGCACCAATCTCTTCCAAACTGATACATAAAATCAATGGGCATAAAATCTCGGTCAAGTTCGTTAATGGGCAAAATCGGACCAAGGGGATGGAAATAGGGAGGGGTTTTGTGAAAACCGAAAACCCCCCATAACTTCTTAATTTTTGTACATATCAAATCAGTTTAAAGTTTTTATTACTTCTAAAAATAGGGCTAAAATTTTATGTATCACAGATTTTTGATAAAGGTAAAAATGGGCTTAAAGGGCGCAAAAATAGGGTTTTTGGGAGAAAAAAATTCACAACTTCGTCAATCCTCATGATATCAATTCCAATTAATTTTATTATACATCTCCTTAATATTATCTACAACTTTTATATTCACAAGTTTTTGATAGGACCAATTCATACCGCAAAAAAATTAGAAACGAAAACAAAAAGGGGGTTTGAAGAAGTAAAAAATCCTTAACTCCGTCAATTCAAAAGATATAAAATCCCCATGAATTTATCATATATCTTCTTAATATTGTCTACAACATCTATATAGACAAGTTTTGGATAGGACCAATTCTTACAGCAAAAACAAATTAAAAATACATAGCGATTGAAGAAAAAAATCATCTAAGTAAGGGTGTATTCAAATCCAAACTGCTTATTTTCTGACTCATTTTACAATTCATTTTTACTCCCAAAGGCTTCCAATTGGTACGTTTTCTTACTCAGAAACTATATAATGTACCGCAATGGTCAATTTCTTGATAGAGGCAGAATATATTTAAAAAAATGCTGTTAAAGTGGGCATTTTGAACCGAATTTCCCGATGCGGATTGTGTTGGAAAAATCATTGAATTAAGGATGCACTCAAATCCAAACTGCTTATTTTCTGACTCATTTTTAAATTCATTTTTGCTCTCAAACGCATCCAATTGCTAGATTCTCTTATTCAGAAACTATATAATGTACAGTAATGATCGATTTTTTGATAGAGGCAGAATATATTTAAAAAAAATGTCAAAGTGGGCATTTTGAACGGAATTTCCCGAAGCAATTGTGTTATCACTTTCTTCTGGACACGATAACTTCCGCAATTCTGCACAAATCTCTTCCAAACTGATACATAAAATCAAGGGACATAAAATCTCGGTCAAGTTCGTTAATGGGCAAAAGCGGACAAAGGGGATGGAAATAGGGAGGGGTTTTGTGAAAACCGAAAAAAAACCGTAACTTCTTAATTTTTGTACATATCAAATCAGTTTAAAGTTTTTATTACTTCTAAAAATAGTGCCAAAAATTCATGCATTACAGATTTTTGATAAAATTAAAAATAGGCTCAAAGGGCGCAAAAATATGGTTTTTGGGAGAAAAAAATTCCTTACTTCGTCAATTCTCAAGATATCAAATCCAATTAATTTTATTATACATCTCCTTAATATTATTTACAACTTTTATATTCACAAGTTTTTGATAGGACCAATTCGTACAAAAAAAAAATTAAAAACGAAAACAAAAAGGGGGGTTGGAGAAGAAAAATTTTCATAACTCCGTCAATTCACAAGCTATAAAATCTCCATGAATTTATCATATATCTTCTTAATATTGTCTGCAACATTTATATAGACAAGTTTTTGATAGGGAAAATTCTTACAGCAAAAACAAATTAAAAATTCATAGCGGTTGAAGAAAAAAATCATTGAATTAAGGGTGCATTCAAATCCAAACTGTCTATTTTCTTACTCATTTTTAAATTCATTTTTGCTCTCAAACGCATCCAATTGCTAGATTCTCTTATTCAGACACTATATAATATACAGTAATGATCAATTTTTTGATAGAGGCAGAATATATTTCAAAAAATGATGTCAAAGTGGCATTTTGAACAGAATTTCCCGATGCGATTGTGTTAGAAACGAAAAATGTTGCCCTACTGAGAAAATAATTGTTTACTAATCAAGTTTTAATTAATTGAAAGAAAAATAAAAACACAGGTCGCTTATAAATCTTTTCAAAAATCACGTCAGCATGTTTTATATTTTTCAAAATTAAAAATGAATCTGAAAATGTGCCAGAAAATTTCGAGTTGTTGAGCATGGAAAAATATTTTTTTTTAATATCGCCTTAACATGATTCTGATACAAGATAAAGTAAAAAAACTAAAACCCAACTACGACAAAAAACTACGCTGAAAAAGTATAAAAGTACCCCATGAATACAGGTAAAGTCACAAGCAAATGCTAGTAATATATAGATATATTCAAAATGTACAAGTAAAGCGCTTTTGAATGATACCAAACACGGCATATTTATCTTAACTTTATTTTTTGACGTATGACGCTTCCAGTATTTGGTAGTAGTGACGCACATATCCGTCGATGGCAGCAAATGGGTAATGGACCGATTAGTGGATGAGGTCGTTAGTGTAATGTGTAAATGTGTAATGTAGATTGAAGGTTTCATGTATTAAGATGACCTAGGAAGATTTCTTAATCTATCTAATTCTGCTAACGATTGACTGTCATGTGGATTTTTAAGCAACTTATTATGATCCAAGGCACTTATAAACAAACCCTCTATGGTTTTGAAGTGAAGCGCTTTAAAATGATACCAAACACGGCATATCTAGCTTAACTTTATTTTTTTACTCTGTATATTTTGTCCGCTAGAAGGCGCCACATTGAATTTGGTGAAAATCTATATAGCCTATAACCAGCGGACAATTAAGACGCTTCTAATGATATGTCATTTGTCGAATTCTGATTAGTGGTTTAGAAGTTACGAGGGAACAGATGAACATACATACATACATACATACATACATACATACATACATAGCCTGTCAAAATCATAACCCTCCTTTGGCTTTGCCGTAGTCGGGTAAAAAGCAGCTATTTTATAAAAAGGAAATAAAAACTCGTCAAAAGCAGACAGATAAAACTGCTAAAGTGGATTTATATCTAATAATGACTTAGTTTTTGTTGGTGAAATTAGTATACTTAACTTCGAAATCTACCTCTGCCTGTAGGCCGGGCCGGCAGGGATTTTTTTCCTTGCAGATTTCAAAGATTTAAACACATAGAAAAAATAAATTGATGATGGATATTGGTGGTTAAAATAAATAAAACAAATCGATATAATTTATGAAAAAAATATGATTAATTACTTTTAGTAAAAATATTTAGTGTTTATGAATTTAAAATCTGTTTTATGCAGTTTAAAGTATTTTAAAAGATGAATCTCTATTTAACGAATTTTCCATATAACGAAATTTTTTCCGGGATTTAGCGACTTCGTTAAATAGAGGTTCGACTGTATTTAACTTGAGTAGTCTGATATAATCCATAAATAACAATACTAGTTCATTTTATAGAATTAAAATTACATATAATTAGTTTAATTTCACTTTAAAATGCCTAACAAAAAAAAATCTGATGTCGGAGTCGGCTTGTTTTTTAGCGACTCCGACTCTTTTACTCAAAAATGGGTCTGACTCTGACTCCGCGGCCCTGGTTGTTAAACAGATCTAAATCCTTCAGAAAAGCAGGTCCAACCCACCATTTAGGATTCTTAATGAGATATTTGCACTCGACACTTGCGTCAGCAAATCTGCAGGACTCTCGGACCCTGCATAGTGAAACAATCTTGATGGGTCTGTCAGCAATTGTATGTCCTTCATGCAATTCAATATCAACAATTTTACTTACTTGCGGAACCCTTGATCCAGTACAGCGTTAGCTGTGAATCAGTCCACAAATACATAGAAGATCCCCTTCTGCTCTACTAGCTTCTTCACTTCACAAGTTATGCATACTGTGAGTAATGCCCCTAAGAGTTCCAATCTGAGGAATGATATTTTTTTCAGAGGTGCCACCCTATTTTTCGATGCAATCAATTTCATGGAAGATTATTTTTGTGAATTAAATTGTAAATGTATGGCAGATGTCTTTGGAATGACATCGGAAAAGATGTGCAGTATCAATTCATAATTTGAGTCCTCAGTGAACCAAAAAAATGTTCCTTCGTATTTTGCTAATTGGGGTAGCTCGGAACTTCACTGTTCTTCGTAATGTCGGGAGGCAATTCTTCACCATACATCAAATTCCTCCTCCATAGCTCCTGGAATAAGCATTTGATTCGTATTGCATATGGAGATATTGTTAGGAATTACTAAAAGGTAATTCCCAATTAAAAATTCTTAGCAAGTATTATAACACTACTGGAGTGTCATGGTTGAAATAGTTTGCCCAAGTCTAACAAGTGAAAGTTGATTAAAGAAGAATATCAATTTACATAACTAAAAATCAGACGTGTCTAACAAAATATAACAGATATAAAATTAACTACATTTTATCAACAGAAATAAAAAATAAAATAAACACACATATATAGCTATACTAATATTATAAAGAAGTAAAAATTGTTTGTTTGTTAGAGGTAATCTCTGGAGCTACCGAACCGATTTCAAAAGTACTGGCATCAAAATGATGGTGTTAGTCCAACTTCCTCCATAGCTCCTGGAATAAGCATTTGATTCGTATTGCATATGGAGATATTGTTAGGAATTACTAAAAGGTAATTCCCAATTAAAAATTCTTAGCAAGTATTATAACATTACTGGAGTGTCATGGTTGAAATAGTTTGCCCAAGTCTAACAAGTGAAAGTTGATTAAAGAAGAATATCAATTTACATAACTAAAAATCAGACGTGTCTAACAAAATATAACAGATATAAAATTAACTACATTTTATCAACAGAAATAAAAATAAAATAAACACACATATATAGCTATACTAATATTATAAAGAAGTAAAAATTGTTTGTTTGTTAGAGGTAATCTCTGGAGCTACCAAACCGATTTCAAAAGTACTGGCATCAAAATGATGGTGTTAGTCCAACTTAGAACATAGGCTATATTTTATGTTGGTGCCACTACCCCAAAAGGGGTGTAGGAGCAAAAAACGTTCTAAAAATGCTATTTTCGCGTTACTGAAGGGCCTAGAAATATTAGTTACTTATAAGATATAAATGATGTCTAAGAACAGTTCTTAAACAATTCGAAATTTAAAAGGGGTGAAAATGCACAAAAAGCGTTCTAAATGGTAGTTTCTACATAATCTCAAGAAATACCAAACCGATTAAAAAATATTGGTGTCAAAATGATGGTGACAACGCTTGCTCCACGATAGGCTATATTTTATGTCGGTGCCACTACCCCAAAGGGGGTGCAGGAGCAAAAAACGCTCTAAAAATGCGATTTATGTGTTACTGAAGGGCCTAGAAATATGAAATTTTAGCTACTTATTAGATATAAAGGATTTCTAAGAACAGTTCTTAAACAATTCGAAATTTAAAAGGGGTGAAAATGCGCGAAAAGCGTTCTAAAAAACGTCCTAAATGGTAGTTTCTACACAATATCAGGAAATACCAAACCGATTTAAAAAATAATGGTACTACCCGAAAGAGGGTGCAGGAGCAAAAAACCTTCTAAAAATGCGATTTTTGCGCTACTGAAGGGCCTAGAAATATGAAATATTAGCTACTTATTAGATATAAAGGATTTCTAAGAACAGTTCTTAAACAATTCGAAATTTAAAAGGGGTGAAAATGCGCGAAAAGTGTTCTAAATGGGTTTCTACACAATCTCAGGAAATACCAAACCGATTTAAAAAATAATGGTGTCAAAATGACGGTGACAATCCTTGCTCCAACATAGGCTATGTTTTATGTCGGTGCCTCTACCTCAAAGGGTGTGCAGGAGCAAAAAAGTTCTAAAAATGCGATTTTTGCGTTACGGAAGGGCCTAGAATCGTGAAATTTGGAATGGTAGTTAGTTATAAGATATCAATGATCTGTAAGGACATTTTCTAAAAAAATCGAAATTTAAAAGGGGGGTCAAAATGCGCAAAAAGCGTTGTAAAAAACGTTCTAAATTGCGATTTCTATGCAATCTCAGGAAGTACTGAACCGATTTCAAATATAATGGTGTAAAAATGATGGTGACAGATCTTGCTCCAAGATAGGCTATATTTTATATCTTTTTCCACTATCCCAGACGAGATGCAGGAGCAAAATGTGCGAAAAGCGTTCTAAATGTCGATTTGTCAGCAATATCTCAGGAAGAATTAAACTGATTTCAAAAGTAATGGTAGTAAATTGATGCTGACAGCCTCTGCTCTAACATAGACGCTATTTTATGTCGATATCACTATCACCTAGACGTTGCAGGAGCAAAAAAAGCGTTCTAAATTTCGATATTTGCGATCGGTAGGGGCTAGTAACTTAAAATTAGGCAAGGTTCATATTTATTAGATATAAATGATCTTTAAGAACAGTTTCGAAAAAGTTGGAAATTTAAAAAGGGGGCGAAAAGGCGCGAAAAGAGTTCTAAATTGCGATTTCTATTCAATCTCAGGAAATACCAAAGCTATTTCAAAAGTAATGGTTGCAAATCAATGGTGACAGTCCCTGCTATAACATAGGTTATATTTTATGTTGCTGTCACTACCATCTGAGGGTTGCAAAAGCAAAACATGTTCTAATTTGCGTTTTTTGCACAACTGAGGGGTCTAACACTTTGAAGTATGGCATGGTATTTACTTACAAGATGCAACTGCTTTCTAAGAACAGTCAAAAGAAAATTCCAAATTTAAAAAGATGAAGTGAGCGAAAAGCGTTATAAATTACTATTTTTATGCAATCTTATCAAATACCAAATCGATTAAATAAATAATGATGACAAATTGTTGGTGATAGAACCTACTCAAACATAAGCTATATTTTATGTCTGCGCCACTACCACCAGAGGGTTGCAGGAGCTAAAAACTTTCTAAATTGCGATTTCTGTGATACTGAAAAGGCTAGAAACTTTAAATATGGCATAGCAGTTACTTATAAAACATAAATGCCCTCGAAGGACTGTCGAAAATAAATTCGAATTAAAAAGGGGTGAAGCGAAGGGGAGGTGCAAAAAGCATTCTAGAAAAGTCCTAAATCACGATTTCTATTCAATTTCAGGGAATATAAACCGATTATAAAAGTAATAGCTGCGAATCAATGGTAAGTCTCTGATCCTACACAGGCTATATTTTATGCCGATGATTCCCACCTGGGGCTCACAGGAACAACAAACGTTCTAAAAAAAAGCCTTTAAAAGCTTTCTAAATTACGTTTCCGTGGAATATTAGGAAATAACAAACCGATTAAAAAATTAATGTTGGCAAATTAATGGTGACAGTTCCTATTTCAACATAGGGGCTGTACTTATATAACGTTATTAACTTTTTGGTAATTTTGGACTCCCTCCCTTACGATATCATACGTTATCTTCTCTCGAACCTCCCCCCCCCCCTTCCCCTTTGGCAATGATATCGTTATCAATGTCTAAAAATTATTTTTATCTTTGGAGTGTTATACAAAAATGGCTACATTTATTTTTCGCATACTTTATTGATTCACAATGAAAAGAAGTCAATAAAATATCATTTATATCAAATTTAATAACACTTAAAAGAAATAGTTACTATTTAAAATAATTTAATAAATGCTTTTTTTTTACATAATGCGTTCAACAGTAATAATGTCTTCATTGCGCTTGACCCTGCACTGGGGGAGGGGGGTGGGTTCTTTAATTCTTTTTCTTCTCTACTTGTAAACACAAAGTATCATTTCAAACGTACTTCGCATATGGTTTCTCGAACAGCGGATTATATATGCATACACATATGACAGAAAAATAGGAATGCCAAACGTTGGGGTATTACATATTTTGGAATTAAATAATTTTATAATCATTTAAAAATTTTAATAATAACTTTGTATTCCCATAAAAATAGATAACAGACTAAAAAAAAGATAACATGCAATTTTGATATAAAAACCAAGTTACAAATAAAAAAAGAAAATTTTGGTTGCGTGAAAAAGGATATTGATATTAAAAGACAAATCCCCCCTCCCCTTATCGATATCTTACTATATCATGTGCCAGACCCCCCCCCCCTCCCCCCTAAAACGATAACGTTATATATGCACAGCCCCATAGCCCTTTATGTTGAGAGAGGTGGTAGGACTTGGAATTTGACATGATAGTTAATTTTAAGATGTAAGAAGATGGTTTCTAAAAAATTCAAAACTTCAAATGAATACTGAAATGAGCGTATTAATTGAGCATAAAAGTTTCAAAACATTTTCTAAATTATCATTTATTTACTTTTATTAATTTAAGTCTCATTTCTGCCTAATGCAGTGTAATAATAATGTTTAATCAAACTATGTTTTAAATAATAATTTTTGAATTACTCCTAAAAGTAATAAGTACCTTTTAATAAAAAAACCTTTTAATAAAATAAATTATTACCTATTAATAAAATAAAAATTCAGTTAGTACCTTTTAATAAAAATTAAACATATAAATATCACTTGGCATATTTCAAATATTACACAAGCAAAGCCGCGGGGTTTGCTAGTATATATATAACCTGAATATCCATATGTGATATTTGCTTTTACAGCCTTAAACAAACTTCAATTTCTGAAGTATCATGTGTGAAGAAAGATTAACTAAAACAATCCTTATAACCCTTTTCTAAACATCAACATACAGATTATATAGCTTTGGTGCACCAAAGGAACTTCAAAAAGAAAAAAATTAAACTGATAAAGTTTACTTCAAAATTTCAATTAGATCAAATTATATAAATTCCATATTTAATTTAGTAGCCTCAGCTTCCAATAAGACCTGACTTCTATTTATATTTAAACTATTTAAATTGACTTTAATTTACATTTAAAATATTTATAAACTGTTTAAATTTAATCTTATTAACATACCTCTTAAACTGGTTTAAAACAGTTACATTATTTTTTATAAATGTTGCAAATGATCAAAAGATCTGATTCATGATTCATCTTATTACATAACTATCATTTTTTATAATATACCCAATACAACCTTCCATATACAGGATGAATTAAAGAAACATTTACAAAATGACATGGCAAATCAGGCATACAACAAAAATAAAAAAAAAATCACATAGGAACATAGGGTCGCAAATTACTTATTTAGTCACAAATACGGGCTGTTTCACCCTAACTGAACCCAGGTTGATAGTAATAACTTCAAGAAAAATAAAAACATTGTAATAAAAATGCAACGATATGCACCTTCTTTTGTGTGAAATATGATAACATCATGAAAAGATCTGGAAAAACATGTTGCTCAGGCAATCGATGATACCGTATGAATTGATCATCAGAGTCCAAAATGTAAATGTGAGGCGTCAAGTGCATACTGCTGGCACGTAAATGCAAACGTGTAAACTTCTACCATTTTTGTTCGGTGTTATCACATTTACAACAAAGGTGATAATGTCTGTTAAATGTTTTATTATAATATAGTTCAGTGTTCTGAAAGTTATTACCTTCAACCCAAATTGAGTTAGGATGAAACACCTTGTATTTGTGACTCAATAAGTGGTTTGCGACCCTACGTTCCTACGTGATTTTTTATTCTTGTTGTATGCCTGATTTACCTTGTCATTTTGTAAACTTTTTTTTTTTAAATCCCCCTGTATATAACTTGTTTGATAATAGTCACTGGTACTATGCACGGAATCCAGAAAGCATGAGTACACAGTAACTGCCAAAATAAACCATTAGCACCTGGAACATTAAATATGCTTATCAGTTTCATAAAAACTGAAATAAGCATCCATACTTAAATATACAAATCCAAAAGCAAATTCGTTGCTGATTAGTTTTAATTTTCTGAAACATTG
This sequence comes from Maratus speciosus, assembly GCA_963932465.1. Classification (NCBI taxonomy): domain Eukaryota; kingdom Metazoa; phylum Arthropoda; class Arachnida; order Araneae; family Salticidae; genus Maratus; species Maratus speciosus. The sequence continues at coordinate 85,237,454 of OZ010794.1, forward strand.
TCATTGATGTCATTATTTACCCCTTGAGGGGCAAACAATTGTGTTTGTGAAATGCTGAATTCCCACTGGAAATTTAGAAAAATTTTATTTCAAAATAAGGAAAAGCAATTTTACGACTTTTTTCCTCCAAAGTCAGAAAAGTAAAATTTCATAAAAATTTTCATTAATCGTAGGTGGGATAAAATATATCCCACCACCCCTCAAGGGGTTAATACTTTAAATTTACATTTGGAAATTTCATCTTGCAAGTTATGCAAAAATCTAATTTGCTGGTCATCAATAAGAGACTGTTTTGGTATAAAGATAATATATAATTTTTAATTTCTAAATTTAAGTATTTTTTATTTTATGGTTCAGATAGAAGGGTGGGTTAAATTTGAAGGTAGGATTATAATAATGTTAGAAAAAAAAGAAAGGAAAAAGTTACTTTCAATAAAAAGTCGTTAGCTAATTTCTTCAAAATCTTAGCTATTAATCTCATTGTTCATCCCCATATTGCATATTAATGACATTTTTAGATTATCAGGTTTGGATTACAGGAAGTTAATTGCAATTAGTTAATGGGTCCTTTAAAAAACCTACATTCATTCAATTCATTTAACCCTTTGTCACATTATTCAGATTTACTGAAACCTAATTGTAATAATCATGTTCCTACTTTATATGTTAAAATTATAATTGGAATCCTTAATTATTTTATAATTTTAAAAATTAAAGTAGTCTCATGATTTCTTAACAGACTGTAAAGGCTTATAACAGAAATTCAGATGTTTTATACGACATTTACATAGCAATAAACAAAATTAACAGATAATCTAAGATGCAATCAGAAAATGTAATTTAAGATTGTCAAACATTTCATGTTAATAGTTGCATGGGTACTAGTTGATTATCCTCTTGACCAATTTTACAAATTATACAAATCGCCAAATTTTACAAATGGAAGAATGCTGCTATTCTAAAATTTTAAGATAGGAAAATTAATAAATTTAAAATATCACCAAAGAATAGGGTTACTTTAATGATGACATTCACTTACAGTGTAGCGACATACCCAATATAAAATTTAATTTATTTAGATGATAAACAAACAGATATTTTTAAGGAATTGCATTTCTGAATAAAATATAAATATTTTAAATGTAATAATCAAATTTATTAAGGGACACAGTAAATATCAATAACAGAAAATTTTAAGGAACCTAATGTTCTTTATTTAGTCAAAAAACGTAGATGGAAATCACTATAAAATGTATGTAAACATTAAATATAAGCTTGGAACAACAAAAAAATCAAAATTTTCAGTAATTTTAAATGACAAAATAACAAATAAATTAGTAAAATATTAATAAAAAATACACATAAACCGTCAAATTAAAAAGACTTGATGACGTAACAAACACATGTAACATATTTAATGTGAAGTGAATGTGACATTTATGATCATTCATTACTGCCATTTAATCTTAGTTTGATGACAATTTTTTGTTTGATAGGATAATCAAGCATTACTTTCTATGTTTAATAAGAATTAATAAATTTAACTTTTCCATAAAAGTTTTAGTAAATTTGGATGTAAGTTATAAGAATATTCTCTACATCACATTTTTTAAAAAGAGAATGTAAACTAAAACTCATTAATTTTTTTTTTCAAACAAAACAAAAAGATATTATTTGATAATAATATTTACACAAAATAGAAGACCTTTACTGTGCAAGCCTAAAGAAAGAGGTTGAGTGTTATTATAGAATTTTGCATTATAATAGATCACCTTTAACATATTATTAGACTTATCTTGTAAACAACCTACTACTTGTTACATTACCTTCTTAACAGGCAAAAAAAATTAAAGTTTGTTTCAACTTTTTACGACATTTTGTACACAATAATCAATTTATTTTATAAGCGATAAAATTGATATTAAAGATAACATTTTCAGGCTATTTTTAATGTTCTTTCACTTTTGATCTTGGGTGTAATTCGATGTAAGTATTCCAGGTTTTGTCTAGTTTGGATTGAGTTACGACTGACAGTTGAAATGCAAATGACATTATATATCAAGCAGATAAATATTTTTAAAATTATGTACTTTACAAATGCTGTGAAACCCCGATAACTCAACACAACACAGAGGGAACACAGAATGTGCCAAGTTAATCTATTCCTTTCTGCAGTTACTTTTTCTTAAATTGATTGCTTGATACTAATGTTTTACGATGCAAAGGAGGAAATAAGAAAGAAAAAAACTAACTTTATTAGTTTAAAATTCATAAAAGGATGTAAAAAAGCACTATAATCAAGAATGCAATAAGACATTGATAATTGATAAGATGGCAAAACAGAAGTATGACTTACACGAATATTTTTCTAAAATGAAACAATTGCAGATATATTTTGACGCATTTACCATGCAGGGAGGTGAGGCAAAGGTATTTTAGTTTGTCCTATTTACACCCTTTCCTACAGGAAAAATCACCATTGTTGAAATCTTTAGCAAGAATTATATTTGTAAAGTCTTCCTGTTTTATATCTAAAAAAAAAAGATCATTTTATTAGTGAAGTTAGCTATTCTTATTCAATGTGTTAACTTCATACAATATTTCTACGTATACATTATCAAGAAATAGGTTAGCTATTTTGGCTATGTTAAAATTTCTGCTATTTGGCTGGACAGGGAATTCATACACTGAATCTTATATTTATCCTTTTACTTTTATTTTCTATTTAGTAATATTTTTTTTTTTTGGCAGTTGTGAGCGAGATTTTACCTGCATTAAAATTATAATAGGTTTTGAAATGTTGTTCAAATTTATTGAAAAAAGTTTCTGATAAGTTTTTTCTCCTTTTTTTTAATTGCCCAAAATGTTTTATAAACAAGGGGAGGGGGTGCAGCGGGGCAGAACCCCCTGACAATAACAAGCATTCTTCTCAAAGAGCACAATTGTTTCGTTTTTTACTGGTTAGTTTATTTAGAATGCTGCTAAAATTTGTGTAATTGCATCGGAGAAAATTTTTCAAGGTGGCGCAAAAACTTCGTTTTTAAATCTTTGTTATTTATAAATTCATGTTTTTATACCATTTTCTATTTTTAAAAAAGGTGCAAAATCGTTGATTTATAAATAACATAAAGATTTAAAAATGATGTTTTTTCGCCATCTTGGAAAATTTTTCATGTCGAAAAAACGGCATTTTACCGCAATTTTTTTTGCTAATTTTTTGCTAAATGCGCCAACACAAGATATGGGACTCTTCCCACGTTATTATTTTTAAAGTGACTTCTTTTTTGTTCGTTAGTTTGCTTTAATGGGGCAATTTTGGGGGAAAATTACTTTTGAAAACAACTTGTTAACATATGTAATAATGTAATCTGTTAGGTTACATATTGTATAGGAATTTAATCCGACATAATATAAGTAATAACATGAAAATATTATTTATTTTCGATACTAAAGTGCTATTTCGTATTAAATAATATGAAATCTAGAAATATAGCATACCAAGACAACGACATTCAACGAAAACAACCAACATTCGATGAGTCGATTAAAGGCTCGATTATTCTGAAATGATACTGCCAATCTCAAGGCTAGTATTTATTTATGCAAAGCTATGATCTTTGAATTAATTTACAGAGGACGCTACAAGGAAACGGCAGCTATAACAAAGCGATCCTGCATAGCGGACAGCCGAATGCCTGCCCAAATCTTTAAATGATTCATTGCGTCGAAAACGAATCATTCAAATTGAATTAATCGTTAGGCGTCTCTTAAATGATGAAATTATGTTGCCAATCTTAAGGCTAGTATTTATTTATGCAAAGCTAACATCTTTGAATTAATAAACCTCGAATTAAACAGTTTACAGAGGTCGTTATACGGAAACGGCAGCTAGAGCAAGGCGATCCTGCATAGCGTAGGTAGAGCTGAATGCCTGCTCAAATCTTTGAATGATTCATTGCATCGAATACGAATCATTCAAATTGAATCAATCATTTGGCGTCTCTTAAAAATGCATTATATTTTGTGTATTTGATATTTTTTATCAAAAGAGTTAGTATTATACATCACCTACCTGACAACATGACAAATTAAAAAAACTGTGCAATTATTACGATGTACTTAAAGTTTGTAAGCTCGATGATTTCTTATGTTTAATTTATTTAAATGTTTAGTCTGTCAAAATGTTATTTTGTATTTTTGCTACCTCCGTAAGAAAGATCTCCTCCATGAAATTCTGCTGCACACCAAAATTCTTTGACGTATGATTCTTAATTACACTGTTTCGGTTTCGCATTTCCAATTTCCATTCATTTCTTTTCATTGAATAAAGAAATAGTACAATTGAAGGAAATTAGGGTACTTTTATGTTAATCAAAATCTTTTTAATCTCGCTAATCTTATAAAATTAGCCTTTAACAAATAGTCAATATTTTAACAATGTAGTGAAATATATCTTTGTGTGAATGAATACATTAAAATATTTTGACAAAAAAAATTAATATTAGTTATAAAAAAACGATAATTTTTATTATAATTTAAAATAAAGTAATACACTAAAATAATAAAAAGTAAGATAATTTAAAAAGTGATTGAATTTTTAAAAGTAAAGGTCAAGTATATAATTAATAATGTATTATTAAATATGCATAATAAAGATGAGATACATGTTTCTTGAATTATTCAGTGAAACGTTCCTCTTAAGGGTACTTTATTTATTCACATCAAAATCATAAAGTAAGGAAGTTTTATTTCAGGTTAGTTAGTCTTAATAACCAAAAAAGCTTGATTAGTACATAATATATTTCATAAAAAGATTGCGATTATCAGTGATATCAATATCTTGATTTTTTTAAAAATAAATTTATACTTCCTTTATGGAAAACCATGAGTTCAGTCATATTATCAAGAATTTCATATTAAAATACATATAGAATGATATAAAACTAAAAAATTCTGAAATTTTCTCCTTACATCTGAACTGAAAGTTTCATTGTTTACATCAACGACAAAATGCGGATTTTAGGGTTGCAGATTTCAGAGAATCTACTGTACACTTTCTGTTTCTGCTGGACTTGGCAAAAGTTACAAATATAATTGGGAATATTATTAAACTTTTTATACAAATAAGAAGTAGTATATTGCATTTTCTAATTGTGATAAATTGGCAAAATTATAAAACCGGATAGCAAACATTGAGAACTATTTATTTTTGCTTCTGTATGAGTTGGCAAATATTGAAATTTGACTTGGCAATTTAAGTTCTCCCCCCCCCCCCCCCAAATAAAATCTCTTAGCAATGACCTTGTTTACAGCATACGTTGTTTATCAATATGTCATCACATTTTCCTTGTTTGATCTTTTTTTTATTTTTTATAACTGAATTTAATAATTATTGATTAATTTTATAAATATATGGTACTTTTTTACTATAGGGGCCTTGGCGTTTTTAGGTAGATTTCGTATGAAATACTACCTATTGTGGTCGCTCCTATGTTGGAATTTTAAAAATATTTTTACAGATCTGCACCGATCATTACCACTGGAACCCAAAACTATCCTCAGTAAAAAACTTTATCTATCTATCTATATCTATATATATATATATCACCTTTTTATGGACATGGACACGATAATTTCTATTAATTCTGTACAAATCTCGGTACAGATGTCATATTCGCCCCATATTGGCGCGATTTTTTTCGGTTGCCAATTTGGCGAAAACATCAACAGCATAAACAACATAATCCGGGTTACCAGATCAAACAAAATAACGACACTTTGACGCAAGTTAAGTACCTGTTGCCTATATGATATTGGCGACAGAAAAAAATCGCGCCAATATGGGGCGAATATGACATCTGTTCCCAAATCTCTTCCAAACTTATACATAAAATCAAGGGGCATAAAATCTTGGTCAAGTTTGTTAATGTGCAAAATTGGACCAAGGGGATGGAAATAGGGAATGGTATAAATTAAAAAAGGAATGTTAAAAATGCCGGAATAAGTAAAAATTCCACAGACTAGTTACGGTAGCGTTTAGCATACCGTCCTCAGTGCAAAGAATAAAGGAAACTTGCTCATTTATATAGAGGAGAAGCAGAAAAAAATGGTAGTGATTAAGCAAAAGAGGATTTTATGAAATATTTCCAGCGATCTGATAAAGAGGGAATAGCAACTACACTATTAACAATATTGTCGTAGTTTTTGTAGATATGAAATGCTTCAAGAAAGTTAAGTTCGTGTACAGATGTGGGTTTAGATTTTGGCTGAATTAAAATCAAAAGAGTGATTCATCTCCTAGCAATGTTTAGCAATTGAAGATTTATTGGTTTCCTGTTTTTGAATATATTGTTGGTGTTCTTTAATATGAAATTTTAAAGCCCGTTTGGTCTGTTGGAATTTTTACTAATTCTGGCGTTTTTAATGTTACTTTTTTAATTTATATCATTCTGCACCAAGTAGCATCTTAATAATTAACAATAGGGAGGGTTTTGTGAAAAAAGAAAAAAACCCATAACTTCTTAATTTTTGTACATATGAAATCAGTTTAAAGTTTTTATTACTTCTAAAAACAGGGCCAAAAATTTATGTAGCACAGATTTCTGATAAAATTAAATCTGGGCTCAAGGGACACAAAAAACAGGGTTTTAGGGAGAAAAAAATTCATAACTTCGCCAATTCACAAGATATAACATCCACATGAATTTATTGTATATCTTCTTAATATTATCTACAACATTTATTTTGACAAGTTTTTGATAGGACCAATTCTTATAGCAAAAACAGATTACATCCATAGTGGTTGAAGAAAAAAAATCATTGTATTATGGTTGTATTCAAATCAAAACTGCTTATTTTCTGTCTCATTTTTAAATTCCTTTTTGTTCTCAAACGCATCCAATTGGTAGGTTTTCTTATTCAGAAACTATATAATGTACCATAATGGTCGATTTTTTGATAAAGGCAGAATACATTTTAAAAAACAATGACGAAGTTGGCATTTTGAACCGAATCTCCTAAAGCGATTGTGTTGGAAATGAAAAATATGGTCCTACTGAGAAAATAATTGTTTATAAATCAAGTTCTAATTAATTGAATGAAAAATAGAAAAACAGGTCACTTATAAATCTCTTCAAAAATCACGTCATCAAATTTCATATACTGTATTTTTCGGCCTATAATCCGCGGATTATCTGTTAAAAAAACCTCAGAAATTTTAAATGCGGATTATCTACCGGTGCAGATTATCTGCTGACATTTTTTTTTTAAGCAGACGTTCATGTCAGATATCCTGTTTCTACCGGCAGTCAAAAGAAAAATGTAAAAAGCTATCACCCGATTGTTTACTATTGAATGTTTGTGGAGTTGCTCGTGATTCGTTCACGTATGACATGTACGTGCTAGTGGGAGTGGCTTCCGATTTTTATGTTATAATTTTTAGCCTTTTGGCAACATGTTTTTATGAAGAACAAAGCGTTTCTCGACTCATCTCTTTCAAAAATTGCAATGCAACATAATAAATGATGTCTAACAGAAAACGTGTTATTTAATACTACAGAATTTAAACTGAACATTATTATAAAAGTGGAAAATGATTTAAAAACAGCAATTATTATAGAATTATCTGTATTCACCAGACAGTCTATGTTTTAGATATAAGATTCGATGAAAAAAAAAGTATTTGTATTTTTAACTTGTAATTGTTTTATAATTTTTTTTCAATTATTTTATTACAATTATCATTTAAATAGAGCAACTAAATAAATAGGGAGGTGGTTTATTAGTATTACTTTGGAATGTTGAAAACAATGAGTAATCCTCGTATAGTCCGGCGTATTATCCGCGGATTATAGGCCGATGCGTATTATCTGATGAAATTTTTTTACAAGCACTAAAAATTGCGGCTGCGGATTATACGCCGCCGCGGATTTTAGGCCGAAAAATATGGTATATACTTTTTTAATGAATCTGAAAACATGCCAGAAAATTTCGAGTTGTTGAGCATGGAAAAGTATTTTTTTTAAATACCGCTTTAACATGATTCTGATAAAACCAGCTCTTATATAAAAATGAAATTAAAAACTTGTCAAAAGCAGCCAGATAAAATTGTTAAAGTAGGTTTATCTATAATCACGATTTAGTTTTTGTTGTTGAACTTAGTACTTAAATTCAAAATCTATCTGTGCCTGTAGGCCGAGCTGGGAGGGATTTTATTTAAAAGAGATTGGTTGAATTCGGCTTCAGAAAGTGAGATTTGTTGCTAAATGATATACAAACAGCTAAGTAAACAAACCTAAGGAACTTATGCTTCTTTTACTATGCATTTATGTATTATTATCTAAATAGCTTATATATGTATTAGGGGGCTCTGCCCCCTACGAGCTACGCTCGTCAACCCCCTGTTCAGACACCGCAGATTCTAAAAGCATGCTAATTTCATCGGCCTTAAAAAGATTGAATTATAATTTTAAAAAACAGTGACGGTCTCCCTGTAAACGGGTTTTCATTCATTTTCCTTTGATTGGAGATTTTTAAGACGAAATCAGTCACTGCTAAGAGATACAATGGCTGTTTTCATCTTTGATTAAACACAAGAAAGAAAAATCATGCGTACGGCATAGATTATGAAACACTTTCCAACACTCCTTGAAAGCTTTAACAAAACTTCGTTATTTAGGGAAGATACTTGTCTGAAATGTTTTGTATGTTCCTGTAAATGCTATGCACTTCGTATTATACATGAAATAACTTAAGTAAGCCTCAATGACGTATATCAATTTTATTATATATGAATTTGTATAATTAAAATACGCCGCAAACAATTTCCCCTACACTGTAAAAAATAAACACCAAAACGGAACAGCCCTAAATTAGCCTTGTGTCCAATTTAGGCTTAAAAGACCATAAAGAATCCAAAACATAGAAAATCATATCCATTTCAAGTCCTTCAGCAAACGTCACTCCAAAATAGATAGCCCTTATCACTGAAGTAGATCATACTCGTTTCTCGAACTCCATGGTACCTGATTCAGCTAAACTCTACTACCCGTTTTGAGTTTGAAGAAATGGCAACGACTTCTCCGCGCCATATTGAAATTTTGTTCGCACGTTGCTCGCACGCTGATTTCTTAGCTGAGAATTTTGTGGCTACATCAATTTCTTTTCCGGCTGAAACTGCACCTTTTTATCAGTAAGTTTCATTACTAGATATATTAAGGTATTTATTTATATGTATTTTATTTATCTGTGTTTAATTTATCTGTATATTATCGTAAAGAAATCGGGATTGTTTACTTTTGTATGCCTAACTTAGTACGTGTGAAATTTATTCTATTTCTGATTGACTTTTATTTCGCAAGTGTTTAAATTTTTATTCATCTTATAATTCAGCCAAAATGTTTCATTGCGATTTTTGCAGTGATAAATTTAATAGTGAAACATTGTTACACGTGCATTTGAAGGATTTTCATAAACATGATTCTGGGTTTTACGTTAGTTGTAATATTAATGATTGCCCTGATACTTTCAAGAATTTTAATGCACTGTATGTGCACAGGCACAGAAGACACAAAAATATTCAAGGTAGTAAGCATGCTCCTAAAGCCATGATTTCTGAATTTACTTCTATTGATGAAGTCAATGTTCCATTTGATAGTCCTGTGCCTGAAAAAATTTCAGATGAAAATGAAACCCTTCTTGGTAAATTTATTTTAAATTTAAGGGCAAGCACTAATATTTCTAACACAAAATTAAATGAAATTCTGTGTCAAATGCAGGAGTTTGTCGAAAACTCGGTACGCTGTACATTGGATCAAGTAAACAACATTTTAGAAACAAAAAATGTCCAAGTGCAGTTGCCTAATCTGTTAAATTTTGATGAAGTAATTCAAAATTCAGTAATATCCTTTAAGAAATTGAATACCACATATAAACAAGATAATTTCTTTGAAAAAAAATTTAATGTAACAGTCCCCAAAACAATCGATCTTTCTAGAGATATCGTTTCAAGTAGCAGAGATGAACAAAACAATAGGAATTATAAAATCCAAGATAAAATGATGATCTATATTCCTTTAAAAGGAATCATTTCTAATTTAATAACAAATGAGTATGTAAAAGAGATGGTGGCTGAGGGTCTCTATTCTAATGATATCAGCACTTTGAAATCATTCAACAATGGCTCATTATTTAAGAATTGTGATTTTTTTTTACAAAAGCCAGATGCACTTCAATTTATATTGTATTACGATGAGCTAGAAGTGTGCAATCCTTTAGGCTCGAAAGCAGGATTGCAAAAATTGGGAATGTTTTATATGATTTTGGGTAATATTCCTCCAAAATATCGATCCTGTTTAAAAATGATAAATTTGCTAGCCATCGTAAAAGCATCTTATGTGAAAACATATGGTATGGATAAAATACTTGAGCCCATTGTTGATGATTTGAAAGATTTCGAAAATGGTGTTCAAATCAATTCAGAAGTTGTATTCGGGAAGCTAATTGCACTCACTGGGGATAATCTTGGTGTTCACAGTGTAGCTGGCCTAAAAGAAGGTTTTACAGCTCACCATTGCTGCAGGTACTGTATGGCGACTATTCAAGAAGTTCGCAAAGTCTGTGATGAAATTTCTGTTGAACTTAGAACCGTTACTGTTCATGAACAGCAAGTTCAAGAACTAGAATCGGCTTTTGGATCCGAGAGATCCAATATAAGCAAATCTTATGGAATCAACAGAGAATCAATATTAAATAATCTAGAGTATTATCACGTAATTGATGGCATTCCGCCTGATATCATGCATGATATTTTGGAAGGTGTTTTGCCATTAACTCTTAGATTACTTCTGACAAAAATTTGCGTTGACGAGAAAATAATATCATTACAAGAGTTGAATGGAAAAATCACAGACTTTGATTATGGCTATACTGAGCTGTTAAGCAAACCTTCACCCATCAAAATACAGCATCTGCAAACAAACTTAAATCAAAATGCTTCTCAGATGTGGCTACTTGCATTTATGTTACCCTTAATAATTGGCAACAAAGTTTCAATAAACTGTCCTTATTGGGACAATTATACGCTTCTTTTAGAAGTATGCAGTATAGTATTTTCACCTTGTATAAATGTAAATATGATAGAATTTTTAAGACTTTGTATTGAGGAGTATTTAGATACTTTTCAAACATTATATGATAAACCTCTCATTCCTAAACAACATTTTATGATCCATTATCCTCAATTAATTGTAAAGTTTGGGCCATTAATACATTTCTGGTCAATGAGAATGGAAGGTAAACATCATTACTTCAAATCGCTGGTACATGCAATGAGAAATTTTAAAAATACTAGTCTTTCTTTGGCTCGAAAACACCAGTTATATCAGGCGTACATTTTAAATGGTTCTTTATATAATAATATAGAATTTGGCCCAGCAGAAAAGGGTAATGCTCAAAGTTTTCCATTTTTTAATTTGCTGCCAGAAAATTTTTATGTTGTACCTTGGGTTTGTATTGATGGCATGAAATACATATCTAAAAAGTGTTTTATTATGTCAAATTGTAATAATTTTATGAAAGTTCATACTATTATATCACAGAACAAAAAACCACTTTTTGTTTGTTTAAAAAGCCAAATTGTTGAGAAAGATGCTCATGTATGTTCGTATCTCACAGAATTGAGTAATGACTTTATTATAGTTGATCCTATGAAATTGGAAGTGAAGAATATCTTCCACATGCATCTTGTTGGGTCAAAATCTTATATTTTGATGAAACAAGCATTTATTTCTCCTTATTAAAAATATGCTGTAATAACTTGTGTATATATTTATCTATATGTGTCTGAGTATATTTGTTTTTCTACTTCACCGGTAGCAGGTATGGAGAAAGTGCAACCCCGACTTATCTCGGGGCTACTGTTATAGATGTTAACCCATGGGGAGGGAGGGGGGATATATTATGTCCCACCTCATTTTAATAAAGATTTGCACAAGAAACATAATTAAATTTTACTTTTATAGTTTTGGTAGAAAAATGTTGTTAAATTGATTTCCCTTTTTTGAATTAAAATTGGTACATTATTTGAAATTCTTACTGAAAATGTCATTATTAATGTGTGTGTTAGTAATGTCATTAACATATTATTAAACGTGTTTATTAACATTTAAAGCTAAGGAAATTGCCCTAATGCATTTTGGAGAATTCTGCACAATGTGATTATTGTATCCAGTGATTTGTTTGTTTGCATTGATGCAAAGTATTTATAGATGTATTATTAGTGTTGACTCTTCAAAAAAAAGGGGGGGGGGAGCGCCGGGAATTTTTATAAAAGGGCACTCTTACAGCCTTTAAAAAAACATTTTGGGCTGGTTTGTTCAGAGTACTCTTTTATCAGTAAAATTTTGCTATATTTTTCTGCAACCAATCATCAAATTTCGCGATATCTTCTCGCAACAGATTTGACTAATTCCTCGATTTTTGATTTTTTCTGTCAGACTGATGAATCTTTTTTTTTCCCCTACAACTAAATGACAACTTTTTTCCCTCTTGCAATCCATTGTCCAATTCTGTGATATTTTCCTTCGACCAATTGGTGAATTTTGAGAGGGGGGGGGGGGGAGATTCCCTTGTTTTATTCTCCCATGCAACTTGACTGTCGAATTTCACATTTTTCTTGCAACAGATTCACGGATTTAGGCCATGGAGGGACTACTTTCTCGCGGCTGAATGAAGAATTACGCAATTTTAGAGATTGCTGTATTCATTGATATATATTTTTTTCATGAATGTGAAGTTTAAACATGAATTAGTAGCTGCGGCTGTAAATAAGTATCATTGTTGTACAATGGTGTTGCTGTGTTCAGCGTTTTTTCCCTTTTGTCTTCATGAGCATGATGTATTTATTAGTGACTGCGTCTTTAAGAATTTTTTGCATTCATGAGATTGCTATAGACCAGGGAAGATTCTGACCTGAATTTTCCAAAAATTTGAAAAATTAAAAATCGTTCATCAGTCTGAAAATTTGGACATAAAAAAAATTCACAGGTGAGCAAGTGGAAGGAGTCAAAATATTGAAGATACTGTGATGTCCTTAAAATCCACATGCATCCAGTTGAAAAAAGGAATAAATTACTTGAAATGCATGTGGAATCAAAGCTGATGAATATATTTTGCAGAATGAAATTGTATTTTTCATGAAAAATTAATCTAACTGAAGAGCACATGGTGAGAAGGCCAAATATTGAAAATACAGGAAAGTCATTGAAATCTGCTTGCATCCGGTGGGAAAAAGCATTAACCAATTTGCTAATTAGATATAATCAAAATAGAAATGCCTATTTCTATGAAAAAAGCTGTATTTCACTTGGCAAACCTGACAATGACAATTTTTTAATCGCCACTTTTACAACTTTAACTGCCATGTGGCGAGTGGCAACCACTAATTTTCACCTGTATCATGTAACCTTTAAGAGAATTTGCTGTGAATTTCAGCAGAGTTCATTCTAGGCGTTTTTCGCAGTGCGAGCCGCCCTGCCTGCCCTTCTTTACAAAATTTGACGCCCCAATGCCCCCACTGTCCGAAATCCCCACAGCGCGAGCCCTATCACTCGGAAAATCGTCTGAGGGAAAAATAGCGTCCTTTAACTTAATTTCATCGCTTATTTCAAGCAAATTCTAAACTATTTGTAAACATTATATAACGTCCTAGCCCCATTTTGCTCCTAATCTGTTCCTTTTCACTCCCCCTCCACCCAAACATTCTCATACAGACACCAATTATTTTCAGTAAAATTCCAGCACCGACGCAGTCATAAATATCTCTCTCCGTCTCCATACCCCGTTTCTTGGCTACCATGAAAATTCAGCCGAATTAAGAAAAAAACCCGGAAAGGTCCTTTGAAATTGCTGTTTTTTTCTGCGATTCTCTGGCGAAATTAGTTTTTTTTCGGCAAACATTTCCCAAAATTTGCGATATAGTTTGTCCAAATTTTCGGGTTTATGACATTTTTCTTTTTTTTTTTTTTTGGAAAAGAATCACACCTGCACTGCAAAGTGTCATGAATGGGGTAAAAGGGCAGTAGCAAAGACTTTTTAGAGGGGTGGGGGAGAGTTATTAGTTGATTATTTATCATTACACTAATATTCTCTTTTTGCCAGTGCGGGCCGCCCTGCCTGCCCCCCTTTACAAAATTTGACGCCCCGATGCCCCCACTGTCCGAAATCCCTGCCCCGCGAGCCCTATTACTCGGAAAATCGTCAGAGGGAAAAATAGTGCCCTTTAACTTAATTTCATCACTTATTTCAAACAAATTCTAAACTATTTGTAAACATTATATAACATCCTAGCCCCATTTTGCTCCTAATTTCCTTTTCACCCCCCCTCCACCTAAGCATCCTCATACAGACACCAATTATTTTCAGTAAAATTCCAGCACCGACGCAGTCATAAATTTCTCTGTCTCTATACCCCGTTTATTGGGTACCGTGAAAATTCAGCCGAATTAAGAAAAAACTGGGAAAGGTCCTTTGACGAAATTGTTTTTTTCCCTTTGGCGAAATTAATTTTATTCGGCGAATATTTCTCAAAATTTACGATATAGTTTGTCCAAATTTTTGGATTCAGATTTTTTTTTCCTTTTTTGAAAAGAATCACCCCTGCACTGCAAAGTGTCATGAATGGGGTAAAGGGGTAGTAGCAAAAACTTTTTAGGGTGTTGGGGTCAGGGGGGGGGGGAAGAGTTATTAGTTGATTATTTATCATTACATTAATGTGCCCTTTTTTTCTCTAAAGTAAGTGCCCTTTTATGGCAAAGTGCACCCTGCCTGCCCTTGATCTTAGGATGAACTCTGATTTCAGAAAATATTTTACTCAGAATCCCCTCTGCTATAGACCGTAGGCTGAGCCATTATCTGAAAGTTGGCACATTTGAATTCAAACTATTCAATGTTTACTAGCGGCAGACTTAAAATGTAAAACTGTCTGCAAATTCAAATAATTTCTTTAAAATTTTCTGCAAAAAAACGCCGCGTCCCTCCCGAGTTCTATATCGTCGCCAACAGCAAAAATGAAAAGTTATATACAAGCACATAAACATCGCTAAAATTTCCAACCAAATAAACTTTATTTAAAAAGAGGTCAAATTTATTTTTTAACACAATTTATTTTTAATCTGTTAAATTAATCTGCAAAGCCTAACATAATCTGCAGCACCTGCTTTGGTGCTGCACTGTTTCTGCTACCGACCCTGGCAGGAGAAAAAAAAAAGGAATTGTACCTGCTTTTCCGGCATAAGCACCGCACTTACAATATTTTAAAATTTTTAACTAGTATGAACTTGCAACGCTTCTTCCAAAAAATACTGTACTAGGCAAATACTTTCTAGCAAACTTTTTTTTTCTCCATTTGGAAAATAATCTACAGACCTTGTCAATAGTCTGCAACGTGCGTTGCACCAATTCTCCACCTGGGATCTTGATAATTTCTTTTTTAAAATAAAGAAACTTGTAAAAACAAAACTCTGCAAACTTTGAAAATTTTCTGTGAACGGCATTCGCATGTTCGTCTATATTATCTGACTCTATACAGCGGTAGAATCGATTAAAAAAAGGACCAATAAGCATGAAAGTTTGCTGGCCCGCTATATAAAATTCTATTAAGCCCCTTGAACCCTTTGAGTGACCCCTCCACACACCACCTAGAATATCAGTGTTGAATTCAGACAGGGGGGGGGGGGCATTATAGAGTTCCGGAGGAGAAATTACACCTTTTGACCATTGAAAACACAACCTCAAATCTTCTGGTGGAAGACATCTCATTGCTCCTGGAGAGAATGCCCCCTCCCAGGCCACACCCTATGTTCAACACTGTAGAATATAAACCAAACTTCCTTTGCAGCTACCCAAAATTTTTACCATAATAAAATGTAAAATTATTTGCTAAATTAAATAGACAGTACATAAACAAAAGCTGTAAGATTATTTTATTTCCAATTATTTCTTTCAACTAAGGTTTTTTAATGTAATTTTTTATTATTATTATTTTAATAAAATAAAATTGTGTGATTTGTTTGGTTGCGGTCTTCTCGGGGACGGGAAAAATACATTTACCAGTCAGAGACAGAAGAAAGGTTACCTCCTGGTCCTTCGGACCACTAAATTTTTCAATTACTGGTCCAATTGAATTTTTGGTGGTCTCGGACTAGCAGACCACCAAGGATTTTGAACTCTGTAATATATTTGTGCACTTTAAAAGATTGAAATGATACAATGATTAGTGTTGACCAGGGTTCGAAATAGCAGTCGTTAGATGTCAAATGCAACTAAATTATTGCATTTGATCACTAGAAAATTATTCTTGGTTGTCAAATTTGTCACCTCTTTTTTACATTTAACGGTTAGCAAAATAAAATTAGTGCACCTTTTGATTTCATGTTACAAGATTCAAATGTAGATGCATTTTTTTTTTTTTTTTTTTTAAACAGTAACTCTAATTGTAACTATCAACATTGGATAAAATTTTGTTTTGGATCTGCTATCGAGTTTAATTTTGTTTTTCATGATTAAGTGCATTTTTCTATTAATTTCTAAATATAGTAATAATTAAAAATGATTTATATTAGTTTTACAGTTTATTCAATAATTATAATCTTGGAGATTAAGAACTTAATTTTAAATAAAAACAAGTATTTGTGTTTTTCGAAAAAGTAGCATTCAATATTACAGTAAGAATAAAAGTGAATTTTAGGAATTTCAACTAAAAATTTTAATTTGTTGCCTAAGATATTTACAATAGTCGCCATTTGATGCCTGCCCTTTATTTCCGAATTTTCATCAGTGGTGTTGACTAGGGAAAAAGAAAAGCCACCAGGCAGTTATTTTTTAAAAAGGGCATTCTTGTACCTTGCTAAAAAAAACATATATATATATTTTTTAATTGGTTTGTTTAAACTCTCCTTTTATCATTAGAACTTTGTGATCTTCCTTTTTCCTAACAGCTGGGCAATTTCTGGATTTTCTCCTACAACTTACTAGCGAAACTTATGACTTCTTTTTTTCTGTGACTTGCAATCGACTGAAGAGTTTTTTTTTTTTTTCCATAATCGACTGATAAGTTTAGTTTTGTTACACGACAGATTGACATTTAATAACAAATGACTGAATTTAAGATTAATTTCCCTTGATCTAGTTTTTTCCTCCCACAACCAGAAAAAGAAATGAAAAAACACGTTAAAAATTACAATAAATGCCACAGAGTTCATAAAATAGTTAGAAGTGACCACCAGGTGCCGCACCCTGCCAAATTGGCCTAGAGCCAACACTATTTTTTCTGAAAGTTGATGAAAAATCAGAATTCCAACCATTAAATGGTTACTCTGTTTAGCAATCGATAATTTCTGCAGAATTGGGGAGGGAGGGAGGGGGGGGGGGATAGTGCTGCGAAAGAAACCAAGAATTTTGTTGAACGATCCGTAAATAAAATCCAGACATGTTACTTTTCTGCAGAATTCCGCTTTTTTGGCACTGAATATTTTTATCCCTGAGATCGATGAAAATATGCATTAAAATTCATTGACATTTTTATGAAGGGGGGGGGTAGCAGTAGAAATTGAAATACAGCAAAATCGCAAGTACGAACCGTCACAAATTGAGGAAATTTCTTCAAAGGTTTGCAGGGAAAACTCAAATTTCTTCAAAGGATCTCTGGAAAAACGCAAAAATCACCAAAGAATTGCAGAAAAATGCAATTTTTGTTGAAGGATCACGAAAAACACGCGATTTTCGTTTAAGAATTGCGAGAAACTCTATTTTTGTCAACAGATCGTGTAAAATATGCGAATTTCGTTGAAAGATCGTTGAGAAAAACATGAATTTTGTCGAACGGTTGCAGGGGTAAATATAAGTATATTGTGGAAAACAGCGATTTCGTTGAAAGACCGTGCTAAGTATGCGATTTAGTCGAAAGACCGTGGAAGATATGCGATTTCCTCGAAAGATCGTGGAAGATATGCGATTTCCTCGAAAGACCGTGGAAGATATGCGATTTTCTCGAAAGACCGTGGAAGATATGTGATTTCGTCGAAAGACCGTGGAAGATATGCGATTTCCTCGAAAGACCGTGGAAGATATGCGATTTCTTCGAAAGACCGTGGAAGATATGCGATTTCCTCGAAAGACCGTGGAAGATATGCGATTTCCTCGAAAGACCGTGGAAGATATGCGATTTCTTCGAAAGACCGTGGAAGATATGCGATTTCTTCGAAAGACCGTGGAAGATATGCGATTTCTTCGAAAGACCGTGGAAGATATGCGATTTCCTCGAAAGACCGTGGAAGATATGCGATTTCCTCGAAAGACCGTGGAAGATATGCGATTTCCTCGAAAGACCGTGGAAGATATGCGATTTCCTCGAAAGACCGTGGAAGATATGCGATTTCCTCGAAAGACCGTGGAAGATATGCGATTTCCTCGAAAGACCGTGGAAGATATGCGATTTCCTCGAAAGACCGTGGAAGATATGCGATTTCCTCGAAAGACCGTGGAAGATATGCGATTTCGTCAAGTCTGTAATGTTCAGCTCTTTTCTTTTTTTTCTTGAACCTGTACCATGTCTGAAAATTACAAATTTCATTCAAGCAAAAAATCATGGAATAACTTTAGGACTTCCGTTATTGCTCTAAAAAAAAAAATTAAATTTTGTCAATCGATCACAGTATAAAATAAAAAATTTCATCAATCTCTCATGGAAAAAAATTTAATTTAGTAAATTGGTGGAATAAAAAAAAATCAAATGATTGCCATTGTCGAAAAAACTGTGAATTTTGTCAAGAGGCCCATGTAAAACAGCAAATTTCATTAGTCAAATGCAGAAATTAATGAATTTCGTCAAACGATCATGGAAAAAAATTGCTAATTTTACCAATCAAAAAGAAAAAATCACTAATTTCATTACCAGATTGTGTAAAAATTGTAAATTTTGTCAAAAGGTCAATGTAAAAAATCTCATTTCTTCGAACAATCCTGAAATAAATTCTCAAATTTCATAACAGGGGAGGGGGGAGCAGGAATTTCGGGAAAAACTTGCAGAAAATTATCCCAGATTTTTATTAAATCATCATTAGTCAGGCATAAGTGTTAAATCGCCAAATTTTGTTCCCAATGCCATCATTTATATTCCATTAATTTAAAAATATGCATCATTCACGCATTTCATTTATAATATGAAATTATACATATAATTTTATTTCAATTTCAAGGCATTGTTACTTATTTATATATACAACAAATGAAAACTAATGTAGTAGGAAGAAATTATATTGGTTTATCTAATTTAAATACGGTAGACTTCCTATAATACATTACTCAGATTTGCATTGCTCGGACAAGGGGTTATACCAATTTCAGAATGTTACAGGTTTCTGGTAATTGTTTTGTTAACATTTTGTATGCATTCACAATGTATTTGAAATTATAATGTTTACAAAGTAAAATAATATATTTAAGAAATGATTTGAGTGTTAAAAGTAAGGTCAAGCAAATAATTCAATACTAAAAATATGGGCATGAGAAAATTTTCTGTAATTATTCAGTGGAACTCATAAAATGTGTGAGTGTTCGCCCGGAGATGGCCGCCATTTTAAAGTTCCTTATTTGTTTTGTTTTTTTTTAAATGTTTAATATCTGAAATTTTTTTTTTTGGTCTGTAATTTCAGAATATATTTTTAAAAATTAATATTTGCTTTAATCTACTGTTTTAAAACTTTTTGCCGTTTGCTAATTACGAATTCCCTCAATGTTTTTTTTTTTTTTTTTTTTTTTTTTTTTTTTTTTTTTTTTTTTAACAAAAGTTAAGAGTGCTGATCCCAGCAGCAGAAACTGCCCAGCATGACAGTGGGCGCTGCAGATTAATGGGAAAGATTATATTAAATTCAGAATCTGTAGCGAAAATTACATTTCTAGTTAGCCAGCTGTAATAGCCAAAAAGCATTCATTGATATTTTTTAATTGCTGTTGATATTTGTGCCAGCTTTTTTTTTACATCTACTCTGATGGATGGATTTTTTAGATGTTTGGGTATTTGAGAGGACTGGAATTTAAATTATCCCAAAACCTTTGGTGTGTGTGTGGGAGAGGGGTGCACATTTTGCATTTGTTAGGTTTAAAATCTTATTTTAGCTAAATTACTTTTGATTACGGAATGTGATTGATAAAAAGAAATGTTGCAAATGAAAAATATGATTTCTTCATGTGATTATTTTAGAAAATGACTACTGACTCGAGAGGAATTAAGAGGGGCAACTGTTTAACAGACAATTGTGACTGCACTTTATTTGAGTATGAAGAAAAAAATGGACCTAAATGCAGCTACTGTTGCTGTCCACCTACAAAACATCAGAGGATGGGTAATTATAGTCTTAATATTTTTAAATTACATACTGTAGATGTTTTTTGTTTGATATGATACAAATATTAAAGCACATATTTTCTTATTTTAGAGGTGTCAGTAGAAATAACTTCGAACTCCAGTAATGCTGAAATAATTGCTACTAATGCTGAAGTAATTGTTACTAATGCTGAAGTAATTGCAGCTTGTTCAGATAATGTAAATATTTTAATAATTTTAAACATGGTTTATTTTCATGAAATTTAAAATTCATATTTGGATTGTTTAGTAGTTGGATGGTAGCTTAATTATGCTTCACTAACATTTGCATATAGATTAAAAGTGATTTTTCTGCTTTTTCCTCGGTATGTTTTTATTTAAAATTTTACTGACATTTTTGGAAAGTTTGAAAAACATTTGCAAAGTTGCAGGAGAGGGGGGGGGGGCACTAATGCTAGTTTTATCGGTCTTGAACCTGTTTGGTTGTCATGAGATCTGTTTCTGGTCGTTTCCGTGCAGAGTGTCACACACGTAATGCAGGCTTTAATTTGCATTTATTCAATTATTTATTAAATTTTGATGTTAATTCTGATTTTAAGTGGTATGGTAAATAAGTTATTACCATATTTTTAAATTTAAATGTGTGGCAATAAAACTCACAGAAGTATATAATTTAATTTCATTACTCAAAATGCGCTTTTTCCTAATTTAATAAATAATTGAATAAATGCAAATTAAAGCCTGCGTTACGTGTGTGACACTCTTCACGGAATCGCCCATCTGCACTTTTTATTGTCTTCTCTCCTGCTGCTTTGGCCTTTACCCCTCGGGATTGCAATAACACTTTAAAGCGAAAGCTGAGTTCTCGAGGCGGTCATCGCTGTTGCTTTGGCCATTGACAAGTCTTTCATTGTTGTTAATTTAAGTTTTTAAATATGTTTTGGGGAGAATTATTGAAAATGGGTAAAAACCTTCAAGGAGTCCTAAACATGTTACTTTTGTAATGTAAGAACTATATTTCATATTGTAACTGTTCTGTCAATTTTATATAGGGTGATTCACAACAGCAAGGATCGTATATTGTACAAGATTTAATTCCTGCGTCATCGAACACTATCACTTCACAGTTATGTTCACCTCAGGTAAATGTTTCACACTAGATCTTGCATACATAATTAATTGTATAACTTATTAATTAATTGTTACTTAATTAATTGTTAAACCATACTTACTGTATAATTAGAAAATGCATATTTTAAGCCACATGCTAGTTGTTTATTGCTAAAGATGTAATTTATAGAATCTGTTTATTTCAATGTTTAAATGCATAGTTTGGGGTCAAAAGTTTAATATGCATTAAACTTTATTCCGAAGTGTGTGTGTGTGTGGAGTGGAAGATGTTTTATTTTGCCATTAATATGTATTTAGTCACAAGATTTAAAAGTTACTAGTGGAGGACTAGTCAAAATTTGATGACTTAGTAAATGTATGAGGGTATTTTGGAAACCAACCTCTGTTGTGTAGTGGGCGGAGTGTAACCATTGTTACATCAAGCAGTCTGATTCAGTAAGCTTCTAGCTGTTTTAGTGAGTGTCATGTTGCTGCTTATTTCCCGATTAGAACTCTCAATTTGTGCTGCTGTTGAAAATAACTCAGAATGTGAGGTACGAGGAGCGATTAAAATCTCTTTGGGCTACTGTCAGCAGCAGGCATTCATCATCGATTGTATGCCGTATACCAGAGTTGTATAATATAGACGAATGCCATGCGCGGAAAGTTTTCAGAAAAATTCGGAACTTTGCGAAAAAAAATTAAGAAAAGAAAAACGTATTTTTTGTTTTTGTAACTTTTCTTTTAATACCGAAAATTTAAAATATTCCCCAATTTTGTGCATTATTTACCCGCAATTCGAAGTTCAAAGATTATAAACATTGTTGTGACATCACACTCTTTTATTACATCAAAATGGTGGTTGATTTCCAAATTGCTCTCGTAATATCTGACCTCATTTCATAGAATAATGACCATTGCTTAATTTTAATACATTCTTTCAGCTAGACACTGCATGTTAAATTGTAAAATTTGTGTGTGTGAAAATTTCTTTTTTAAAGTTGCAGGGTTTGCTTCCACAAAGGTTACCAAGGCAGGTGGAAGTTGCATTAGCAAATAAAACACTGACGCCTGCTCTAAGGAATAGGATTGTCAGAGTTATAGCAGACAAGTGCTTCGATGTAAATCTACCGTCGAAGATTGTTGATAATGTTGCAGAGTTGGCCGTTGAAAAATGGAGCCCTCTAAAAGATCGCTATGGAGGGTCACCATCGGTAATTATTTTTGCTATTAATTTTTAATAAGATGGTATTGAACAAAATATTTTATTTCCTTGCAAAAGTGTTAATATCAATATGAAAATCATTTTATAAAAACTTTTTTCCTTATTTTATAAATTATACTAATGACTCAACTGACTTGACATTTTTAACCCTAGACTGCTACATTTTTGTTCCCTGGATAATGCATGTAGTAAAAAAAATTGTCTCCCATGTAACAGGAAATGGAATGAGTGACTCAGGACTATACAATAATATTAAGAATTGCTGTTGACTTCTGGAAATTTGCACACATAGAATTTCCGGGCTGCGAGATAAAAGTAGTATTATTAGAAAGTATTAAGTCATGCTTTTTTTTTTTTTACTCCTTTGTTTAAAGTCCCCTTACAGGTAAAATTTTGATTTTTTTTTCTCCCCATATCTAGTGAACAAATTTTCTAATACTTTCATGCAACTGCCTAACTTTTTTTTTTTTTTTTCACATGACTTTGCAATTTTCCTCTTACAGGTAGAATTTTGATTCCCCACATACATTTTTTTTTTAATTTAACTTATGAATATACTCTGAAAATTTTCTGATAAAAACAATTATATATATTAATAAATTATTTCAAATTTACTTAATGCCTGTGTTGAAATGTCTGCTTCTCCACCACCTTTGCCTGAATTTGGTCTTAAGCAAGATTGTGATGTTGCTGAAGCAAATTATGACTCAATATATTTTTTTACCTGTCCAGCTTGAAGCAAAATTCATTTTGAAACACTTAGAAATAAAGGAAAGCACTTTGTTATAATATTAATTTTGTGTGTGGGGGGGGAGGGGGGCGGGGGGGACTGCATGAATTGAGTGGTACAATATTCATTTTACTCTCGGCATATTCTGTTTACACTACATACTGCTAGACTGAAATTTTCTTAAAATACACCTGAAAAAGTCGAGGAATTCCATTGTGTATATGAGTAGCAACCCTGAATATCCTTTTAAGAGAGATTGTGCTGATTGCTATTAGAATAAAATGTGTAAATTAACTTTGATTCGAAGTAAGTTAGTATATTGTAAATATTTTAAAGGGTAGCGGTCTAGGGTCAAAAGAAAACCTTTCTGCAGTGTAGTGAGTGACTTTTTCTGTTAATATACATCTGTAATACTTTTTTCATGTATGAGAATGTAAAATTTAAGCAAATTTTTTTTAACTTTAGAAAAAATATTTTAAGGCAATTTTATTTTAGTCAGGTTTAGCAAAACAAGTGAAAAGGAGAATGTCGAAACTAAGATTAAATTCCAAAAAACAAGAAGAAACGCAGGCAAATTCGGATTTGGATGAAATAAATGTCTTCAATCAAGAACAGATGGTTTCAGAAATGAGGAAGAGCTCACCATCTGTTTTAAAACTGAAACAGTTTTTGGACGCCACAAGAACAATGCGCAAAGAAAAAGTAAATTCAACACCTGCACTAACAATCATGGCCTCGTATCCGGCATTGAAGAAACCAGATTTGGTATAGTATTAATATTTTTAACCAGAGGTGGGGAAATACATAACTTTACTTGCCACTGGTAAATGAATTTAAAACAGTTTTTGAATTTTACAAACTAAAGAGATGGCAAAAAGTTTTTTAATTAGTTAGCTATATTTTGCAATTTTTCAAATTAATGCAATGTAAACATGATATTGAGTTCTATTCTATAAACTTTCTTGTCTTGTATATATTTCATTTTACAGGGTAAAGCTATGAAAATGGATTATAATAACTATTTTTGCCATCGCGTTATTTTTACCATAATTTTTTACTGTGTTGCATTTTGCTGGCTGGTAAGGTTTTTTTAAAATTCTCCACCCTGCTTATAGCTGTAAAAGGAAATTTGTTTTATATGGTAGTTGTCATGCTTCTCTTTTTTTGTAGCTGCTGTGGGAATTCACAAAACTTATAAATGTTTCTGAAGAATGTTTGATGCAACGATGGAAGGAATTTATAGATGCCATGAAGGATTATTTAAAAAAAAACAGAACATTTTACCCCTCTTGCAGAATCATATGGTATGAGACCCTTATTTATTCCATTTGGCTGCTTTCAATGTTGATTTCTTTGTGATGAGTTAATTTATTAATAGAAGTGATGCTACTAGTAGTGTTCACATTTCTTTTAAAAAGGGCAGGTTGGATTTACTGAAAAGGGCATTTTTGTCTGGTAAAAAAGCACTTATATTGAGTAAAGGGGCACATTGTGTTGAGTGAAAGGGCACTCTCATTGGATTATCATTTGTCTGTTCTGAGGAGTGGGAATTTCAATTCTAAACCTTTAATTAGTAGTCTTAAATTTCCTGAGGGCATTTTGAGACGGTGAGGAACTTCAAATGCGCAAGTCAATCAGAGCAGCAGAACTTCTGTTTTCAGAGGTTGGGGAGGGGATGGAGAAAAAGTTAATGGGAAACGGGACAGGGTGCATCAACAGTTTAAACGAAAAGGGCAGGGTGCAACGCCTTTGAAAAACATCAAATGCGAACACTAGCTACAAGATTTTGTATAGCCATAGAGGCCTTATGCCTCTACAATCCTTTTTAGGAGTGAGGAGGGGAGAGTTAGTTTTTCCTTTTTAGCAAGGCAGTTTAAATGTACTAATGTTTTAAAATTTTCAGATACAAGTAATTAGTTAACTTTCTTTAAGGCTGTTCTTAACTGCTCTGCTTAACAAGCGCAAAACGTTTTGACACATTTACAAATTCATTTTTTAATGGAGAGGTATAAAATTGGAAAGCCTGGCCATGGAAGCAATTTGGAATGGAACTGTTTTTTCCATTTTTGGATCCATCCATTACCTATTGATTTATAAACAAATTTGATCATGTGACAAACACGTTTTTCGCCCGCTCTTGAGTGCTCTTTCTTCCTCCGTGCGGAAATTCGGTTCAAAATGCCCACTTTGACACTGTTTTCTGAAAGATCTATTGCGTTTGCAAAAAAATGGAAAAAACAGCTCAATGACACAGTTTCTGACCAACAACACCAGCTAGTTTCATGCATTTTCGAAAAAAATTAATTAAAACTTATGTCAGAAAGTTGCCTTTTTGGATTTGAGAACACCCTTAATGAAAATTAAAAAGAAACAGAAGGGAAGGGCGATAATAATAAAAAAAAAAAAATCTGTCTTAAACAAATTCATCTAGATAATATTGCAAAAGATAAACTACCCACCCCTTGCAAAAAACTACATATGTTTGCTAGCACAAGATGCATAAAACTCAATTCAAGCCCTTCGTGAGTAAAGGCAACCTGTGAATTGATGACCTATCACTGTTGGGATTTTACTTTTTATGTTTTTAAAAGTTGTGCTATTCACTGGGAAAAAATCTGAAATGTTTTCTAAATTTGCATGTCTCACCTAAGATATAGTGATTTCACGTCATTGTGCCGTACTGAATATGCTTAAAATAAATTCTGAAAACTTGAGTCTCAGAAAAAAATGTTCCTAAAATACAAATTGCTCAATTGAATGTTTTTTTTTTCTGACCAACTTATTCTGTCAACTTATTGTTTTGTTTTTTTCCTTGAAACTAGAGTTTAACTGTTCTCATCTTTCCAGGGGTCAAAAGCAACATTTTTTTAACCCCTTAACCTATAATGACGAGCATAGCCCGCGTACGATGATCGAGCCAAATGTAAATTTTTCTTACCACTAAAATTTCACAGTAAATATAGTTTAAATTAATTGTCGAAATTCCATGATTAAACAAGGCGGAAATCTCTATTAAATTTTAGTGGTAGCTATGGATTTGCCAAACCGTGGAGCTGTTAGACGTAAATCGTAGGTTAAGGGGTTAATGAAATGTGAAATCCAGTTACTGAAATTTGAATCAAGCATTTATTAATAACTTATTTAAGTCTTTGTGAATTGGCCTGTTTCTTGTTAAGAGGAATTTTATGAAATGGATTTTTGTAAAGGGGGCCCTAAATTTAGTCTGGATCGTCCTGTCTTCTGTAATTTGAATCTGATTTCTTAACTAATTTCTATATTGAATGTTATGTAATATTCACTTTTTATTTTCTTTTTTCTTGCAGAAAGTTTAACACTTGAGATCCTTCAGAAATTGCCCAACATTGTACCATCTGGGAAAAGAACAAATGATATGAAGAAATTTATTTTGCAGATTTTTGAGGTATAACACTTTTTTAAAATGCCTATACATATATATATATAATATAAATAAACTACATTGATCACTAATTATTTTTTAAGTGAGGTTTGTTGTATATACACTTGACACTGCAGAAGGCAATGGGTCCTCAAAACTAGGTTCATTTAAGATTTTCAAAAGATATAAAATCATACAAGCTTTAGTTTTGCTAAAGGGATAACCGGTCCCGGACAACGCCGGCAGGGTCAGCTAGTAGTTCATAAATTTAGTGAATATTTTATTAAAAATTTTTTTAACTGAATACTTCTTTCATTTATTAAATTAATATAAATTATAAAACTTTTAGTTTAAGTTGCTGGAATTTAAAATTATTAATATAATTAATAATAAGACAAAAATCTTTTTAACTTAAGTCCTGGAAAAGAGGGAGGAATTATAGTATTTCCATAATTTTAAAATAAGAATAAATATTTGTGCTTCAATAAATATATCCAAATTCTGATTGATTAAGGGAGGGGGAGGGTGCAGTGGTGTGATTTCAGAACATATTTGCATATAATGTAGCTTATAAATGTCTAATCAAATTATTGAAGAAATTTATTATTAGTGTAATTTGGGGGGGGGGGATATAAACACAATTTTTATGTGAAATCAACTTGAAAAAAAAATTATATTTAAAAACTTAAAACCCCAGTTATCTTTAAAAAGAAAAAAGCAGTAATGAATATAGTAAAAATAATTTTTACCGATCAAGTGAAATTATGAATATACACCACAAAGTGTATGACAAAATGTAAGTTTAGATTGAGCTCAAATAAATTCAGCTTTAAAAATTATTACCAAAAAATTGCAACTCTATATATAATTCAAATCAGAAATGCAATTAAATATAGCAGATGTCAGGAGGAGTAAAAGCAGATTTTTTCTTTTTTGTTTTATAAAATTTATTAGTTTACTATAAGTAAGCAAATGATAAATCCACAATTTTACCAGATGTTTTTTCAAAGACAAACTAAAAATATTCTGTATAATGTGCCATGTGCAAACTGACAGTAACTTAAGGATAGGGAAAAGATATATTATTTCATGTTAATTTAAAGAAAATATAACATGCCTCAAACAAAATCCTACATTTTATATCTTATTTTCAATAGGAAAGATCAATGTTTTTGATTATTTTTAACATCGTTGTGAAATTAATGCTCTTTAAACCGTAGAGCATGTTATTGTAAGCCTGTGCAGTCTCAATCAGCTAAGAATGCAGGAATTTCAAGCACTTTCAGGCTAAATCTAAGTGTAGGGTCCCAACGTATGATCCAATGAAAATACTTTGGTACACGGAACGAGGTGGCCAAGGAAGGCTTAGTGTCAGCAAACCCATCTCTCCCAAGATATTCACGTTTCAGCTGGATCTGAGTTCTCCCCCACCCTTGCCAATTTTTTGCCCCCCCCCCCCTTAATGACCTTGTCAATTGACCCAGATTGACTTATCTGATTTCTGAAATCTCGGGTCAAGATCTGTGCATTCATTGCTGTTTCTAATTAAATGTACATAACTAGCAATTAGTACAGTAAAAAATTTCTAATGTTATTATTACAGGATGATATTGCTGTGCATAACACTGTTCCAGACAAAACTGACCCTCCTCGCCTCATAGCAATAGGGAAGGTGCAACAAGGTATAAGGCTGTGTTCCTATGTGGATGGGGTGGCGGTATTTTCCGAAAAGTGCCCATTGAAGGCGGTTCTTTTACTGATATCTGTATACTGGGTATACAATATTGAATTTGTTCCCGAGTCAAGACCAGCCTTTTTGCTGATAAGTACTGCTGTATTAAGAAATACGATGCCAGCAGCACTACTGGCAAAATGTAGTGCAGTAAACTGCTTATTAAAGCAATTAAACTTATGATGTATTTATAATGTCCAAATAAATGTTCTTTTACAGTATAAATGTTTCATTTTTTCCTGCCTTTCTTTATAGTTCACCATAAAAATATATATATATTTGTTATTCATGAATTTTGAATTTCGTTCACATCTTAAAGGATGTTGTATTGTTAATGTATGCGAGTAGATTAGGTGAGATCTATTTATTTTACTAAGTTTATTGAAACTAGCACACAATATGTACAATATAATTTATTGATTGCATACTTTCATTTTTGATTTTATGTGACCTAGTGTTGATGCAAGTAAGATTATCAAACAAAATTATTTTTTCAGCAAGTGATAATTTTGTCATTGTTTGAAATATATAAAACCAGTTTCATTGACAGTACTGTAATATATCTCATTATGTAATATGGAAAGTCCAGAAATATTTATCTAAATGTTTAAATATAATTAAATTATACTTCAGCTCTGATCTCAATTTAAATAATTGCTATAACTAAAACCTTCTTTTATATTCAGACAGTTTTTAAGACGTTTTCATTTCATAAACAATATAAAATGCATTTATATATATATATATATATATACTCATGTTTTTTGTTGCTTATTTTTCTGTTTATCTTTGGGTGGGAATTTATCTATTTCCTGGGGTTCAAAGTCTTGTAAAATATAAAGTTTTACTTATTATGAGTTAAATTGTATATTTCATAATTTATCAGGTTCTGGATTTAAAAGTTTTTAATTTTGGCAAGTAAACAAAAATTACCTTCTCCATAAAAGATTAAAAACTAAATTTTTAATGCTGTTCGACATAAATTTTCAAAATTTGTAATATATTTTGTGGAATTTCTTTAGAGCAAAAAAAGACCCAAATTGGGTTGTAAGATTGCTGGGTACAGCAATGTTCCAAATTGGAAAATGTCTTTTTTGTAACCCAAAATGGGTATAAAGTATCTATTTTTAGTCCATTGAGGAACCCAAATTGGAGTTCATAGCTTCCACTAAAGGTTGAAATTTTAACCTATTTTGGATACACTGAATTCTAACTTGTGTTTATTGTGGAACCCAAATTGGAACTGTGTATATCCAAAATGGGTTACCATGGGCACCCATTTTGGGTACTCTGAATTCTAATTTGGTTCTCTTATGGAAGCCAAATTGGTTGAGTGAATATCCAAAATGGGTAAACAATGTATTCCAATTTGGGTTCTGCTATAAACCTAAAATAGATGCTTTTTATACCCATTTTGGGTTACGAAAAGGCATTTTCCAATTTGGAACGTTACTGTACCCAGCGATCTTACAACCCAATTTGGGTCATTTTTTGCTCTATTTTAGAATTTTTTTTTTACAGTGTAATACCATTTGTAATGGAATTCTTTTGTGTAGCCCTGTAAATGAAAATAACTATTTGTTGCATCGCATATGCTATAATATTCTGCATATTTTAGTGCACTTCGTAAATGCATATATTTTTTATTATGTTTGAAAGGGTGTAACATCTTTAAAATTCATTTGAAATGATTTTTTCCCATTGGCCGTAATGTAACGGAATACTTTTGACTGTCCCTGTAAATGAACTAAACATGCTACAAACTTCATTTGAAATAGGGTTCGTGCTAGGCTAAACGTCAATCACCAAAAATTTCAGTGCGATCCGAGTATATTTACGAGAGTTAGAGCGCGAACAGATAAACCGAAATCAATAACACTTTCAACTTTGTTGGAAAGTGTTAAAAATTTGAAAGTAAGGTAATGTAAAATGAATTAAGTACACAGAGTCTTTGTCTCTCAGTACTTTTTAACAACGCTATGAGAAAGTTCTTTTAAATGTATCGTTTTAAATCTGACGTAATTTTCACCAAAGTTCCCTTTCTCTTTTTAACATTCACATGAAAATACTTTTGTTGTTAGAAAGGAAATATTATTTGCGCTGTCTTAAAATTCACGATAATAGTTGAAAAGATTATCTCAAAATATGAAATAAATGTCTCGTGCAAATATATTTTTTAATTTAAAGTGTTTTGCCAACTTTTATTTATTTGGTCTTTTTAAATATGACGTAATTTCCTTCATTTGTGACTTTTAACGCAATAATGAATTTAGTATTTTAAAATTTTCTTTCCCTTTTAAAATTCACGTGTAACTGTAGTTTTTATGATGTAATTTTCAATATTTTCCTGATTTTTAACACATAATCACTTATTTCTAATTTGAAAGTTTTTTCTGTTTATAGTAGCCATGTGTAAATAAATTTTTTATTTGAATTAAATATTATTCTTTGCGCTGTTTTTAAAATTGGCAACAGTTTAAAATAATTGCCCTTTTCTAAAATGTGTAAAAAATATCTCTCGAAATGCTGAAAATTTGAATTTAAAATGGAAACAAATCCTCAAAAAATGAGTCAAATTAAAAAGATAATTGCAGTCTGCACATCGGAAACTTCCAATGTATAAAATGATCTAAAAATGTTTAAATTCCTATGTATAGTTTTTCTCCTATAAAACTTTTTTAATGGAATGATTTTGACCCTCTTTAACATTAAATATCTCTTAAAATAATTATTCTATTTAAAAACTGTCTGCATCAGCGTGTTTATCAAACATGTCTCTATAATACCACCGATTTTCATATTTTTGTATGAAACAGTTTTCTTAATATTAACGAAGAAAGACCCCGGTCATAAAAAATATGGATGCGATCTAGTAGGAGTATACCCGAATGATCTACGCAGATTTTCATTGGTCCATTTCCAAATCAAAACTTTTTTTTATATATAGAAGGATTATTGTTTTTTATATACAGCAGACTCACTTAAATTCGCATGGCTTGGAACCAGAGGTAGCGCACATTTTAGAATTTTTTTGGATTTCTGGTCACTATTTTGTTTACATTTTTTGGTAGTATTTGATTATCCCGTCAACCAAAAATCTATCGCCAAACTATAAGATTAAATGCCCATAATGGATGATCGTAAATGTCATATTCACTTGACATTAAACACATTACAGGTGTTTTCTATGTCACTGAGTGATTTTTAATTCATCGTTTTATCTGTATTTTTATTAATGTTTTACTAATTTATTTTTTCTTTTATTATTTAAAATAAAAATTATGTGAATTTGCCAATTTGTATAATTTGGTGAAATTGTTCGTTGGGATAATCAAATAGTGCCCATTTTTAACGGTAATTTGAAATGTAATAATTCACTCAAAATTATAATGAATGCCTACAATAAAGTTAAACAATTATGTAAAATTATAAAGTAATAAATTAAATTAACAAAAGTTAAGAAAATTATTATTATTATTAAATATTAAAAGTAAAGGTCAGATAAATAATTAATAATACATAACAATGAGGAGATAATTCTTTTTTTAATTATTCCAATAAAACTTGCCTCATAAAGGCACACTAGGTAATAATTTATATCAAAATCTTAAAGTATGTAACAAAGTTTTATTTATTGTTTAGCCATTACTTAATAATTGAAAAAGCTATTAAAAGATTAATACATAAATGTATTTGGTAAGAAGATTGTGATTGCGACTGATATCAGCTGTATTTGAATATTTTCAGTAATAAATTTATACTTCCTTCATGAGAAAGCACAAGTTCAATAATAATTAACCAGAATTACATATTAGAATATTTACACAATGAAATAAAATATTTTAAAAAATCTTGAATTATTCACCATCAGCATCTTAAATATAAGTTGCACTGTTTACATTTGAAATGATTTGCGGATTTTAGGCATTTGCAGATTTTAGGGTAGCGAGTTCCAGAGAGTCTACTATACTGATTTTACTTCTGTTTGTATGAAAAAAAAATAGATAAATGGCATACTTTTTAATAAACAAATTATATATTGTGAAAAAGAAAAACAATCAGTTGCTATCCAATGTATGCTTTATTGTAAATGCGTGCTTTCATGTAAAAATTAAAATCACAAAAATAAAAATTATACTCGATGTTTTGATTTATCTTTGAAAACCAATCTCAGGAATTAATTTTCTAAAATACAAATCAGCAAAACATTACTTGCATGTTACATAATCGAAGGCACAATTCAAACCGAAAAAAGTAACAGAAATTTCATAAAAACATTTAAAATAACTTCAATCTCTGATTCACAAATGAATTCAAACAAAATTGCTGGGAATATTATGCATATTTGCAAGGATTTTGTTTAATATTATGAGTAGAAAAATGGATCCTGTTCCACCTTCATTTTTCTCTGGAGTTTATGAAATACCTTTTAAACTTATACGGACGGTACAGCTTCTTCACATTTTGTGATGACAAAAGCGTCACAAAGGTTTGAAAGATCAGAAAAATGATTTGAAATACAATAAACTTTCAACTGCATCATCAAGAAATTTTGGTACTTTTTGGTTAGCCGGGCGCCAGTGTTATGTATACATGTATATGTCTATATACATGTATATATACATATGTATAGATATACATATATGTGGATATACATGTATGTATGTGTATATATACAATGTACGTATACATACATGTATATATACATATACAGGGTGATTCAGCTCGTCGGTGACAAACTTTAAGGATCGATAGAGCACACCTAGACGAACATTTTTGAATAGGGAATGTAGGGTCCCTGACGCGATGGTAAGGCGCTAGGCGCTTTCGAAAATTTGGGTGCCGAAATTCGAAACGTCATAAAAACTAGGGAAATGGTTAGATTTTCTTGCTTGTTGCGTCGAAATCATTCTGTTTGTTTAGACTTTCTTCAGTACCAATTTGATAAGCGTATATCTTAAAACATGGATAGGGGGCGCTGCAGACTTTGGAGAGCTAGACAACAACTTTAAGCCCGTTATTTTGATAATTTAACACATGCTCGCCAAAGTTTATACTCTAACTTAAAGTTTGAACCCAAAAGTAGAGCCCTGCAAAAAGCGTAAGAGCCGGAATAAAATGTCAAAGTACAGGGTGGTCGAAACTCGAAGGCTCCTAGGAGATAAACAAACAGATTTCTTGACTTATGGCATGCATTTTCATGATTCTGTTTGCTGGGGCTCTCTGAAACTCAGTTGAACGGTACAAAAAGAAACATCGATAGGGGGCGCTTTGGGCAAAAAACATAATTCGTTGACATTTCGGACGCTAACTGGAAACGGGGCGCTACGATCAGTTAGAAACAAAACAAGAGAGTAATTTACTTATCATAAGAAGCTATTAAAACTGCAGTTTGTTTGTTTTTTTTAACAAACATAGCTGGTTTCAATCATGCACAATGCGCGCAATAAAATTTACATAAGGTGCTTTTTGCTGATTTATGCAAAAGATATCATACCATATCGATATGCAAAAGATACGTAATGCGTAGACGACAACGCGAGATGACGTAGTTGTATGCGCAGACACGTCTTTTGAACGTGCGGTACCTACTTAAGCTTCGGGTTACTTGTCTGCAGATCGGTAGTAGGATGGAACGGTACACAAACTCTGAATTGGCTGACATGCATTTGGCGTATGGCGCTGCTGGTTGTAATGGACGAGCCGCTCAGCGGTTGTACGCCGAGCGTTACCCCAACAGGCAAATCCCCTGCCATGCCTTCTTCGCTCGAGTACACCAGAGGTTGTCCACAACGGGATCTTTCGACGGAGGCAGGCCTGAACGGGAGCGATCAGTGAGCACCCCCGACAACGAAGAGGCTGTGCTTAACCTGGTTGAGGACAACCCAGGTCTTAGCACGAGAGATATCGCCAGACATGTTGGCATTTCGCAAGCAACTGCGTGGCGCATCTTACGTTCCCGGAATCTGCACCCCTACCACATCCAGCGGGTGCAGTTGCTCAGAGAGCAGGATTTTGGCCCTCGAGTGGAATTCTCAAGATGGTACTTGGCGATGAGATCCAGGGATCCCCGTTTTGTAAACAGCATTTTGTTTCCGGACGAGTCCACCTTCAGCCGGGAGGGAATGTGGAACGCCCACAACAGTCATGTGTGGTGTGATGAAAATCCACATGAAACCAGAAGCCGAGCAGCCCAGGAGCGTTTCTCAGTAAATGTGTGGGCCGGCATTCTGGGGGATTGCCTCATTGGCCCTTATTTGTTACCTGAACGGCTGACAGGTGGAAATTACCTGATTTTCCTGGATCAAGTGCTGCCGCAGCTTCTGGATGAGGCGCACGTACCCGAAGGTTCGCGTCGCCAGATGTGGTTCCAGCACGATGGAGCTCCGGCCCATTACACGAACGACGTGCGTCTCCATCTAAACGCAAGGTATGGCCAGCGGTGGATCGGGCGTGGGGGTCCAGTTCACTGGCCTGCCCGATCACCAGACCTCACCTGCTTGGATTTCTTCCTTTGGGGTTACCTGAAGGCCGAGGTATACCATACACCTGTCAGCAGTGCTGAAGAACTTGTGGCGCGCATTGTGGCAGCTGCAGGGCAGATCAGAGATACTCCTGGCATTGTTGGAAACACACACTCCTCAATGCGACGGAGGTGCGAAGCCTGCATCATGGCCCAAGGTCGAAATTTCGAGCATCTTCTGT
Source organism: Maratus speciosus (assembly GCA_963932465.1). Lineage (NCBI taxonomy): Eukaryota > Metazoa > Arthropoda > Arachnida > Araneae > Salticidae > Maratus > Maratus speciosus. The sequence goes on from OZ010794.1 coordinate 85,272,733, forward strand.
AGTGTTATTTTTTGTAAATAAATTTCCAGTATCATTGATGTTTTTGGTCTAAATTTATTCAGAAGTGTTGAGCAGAGGTAGAAAATGTGTTTTCATTATTACTAACTGATCGTAGCGCTCCGTTTCCAGTTAGCGTCCGAAATGTCAACGAATTATGTTTTTTGCCCAAAGCGCCCCCTATCGATGTTTCTTTTTGTACCGTTCAACTGAGTTTCAGAGAGCCCCAGCAAACAGAATCATGAAAATGCATGCCATAAGTCAAGAAATCTGTTTGTTTATCTCTTAGGAGCCTTCGAGTTTCGACCACCCTGTACTTTGACATTTTATTCCGGCTCTTACGCTTTTTGCAGGGCTCTACTTTTGGGTTCAAACTTTAAGTTAGAGTATAAACTTTGGCGAGCATGTGTTAAATTATCAAAATAACGGGCTTAAAGTTGTTGTCTAGCTCTCCAAAGTCTGCAGCGCCCCCTATCCATGTTTTAAGAGATACGCTTATCAAATTGGTACTGAAGAAAGTCTAAACAAACAGAATCATTTCGACGCAACAAGCAAGAAAATCTAACCATTTCCCTAGTTTTTATGACGTTTCGAATTTCGGCACCCAAATTTTCGAAAGCGCCTAGCGCCTTACCATCGCGTCAGGGACCCTACATTCCCTATTCAAAAATGTTCGTCTAGGTGTGCTCTATCGATCCTTAAAGTTTGTCACCGACGAGCTGAATCACCCTGTATATGTATATATACATAACACTGGCGCCCGGCTAACCGAAAAGTACCGAAATTTCTTTGAAGGAAGTATTTCGTTCATTGACTTTGACAATACCAGGCATGTTTCAAAATAGACCCATCGCTTTAAAGCAATTTTCCAAGAATCTTTAGAGATTTTTTCAAGAAGTCAAAGGAATGTGTAACAACACTATTTCATCATCTGTTCCAGAAGTTTGGGTTAGTATTTTGAAAGGACTTTAGTTTTTCCATAATATTTCCAGTAATTTTGTTTTAATTCATTTTTGGATAACAGATGGTGCCACTGGAGTTATTTTAAATGTTTTTATGAAATTTCTCTTACTTCTTTGAGTTTGAATTATGTGTTTAATTATGTACCAGGTAAATAATTTTTCGCCAATATGCAATTTTGAAAATTAACTCCTGAGGGTAGTTTTAAAGTGAAATCAAAACTTCCAGTATTATGTTTTTTTTTGGAATGAAGCATATGTTGTATAGCAACTTGTTGTTTTTGTTTTGACATTTGAGTACATGACGAGTATATCCTTATTTATTATAATTTATTTAAATATTTTTTTTTAAATACCAGTGTATAGATAATGGTGAATAGATTGCCAGGAAATCGTTCTTCTGCCAGTGATTAATATTGCCAAACTGTTTCTCTTGCCAAGCCTATTTTCTTGGGAAAAATTTCGTATTTAGACACATTCTGTGATTTTTTTTTTTTTTTTGTCACCAAGAATAAGAGTAGGCAATTTTTATTTCATTACAGTAATTTGAGGTTTTCGTATCAGGAGTTTTGTTTTAAGATAATCCTAAATGAAAGTCATGGAACTTTGTTTTGAATACTTTTTAAAATAATAGTAAAGGAACAGCGATGAAATTAAAGGCTTTCATTGTTGATTTTTAGTGTTTTGTTTTTTAAGGTTATTTTGAACATTTTGTTGATTTTGATACTTATACTTCATAGCTGAAGTTGCTGGAGCATGTTGTTAGTTGCTTCTGAATCAGTAAATGTTTTTGTTAAATGGTCTTTGCTTCTGATAATTTGTTTGGTTAAAAAATAATGTGTTATGATTGTTTGCCAGAAAATGTAAAAGTTAACGTTAAATGTACTTTTTGTTTCGAAAAAATAATTTTTTCACCAAAATGGTGAATTTGGTGACCAAAAAAAAAAAATCAAATACACTTAAATATGGAATTTTAGCCAATATCCCTATACAGGAAAGTACCAAAATGAATCTATACATTGGTAAGTGAATGTCGGAAAATATTAAAACATTTTATTGTTATCACGACTGTACCACATCTGGAAGTGAGTGAGGATCCTATCTTTAAATGACATGAATTAAGTTAAGTTAAATAAAAGTGTGTGAAAGAAAAATAACTGTCTCAATATAGAGATGTGCCATGTAAAGCTTATGTGGGGGGGGGGGGCGTAGGCGATGGGCCAGAAATCAATGTTTACCTTTATAGACAAACTTCATTTAGTTTATTTAAGTGGAAGCATAAACTGGTTTCCAGTTTACGTGGTTCAGTAAAAAGAGTAAATTGCTTTTAAAAATTCTGGAGTCACTTTGTTCATTCACATTATGGACCGCCTTGTAAATGCTCTCTCTACCACTTTCGTGGCACCACAGTTGGTAAAATGGTGTTGGGATCATTTGTTTATGATTTGCATTCATAGAGATTTCTTTGCTATTATCTTGAGTCACATTGTTTTGTTTTTTTGTCACAGATTTTAATTTTCATATAGTTTAGATAGAATTTGGTACTTTTACGTCTAGCCAGATATAGTAAGTGATAACATGCCAAATCTTGTTTCATTTGGCATCCTTTGAATAGCAGCCCATTGTTGAATTTATGTAAAGAAGAGCAACTAACGATCCACTTTTTAAAATTCTAAATGATGTTAAAAGGTTTTTGGGACCTTAAATTGTGTAAGCTTCTACTTTTGTGTGAATATAGAATGAGATACAATGCTTTCATTCTGAAATAAAATTTTTCTAGTTAATGTTATCTCTTATTTAAACACTGCTGTTATTGACTAAGCCTTATCATTAATAGACCCAATTACGTAAGATTTTGTTATTTGTATTGACAGGTTTGTGTTTAAGTATTTTATCATTATTCTTTAAACTAAGTTTTTAAAGATATTCTGATAGAAATTATCGAACTTTTTATAACTAATCTGAATTATTTTTTCACAAAATATTTCAATTTATTCACCGATTCACAGAGAGTTATGTCTGACATTACACTGCTAAAATATTGCCTAATGTTATAAGATGGGTGAGATTAAAAAAATGTTGGCGATCACTAGCGCTTGCCTAACATAAATATACATAGAATTTAAAAAATATGTATTACGCTATATTTCTTTAACCATTGACAAAGATACTGTTATTTTCATTTCTGTTATGGGAATGACGCCATAAATCCCTTAAATCACTTTCATGAGTTTATATCACCCAAGTTGGAACCTTTTTTCGTTCAGCATAAAAAAGAAGTGAGTCTGCATTTCAATTTTTGGAATCATTCTCTGAATCGGTCATTTCATAAAAAATTAAATTTAAAAAATCAAAAAACCCGACTGCGTAAAAAGCAAACGAATTATTTCTCATCAATGTGAAATTATTTTTCAATTCCTACTAATAGCTCACACTCTAGCTATATATATCTTGTTCAAATTTTCAATCGTTAATAAATACTTATTATTCCTCCAATCAAGCTCAAATATTTTTTTTTAAACTTGTAGTGGATGACACTTGATGTTAATACAGATTTTTTCAAATATTAATCCATTAATTAAATTAATTAATTTTCAATAATCGAGAGAGCCCTCTTCTTGATCAAGGTATTTTACGACTGAGAGAGCCCTTTTCTTGATCAAGGTCTTTTACGACTGAAGGAGCCCTCTTCTTGATCAAGGTATTTTACGACTGAGAGAGAGCCCTCTTCTTGATCAAGGCATTTTAAGTGCCACTCAAGAGGAAAGAAGAATAGGAGAAAAAAATTCTCTTATTGACCTAAGTAGGAATTGACTTAATTTTTTTTATATTGTTTAATATTACTTACCTATTTTTTTTATTTACTTGTATTGATGACTTTTAAGTTGCATTTAATTGTTAGTTCCTATCTATAAACACTGTTTTGATGAGGTCTATAGATGTCTATGATGGTTAAAGTTGCAGTAAAGCTAGAGATCCTACCTACACAACTTCCAGGTTGTATAATATTTTGACGCAGCTTCTGACTGTAAAATAGTCAATGAAACATCGTCTTCATTTTGAAAGACCTATCTAATGATATCTCAATTGGGTGCGTAATTTCTACCGACATTTTGAATTTGTAAAAACAAAACCTAGTCTATAACCATCGGGCCGTTAAGACGAATTGATAGAGACCTCATTCATTAAAATCCATCCAGCCGTTGGGATGTTTCGAGGGTATAAAAAATCCACATACACAGATACGCGTGAAACACAAAACTCTTTTTTTCAGTCGGGTAAAAAACTACATAAGTCACAGTTTCAAAATATTTTTATGAATCTATAAAAGCAATTTGTATCACAAATGCCAGACCTTTTCAACCACTTTTTTGTGCTAACTGCATTTTTTAGATCTTTTAACTGAATATGTCGGTCTAAGAACCATAAATATATTTAAATCTTACTTTGTCATTATGAAACTCAATAGCCAATATGCGAGGTATAAAATTACTACTAAGCTCAATGAGACGAATTGAATGAGCTATGTAAATCGAAATTCGCCGCCACAGACTATAATAGCTTTACTTGTAAGTGGCTGTTCATATATATCGTTATCGACTTTTTGGTAATTTTGACCCCCCCCCCTATGGCATCATACGTTATCATCCCTTGTTCCCCCCTCCACCTAATGATATCGTTATAATTTTTCTAAAAATTCTTTTTTTTTTTACAATTTTTTACTTCTTTTTTCTTTTTATATGTTTGTAATGATATATAGATAGAGTTATGCATTTATTATTCACATACTTTACAAATTTAAATGAAAATAAGTTAATCTGAATTGAATGCAATGAATTACTTTACAACATTGAAAACATGCTATGTAAGTCTAAAATTCAATATCAATTTTAGGCTTAAATTGTTTAATGCGGACTAAAAATTTCCTCCGTTGGAAATGCACTTAAACAGGAATTTGCTGTATCAGTCGTTATTTTGAACAAAAATCATAAAAAAAATGTTAAACTATTAACTGCAATGAAAAAATTGTAAAATAAGAGAGAGGGACATATTTTTATTATAAATGGTTCACAAATGACAACCATTTAAAACATTTATTTTCACTTTTTATTCAAATGTTTCTAAAATATGCTTTTTAATCTCTTTGGGGGCCCCAATAAGTTTCAAAACTTCCTTAATACTATTACTTCCTTCAGCCAAATGTGCTTTCTTTCTATAGTTACGATTCTTTTTAAAGGTGCACAGATGAAAGAAAATTTGCAGGCTCTAAATACTTTTTTAATTGACTTTTTTGAGGGCCCCTATAAAAGTGGGGAAAAGTTGGAACTCAAGATTCAAAATTTTTAGGCCCCATTTTTATTATTCAAATGTTTTAAAAATATGCTTTTTAATCTCGTTGGGGGCCCCCAATAAGTTTCGAAACTTCCTTAATACTATTACTTCCTTCAACCAAATGTGCTTTCTTTCTATAGTCACGATTCTTTTTAAAGGTGCACAGATGAAAGAACATTTGCAGGCTCTAAATATTTTTTCAATTGACTTTTTTGAGGGTCCCTATAAAAGTGAGGAAAAGTTGGAACTGAAGATTCAAAATTTTTAGGCCCAATTTTTATTATTCAAATGTTTTGAAAATATGCTTTTTAGCTCACAGGCTATCAAAGCCTGAGAGCTAATGTGCCCGCCCGTTCTGTATGTATGTACGTATGTATGTACGTAACGCGATAACTCTTGATAGAAACATCCGATTTGCTTCAAAATTTTTTTATAGGTTCATTGTGATAAGGCGCTTCCCTGATTAGTTTTCGGAGTTCATTGGTTAAGGATAAAGGGGGTTAGTCCACCCCCTTAATTCAGATAAATGGGTTTTTCATGCAGAATGATTCGATTTGCTCCGAATTTGGTATACCGGTTTATTATGTTAAGGAATTTCTCTGATAAGTTTTGGGGGGTTCATTGGTTAAGGATAAAGGGGGAAAAGTGGGGGTTAGTCAACCCCTCTTAATTCAGATAAATGGGTTTTTCATGCAGAATTATTCGATTTGCTCCGAATTTGGTATACCGGTTTATTATGTTAAAGAGACTTCCCTGATAAGTTTTGGGGGTTCATTGGTTAATGATAAAGGGGGAAAAGTGGGGTTAGTCCACCCTTCTTAATTCAGATAAATGGTTTTTTCATGCAGAATCATTCGATTTGCTCAGAATTCGGTATACCGGTTTGTTATGTTAAGGAACTTCCCTGATAAGTTTTGGGGGTTCATTGGTTAAGGATAAAGGGGGTTAGTCCACCTTCTTTAATTCAGATAAATGGATTTTTCCACGCAGAATGATTCGATTTGCTCCGAATTTGGTATACCGGTTTATTATGTTAAGGAACTTCCCTGATAAGTTTTTGGGGTTCATTGTTTAAGGATAAAGGGGGTTAGTCCACCCCCCCTTAATTCAGATAAATGAGTTTTTCATGCAGAATGATTCGATTTGCTCCGAATTTGGTATAAAGGTTTATTATGTTAAGAAACTTCCCTGATAAGTTTTGGGGGTTCATTGGTTAAGGATAATTGGGGAAAAGTGGGGTTAATCCACCCCTCTTAATTCAGATAAATGTGTTTTTCACGCAGAATGATTCGATTTGCTCCGAATTTGGTATACCGGTTTATTATGTTAAGGAACTTCCCTGATAAGTTTTGTGGGTTCATTGGTTAAGGATAAAGGGGGATAGTCCACCCCCCCTTAATTCAGATAAATGAGATTTTCATGCAGAATGATTCGATTTGCTCCGAATTTGGTATAAAGGTTTATTATGTTAAGAAACTTCCCTGATAAGTTTTGGGGGTTCACTGGTTAAGGATAAAGGGGGTTAGTCCACCTTCTTTAATTCAGATAAATGGGTTTTTCCACGCAGAATGATTCGATTTGCTCCGAATTTGATATACCGGTTTATTATGTTAAGGAACTTCCCTGATAAGTTTTGGGGGTTCATTGGTTAAGAATAATTGGGGAAAAGTGGGGTTAATCCACCCTCTTAATTCAGATAAATGGGTTTTTCACGCATAATGATTCGATTTGCTCCGAATTTGATATACCGGTTTATTATGTTAAGGAACTTCCCTGATAAGTTTTGGGGGTTCATTGGTTAAGGATAATTGGGGAAAAGTGGGGTTAATCCACCCTCTTAATTCAGATAAATGGGTTTTTCACGCATAATGATTCGATTTGCTCCGAATTTGGTATACCGGTTTATTATGTTATGAACTTCCCTGATTAGTTTTGGGTGTTCATTTGTAAAGGATAAAGCGGAAAAAAGGGGGTTAGCCCACCCGTCTTAATTTAGACAAATGGGTTTTTCATGCAGAATTATTCGATTTGCTCCGAATTTGGTATACCGGTTTATTATGTTAAAGAACTTCCCTGATTAGTTTTGGGGGTTCATTTGTTAAGGATAAAGCGGAAAAAAGGGGGTTAGCCCACCCGTCTTAATTTAGACAAATGGGTTTTTCATGCAGAATTATTCGATTTGCTCCGAATTTGGTATACCGGTTTATTATGTTAAAGAACTTCCCTGATTAGTTTTGGGGGTTCATTTGTTAAGGATAAAGCGGAAAAAAGGGGGTTAGCCCACCCGTCTTAATTTAGACAAATGGGTTTTTCATGCAGAATTATTCGATTTGCTCCGAATTTGGTATACCGGTTTATTATGTTAAGGAACTTCCCTGATTAGTTTTGGGGGTTCATTTGTTAAGGATAAAGCGGAAAAAAGGGGGTTAGCCCACACGTCTTAATTTAGACAAATGGGTTTTTCATGCAGAATTATTCGATTTGCTCCGAATTTGGTATACCGGTTTATTATGTTAAAGAACTTCCCTGATTAGTTTTGGGGGTTCATTTGTTAAGGATAAAGCGGAAAAAAGGGGGTTAGCCTACCCGTCTTAATTTAGACAAATGGGTTTTTCATGCAGAATTATTCGATTTGCTCCGAATTTGGTATACCGGTATTGTGTTATGAACTTCCCTGATTAGTTTTGGGGGTTCATTTGTTAAGGATAAAGCGGAAAAAAGGGGGTTAGCCCACCCGTCTTAATTTAGACAAATGGGTTTTTCATGCAGAATTATTCGATTTGCTCCGAATTTGGTATACCGGTTTATTATGTTAAGGAACTTCCCTGATTAGTTTTGGGGGTTCATTTGTTAAGGATAAAGCGGAAAAAAGGGGGTTAGCACACCCGTCTTAATTTAGACAAATGGGTTTTTCATGCAGAATTATTCGATTTGCTCCGAATTTGGTATACCGGTTTATTATGTTAAGGAACTTCCCTGATTAGTTTTGGAGGTTCATTGGTTAAGGATAAAGGGGGGTTAGTCCACCCCCTTAATTCAGATAAATGGGTTTTTCATGCAGAATGATTCGATTTGGTCCGAATTTGGTATACCGGTTTATTATCTTAAGGAACTACCCTGATAAGATTTGGGGGTTCTTTGGTTAAGGATAAAGGGGGGTTAGTCCACCTTCCTTATTTCAGATAAATGGGTTTTTCATTCAGAATGATTCGATTTGCACCGAAATTAATATACCGGTTTATTATGTTAAGGAACTTCCCTGATTAGTTTTGGGGGTTCATTGGTTAAGGAAAAAAGGGAAAAAACGGGGTTAGTCCACCCCCCTTAATTCAGATAAATGGGTTTTTCATGCAGAATCATTCGATTTGCTCCGTATTTGGTATACCGGTTTATTATGTTAAGGAACTTCCCTGATTAGTTTTGGGGGTTCATTGGTTAAGGATAAAGGGGGGAAAAGGGTGGTTAGTCCACCCCCTTAATTCAGATAAATGGGTTTTTCATGCAGAATCATTCGATTTGCTCCGAATTTGGTATACAGGTTTATTATGTTAAGGAACTTCCCTGATTAATTTTGGAGGTTCATTGGTTAAGGATAAAGGGGGGTTAGTCCACCCCCTTAATTCAGATAAATGGGTTTTTCATGCAGAATCATTCGATTTGCCTCGAATTTGGTATACCGGTTTATTATGTTAAGGAACTTACCTCATTAGTTTTGAGGGTTCATTGGTTAAAGATAAAGGGGGAAAAGGGAGGTTAGCCCGCCCCTCTTAAATTAGATAAATGGGTTTTTCATGCAGAATGATTCGATTTGCTCCGAATTTGGTATACCGGTTTATTATGTTATGAACTTCCCTGATTAGTTTTGGGTGTTCATTTGTAAAGGATAAAGCGGAAAAAAGGGGGTTAGCCCACCCGTCTTAATTTAGACAAATGGGTTTTTCATGCAGAATTATTCGATTTGCTCCGAATTTGGTATACCGGTTTATTATGTTAAAGAACTTCCCTGATTAGTTTTGGGGGTTCATTTGTTAAGGATAAAGCGGAAAAAAGGGGGTTAGCCCACCCGTCTTAATTTAGACAAATGGGTTTTTCATGCAGAATTATTCGATTTGCTCCGAATTTGGTATACCGGTTTATTATGTTAAAGAACTTCCCTGATTAGTTTTGGGGGTTCATTTGTTAAGGATTAAGCGGAAAAAGGGGGTTAGCCCACCCGTCTTAATTTAGACAAATGGGTTTTTCATGCAGAATTATTCGATTTGCTCCGAGTTTGGTATACCGGTATTATGTTATGAACTTCCCTGATTAGTTTTGGGGGTTCATTTGTTAAGGATAAAGCGGAAAAAAGGGGGTTAGCCCACCCGTCTTAATTTAGACAAATGGGTTTTTCATGCAGAATTATTCGATTTGCTCCGAATTTGGTATACCGGTTTATTATGTTAAGGAACTTCCCTGATTAGTTTTGGGGGTTCATTTGTTAAGGATAAAGCGGAAAAAAGGGGGTTAGCACACCCGTCTTAATTTAGACAAATGGGTTTTTCATGCAGAATTATTCGATTTGCGCCGAATTTGGTATACCGGTTTATTATCTTAAGGAACTACCCTGATAAGATTTGGGGGTTCTTTGGTTAAGGATAAAGGGGGGTTAGTCCACCTTCCTTAATTCAGATAAATGGGTTTTTCATTCAGAATGATTCGATTTGCACCGAAATTAATGTACAGGTTTATTATGTTAAGGAACTTCCCTGATTAGTTTTGGGGGTTCATTGGTTAAGGAAAAAAGGGAAAAAACGGGGTTAGTCCACCCCCCTTAATTCAGATAAATGGGTTTTCATGCAGAATCATTCGATTTGCTCCGTATTTGGTATACCGGTTTATTATGTTAAGGAACTTCCCTGATTAGTTTTGGGGGTTCATTGGATAAGGATAAAGGGGGAAAAGGAAAGTTAGCCCGCCCCTCTTAAATTAGATAAATGGGTTTTTCATGCAGAATCATTCGATTTGCCCCGAAATTGGTATACCGGTTTATTATGTTAAGGAACTTACCTCATTAGTTTTGAGGGTTCATTGGTTAAAGATAAAGGGGGAAAAGGGAGGTTAGCCCGCCCCTCTTAAATTAGATAAATGGGTTTTTCATGCAGAATGATTCGATTTGCTCCGAATTTGGTATACCGGTTTATTATGTTAAGCAACTTCCCTGATTAGTTTTGGGGGTTCATTGGTTAAATATAAAAGGGGAAAAGGGAAGTTAGCACCCCCCCCCCCCTCTTAAATTAGATAAATGGGTTTTTCTTGCAGAATCATTCGATTTGCTCCGAATTTGATATACCGGTTTATTATGTTAAGGAACTTACATCATTAGTTTTGAGGGTTCATTGGTTAAGGATAAAAGGGGGGTTAGTCCACCCATTTTAATTCAGATAAATGGGTTTTTCATGTAGAATGATTAGATTTGCTCCGAATTTGATATACCGGTTTATTATGTTAAGGAACTTTCCTGATAAGTTTTGGGAGTTTATTAGTTAAGGATAAAGGGGGTTAGTCCACCCCCCTTAATTCAAATATATGGGTTTTTCATGCAGAATGATTCGATCTGCTCCAAATTTGGTATACCGGTTTATTATGTTAAGGAACTTCCCTGATTAGTTTTGGGGGCTCATTGGTTAAAGATAAAGGGGGAAAAGGGAGGTTAGCCCGCCCCTCTTAAATTAGATAAATGGGTTTTTCATGCAGAATGATTCGATTTGCTCCGAAGTTGGTATACCGGTTTATTATGTTAAAGAACTTCCCTGATTAGTTTTGGGGGCTCATTGGTTAAAGATAAAGGGGGAAGGGGGGCTAGTCCACCCCCCTTAATTTATATAAACAAGTTTTTCATGCAGAATTATTCGCTTTGCTCCAAATTTGGTATACCAGTATATTATGTTAAGGAGCTTCCCTGAATTGTTTTGGGGATTCATTTGTTAAGGATAAAGGGGGGGGGGTAGTCCACCCCTTAATGGTTTTTTTGCAGGATTATTCGATTTGCCCCAAATTTGGTATACCGGTTTATTATGATAAGGAGCTTCCCTGATTAGATTTGAAGGTTCACTTGTTAAGTATAAAGGGAAAAACGGGGGCTAATTCCCCTTCACTTATTTTTTTGAGGGGCTATATTCTTTAAAATAAGAGTATGATATACAATTAGTGTGAATAGCCTGTGAGCTCAATGCCATCAGTTTAGCTGGGCACTTTTCTTTTTTATTATTATATTTGCACATTGTTTTTGTAATTACAATTTGAAGTACACAAATTTATTTTATTAAATATTGTATTACATTTGCCTGTTTTGTTTTTCGCTTGATTTGCTGACGAGCTGTTGCCTCAGGTCATGGCCTCATTATAATTACTTTAAAGCAGGGTTGTAATTTTGTCTGGGGCAGTGGTCAAAACTGGTTTTAGCCATCTAAAACGGGTCAAAATTATTTTTAACCTCTCAAAGTTAGTCGAAAGTCTACTAAATAACTCTAGCTTATATAAATCATCAAAATATAGTATATTTAAGTGAATATGAATACCATATTATATTTGTATATGTATATATATGTTACGGCCAAAACCCGGAGCTTGGCCAGTTCGCGAATTGGCCGGCCAGTTCGGGAACTGGCCGAGATTCCTGGCCAAAACCCGAAATATGTGAAATGAACAGCGTACTTCGGGTTTTGGCCGGCCAATTCGCGAACTGGCCGGGAAGCCTTGGCCAATATACGAAGTGGGGATTCAAGGCTACCCGGTAGGTGGCAATGACGTGCACACGCTTGATAGGAAAGAACGTTCTATTCTGTGACGATTATATTCTGATATGTTGGACAATTTCCCGCCTGTTTGATATATTTCGATAAATTGGGTTTATTATGAGCATTATATTCTAATCTGCTGAAGATTTCTGTCCTCTGTGACAAATATCGATGCATCGGATTCATTGTCCAATCCAATAAACAAATTATTTGAGGGACTCTGTAAATAAACGACAAATTTTACCTAACCAATAAACTATAGAAAAATGTTGTAGAGCATATTAGTAATATATAACAGTTTCATTACATTTGAAGTAGTGTAACATCATTAAAATAACCTATAAACGATTTTTTCACATATATCATAATTCTTTATCTGAATTCTTTTGGGAATCCTATAAATGAACTATAATGGCTACTTAATCAATACTCTATAAAAAAAAAAACATATTGCTCACTACATGAGTTAGGAATGTAAATTTTATTATATTTGAAATAGTGTAACATCAATTAAGTGCACTAGAAATGATCTTTCACCATTCACTGCAATGTAACGAAATACTTTTGAGTGTTTCTGTAGACAAACTATAATTGCTACTTATTTCATACCCTTTAGATAACAGTTTGTCGTCCATCTTAAGGAAGCATACCTATTTTATTATAATTGAGATAATGTAACAACATTAAAATGCACTGAAAAAAACCATTGATGATACTGTAATGAAATATTTTTGTGTGTTCCTGCAAATTAACCAAAAATAGTACAACTTCACTAGTAATACCAAAATGTGTTTATAAAGCTAAATATTATAACAATTACAAGTCAATCCGAGTCTTTACCCAAGTTAGAACACGGGCATGCATACGGCCAGACAAATTCAATTCTAAAACACTTTCAACTATGTTAGAAAATGATAAAAAGTAAGAATCGGTTTCTATATACCAATTTCGCGAATTGGCCGATACTGTATGGCCACTTCGCAAACTGGCCGATTGCATCTGGCCAGTTCGGGTTTTGGCCGGCCAATTCCCGAATTGGCCAGTCAGTTTAAAACGTTGTTGGCCAGTTCGCGAATTGGCCGGCCAGTTCGGGAATTGGCCAATTTCGGGTTTTGGCCGTAACATATATAATATTAAATATACATGGAATTTTTTTGCCACTTATGTAATTCAGGCTTGTACACATTTCCAAGTTTTTAGAGACTTTTTTAGAACGTTTGTTGTTCCTGCTAACCCCAGGTGTTAGTAGCACCGGCATAAAATGTAGCCTGTGTAGGATCAGAGACTGTCACCATTGATTCGCAACCATTACTTTTATAATTGGTTTATTATTTCTTGAGAATGCATAGAAATCGTAATTTAAGACTTTTTTTAATGCTTTTCGCTCCATCCCTTCCCCTTCACCCGTTTTAAATTTCGAATTTATTTTCGACTGTTCTTAAAGGGGCATTTATATTTTATCTAAGTAACTACCATGCCATATTTCAAGTTTCTAGCCTCTTCAGTAGTACAGAAATCGCAATTTAGGATATTTTTTGCTCCTGCAACCCTCTGCTGGTAGTGGCACCAACAAAAAGTATAGCTTATGTTTGAGCAGGTTCTATCAACATATATTTGCACCCTTAATTTTTTTAATCGCTTTGGTATTCCATAAAATTACATAAAAATCGTAATTTAGGACATTTTTAGAAAGCTTTTTGCTCACTTCATCTTTCAAAATTTGGAATTTTCTTTCAACGGTTCTTAGAGAACATTTATATCTTATAAGTAACTACCATGCAAAATTTAATGTTTCTAGGCCCTTCAGTAACACAAAAATCGCAATTTAGAATGTTTTTTTTTAATCCCCCCCCCCCCCCAGGTGGTAGTGAACCAACATAAAGTAAAGGCTATGTTAGAGCAAGGACTGTCACCATCAATTTTCAGCCATTAATTTTGAAATCGGTTTGATACTTCCTGAGATTGTGTAAAAATTGCCATTTAGAACGCGTTTTGCGCATTTTCACACCTTTTAAATTTCGAATTTAAAAAAAAAATGTTCTTAGAGATCACTTATATCTAGCTAATATAAGTAGCTACCATGCCAAATTTAATGTTTTTAGCCTTTCAGTAACACAAAAAGTGCATTTTCAGAATGTTTTTTGCTACTGCACCTCCCTCTGTTTTAGTGCCATTGACATAAAGTATAGCCTATGTTGGAGTAAGGGCTGTCAATATCATTTTGAAACCATTATATTTTTAATCAGTTCGGTAGTTCGAGAGATTACCCCTACAAATAAACACACAAATTGTACTTCTTTATAATATTAATATAGATCAGGGCTTTTCAACGTGGCGCCCGGTTGCCATGGCACCCTTTGAAGCTTTTTTTGGCACCCTTTTGAAGAATTCCTATTAGAGGTCTGCACGGGCCGACATTTCCAGGCCCGGGCCCGGGCCGGCCCGACTCATAGAGAAAAAAATCGGCCCGGCCCGATAAAAAAATTAAAAGTTCTGCCCGGCCTGGCCCCGAAAAAAGTTATAATCTCGGCCCGGCCCGAGTGAACTTCTGCAAAACATTGATTTTTACGTTGAATTGCTTAAAAAATTTGTCTCGTACGAGGAGTTCTGACCAAAAATATTTATCTTAGCTTTTTTTTTTCATGTTTGTAATCTTTATTTTTATAGAAGTGCAGCAGGCTGCGATATCTATTTTTTTTAATGAATCTCTATTTCTTGTATGTAAATGTTTCAGTTATCATTAATATTGTTAATCCATATTCCATGTATAGAAGTGTTAAAAATCGGAAAAATGCTGTACAGTAAAATCTTCTAAGATGGAATTGCATAGAAAAAAAAATGCGTTATAGACAAGTTCCCTTCTTAGCAAGTGTAAATGTATTATATATTCTTTTCTTACTTATTAGTATGTTAATTTTGCATGGATCAACACGTTTTTCAGTTTAAAACAGGGTTCCGTCATAAGCAGGTTCCTTTTCACACATTTTACTGTATTTTAATTTAGTTATATTTTAATATGCGTAGAAATCTACTATTCTTTAGAAATAATAAATTTTAATGTTCAAATGTAGAATAATGGCAATTCAAAAATGTATGCATTTTTTGAAAAACTTTTGGGCCAGACTTAATTTAACTGACCTTTAAATGGACCTGGCCACGCTGAGACAATGATTTTCATACGGGCTGGCTCAAAACTAGGACTGAAAAATTTGGGCCGTGAAGACTAGGAATGAAACCAGGCCCGTCTCTGTACAGAAAAATTAAGTTAGGCCCGGCCCGGCCCGGCCCGAGTGCCGTGAATGAAAATCAGCCCGAACCCGGCCCGCGGGCCGGCCCGTGTAGATGTCTAATTCCTATTACTAACTTTTATTTTAAATAAAATTTCATTTTAAAGGATTCTTTATTTAAATCCTTGATATTTGATTAGGAGATATTTTTAAAACCTCTGTGAGTGTATTTCAGGCATCAAAAATAAAAATGTATTTTTTAAATTTAACTATGCGTTATTGCATTTCTTCACTAATTTGTAGTTATTCTTTATGGAAAATGCTATGGAAATTATGACATTGGAAATTGATACAAGTTGGCAATAACTTTTTTAATATGTTAAGATGTGAAATGCTGAAAAATAAACGCACCCCTTCACCTTCCTTCGTGCATGAAAGATGAACTTTTTTGGTGGTGTTGTTATTGATGTTGCTACACTGGCCCATTGCTGTATTATAATACGGGTAAAGGGGTGTCAATTTCTCTCCGAGACCTTTTAAAATCTTAGGTAATTTTTCTCATTTTGTTAAAAATAAAAATATCTATAAAATCGTGCGAAATGATTTCCATGAATGAAAGCTCTTCCAGGCTATCTCTTTGGAACCACCCATGGATTGGTCACTAATATGCCTGTCTTTGTTTTTGTACTTTTTATAACAGCCTATTTGCGATTCCAAAATAAATCGAGGAGTAATTTATTCATCCTAAAAAAACTTACCAATATCTCTGATTACCATTTTATTTCAATTAGAAGCCAGATAAAAGTTTCTAGCTCCGTCCACTGCAAACATTTTTGTGATAGCACCTCACAGAAATATGTATAATGCGCAATTTACTATGATAGTTATTTTGATTTTTTCTTTAATACATGCGCTCCAGATCCATTTACGGGGCTTTATGTCTTCTACTGCGGCATGCATTTCCATGTGTGTATCGCTACTAATACTGTGAGATGGTTTTGTTACATGTTTTGAGCCCTGTTAATGATGACGCCTTTCATTGTTTGCCAAGAACTGAAATGCGCCCCTGCTTAGTGATAGGTTGGGCAGGCCTGGTATAAATTATTAAAAAATTACAATTGGGGCAGGAAAAAAATTGAAAATGAAAGACTTTTGAAGATTAAATTTTATGTGGTAGGAAAGAAGGAACAGAGGCGATTTCGGGTGAGTGGTAGGATGTTCAATGATTATTTATTATCATTGTTACAAGACCTCTAGAACAAAAAAAATTTAAAAGTTGGTTAAAGAGGGGGAGGGGGGGGATTATATGACTGATTATTAAGTAACAGATAGATGAGAATAAGTTTTAAAAAACTAGTATTAGGGTTTTAAACGTTACAGAGCTAAGATGGCAAAAGGGAAGAAGCAGTTTTTTTGGTGGTGGTGGTGGTGGTGGGGGGGTAGGGCAGAGTTTATTACATAATTTATTATTTACCATACTAAATATTTATAAATAGATTAAAAAACTTAAACTAAGGATTTAAAGACTTTAAATTTTATGTGCTTGGTAAAAGAAAGGGAGGGCGAGGACAGAAAGTAAAGTCCAATTTCGAGTGCGGGGTGGAGAAATTTTTATGATCGATAATTTAATGTTACAATGAAATAACAAATAGAGCAGAAAAAGTTTTTTTTTAATTAAAGAATTTTAAAGATTTTATTCTTTGAGTTTTTTGGTGGGGGTGTGAAATTTAGATAGAATTAAACGTAGTTTATATGATCGATTATGCATTGTTATAATAAAGTAACAAAAATAGCAGAAATGCTTTCAAACTGTAAGAAGTTTTAAAAATATTAAACTTTGGACACTGTGGGGAGGGAAGCAAAATTTCAGAAAAGGGGAAATTTAGATGATTTTTTTTCAAAAATCAGAAATCCAGTGAATCAAAGAACAGTTTCACTCTTGATTAAGACGTAACAGGAAAATAAAATTAAGGACTTTGGAGGACCAGTTTCTGATTTTGAATAAAGATGATAAGGACATTCAAAGACCGTACGATCACTTTAATAATATTCCTAGCACAAACGTACACTTCATAAATGTTTTTCTTAAATTGCAACTAACTCATTATGATATTTGGTGGGCAGTAATGAAAATATTTATTTTGAATTTGTAAATTTCATAATGCATCTGCTGAATGGTTGTGTCAACTCTACCCGAAAGAAAGGTTATTTTCCAAGTTTGATCTCATTCAGAATAAACTATGAAATTGTCTAATCTTAATACAACATTACTAATCCTTTGTTTTTTTAAGTACAATTTAGAAATTCTTGCAAATGTCGTATTCAGTATTGTTGAATGTTATTCGGGAAAATCCTTTCAGATGTTGCACTAAATTTATCATTTAAAAAAATAAATCTTTATTTCTTTGACCACTGATGGTCGAAACATTTTGACAAGAATAACCATTCTTGTCAAAATCCGTTTTTACCCCTTGACCTGGTTAAAACCAATACAATCCTACTTCGGAGGGAATTGATTCACAGTGCTGGTTTACAAGGCAACTTATATAAAAAGGAATTCAAAATGTATAAAATTCAGTTTCAACTTTAAATAATTTAAGAAAATTAAAAAAAAAATGCATAACTCTACTGCTTGACAATATGAAGAACTATTCATACAATTTGTAAGAAATAGAAGTGAAATTGAGTTGGGGTTGAATATATGGACAGCGAAGAGGCAAAAACTTTGTTTGGATATATTTTGTGAATATGCCGAACAAGTAGGTGGAATTTTAAGGGAAACAAAAGTAAATTCACAAGTGTGCAATGAAATAAATTGCGCGTTTTTATCGGTCCGGATATGGGAGAGTCTGGTTATAGGAGAGATAAGTATGGGGGTGTCTACTGTATTGCGTGCACACCTACACACATGTACCTGTATCTATGGAAGAAAACTCAGGTTCTATTCTACTAGGAATATATAATGTGATAATTTAATTTATGAATTTTGTACTGTTTAAAGAAATGAAACTTATTAAATATAATACTTAATTCAGAATTAAAATTTAGTGCAGTTTATTAAAAAATGTGTTGCTTATTACTTTTCTTTCTCTTTTTAGATTCAAACGTAGACAAAATTTTCTTCCTGAAGTTCAATAAGTTATGTGTCCTTGAATGAAAATGGTGACAATCTCTTCATACTGATACTTTAAAGAAGTTTCCGTTAACATCTGGAAGAAAACTTTTTCACTTAAGAAAATGTCTACAGAAGAAAATTCTTCCTCTAGTGAACAGCACTTTGTCCCTCAAAATACTGATAAAGAAAAACATTCCTGCATTGGTACAGGAGAAAAAGTTTTTATTTGTGAAGTATGTTCTAAAGGATTTTCAAAGAACGGTCATCTAAGAAGACATCTCTTGACTCACACTGGAGAGAAACCCTTTGTTTGTGAATTGTGTTCTAAAGGATTTTCTCAGAATGGTCATCTAAAAGCCCATCTCTTGACGCATACAGAAGAAAAACCCTTTGTTTGTGAACTATGTTCCAAAGGATTTTCTCAGAATGGTCATCTAAAAGCCCATCTCTTGACGCATACAGGAGAAAAACCCTTTGTTTGTGAACTATGTTCCAAAGGATTTTCTGAGAATGGTCATCTAAATGCCCATCTCTTGACGCATACAGGAGAAAAACCCTTTGTTTGTGAACTATGTTCCAAAGGATTTTCTGCTAAGAGTACTCTAAGACGGCATCTCTTGACCCATACAGGAGAAAAACCTTTTGTTTGTGAAATATGTGCCACAGGATTTTCTAAGAATTGTAATCTAAAAACCCATCTCTTGACGCATACAGGAGAAAAACCCTTTGTTTGTGAAATATGTTTTAAAGGATTTAATAATATAAGTAATCTAAGAAAACATCTCTTGACGCATACAGGAGAAAAACCTTTTGAATGTGAAATATGTTCCAAACGATTTTCTGATAAGAGTAATCTAAGAAGCCATCTCTTGACGCATACAGGAGAAAAACCTTTTGTTTGTGATACATGTTCCAAAGAATTTTCTGAGAATGGTCATCTAAGAATCCATCTCTTGACGCATACAGGAGAAAAACCTTTTGTTTCTCAAATATGTTCCAAAGGATTTTCTCAGAATAGCAGTCTAAGAACCCATCTCTTGACGCATACAAGAGAAAAACCTTTTGTTTGTGAAATATGTTCCAAAGGATTTTCTCAGAATGGTAATCTAAGAGCCCATCGCTTGACCCATTTTAGAGAAAAGAAAACTTTATCTTTGTAAAATATGTTCAAAGGATTTTCTAATAACCTTTATTTAAGATAACATTTGTCTCGTATCAAATACATAATTCCTTGAAATCTCCTATATTTTTATTTCCAAAATTGAGTTTGAACCCTGTACATGTCATTGCATTTACTATTATCATTTTTATGTTTTAGCCTTTAGAAATAAAAAAACTTTACACTTCTTTCATGGCTTAGTGTCTTTTTGATAATTAGCACATGACTGTTGACATATTCATTAAATTTTAGTAAACCTTTATGTAAAACTTTTTGGTAGTTGCTTTTAATTTTTTTATTTCCCTCTAAAGTAATTCTCACCTAAAATATAAAAATTGATCTGACCTGAAAGGATAAATTGTACCTTAATAACTTACGTGATGGGAAAGGCTTTATTGAAGTAATACTTTTGAAAAAGTATGAGAAGTGTGCTAAAAATATATCTTTGTGCAAAAACAATATTACTCATTTGTTAAATTTTCCTCTTAAAATATTTCCCAATGATTTAAATGAAACATATCTCATTATCAGGGATGGGGAAATACATCATTTCACTCGCCACTGGCTAGTGGATTTTTAGGTAGTCTTCGACAACAAATTGCATGTTGCATTTTTGCTGGCTTGTAAAATAAATCCTTGGCTGTTAAGATGTTCAAGAAATTGCATACCCCTGCTCATTATCATGTATTCTTTGCACCCATTATGAGCTAAGTATTTTTTTAAACATATAAATAATTAATTTTATATTTATTTGGCATGTTTACTCGATTCATAAATAACGGTTGTATAGGTTTAATGTCGTGTACTTTGTTTTTAAGATTTTTTTTCTTTTTGTTTGTGTCTTGTATCCTCGAATTCAGAAATTTTTGCAGCACAGCAATATTGTCTCCTGTCATCATATATTATAATAGTAGAAAATCTTGTGTGTTTGGAAATTTTATCTAAAAAACATCTCTGATGATCTTGACTAAATTTTGTATCCTACCATTTTGAGGTACGAGATGACCATTGGGACAGGTCACATGATTGAGAAAATTTGATGAGTTGGTCATTTTGTTATCACTATGGGTCATTGTATTTTAACGGGAACGAAGCTTCAAACTTAATAAGTTGTTGAAAAGTTGGCAGTAAACGAAGTCTCAAATCTGGCAACATTTCGCCAGATTTGGCAGGAAAATCAAAATTCAAGATTACCAATGCCAAAACGCGTGCTTGACGTCAAATGAAAAAATGTCATTAAATTTGGCATCCTGTCGAGAAGGTATTGTTTTATCAAGTTGAACTCAAAGCTAATTTTAACCGAGCTAGGCTCAATCTTTTATGTTATAATACGTGCAAATATTTGCGTGTGTATGAAAATTTTATCTAAATTATAACTCTAATGATTTGGGCTAAATTTTGTATCCTACCATTTTGGAGTATGAGAAGACCGAAATGTTTGAGAAAATTTCATGAGTAGGTCATTTAGGCGTCACTGCAGGTCAATGGGATTTAAGGTTGAAATAGTTATTAAGTTGTTCAACATTTAAAAAAAAAACTGCTTATTGCAAAATTGTAATGAACAGCCGTAAGCTTATCGTAATGGAAATAGGGGGGGGGGGAATATGACTGTTTGTTTTTATGCTTTCGTGAACTGAAAGTAGAATTTGCAGGAAGGAATTGTAACTTATTTATTTCTTCATCCTCTCCAAATGTGAATTTTTTATGTGTTTTCAATTATTTTTGTGCATACATTTTTTAAAGCTTTTATTATTATTATTATTATTATTATTTTTTTTTTTTTTTTTTTGTAACGTAACAAGTTTTTGAAAGTGAATGGTGTTTTATACAAATGTTAAAATGCATATGTTGTTGAACATTTGTCTTTTTTTGCAAAGTGGCTTTGTTGTGGGTTCATGAACCTGTTGGAACACTGTTTCGGAGAAAAAACATGTTTTAACAAACTCTGATGAACGACTATTATTATGAGGAACAACAAGGTGATCACTCAAAAAAAAAAGAACTTTTAAGTGTTATTTTTTAGGAACGCATATACAATGGTTTTGTCGATGTGAGTTCATAAAAAAAGACATGAATTAGTAAAAAAAACCCATTTAAACAAAATGCAGTACACAATGTTATCAACTCTATAATGATTATATCTCTATCGATTTAAAAAGTTGATCTGTATCGTAGTATTGCCAGGTGTCCTGTGTAAATCGGTTCTTGAAATTCTCTGGACACCAGTATTTTAAAGTAATTTTCTTCCCCCTAACTAACGGCAGAATTTTCAGCGATTAAAGATGGCGAAATTAACTGTAAGAAATGAGTGGTATTTGGAGACCAAGTTTAAGCGGGACACCTGGCAACACTATTTGTGTGTAACGCTGAACAAAGGATGGTCTGTTGCCATTCTAGCTTCATCTATAATCATAAGAAAATCTATGTCTCAGCGTTGGTTTTTGTTTGCACCTGTAAGTTTTTCGTTAAAAGGCTACTTCAGTCATGCGAAAAGACCCGCTCCTTAATGTTAATCCTATGGAAGAAATTTTTAAACATATCTTGTTTGCATTTCAATATTTTTAAATGATTCTTTTTGCATTGAATTGCTGAGGTCGGTCTGTACAAAGGTCGTTTTTTACTTTTTAGATTTTGTTTGCAGATTTCTTTTTATGAGGATGCTTTCACTTTCGAAACCGTTTCCGAAAGTGAAAAGTGTTCTAATTAAAAATACCTGAAGAGAAGAAAATCATTTATAAATATTGAAATGCAAACTAGTTATCTTTAAAAAAATCTCCCATTGGATTCACATTAGCGAACGTATGTTTTCGCCTGACTGAAGTAGACTCTTAAGTGTATCTGTTTTGAAGACTAAGATTTAAATGGGAGGGAGGAATCGCGGCAAGCAGTTACAAAAAATCATATTTGAAAAAAAATGCTCTTAAAGTTTTTTGGTGTCATGCACGCCAATGGAAAACGCACTCTATCTTTGTCATTTGTCTAAATTTCAGCATATTGTTTGTGGAAACTTTATCTACATAGGGTTGAATTATGCAACGGAAAAAATAATTGATTTTTTTTTTAAATCCGTCACCCTGTTGTCCCCATTGTAGGTGTAAAAGTTTCTTTTAAATTTTAAAAGAATGATATCACACGTTAAATAAAAGCCCCGATTGTGCTATGAAATGTTTGAACTGTTAAAAATGGCTTTTTTTTTTTCAATTTTGCCAGTTAAAAAAAAAGTTTCAAATCCTATCAACAGAAGTTTGTTTTGAATTGATGTATAAATTCTTTTGAAAATGTGTTATTAATATTGTAATTTTTTTTCTTTTAAAAATTTCTGAGTAGATCGGTTGTTTGTACATAAATTCTTTTTTTAACAAAATTTAAATTGTTTCAGATTCAAATTATATTGGAATTAAAAAATAAAAATTGTTGTTGATCAAATGAAAAGGTGTGTGTCATTTTCTTTTCTATTTGTTTGAATCGAAGACAATGGGTTTATTACGAGCTACATTTTTTTATTCCAAGGATAATTTTTTGCATTGTATAACTGGGGTACATAGGTCACTTCTTACTTTTTCAATTTTGTTAAAAGTTTTTTTTTCATGAGGATACCTTTTACTTTATAAACCTAGTTCTGAATGTGGAAGTATCCTCAAAAAACAACCTTCAAACAAAAGCGAAAAAGTAATTTGTAGAGATCGACTTCAGCTTATACATTGCAAAAAAAAAAAAAAAAAAAAAATCATTTAGAAATATTGAAATGCAAACGAGATATTTTAAAAGATTTCTTTCATAGGATTAATATTAGTGAGCTGGTAGCATGAGTGAAGTAGCCTCTTTATCATAATCTTCTTTAATGTCTGAAGATGACTAAGAAAATCTACATAATAATGCAGTAAACATCTTTTATCCGGTCATCTCTAATAGTTCGGAAATTTCTGTAAGCCGGACATTTCTGTACGTTTATTCGTTCTTATTTTCAATTACAGATCATAGACCATCACACATATATCAAGGAACTTCAGAAGAAGATTAAGGAAAATAAAAATACATTATCAAATTTATTACTTGTTTTTTTTTTTTTTTTTTGTTTTTTTTTTTCAGTTTTAAAACTGTAAGAACTTTCTGATTACATAGTAATTAATATTGATGTATTTTTTAACATTAAGTTTTATAAATTCAGAATGAATGTTAATTTTGCTATTTTTCTTTCTACAAAGATAAAAAGATGGAAACAAAACATCTCGAAATCGGATTTTATTATTATTATTTTAATACTATTTAATTTGTGACTTGCTTCGATATTTCTAGGTGCAATATACTTAATTTTTTATATAATTAGCTTTATGTATCATTATTTTAAATATGTTGATGTCATTATAAAGTTATTAATTTCCTATAATCCGGAATCGCCATAATCGTGCTCCGTGCTGCTTCCGGATTAAAAAAGTTATTCAGTAATAATAATAAGGCTTTGTGATAAGTTTTTATTAAAATCCCGACTCATTTTAAGCCCATTTTGTAAAATATATACAAAATTAATCAGATTTATTAACAAAAATAAAGTCTGCCTAACAGTTGTCTATTGGTTGCGGCAACGGCAGGAATTGCGTCTGAGCCAATGGTTGGCTGATCATAGGACTAAAGATCTGAAATGATAATCGACCAGTGGATCTGCCGGTACATGTAATAATAATTAGGGTCAACCGAAGCAGGTTTTTAAGACCGAAACAGAATTTCGGTAATCTTCCTTTTTTCGACCGAAAATGAAAACGAAAATATCCACAAAATTTTAAGTAGTTAACCCATATTGAACCGCTGTCCTATAAATAGGACAACTAATAAAATATTTTTTTAAATAATATTGGTAAAGATTTTCTGGATGCATTTTGTTATGACGTCTTTAAAATACATAAAAGTATAACATATAAACAAAAAAAGTAACCAATTAAAATTTAATTGAAAAAAATCTATTTAAAAAATCCTTTAAAAATTGTGATATAATCTAGAATTTTACCGTTATTATTATCTTTTTATTCGAGAAATCAAAGAGTATTTTTGTACAACATAAACAGTATTTTTAAAGTAAAATAAAATATTTGCTCAAAAAATTAGTTTATGTATGCATTTTATATGTCCTTACTATATGTCCTACTAATATGACCTGTTTATAGGACAGCTAGTTACTTAAAAAATTAAAAACTTTTTTTTCAAAATTTGCTAGTATTACTTAATTGCGCCACATTAATGATATAATTGTAGTTTTAAAAAAAATTCAGAAATATTTAATCGGTGTGGTCCAATATGGGTTAATACATACATAAATACAGATAATTATTAATTATACGTGTTTATTAAACATACATAATAGTTAATCAATCCTGCGGTGGCTCAAGTTGGTTGTCTGTGCCTCTGACAAAAACTTTTTATTTTCATAAAAAATAAAATGTCATTCATTGATCAACGACTCAGAATAATTTTCTAATTATACGAATTTAATTTCATTAAAAAATATTTTAGGTATACATATCCCGATTTATCTTTTATAATTATTTTCGTAAATGATTCATCTGTTATACTGGAACTTTCTCAAAGAATATTCGAAACTCTTTTGCAGTTTCAAACTAAAAAAAAGATTATTACAGCTAAGTCTGTAGCTTTAATGAGCACGTGAAAAGTGTCTTCAAACTTGAGTCCTATATGCATTACTTGCATTATAATTTGCACTACAGTCAGTGATGACTGATAATTATAAACACGATGTTCACAGCAATAAATGAAAAGAGTGTCTCATTTGAGCCGATGCACTTCAAAACAATGAGTCATGTTGAAAATTTCAAATGGAAAAACGAGATTTTTGGAATACAGATTGTTTCGTTCCGTCCGAATTTTCAACAGCATTATCGCCCAAAATTCATTTTCGGCGAATTTCTGATTTTGGGCCGAAAATGAAACGAAACTGAATTTTCGGTCAATTTCTTATGATAATAAAGTGTAATAATAATCTATTTTGCTTATAAACTTCAACTGGTAGATTTGTTCACTTTCTAACAAACGTTTTATAATTTTGGTTGGTTCTAGAACTATTGCTTCAAATTGATTATAATTTGGTTGATGCAGTTAAAAAAAAATAGCCACTATTTTGCATTATAACAAATGCCTCTATAATTATCCTATCTGAAACTTTTACATTTGTGAATATTAAGATGCAAGAATAAGTGTGCTATGTGTTATAATCTCCTTTAAAAAATACGTTTCTTTAACTTAATTGGAATATACCTATTGAATTTTTCCAACTCAGTGTAATTCCCTAGCCGGATTTTCACCCAGAACCTTTTGACTTGCTTACCAATGATCTGCCTATTGAGCTATGTAGGCCGATAACTGACGGGTATATCTCGCTCAGCTAACCTTATTGGTAACAGCATCTGGTCTGCCATGCAGACAGCTTAACTGAATAAACCCAGGTTCCGTAGCTAAAGGGGTGCTCAGCCCCCCTAAAACATTTAGAGCCTCCCCTGGAAAAGATTCCAAGGTCACTAAATGAATTTCTGTTCCGAAAATCCAAATGGAATTCTGTTCAAATATCGAATTTAGTTTTGAGGCCCACAGTTTTTCAGAAGTACTAAATTTTTGTATATTTGTACTTTGTTTATTTGTATCAGAAGTACTAAAAGAAATATTTGTACAGAAAGTGCAAATAAGTGTTCGAACACTCGCACATGGTCTTTGCACATATGAAGCTAATATGATGTATAATTTTGCACTAGTTATACACTCGAATTTTTCATTCTGCATCCTATTCTTTTCTTATCATAAAATGAAGTTATCACAAACAGTTTAATAAGAAACATAGCGCCTACAATGTGAATGTGCACTAATTTATCTTCCTATATAATATATTGATCATGTATATCTGAATGTGGGTGTCTTTGTTTGTGCGTGCATGCATCAGAGTAGGAGAGAGAGAGAGAAAATATGACCCACCCCCCTATTATTTACTTCTAGCTACAGCCCTGATAGACCGCATTCGGAACGACATTAAACGATGGAGTCACTGTCCTTGTATTTTTTAAGTTGTCGGATTTTCGAGGTAACATTGTATACCTATATCATAAAAATCCAGGGTGCCCCTAAACTCATGGTACATACGCTAGGGGTGATTGAATATAAATAGACAAGCACAAATCACCATGCAATCCAGGTCGAAAACGCTTTCCAGCGCGGTAGTGACGACATAAAACGCAAGAAAGACAAGACACGAATAAGAGGAATATTAATAATATAAAATATAAATAATATAATATATTAATAATATAATAATAAAATATTTATTAGTAATACTAGGGGATCGTACCCGGGCTTCCCGGGTTAAAGAATATAGGTGAAAACATTTTTTTTTTAAATTGAAAACTAATATTTTTTTATATGCAATAAATTTTTTAAATTGCCCACTTACATTAAAAAAGCATTTTTCATATGGAAAATACGAATTATACAATCAAATAAATTTTTGAAATTTTTCAAAAGCGATATTTTCTTATTAGCCGCATGCTAAGAGTTATTTGACAGGGATTTTGCTACTTACGGCATCCTTTTATAATCTGATAATTTCTGAGCTTATACATGCCTGTTAAATTTGTGTTTTAATTATATTATTTTATTTATTTATTCATAGGGAAAGTTTTTTTAACGGATATTAGCCGTAAGAAAATGATGAACTCTTTATTTTGTTTTAAGGGCAAACGGATTAATCTTTCGTAATCGAGCTCCGCGCGATATAGATAAATTAAAAAATATTTCATGCTTTAAAATTGTTTTTAATACCATAGACAATCAGTAAACTGAGATGAACTTTGCAAACAAATTCCATTTGAAAAAAAAATCCTATTTGGTGATGCAAAAATTTAAATTGTACCATTACAAATATGTTGGATTTGTGTTTTTCCAATATTATTCTTTTACTTGTTTATAAAGGAAGTATTATTTTCGTTAATTTGTCTTTCACAAATATGTTAAATTGGTGTTTTTTTTATATTATTCTTTTATTTGTGTATGAAGGAAGTATTAATTTCGTTATGCAAAAATAGTCAGAAACAAATGCTGAAAAATGTTTGTTGCTTTATGTGCAAAATGTTTACTATTATTATGTTTGAAACCGGTACGTGATAAGATAAACTTAAAATAAAACAATGCTTAAAAATTATTTTAGAAAATATAATACATCAGTCAATTAAAATACAGTTTTTAAACAAATTTCATTTGAAAGTAAATTTTTTTTCCCTATGCGACGAAAATTCAAAATGTACGATGGTCAGAAGATTAAAAAATTGCAGTAGCGAAATTTTCAAGACCGAAATTTGATCGTGAATTGTTGCCATTCGCAAAATGACATCAGCGTTATGCACAGATGCGTTTGTTCTTTATAATATAGATACTTAATCAGTAAAATATAATAAAGATCAGTTATTAGGATGTGGTTATGAATTGAGGCTCTTATGCTTGGTATTTCGGAATGAAAAACAACAATTTTCACCTTCTCAAAATTTGCATACGCACTTCTCATATGCATATTCATCATTTATAAAAATTGGTATTTTGTTTGATCATTTAAAAATCATTTTAACTCAAAACTTGAAGTCATGATTGTCAGCAACATCTTTTATGTGAACAGACGCATTCCTTACTTGAGAGTCTAATCTCAATTTCGGAGAGTAAAAATTTCCGTAATTTATGTTTTTTAGACGCATTTGTGTTAAAATGTTTAGTTTTATCTAAGAAAAGGATCGTTTTCTTTTAAATATGACTTCATTTTCACTTAAATAAGCATTTCGCCTTGTGTCTGAAACCTAGTTTCAGTACACATGCAGAAGGAAAAACAATATAGAAAATTTATGAGGAAAAATGTGTGTTTTTAAAAGCAGTATGTCATTTTCCGTTATTATGCCCCTAATATGATATTCTGCTCCTAATGGGATTTTGCTATACTAAACCCTATACAACAATTTTTATCAACAATTTTGAATTTTTATCAGAAAATAGGATGAATAAAGATAAAAATACCTCATTATTTCTCTCTTGTCTGCAATAATGAAAGCTATCTAATTTTCACCATTTTGAAGAAATTTCATAAAATGCTTTTAA
Organism: Maratus speciosus; assembly: GCA_963932465.1. NCBI lineage: Eukaryota > Metazoa > Arthropoda > Arachnida > Araneae > Salticidae > Maratus > Maratus speciosus. The sequence goes on from OZ010794.1 coordinate 85,301,427, forward strand.
AACTAAAATATAAAAGTGGGGATATTTTAAAAAAATCAGATAGTGCGATTACATGTACAAATGAAGAGCTTTCAGTTTAAAAAAATATATTAGTAAAATTGGTTCAGCAGAAAGATCAGGGCAGATGACTAAAAAACACACTTGTGTTTTAAATATATAGAAAATATAAAATTAGGAAAATTTAAGTTAAGCAAATTATGTTATTTTGATAAAATTATAGTAGAATGAAAGAATAGCATTAAAATTTTATTATTCGAAAGAATTTTGGACAAAAACTTCAGGAACATAATATTATTTTAATCCGCGAATTATTTCTTTGCTTCTCTAACTCTGCGAAGCAAATACATCCAGGCGAGAATCATCAATTTCTGTAATATAAATCGCTATTATTTGCATGTCACCTCTCTTTTATAAAGATACTCTAAAATTTTGTAAAACATTGCGTTTTATCAGTGTGTGATTTAAATTACATTATTTTCAAAAGTGAAGAATTTTCACCTGTGAAGAATTTTAAAGCAGCTGGGCTGTGAAAATGACGCACTTCTACAAAACATAATTCAGGTTTAAGAATTAAAATACACACTTTTTTATAAAACGACGTCATTTGCGTCCGCAAAAGCAATCCACTTTTACAATCCAGTCTTAAACTTTGTCTATAGAAAAGTATGCATATGACGTCATTATCACGGAATAATAGACAATATTCTTGACATAGAACATATTTTAATTTCAACTTTTTTTTTCAGGTTTTATGAGAAAAGGGCAACAAAAAGATACAGTATCGTCTACCAGGTTTTATGAGAAAAGGGCAACAAAAAGATACAGTATCGTCTATTTTCGACTATTTTCCGTTTACTTTCAATGACTTTCAGTAGAAATGGGGTACTTTTGTTGCCACGATAAGAAAAATATCATTAAAAACTACAAAAAAATTAATATCTCAAAAATAAATTGAGATACAGCTTTCAAACAAATAGCATTTAAAAGAGCATTTTTTCCCTTATACGACGGTGTAAAAATAAAATGTGCGATGCTTAGCAATTTAAAAATTTACAGTAGAGAAAATTGCAAAACCAAAATTTTATTTCAAATTTCAAAGTGTTGTCATTCGCAAAATGACGTATGCGTTACGCACAGATATGTTTGTCTTTTATATTATAGATAATATAAAACACGAATATTAATAATTTTAAAAAAAATGTATAGGATAATTACGAGAATAATGGACCACGATTTTTCTTAGCACTCTGAAAGCCATATATTTACATATATTTTGCTTTTTACAGTGTATATGTATAGTGTATGATGTACCTTAAAAGAACTTTCTTTATATGTATTTTTAATTTTTACTATGTGGTCTATCTCACCCGGACTACTCAGGTTGAGGTGGACCACGATGAAATATTGAAATAATTGCACATATATTATATTTATAAAGTTTATTTTCATTACATGAAAATTAAATTAACTTCCTTACAATTAAGTTACTGAACATTAAGATTATATGAATTATTATGTAACGTTTTAATATGCCTATGAAAATTAAATTCTTTTCTTGAAATCTTAATATCTCAACAGATTTAAACATGATTTATGAAAATGTTTTATATACTATGAATTAAGATAGTTTTGCCGTAACTTCTTTCTCGCTATTTAATTTCTTCCCACACTTATCGCATATAACATCAAACCGTGTACATCCTTCATGAAGCTAGGGCAAACAAGAAACACACTGTATCCAATCTACTTTTTGTTTCGTCTCATTGTAATTTTCGCCGCATCCCACGTATTCGTTTTCGTTCCAATTGACCACGCGCACTGGGCGGAGCTTGCAATGTTTCCCACAAGCATTGGGGTATTTGACTGGCTTTTGGTGAGCGCTTGTGGGAAAAATCAAGAATCTGATTGGCTATAATCCATCGTGACGTTGTATGACGTCAGTAATGCTTGTGGTCCATTCTCTAAATAGTCATCAAACATTTCTTGAATGTTTATATCCATGTCAGAGACGAATCTTTTCCAATATAGGTAGTCGCATTTTCCGAAAACTGAAAAATACAATCCATAGCTAATTTTATTTAGAAAACTTGGAGGAAAAACGTGAGGGTAGCCAATTTTAGAAGTTTCATTGCCAGATTTCGTGAATATTGAATTTCAATGAGAATTTCAAACTTTTAGCTAGTTTTAGCCAAGTCGGCTTCCTTACTGGCAATATTTTGGCGCCAAATTTGGTTATATTTCTTCATTTGTCGCAAAACTTGGCAAGAGGTTATCGCTAGCAGATATTTAAAAAAAAATGTTGAAATGTACGAGAATTGGGGAAATGTTTACAAAACAAATTACGCTAAGATGCTATATATTCCCTCGGACGCCATCTTGGATTTCTTGGCGATTTTTTGTTGGCGTTATTTATTGATAAGGCAACCCCGGTTCTGGTAACCTCATTAAGCCTAACATGCGCATAAATCGCTGTTTGGGGACATTTACTACTTGGAAGGGGTTTTCACGCCAAAAAAAAATCCAAGATGGCGGCCGAGGGAATATACAGCATTTGTTCCAAAAATTATTTTAGAGGTGATATTTCTACAAGTTAACCTATATTATAAAGCACAAATCTGAGCATCGTGCAATGCTGACATCATAATGAAAAAGACAGCAGTATGGCCCAGATAGCATTTTTTGCTTTTTAAAGCCTTTTTACAACCATGCTACGTAAATGTTTGAATGCTTTTTAAAGGCTCCGCATGAAAAGTTTGTAAATGTTTTGTAAAGGATTGAAAAAGGTTGCTAGTTGACGCTATCTGAGGGAGTTTGTAAGTGTTTCATGCTAAGCATGTGAAAAGGAAGAAACGAAAGGGTAGTTAGAGGAGTTACAATCAAAGATTGATGAAAGGCTTTTATTACAAGCGTGTATAAAAAAATGAAAATGAGGTTTTTATAAATCATAAAATCTTATTTGATAGAAAAATGAGATAAATAACTCAACTTAGAATTTTTCTGAGCTGAGCATATTTTTTTGGTTGTTGTTTGTTTGTTCCTGTGGAAAATTAAATTTTAGTCAAATATTATCTATACATTGAAAAAAACTGGTTTTTATTAATCCACATGTTTATCAAATTGCTTATTTTAATTAATATGTTCATTTTTTACCTTGAAAGAAATTCTTACATCCCTGTCCTTTACTATGTATGTATAAAATATATGTTTAATTTTTATCAATTCGCTACATTATTAGATCCTATTTTAATAATAAAAAAAGCTTAATAATGTTAAGAGGATACCTCACTCGCACAGAAACACCTGATTGCTAATGTTAATCCGCTGAAAGATTTTTTTTTTAATATCTCGCTTGCTTTTTTTTTTTTTTTTTTTTTTGCATTGCATACCTGCAGTTTTGATACAAAGGCCATTTTTCGACTTTGTTTTACAAGGTTTTTTTGCTTATTAGGATATATTCAGAACTGCTTTCAAAAGCGAAAATACTCTAGTGAAAAAAAAAAAAAAACACATTGCAAACAAAACTGAAAACTTAAAAAAAAAAAAAGGTGTTTGTACAGATTGACAAGTAACAAATAATAAAATTTACAATATTGAAATGCAAACGAGATATTTAGAAAAATTCTCCCATAGGATTAACATTAGCATGCAAGTGTCTACGCATGAGGGATGTGTAATCCCATTAAAAAAAATTTCTTAAGGAAAAACACTTTCATTTGAATAAAAACCATTCCAAGTAAAATTTTAATTAATTATCAGCAGTGAAATTACTGAAGATTAAATACGTGAAATTTTTTACATTGCTAACTCGGCGCAAATCAACAGTGCATTGGAGCACTATTTCAAAGATCCAGGTTCAACATTTTTCACTCTGGTTATTTACGCTTAGTTAGCAACTTGAAAAATTTCACGTATTTAATATTAAAAAATCATTCTTATACACATAGGCATAGAGTCTTGAAAATTATTGGTAACTTAAAATTAAAAAAAGCAAAGGGATTTTTTTTTGTCATTTATCCTTTAACAAAAGAAAAAGGAGAAATTCAATAAAATAAAAAAACTAAAAGCTTTTTTATATTAGAGGGTAAGAAAAAGTATTTAAAATGTTACAGGGACTTGAGAACATACAACTCTATGTCTATGCTTATACATAGTAAATTTAATTATACTTTCAGTTACTTACCTTTTGAATTCAGTTCACTATTCAGGATCAGATAATTTTTTATTGTATACATATATAATGAAATCTTGTGTTTACCTACAATAAATAGCACATCAAATATGTGGAATTCAAATATAGTGTACATTTAATGACTGTAGAAGATTGTATATTTTTTATATTACTACTTCATTAATTTTTTAATTCTTTCATTTATTAAACTTATTTCTTAGAATTTTCAATTATTATTTAGAGAATATTGTCAGATTTATAAAATAAATCCTCCATAGGATTCTGATTGATGACCACAGGAATATATTTAGTCTTTTCTCTGAAAATAGTTTAATGATGCAACATACAAAAGAATTTTTTTACAAATTCATTGATCTTTCCAGCATTTTTACATAAAAATAGTAATTTCTTGCTTGTTTAACAATGTAAATTACATATTACAGTAAGACAAATTTTAAAAATCATCTGCCTTCCTCCCTTCTCCAATGTTTTTCTTTTACCAGAGAAATATTATCCTATGTACAACAGAGCAAATACTAAACTAACATTATTTTTTTTTAGTTTTTTAAAGTATAATTTAACTCACTTAAATTGTTCTTTTTCTGATTGTAATTATTTTTAATAACTTAAGACTGAAGCAATGAAAAATATTTCTCAGTATCAAGGAAATAGTCTCGAAAACAAATGAAACATCATTCAGTTTATAAAATTCTATTTATTTACATATAAAGAATTAATATAGTAATTTATTTACATATAAAGAATTGATATAATTAACAGGTACTTCATTAAATTTTTCTTCTTGATTCATTCTTTTCTCTCTAGAAAAAAATAAAAAATAAAATTATAAACACACAAATTACATACGTATAGTAAAAGTAAATAAAGTACAGTGTGACCTCAAAAATCCAGCATCAAAGTCATCTCGCCGCTTTTTTTTTTTTTTTACACTTCCACCTTATAGGAGAAAGAATAATAATAAATCGTTAAACAATTAAAAATTTCGAGATTGAAAGCAATGGATTGGCTGACTGTGAGATCGCAGATGCTATGCTAAATTGAATCCCTTCTGAGTACAGAAGAAAAGGTATCAGTGGAAAAATGCTTAAATTTGACTGGAAAACTAACATCTGCTTTAGATAAATAAGACTATATTTTCAATATTCTACATTTGTGTAAAATTAAAACTTGTTAAAAAGCTGTTCAAATAATTGAAGCAAATAAAATTGACATCGATGTTTAGGAAATTACACGAGAAGAAATGATATATACTAGATTTTTTTTTTGTAACATAGAAAATATGAATAGAAACTTTTAATTTTAATATTTTTTAAAATATTTAATTTTCTATTTTTCTCACATAACTATTACTTGGGTATGAATTAAATTACGAATAACGGCACCATTAAGACTATTAAAAGTATTTTTGAAGTCAGAAATTCGGCATCGTCATGGTCCTGACAATGCCGGATTTTCGAGGTTATACTGTACACAATAGAGAGTAGAGAGTGACACAGACAGAATCTTCATCTGGGATTGTTACTCATAAAATGAACGTTTTGATTTTGTGATACAAAAAAAAAAAAAAAAAAAAAAAAAAAAAAAAAATCCCTACATAATGAAAAGCACAAATAACCACAATAAATCTAGCCTTTATGTGTTTAAAGGTTTCATAAAAGAGCATTTTCTTATATCTTCAGATGATGGGGGAAAAAAAAAAAAGATTATATTCTATCAGCAGAGGGAGTACTGAAGAGTGTATAGTGTACACTAAAGAGTAAACACTATAGCTACAAACAGGATGGTTCAGTGATATATATAAATGGATACATATCCGATATTTATTTTCAAAATATCATGAAGTTTGATATTTATTTTCAAAATATTGTGTATATTTTCAGTCGAGCAAGAGTAAATGGATTTTTCGACTTTGTCGTTCTGTAGATAAAGAACTTTTGCTCTGGCAATATGACAATTTCAACCCCCCCCCCCCCCCCCCAAAAAAAAAAAAAACCCAGTAAAGTACCAATTATATGTCTTTCAGGAAACCTTTCTAAAACGATGCATAACTGAGAAAGGTGTATAATCGAAATTTTAGTCGGCTAAGGTGCAAAATCTTTGACTGTAGAAATACAATGCTGCAATCGCACAAATTGAATTTCATACCATTTTTGATTGTTTTAAATACATTATATATTGAAAAAAAGTTAGCCCTTTGCACTCGAGGACTCCGAAGCGGAGCCATTTAAAATTTGTCTTCAAACTTGAGGGCTCCACTACGGAGGCAATAAAAATAATTTTGTGATATCTGTCTAGAAATACGATTACAAAATGTAATAATTTTATAATTTTTAGTTTTTTTTTTATATATCATAAATTTGTATTCGTATTCATAAAGAATTAAAAAAATAATAAGATATAACTAAAATCACTTTGAGTTGCTGGTAATACAAATGAAAAAAACCTTTGAGTGCAAAGGGTTAAAATATTAAAAAAAATAATTAAATAATTTCTAAAATTGAAAAATAAAAGTTAGAATTATCAAACCTTTCATATCAGTTGCATACCTTGTTAATTAAACTAATTTTTAATCATCGTTTGACAAGCCGATTTACTTTAAAGACTTAAGCAAAGCATTATTTCAAGAATCAGAAGTAAATTTGCTTCATATACTTTTTATGCTTTCTGTATATTAGTAAAATATAGTAGTATAGGCTTGTTTACGTGTAGATGTAATAGTTTTTCTATTTATTGAACATCATACTGTATATTATTCATAATTTAAACTAGACTAAAAGTAGAACTTTTGTTTATACAAGAAGTTTAACATAAAAGAAGGTAGAGGGAGGAATGGGACATGTTTAATTCTTTCTTTTTAATAAGATGAATGTAAACTGCTAATATGCAAATATTTTTAGAAGGTAATATATTAATTATAACACTATAAATATATTCATTTACTTCAAAACATAAATAAATTGAACTGATGATTTTTTTAATGCTATCTCTGATTGACAATCCTGAATTTTCCTTCCAGTGATGAAGTTACTGAAATTTGATATTGTAGCACAGACATCAACCTACAATCTTTGTTAGACTGTATATATAGCCAACAATAGACTATTTGCCCCTTATCATACATTGTTTTATAGCTGTCCCATACCTCCCTGTTAGTGGGAAGGTATGGGACACATTTTGAAATTTATAATTTCTTTATAAAATTGTTTCTGCAAATTATGTTTCTATATTGTTCAAGGACATTAGAGAGTGTTTCCTTTTGTATTCTATATATCAAAATTTTGTTTATGTGTCAAATAAAATTGATTTTCTTATTTTTGTAAAAAGCATCACATTCCTCCCCACTCTCCCCTCAAGGTCAAGTAAATAATAATTAATGTATAATTAAATATGCATAATAAAGATGAGATACATTTTCCAGGAATTATTCAATGGAACTTTCCTCATAAAGGTATCATATTAATTCACATCAAAGTCGTAAAGTAAGGAAGTTTTATTTCAGGTTTAGCCAGTCTTAATAATAATAAAAGCTTGATTAATACATAAATATATTTGATAAAAAGATTGTGATTACCAATTATCAGCAATATCTTGATTTTTTTCAGAAATAAATTTAGACGACAATTTTGTTGGATTTAGACAAAAATTACTTTCTTCACGAAAAAACAATGAGTTCAGTCATATATCGAGAATTATATACAGTAGACTCCCTCAAATCCGCACAGCTTGGGACCAGTGGTTGTGCGGAATTTAGAATTTTGCACATTTCTGATCATTACTTTGTTTACATTTTTTAAACAGTAATTTGAATGTAATAATGCATTCAAAATTATACATAATGCTTGCAATATGGTAAAATATTAAAATAATTAAGTAAAGTAATAAACTACAATGATAAAAAGTAAGATAATTTTGAAAATGATTAAAATATTGAAAGTAAAGGTCAAGTAAATGATCAATAATGTATAATTAAATATGCATAATAAAGGTAAGATACATTTTCCTTGAATTATTCAATGAAATTTTACTCATAAAGGTAACCTATTGATTCAAATCAAAATCATAAAGTAAAAAAGTTTTAATTAAAATCTTAAAAAGTTTTCAAAAAAATGGGTTGCTCATGGAGGGAGTTCAAATGGGATGGTCTCTGAATGGAGGTAAAATTAGTATTGAGCCTATGGGAATAAATTTCGTTCCATGAAAAAATGATCGGTCAAGGAGGTGGTCGCACAGGGAGGTTTCACTATATATATGTGTGTGTGTGTAAATATATGTATATATTTAACACTGGCGTACAGTTACAGAAAAATACAAACTTTCATAGGAAAAAGAAAACATTATTCGTACCATTGAGCATGAACTCACAAAAACAAATTTTGTTAAAATATATAATAACCAACCTGTTAAATTAGAACAACTGTCTGTTCCTCTTCTTGCTGGGCAATTTTAGATTTTGTACCCTCTGTTAGGACTTTGTTCCAACATCATCTGTAATTTTCTCAACATGCTAGCAACCATGACTTCAGCATCTTTACCAGATGATGTCATTAGTTCTTGAAACTAAAAAATAAAACATAAAATAATAACAATGAAGAAAAAACTTTTAAACCCTTCATGACAAGCCTCCCTGGTACCACTATTTTCAAATAGTGACTTTTTCCTTATTTAATAAATTTATATTAAATAAGGTAAAAATGGTACTTTTTAGTTAGCCGGTCGCCAGTGTTATGTATACAAGTATATATACATATATATGTATGTATATCTAACACTGGCACCCGGCTAACCGAAAAGTACCGTAAAAATTACCATTCCGATATAGTAATAGTTACAAGGACTGTGTACACACTTTATATCACACATATGTTGTCACGAAGGGCTTAACATTACAATACATTTTGTAATGTATTTTTGTACCAATTTATATTTATTATTTATTATCAACTACACCGGTAGCAGAAAGTTAGAGATGGGAGTCGCAGATTTTCTTTTTTCGTTTGCAGGTTATTTTTCTATTGAACCCTTATTTCGCTTTATATTATGTTTGGCTCTTTCTTACTTAATACAAAAACTTAAGATTATTATTAGTAAAATTAATAAAATGCATAATAACATTTTTAAAAAAAGGTGATCGTTTGATTAACACTTCGATTGTAAAACTTGCAACCTGTCAAACCTGCAGATTATTTTCTGCCTCTGAAGTATCTGTTGCAAACACTTGGAGGATTTTCTGCTATTGGGTCAACTACTAAAAGTACACTTATTAAAAGTATGTACTAACTTTATTTGGTGAAATTGGTTGTCGGGATAATCAGGTAGTACCAAAAGAAGTAGTAGTATGAATTTCCTGCCCTGTCAGTTTTCACACTGATCACACTGCCAGTACAGATAAAATTATGGGGAGAAGGGACAAGAAGGGTAAGGTAATTTCATATTTATTAATTAAACAACAATAATAATAAACCAAGTTTTAATTTGTATGAATTTACAAAACATTTAATTTTTAAATAATTCTTATTTTGATTTCATTTTTTCCAATTTACTATTAATAACTAAAAGTATTGATGGGCAATTTTAAAATTAACAAGCTAACTGATAAGCATTTAAGGCTCATGATTTTATAGGCTGTGCTTAATATAACGGTATCACTTCAGGGAGGTGGAGTTTGGCACTTGATATCTTAAGATATCTCTAGGGTGAGGGAGAAGATTCATTTTCGATATTGTTACCATTTTTGATCCAACCAAAATATTCATTTTTCTATTTGTAACTGTTTCTTTACATCAAAATATTCAGTTATCTATTTTTATGAAAATACTAAGTTATTATTAAAATCATTAAATGATTATATATACAATTATTTCATTCTGAAATGTGGAATACCTCAATGTTTGGCTTTCCTATTTTTTTTAATATATATTTGCATATAATCCGCTGTTGGAGAAACCAGATAGTACGTTTGAAGTGATACTTGTGCTTATTAGTAAAATAAAGAGGAAGAATGTTGTCTATCTGTTTTGTTGATAAGAGCGGCAAGAAACAATATATCTGTTGAATACATTATGTAACAAAGAGCTATTTTTAAATACTTTTAAAAAATTTTATTGATATAAACTTATTTTATATTTAATATAGTGATATTTTACATACTCTTTCTTCTTTATTAGAAAATTTTATAAATAACAGATATATAACAATATGTTTACATATAACTGAAAATATGTAAAAATAAAATGAAAGGAAAAAAAAAAGAACTTTGAGACACTGATAACAATATGATTAGTGATGGAAGGGTGGGACATAATCCAGGAATGATAATGTAAGATATTGTAAAGGCCGGAAAGATTACAAAATTACTATAAAGTTGGTAACGTTATATATGTACAGCCTCTTAATATTAAAAGCTTTGCCGATTCTCAATCAGCTGGCAAAATGACATACGAAAATTAATTTCGACTGTAAATATATGTTTATTTTTAATAAATAATTTTTTTATTCTTCACTACACATAGCAAATTTATTTTTTGAGATGTATACATGCACATGATTTAGTGGGGGTTTTTTGCAGAAAAACTTTTAAATAATTACTTGTGTTTGAAGACAGTTTTTAAATTTTACATATAGCAGCTACTATAAATATAGGAATAGCGAAAAGGGTGTTTGTGCAATAAGGATAAGATATTCTCAAATAAATTTAATGAAGGATATTAAAATTATACAATTATTGGCACAGATGTCATATTCACATATAATTGAAAAAAAAAAAAAAAGATTTCTGTTTGGATGTTATTTTAAAATTACAACAGAAAATCATCTGTAAATATATATATAGACGCTAAAAGGGATAACAAACAATATACCTACATTTTGATAAATACATTTAAATGAAATGATCTACGTGTTTTATACGCTATGCACAGCATATAGGGTAGATGTGCCATGACACCCTTCCAGTAATGGACACCCCTTGATGTTTTTGGTTCATAAAAAAATAACTAATAAATATTTAGCTTTAATTATTTTTTTTTATAATTCCCCCTTGTATGTTTTATAAAACTGGGTTATTGTTGACACTTTTAATCAAACCAATCAGGAAGCAGAAAATAATGTGTCAAAGTTTCGCTGTTTTTCTGTGAAAATCTTAATGAAGAGGCTAAGAGTTGGCTTCGTTTAATCAATTTATATATTATTTATTTTCTTACAAAATTTGAATGTTTTTGTTTGAGTAGCAATCGAAAACTTTGAATTTTATATACCAATGGCCATTTACAAAATTTCATTTATTTTTAAGATTTTAAGAGGGGTGTCCATTACTGGGATGGTTAATTAGTCATTTTCCAGTAATGGACACCCCATGTAGACATTGCTAAAAATGCAATTTTAGTGATGTTTATAGTGCATAAAATACTTTGGCTTAACTGCAAACCTAAATAATCAAATTTAATTTTTAAATTATACTAACCAAAATGTAATAACACCAAAACTTTTATAAATAGCTGCTTTTAAGTTATTTTTTGAGATTTCAATATTTTATTTTATTTATTATTATTTTTTTTTATGTAGTACATATACCTTGCATATTTTATAATCCGGAAATCAAACCAGCCAGGAAGCAAAAAATATTGTTTACGAGCACAGTCAAAGAGGGGTTCATAGGGCTTAATCCCTCTCCGTTTAAATAAAAGCAATTAAGTTACAGAAGCTATTAAAAATCTATTTTCTGTCTTAAATGTTTCCTTATTTTTTAAAAAAATGTAATACTATTAATGAAAGTTACAGGTAATATTCATGAAACTATAGTAAATCTGCAGATCATTGGCCTCAAACATCAGTACTACAGTTTTATTTTGAAATTAATTTAAATACTAAATAAATTTTTATTTAGTATTTAAAATATTCAACTCACAATATCACTTCTTTCATATTTGTAATATTAATTATTATAAATGATATATCAAGTAGAGTCTGGAAGATTGTTAAAAATAGGGACACAAAACTAAACATTTAAAAATAGTGGCACAAAACTAAACATTAATATTCCAAAACTTTTTTTTAATTACCCTTTAAATCCACCACTGTTACAATAATTTGATAGCTGTAATTGCCTGATATTTAGTATTTTAATCTATCCATCTAAAATAATTAAAACTATCGATCTTCTGATAATTTCAATAATTGATACAAACAATAAATGATTATCACAAATACTTTATTAATTACTGGTATCCTAAATGTTATATTTATTTGAAAATAACTATTTTGTTTCATTAGTATGTATTCATTAAATTCTGGCTCTAAATAGTCATAAAAACAATTCTATTTATTACTTTTTAGGGGGTGTCCACTACTGGAACAGAGGGTGTCCACTACTGGGCCAGAGGGTGTCCATTACTGGGCTTTTGGGTGTTTTGATATATTTCTGTTATTTAAAATTAAATTTCTATTCATATTGGGAAATGAGGCTATAAGAATGGTTAAATATTGTCGATAGATTAATATAATATTGAAAAAACTGGAATATAATAATTTTAACTATTAATAAAAAAATAATTTTTAAAGAAATTCCTTAAGGGTGTCCATTACTGGCACATCTACCCTATATTTTCAAATGAATGTAATTTGTTGAAGGTCAAAGTCTGTTTTGATTTGTAAATCAGTCCACAGCAAGGGGGTGGTGGTGATTTTAAAACTTTAAGTATACATTCCTTATTTTTTGAAGACTTTAAGAAAAAAAGATAAAATTTATTTTTACAAGTTTAAAATAATTAAACATAAAAACAAAATTGTGTTTAAGACTTAAGTGTTTTTAATTATAAAAACACTAGTTAGCCTCGATCATAATTAAAAATGTTTTATTATAATAAAATATGTTCCTAAACACTTACTCCTACAAAAAACTCCTTACACTTTCTCGATTTCGTATTTTATGGTTCATTTACATTACCATTACGTCAATCCTATGTGTTAAAAGTAGGATATATAACGGAACTGCAGTTATGTTATCAAAATACATTTGAAAATTCGCGATGGTTACGAAACGTGAAACGATACGTTATAACATGTTTTAAGTAAATCATGTTTATAGAAGTTAGTTTAATTTAAAGATGTAGCATGCTGTATAACATAATTAAACAAAATAGCGTTGAATCAAATATCATCTTTTCCTCATGGGTAACTTACACAGAAATCTTAAATATAAGACAGTACAGAAGAAAAAAAGACTACAGTAAGAACGATTTAAACAATAATGATATATACTAATAAGTAAAAGTAATGGCAAACTTACCGCATTTTCTGTAAATGTTAGAAACTTGACACAACGAAAGCTTTCAAAACAGACGCCATTGGGAGACGCTACGCCTACGCTGGTCGGGAAAAGAAATAAGTTGCGCATGCGCAAAAATCGTACGGATCATAATGATTTCCGAACATGGGTTGGCTACACGATTATCACGAAAACCTTTGCAGGATAGTTAGAAAGTAAAGCAAAAACGACCCTTTTCGGAAACCTTACATGCTATCTGGGGGTTATAATGTATTAGAATTGAAACAATGGATCTTTCTGAATTAAAATTAAACAACTGTAATGTTATTTCTATGGGGAATATGTAAGTTTTGGGCAGATGTTTTGTGGTGCTTTATTGCTCGGAAATAATCCACTTTTTTCTGTTTTTAATTGTATTGCCATGCAAGTTCTATAAGTGTGCCAAATTTTAGTTAAATAACTTATTTGGAAGTGGGTCAATCTAACGTCGCAAGATTTAAACAATACACACATACAAAACGGGTTAATAAAAGATTCTAATAACAATCGCCTTCAATTCAACAATTGGATAATCATTGGAAATATCTTTTAACAATAGATTTTATTTGCACGTGTCAGTGATAACGCCAGATGAATTTTCGAATGAATGCATTTTTGTTTTTCAAAACACTGTAAAACAACAGTTCAATTCTATTGAATAATGGGACAACAATCAGAGAAGTAATTTCTAACAATGAATTTTCTTCGCGCTTCAGTAGTAAAGTGTAATTCAGATAAGTAAGATCTTGAGGGACAATTAGTTTTAGTTTGCAGAAGGAGTTTTAGGACCCGGAATATGTTTCTCATCGCCACTAGTCTCCATCGGTCCCAGTGTATATGGATCAGGTTTTTGCAAATTACCAAGAATACAAATTATCAAGTCCATCTTTGTGAATCCAGACCCTGCCTTTGAATTTCACACTCCAGGTGACTGGACTATGCGATGATTCGATCCATCCCGTTAGGCGAATAATGTTGCTGGGTACAGGGGTAAGTCCCATCTGCTTTGCTTAATGTGCATCAGGCTTCAAGTTCCAGACTGTAAATTAAAGTGGATTCAGACTATCCTACAGGATTAAGTACTTCTCTGAGATAGGGGCCTTGATACAGAAAATGGTATTTGAACAAAACGAAGAAATTTACTTAATTTTACGTAATTTCTTACAAAGTATTAACCGTTTAATTCCCAAAAGTAACTTTTTCTAAATTGACACATTGTATTTAAGTTAAAGAAACTGTTTATCCGTTTTATATACAGTCAAAAGAAATTTACCAAATGTGTATAATCAGAAGCAATTTTTGTTAGATAAGTAAATAAACAAGCCTTATAGTTCTTAGAGGGTTTTTTTTCTTTTTGTCAAAGCTGCTGATATTATTTGGTAAGAAATCTGAATTTCTTAAGTGTGACTTCCACCAAGCTTTATTAAAAAACGCCAAGGCGCCTATATCAAGGAAGTACCTATGATTATATAAAGACCAGATGCGAATATTTAAGCGCATATATCTCATTTCAGATGGATAACTTTTCTTACATTTTTCTTAAAATTATTTCCTAACGTCTTGTTGGAAAATTGTATACAACAAATCATAGTTTTATATACGAAAAAAAAAATACAAAAAAAACAGAAGAAAAAAAAGAGTTTTTACTCTTTTCAGTTACACCTCAGAATGTTCCTGGAAGAGAAAAGTTCTTGAGTCTAGTAGATTCTCTTCCAATCACGATAACTCTCAGTCACGATTTCGTTTCCAAGGATTTCAAGTACAGATGCAAAAAAAAATATATATATATGTATATATATATATATATATATTTGTAATGTAATAGGGTGCCGTTGTTCCATCAGTATCTTGGTAATACGTTACCATAACTTATTATTTTTGTAACTTATTTCTTGAAATGAGCCTAGGCGGTTTATGCTATTCTTCCTAATGACCCTTACGGTTTTCAAATTGTGCTGTTCCATTTTCCAAGTACGTGGTAGTGTCCTTTTTTCCTAGAAAAACATTACTTGTTCACCACTCACTATAGATGTAATCACATGCGTATTTTAATCGAATGGCCTGTATAATTCAGAAATTTCAGTAACACTGTATAGTACAAAATTAAGTTAATTCTTTTTATTTTAAAATTGCCAAGGTTCTGTGAAATGTTGAAATTTTTTTAATTGAATAATGTATGAGAGGTAAATAATGTGAAAACGCATAAAAGAATGGAAAGTATAATTCTCTGTAAATTCGACCATATTTTCCTACTTTAACATATATACATAAATATAATAAGAAACGCTATTAAACAAAATATTGTATTTAAATTACTATTGATAAACTATAAAAAAAATCTTTAGAAAGTATAATAGGAACAATATAAATTTTGCTAAAAAACATAATATTTTAATGTTCTAATTGAAAAATTACTTGTATAACAGAGTGTAGCACAGGTATGGGCGGAGATCGAGTGTTCCGTGATTTTGAACCAGATTGCTTATAGACCTGGCGGCGGCAGCAGAGATGATCACCTCATTGAGTTCAAGGCTGAAATTCCGGAATTAGTTAAAACTCAATTCGCATATTAAAACGCAATTGGTCTGCCAAGTCCTATCTTGGTGGAAAACGCCTAAAAATCGATTAAAATGGTTTACTCGTAGGTTTACAATTGTGTTTTCCTGCTCCCAGTCCTCCATGTTTTGATATCTTTGGGTGCAGGAAAACACAATGGTAAACCTACAAGTCAACCTTTAAAACCGGTAAAGTAAACCAAGTAAACCGGTTTTCAAGAATTTTCCCCAAAATGTGACTTGGCAGACCGATTGCGTTTTAATATGCGAATCGAGTTTTAACTAATTCTGAAATTTTAGCTGTGAACTCATTGAGGTAAATGTCTGTGCTGCGGTCTCCCGGTCTATTACTGTTTCTTTATCTTTTTTGAAACATTTGTACGAGGGCTTTTCTTTATGATGATCTTTATGTCGGGTGAAAGCATGTTGTTCCAGCAGAGAACATTTTTTAGAAATAATACTGTAAAAATATTTTGTAGCATGCAATATGTTTTTGTAAAAGTAACACATGTTAGGTCATGGAGACACCACCTCCCGGTCCTAAGTATGCATGCATCGGGCATGCCGGGTTGCCACAGGACACCGCCCCGGAGCATGAATTTCGGACTTCGTGATAGGAGATAACTGTTAAAAGAGAAACACAAAAATTCCTGATACGAATTTCTGAAACTGGTGATTAAAAACTCTCGAGCGATAATCCCTATTTGCAATTAAATGAAGACCTTTCAAAATATGAAATTTTTTTATTTGAAAGACCCTTGAGGTTGGCTAATGATACCTTGATTTTTGTCCAGCTCTATGTATTGAAATTTGTGATCAACTACTTCAATTTATTCTGAAAATTATGAGTTAAAAAGGATAATATTAGTAATGATTGATGCACATGTTATTGCCAGTTAATTTGACAAAATCGGCAAAAACAGCAATTGTAGAGCGTAAACAAAATTTTTTCGTGTGCCGACAAAATGTGGAGCCAAAATAAATGGACCTATATCTGAATAAAAAAAAATTATAAGAACTCAGACAGAATTTAAAAATATAAATTTACCAAAACTATGAATGAAGACTATTGTTGATAGAGATTAAAAATTGCTGCAAATTGATTTTTTTTTTTTTTTTATGAAATAAAAGTTTCTTAAATAAGGATTGAGGTTCTACTTGTCGTTCACATTTTTACCATTATGTTTTTTTTTTCTGTAATTCTGTAATCCATTGAAATTATTTATCTACAGGTATGTGAGTGTTTGTATGTCTACATGGCGATATGTGAACGAAATGAAATGGAACGCGCACACTAGCATATACTTTTCTTCAAAATACGGAGTGAAATTCTAAATAATGCGAGATTTTCCATTATGGTACACAAGGGCGGCGCCAGAACTTGGCCGACGGGGGTGCACAATATCCCCGACAGGGGGGCCGAATTCAAAATATATATTAGAGGTTTCCGCGAGCCCTGGCCTGTTCCGAAGCCCGAACTCGGTAAAAGTTTCTTTCATTAAACTCGGGCTTGGCTTAATTTTATCTGAAAACTCGGTACGGGCTCGGGCTAAAATTTAGCTTTTGAAAAGTTGGTGCAGGTCTGAACTTCCTTATCCCCGGGAGACACGTCCGGGTCTTGCATTTTTTCTGTAGATTCGGGCCGGACCAGGACTGTATTTATACTTTGGAATTTTTTTGGAGCAAATGAATAATAAAACATTTCTTTGTTTCTTTTTTCCCCTTTTTTTTAAATTAACAGGTGGAATATGTAGATCAATCACGTGAAAAACATAAAATTTTCGAGTCCGGATTTGGCATACCAAACGCGCAGATCTCTAACACTCACACTGCTATTTAAATTAGAGATAAATTGCAGAGGGCCAAACGAAAACATAAATTTCGAAGCTTGTCAATGAATATTGTAGATAAATAAAGTGAAAAAAGACTGTTAAGGTTACTTTTGAAACACCTCACTAGTCACCTAATCTTTATAGGCGGACGAATCCACAACAGAAAGAGTTTCCACACTTTTGAGCATTACCCGAAAGGAAAAACTCTACTTCGTACTCTTCTTCCACACAGCAACCTCCCAATAAGCGGTCATTCAAAATTACAGATTTCACGTGCACATATATGACATATACACAGCTGTGTGTGAAAGACAAAGTATTGAGCAGTTCTTCGGTTATGAATCGAACAAAAGTGTCGCGCATCAGGTAAGATGGGTAACCAATTTTTTTCGAAACGCGGTTCGTGTTCCAGCCGGATTGACTATGTATTTTAATGTCGGAGGTAACTGAAAAGAAAACAGTTGACAAATCCCTATCAAAAACACATAAAGTGACCAAAAATTATTTAAAATAAAATTATTTAAATTTGTTAGTGAAAGTGTCATTTTGAAAACTAGCAGTTAAACGTTGCACCTAACTAGGGTCCTTCCCGGGTAATAAATAAAATTTGAAGTCCTGAAAATTTTATTTAAAATAAAGCTGCAACGCGAACCGAACCCAACCAAAAATATTCTGTCTACCTGCAACCCGATCGAACCCAAAATACTTAATTCCAATCCCAACCTGAAACCCAGAATCAAAGAAAATTGATCCACAATATAATGTAATTATAAAAAAAATATAGTCTGTAATCATATCTCCAATATTAATGTTATCTTTTATGTGGAAAAATAAACATGCAAGGAGTCATTCATATTCAAATACGTAGTTTTTCATCTGAAATAAATTCCTGCGCGGGTTGGGTTATACCCGACCCAAACGTTCTGCTTAAAATCAATCCGAAACCTAACAAAAAAATTTCCGTTGACGCAAAGCCCGACCTGAACCCGACAACCATTTTTATATTGATCCTAAACCGAAACACTTCAACCCGAACACGACTCGACACAAAAAAGATCTATAATTTAATACAGTTATGAAAAAATAGTCTGTAGTATCAATTCTATCTAAGAGGTTATACCTTTTATATATATCTAAGAGGTTATATCTACCTGTATTAGTACAGGTTGCTGTATTAAATAGTTTCCTTTCATCGTATTGAATGTAAGCGAATTATACTTTATCCATAAAGGAATGATGTGAAATTAATTAGTCGAACTAGAGTTTTCTAAATAATTAACAGTAATTTTAAGACAATAATGCCTACTTTGCAAATACCGCGTTTTATTATTTTTTTTCATTATTATGCTTTTCAGCTGTTTAAGAAAAAGCGCAATTATTTACGCACACTCTCAAGAAAACATTTCGTCAAACGTAAAAAGCACAGGCAGCAAGTTGCCGGAACGCACCTGTGGTTGGAATAGATTTTTCTATTATTTGAAGAAAATTCCGTGTTTTGACTGGAGAATAATAATAATAATAAAAAATGAGCTTCGGTTCGCGAACTTTTCGTGTTTTGGAGGAAAAGAGACAGACGTAAAAAGTCAGTTTCTGATACAAAAAAGTAACATATGCAGCACAGTTACGGGAACACCCCTGTAAATTTGATTAAAATGAAATTTCAGGCAATTTTTTCGTTAAGGCCTCAACTACTCTGCTCAACAAGAGCAAAACGTTTTGACACGTTTACAAATTCATTTTTAACGGAAAGATATAAAATTGGAAAGCCTGACTAGGGAAGCGATTTGGAATCGAACTGTGTTTTCCATTTTTTGGGTCCATTAATTATCTATTGAGTTAGAAGCGATTTGGATCACGTGACAAACACGTTTTTCATCCTTTCTTGACTGGTTTTTCTCCTTTCGCGCGGAAATTCGGTTCAAAACGTCCACTTTGGCACTCTTTTCTGAAAGATCTATTGCGTTTGAAAAAAAAAAAAAAAAAACACGGATAAAACAGCTTGATGACATAGTTTCTGAACATCAACACCTGCTAGTTTCATGCATTTCCGAACAAAAATAAATTAAAACTTATGTCAGAAAGTTGCCCTTTTGGATTTGAGAACAGCCTTAAAAGAATGAATTTTCTGTATTTGGGGGGGGGGGGGGCGATGGGCAAATCAAAACAGGAATTTTCGTGTTTTAATAATAATAGTAAAAGCAATTGAAGAAACACCTTCGACTCAAGTATTTTTTTTTTTTAGAGTGTGTATTGATCGAAACCAGACAGCATGGTCCTCTAGCTTCTGATAAGATACAGAATTTAAATCTGAGTTTAAAACTGAAATTCAAAATTCTGAAGAAAAATGTAAGTTAAAGGAAAACTTGTAAAATAGCTTAGAATGTAAAAGTTCATTAATATCAGCTCAATCATAAAACAAAGTCTTGTCAATGCTAAAAAAAATCTTTAAATTCATGCTTATTTTGAAACAGCCAAAGTTTAGGGGTCTGCACGGGCCGGACTCGGGCCTATTTTCATTCATGACACTCGGGCCGGGTCGGGTCTAACTTCTTTTTTTCGTACCGATATGAGGCAGGTTTCATTCTTCTTAGGTCTTCATAAGCCCATATTTTCAGTCCCGTCTCGATCCAGCCTGTATGAAATCATTGTCTCTGCATGGCATGGTCCGTGTAAAAATCAGTAAAATTTGGTCCAGGCCAAAAAGTTTTGCAAAAAGTGTATATATTTTTAAATCGACATTATTCTACAATTACACATTAAAATTTATTCGTTTTAAAGAATAATTCAAGGCAATAATATTAAAATACAGTAAAACGTGTGAAAAAGAACCAGCCTATGACGGAATCCTGTCTTATATGGAAAAATTTATTGATCCATGCAAAATGAATATAATAATACGTGAGAAAAGAATATAATACATTTACACTTGCTAAGAAGTGAACTTGTTTATAAAGTATTGTTTTTCTTTCCTATGCGATGTCTTAGAAAATTTTACTGTATAGCATTTTTCAGATTTTTAAGTCTCCAGCATATAATTTTTTTATTAACGATATTAATTATAGCTGAAACACTGACATACAAATAGAGATTCATTAAAAAATGTACATGACAACCTTCTTTAAAAATGAAAATTATAAACATGAAAAAAAAAGCTAAAATAAGTATTTTTGGTCAGAACTCCTTTTAACAAAATAGGCGTAAAATTCCGTCGGACTCGGGCCGAGATTTTAACTTTTTTTCGGGCCGGGCCCGGACCGAACTTTTAATTTTTATACCGGATCGGCCAATACTGTATTTTGTACGAACCAGGCCAGGCCGAAGTTTTAACTTTTATACCGGGCCGGACAGAACTTCTTTTCTTTCTACGAGTCGGGCCGAGCCCGGACCTGAAAATTTCGGCCCATACAGAACTGTACAAAGTATAACAAAGTTATTAATTAAAATTGTTCAGACTAACAATAGAATCAGGTTTAAATTATCAAGTAAGTCGATATTCTGTTTTACACGATTTTTTAATTTTTAAATACGAACTTACGACCCTAAATACGAACTGTTAATTACAACTCTGCACGGTTCGAGTTATGCCCGACCCGAAATCAACAAAATATTTTTTTTCGAACCTGCAACTTGATCCTAAGCATGAAAAAAAAATCTATCTTAAATGTAAAACAATTCTGGAAAATAGTTTGCAAGCATGAAAAAAAAAATCTATCTTAAATGTAAAACAATTCTGGAAAATAGTTTGCAAGCATGAAAAAAAAATCTATCTTAAATGTAAAACAATTCTGGAAAATAGTTTGCAATCATATCTCTAAAATCAATTTTGTATTTCAAAAAAATGAATGCATGCATTTACTTATTCATATACAAGTATTTTTTTTATCATTTGAAACAATAATCTGGACTTTTCTTTGGGTTGGGTTGATTTTTGACGGTGAATTATCTACTCGAAGGATATATGCCCGAGGGGGGAAGTGCCCTCCGTGGGAAGGTCTATCTAAGGGAACCTAATCCGTATTTACGCATGGAAATCCAAGGTTCGAAGAAAACCGCGGAAATCCCAAACGATTGGGCGGACGGGCGCGATTGAGTTCGAACCCAACACCTGTCGTCTACCAGCTTCGAGATCACAGAAATTCTCGGCCACTGGTTGGAC
The DNA here is from genome assembly GCA_963932465.1 of Maratus speciosus. Taxonomy (NCBI): domain Eukaryota; kingdom Metazoa; phylum Arthropoda; class Arachnida; order Araneae; family Salticidae; genus Maratus; species Maratus speciosus. Next base: position 85,323,460 of record OZ010794.1, read on the forward strand.
GGGCTTTTCTTTAGAAATATTTATCGTAATCGAATCGACTCCCAAGAAACAAAAACTCTAATCTAAGATGACCCGAAAATGGAAATACTAGTCAACCCGATCCGCAGCAAAATTTTAGAGCCAATGGCCAACACGTTCGGGTAGGACCGGGTTAACTGACCCGATGCAAGATTTTAGTACTTGCTATATACACATCTTCCCGCAGTTTACAATTAAGTTATGTATGTATATAATTATTTTCTTATTTATACCTTCCATTTTTCTTCTACATATTAAATAGAGATTAATATCCATAAAATGAGACTCTACTCACTGTACATTGAAATTAATGAACAAAGAAGGAATTTTTAGTTTGGTACTAAGTTTGCTTGAATAATTATATAAAACTCTCTTTTTATTTACTCATTCATTTATAAAAATACTTACCCTACGCTTTTTAATGAGAAGATCGAAGCGAGCAGATGAATTTAAACGTCCTGTCTCCTTTTGAAATCGTATTTCTTATAGGCGCGTAAGATTGCGGTCAATCGAATAAACATAGAACAGGAGTGTACATGAATGAGCTCTAGACAAAATGTATAAGGTTTTCGGTAACATCCGGCCGCTGTGCGATAGCCTTTAACCGACATGTGTTTAAATTCTTAAATTTTCTTGCATCAGACTAAGGAATACAATTTTAATTTGAATTAAACTGTAAAAATTTGACGTAATTTGGAAAAATTCGGGACGTTCCACACCTGGCAACACTGCTCGTAAGTATCATAACTCAACCCAAAACCCATCCGAAACCGAACTCAACCACAACGAAAAAAGTTATCCTCAATCCGAGCCGTGGGTCGGGTCGGATGTAGGTAAAATCGGGCAACCTGAATCGATGCAGGACTCTAATTTGAGATATAATTCTGGGCACTTTTTTGAAAAATCAGCTTAAACAAAACCGACACGAAAGAATCAAAACTCATCCCGAAACCGAAAAAATTATAGCCAAGCCAATCCGATTTCCGAAGAAAAAAAAATCTGCGCCCTGCTATTCCGTGGGTGACGTTTTCTATAAACTAACCTAAGATCTTTTTTTAAGAAATTAACCTGCACCCGACTCAACACGACTCGGGTCGTGTGCAGGAAAAATCGGATTACCCGACCCGATGCAGGATTCAACACTCAAGTCAAAATTTTTCCCCGACGACAATTAAATTTGACCCCGACGGGGGGCCAGGTATGCCCGACGGTGGGGGGGATATGACCCCCGAACCGCCCTCTGGCGCCGCCCTTGATGGTACATCACGCTTTGCCGCTGTTAATTACCATAATTTAGAATTCATATACACATAATCCTTCAGAATGTAAAAGTATTACCTTTAGAATTTTCCTTCTATAAGTGCTAAAGTATAAGTGAACAGAAGGTTGTGTTAGGGTCTTTTAAAAGATAAAATTTCGCTGTAATAAATATTGTATTGTTTCATTGTTGATAATAGTGATTACTGCCACAGTCGTAAACTTTTACATACAATGAAGGTCAAATAAATAGAATGCATAAATAGGTATAGGTAAACATATTCACCGAAAAATAAAACATTTAATGCTAATAGATTTATCATTTTAGCTATATTCAGTTATTTTGAGATTCTAATATTTTAAGGAAAATTGTGATTAAAAATTTGAGTTATACTTTCTCTACTACTATAAAAAGGAATTTAAATCTGAAAGAAATTTTCAAACGTTTCATTTACCTTGATGTTTTACGTTGTAATTTTTAGACATTCGTTGGAAGTACAGTTAAATCCAGTTACTTTTATAGTAGTGGTTACATTTCGTTCGCAAATTTTTTTAAGGAAGAGACGATCTTATTTCTGAACTAAAATGATAGTCACTCCTTTGAATTGAAGAATCTCTCAAGAAATCTCAAGAAAGTCTTTGAAGAATTATAGAAATATCACAGAAGAAATATTTAATATTCATATACATTATAATACGAGAAAAGGAAAAATGATATTTTAATGAGGACGTGCAGTTATTCATGTAGAAAAATAAAAACCTGTCTGTTGATTTCAAGAAGATGATTCCATAAATGCTAATGTAGAAATTGTAGAAAAAAACATAATAAATCTCTCAGCAGATTACACCGAAAGAGGACTTTAAGCGGAGATGCATTTACTTCTGGAGAAAATTAAATTCCTTTCCGTTAAATTGAAGAAGAGGATTTTCTAAATAATAACGGGGAAATGGTATAAGGAATATCAGAAAATCACACGCAGATTGAACGCAGATCCTCAAGAAAAAGGCAATAAAATATTTATGCAGAGATGCCTTTATTTCTGGAAGAAAGTAACGCCTCTCCGTAGAATTGAAGAGAGGATTTCCTAAAAATTTTACGGAGAATTTTTATAAGAAAAATAGGAAAATATCTCGCAGATTGATTCTAAAGGAGACTGAAAATAAAATATTTATGCAGAGATGCATTTATCTCTGGAAGAAAGTAAATGTCTCTCCGTTCAATCGAAGAAAAGGATTTTCTAAATAATAATGGACGAATTAAATAACAAACATAGGAAAATATCTCGCAGACTTATTCTAAAGAAGACGAAAATGAAATTTTTATGCAAGGATAAATTTATTTCTGGAATAAAGTAAATACCTCTTTCTGATATGAAGAACAGGATTTCCTTTATAATAATGATGAATATGCATAAGAATTATAGGGAAATCTCTCTAAGATTGAATCTAAAGAAGACGGAAATAAAATATGTATGCGGAGATGCATTTATTTCTGGAAGAAAGTAAATGCCTCTCCGTTCAACTGAAAAAGAGGATTTCCTAAAAATATAATTGAGAAATTGTACAAAAAATATAGACAAATCTCAGGAAGATTGAATCTAAAGAAGACGGAAATAAAACATTTTTGCGGAGATGCATTTGTTTCTAGAAGAAAGCAAATATCTCTCCGTTCAATTGAAGAAGAGCATTTCCTAAACAATAATGGAGAATTTGGATAAGAAATATATAAATATCTCACGCAGATTGAATCTAAAGAAAACGGAAATAAGACATTTATGGGGAGATGCATTTGTATCTGAAAGAAAGTAAGTGCCTCTCCATTTAATTGAAGATGTGGAATTCCTAAATTATAAAGGAGAAATTGGATAAGAATTATAAGAATATCTCTCGCTGATTGATTATAAAAAATACAATGAAAATAAAACATATACCCGGGGATGCATTAATTTCTGCTAGAAAGTAAATGCCTCTCTGTTCAATTGAAGAAGAGGATATAATAAATATAAAAGGAGAAACTGGATAAGAATTATACGAAAATCTCATGCAGATTGAGCGTAAGAAAACGGAAATAAAACATATATGTGGAGATACTTTTATTTCTGGAAGAAAATAAATGCCTTTCCGTTTCATTGAAGAAGAGGATTTCCTAAATAATAATGGAGAATTTGGATAAGAAATACAGGAAATTCTTATGCAGATTGATTCTAAAATAGATGGAAATAATATTTTTATGCGGAGATGCATTTATTTTTGGAAGAAAGTAAATACCTTTTCATTAAATTGAAGAAGAGCTTTTCCTAAGTAATAATAGAGAAATTGGATAACAAATATAGGAAAATCTCAGGCAGATTGAATCCAAAGAAGACAGAAATAAAGATTTACTCAGTTTTCGTCCATACTGAATTTGAGAGAGAATTTCACTAAATTAAAAACCTCAGCCAAGCTGTCTTCATTTATGACTATTATTTCGGCAACAATCTTTCCATTATTTCGACAAGTATCGCTAAGCCTGACGAGAATTTTAAACTATCCGATAGGAATATACAGTTTAAAGCGTACGAGGGTTGGGAAAAGGGCTACAACAAATGTACGAACAGAAAATTCTAAAAGTGAACCTATATTATAAAACAAAAATCTGCTCGCCCTACATTGCTGACGTCATAATGAGGCCGGCAACAACACCATTAAAATATAGGAGAATTGTAACAATAGAAATATTTCAATTAATACGAAACAACCACCAACATTTCAAGATTTAGACAATAAACATATAAAAAGTGAGTTCAATAAAACATTCTAACAATAATCGCGTTTAGTTCAACAATGGAATAAACATAGGAAAGTTCTTTCTAACAATGAATTTTACTTGCAAATGTAACTGCAACTCAAATGAGTAGGGTATTTTCGAATGAAAGCATTGCTGGTTTTATAACATTGTAAAAATAACAATCGCATGTAATTCAACAATAGCACAACAATCGGACTAGTTATATCTCACAAATAATTTTCCTTGCGCATCAGTAGACAAATGTATCTTTTATGAGTAGTAGCTTGAGGGACAATAAATTTTAGTTTGCAGAAAGAATTTTGGGGCCCGGTAATTTTTGCTCTTTATTATTCATCTTTCCCGATGTATATGGACAAGGTTTCTGCAAAATTTCAAGAGTTTTGAGTGTCTTTGTGAATCCGCATCTTGTCTTTGAATTTGACTCTCCGGCTGTGTTGACTATACGATGATTCGCTTCTCCTGTTAAACAAAGAAAGTCACTGTGTACCGGGGTAAGTCGCATCTGCTTTGATTTATTGTGTATCATGTTTCAAGTTTTAGTTTATGAGTTAAAGTGTATTTAGTAGATTAGGTACTTCTCTGTGGTAGGGGCCTGGACATAGAAAACGGTCTTTATAAAGAAACTCATACAATTACCTGTAATTTCTGGCAAAAGTAGTCGCTGTTTAATTCCCAAAGGTAGCTTTTTCAATATTTACACATTGTATTTAATAGACATTATTTAACCGTTTTATATACAGTCAAAAGAAATTTACCCATTGTGTATAATTAGAAGCAATTTTTGCTTGATACGTACATAAACAAGCCGTATAGTTCATCGAGATTTTTTTTTCTTTTTTAGTTAAAGCTGCTGTTATTATTCGGTAAGATATCTGAATTTCTTAAGTGTGACTTCCACCAAGCTTTATTAAAAAAACGCCAAGCCACCTATATCAGGAAAGTACCGATAATTCCATTAAGACCAGTTGAGGATATTTAAATGCATCTAGGCAATTTCAGATGGGCCACTTTGATTAATTTTTTCTTAAAATTATTTCCTAACATCTTGTTGGAAAAATTTATACATCAAATCACAGTTTTATATCTGACAATAAAACAAAATTTTACAAAAAAAAAAAAAAAAAAAATTAAGAAAAAAAAAGTTTTCACAGCTTTTAGTTATAACACCTCAGAATGTTCCTGGAAGAGCAAAGTTCATGAGTCTAGTATATTCCAGTTAGAAAACTCGACAAATACCAGTCACGAGTCCGTTTCCAAGGATATCAAGCAAAAAGGCCGTCAGTATATTGGTAATATTTTACCATATCCTATTATTTTTGTAACTTATTTCTTGAAATGAGTCTAGGCGGCTTATGCCATTATTCTTAACTCATTGAAGCCGGTTGGCAAGAAAACTTGCCATGTAAGGCGAACAAAACTTTTTAATTTGTATACCAGTATTTTAGTTTGGAAATTTTCATATTATCTAATCTCAGATTTTGAGAGATTAAATGAATAAAAATGACAATCTGGAAAAAACCGGTGTCGAATAATTAAAAGAAATGTAAAAGACGCTCGTCCTTAATGGGTTAATATTCCTTACGATTTTCAAATTGTACAGTTCCATTTTCCAAGTACGAAGTACCGTCCTTTTTTCCTGGAAAAACATTGCTTGTTGACCACTCTCTATAGATGTAATCACATGCGTATTTTAATCGAATGGCCTTTATAATTCATAAATTTAAGTAACATTTACAGTATTTTACAGTATTAAACACCTTTTTACAGTATTAAACACCTCAGAATGTTCCTGGAAGAGCACAGTTCATGAGTCTAGTATATTCCAGTTAGAAAACTCGACAAATACCAGTCACGAGTCCGTTTCCAAGGATATCAAGCAAAAAGGCCGTCAGTATATTGGTAATATTTTACCACATCCTATTATTTTTGTAACTTATTTCTTGAAATGAGTATACTATACTACATAATAATTTTTATTTTAAAATTGCTAAGGTTCTATCAAATGTTGAAATTTTTAAAATTGAATAATGTATAAGACGTAAATACTGTGAAAACGCATAAAAGAATGGAAAGTATAATTCTTTGTAATATTTACAAACTTTTACTACTGTAATATATATGTATATAACAAACGCAATTAAAAAAATATCGTATTTTAATTATTATTGGCAACCGATCAAAAAGAAAATCTTTAGAAAATATAATAGGAACAATATAAGTTTTGTAAAAAAAAAAAAAAATACAATAGCTTAACATTTTAATTAAAAAAATACATGTAGTATATTACTTGTACAGTACAGTGTAGCATAGACATGGGCTGAAATCGAGTGTTTGTGATCTTGAACCAGTTTACTTACAGTTTCTTTATCTTTTTCGAAAGATTTGTACGGTCTTTTATTCACAATGATCTGTACGACGGCTGAATGTTAGATGCTCTAGCAGAAAATATTTTAAAGAAATAATTTTGTAAAAATATTTTGTAGCATACGGTATGTTTCTGTAAAAGGAACATACGATAGGACATGGAGACACCAAGGTTCGCATGCATGAGGCGTGCTGTGTTGCCCCAGGACACCATTCCTGAGCATGCATTTCGGACCTGGTGGTAGGATATATCTGGAAAGTGAAACGCAAAAATTTCTGATACGAATTTCGGAAAATTATGATTTAAAATTGTCGAGCGATGGTCTCTTTTTGCAGTTAAATGAAGACTGCAAAAATATGAGAAGTTGATATTTAAAAGACCTTTGGTGTTGACTGTAAAGCGTAGAAATGAACAGCCTAGAAACTGAGATTATTCAACCCTATATATTGAAATAGGTAATCAACTACCCCGTCTTATACTGAGTATAATGACTTAAAAAGGTTAATTTTAATAATTATTAATAGACTTGTTATAGCTAGTTTTTCTTACACGTTCGGCAATAATAACAATCGTAGAGCGAGAGTGAAGCTTTTTGCATGTGATTGACAAAAAGTTATAGAATGGACAGAATTACTTCTACTTCAGAGTAAAAAAAAAAAATAATTTTTTTGAGACCTCAGCTGGAATTCAATATATAACTTTCCCAATATGACTGAAGAATACTGTTTATAAAGACTGAAAATTTTTGTAAATTGATTTTTCTTATTGAAATAAAATTTACTTGAATAAAGATTGAATTTTCGTTAAATTCATCACATATTTAGCATTAGGCTTTTTCTCTTCAATAATTCGATGACCGATGTGGGTATTTGCTTGTCTGCGCGGGGCTATGTGAACGAAATGAAATGAAACGCGTGCACAAACATATACTTTTCTCCAAAACACGGAGTGAAATCTTCAATTATGCGAGATTTTCTATTATGGTATATCACGTTTCGCAACTGATAATTACCATAATTCGGCATTTTGGTGTGGAAATAAGCGTGGAAGCGAGACTGCATTTCTGGATTTCGCCAATTCATGTATCAATATTTCCTATTCCATAATTCAACCCTACAGAATGTAAATGTATAACTCCTAGAAGTTTAATTTTTTAAGAACTGGTAAGAACCTGTTTTCATAATTTTGTACGAACCCGTAGAACGTTGTATAAGTATCTTTCAAAAGGTGCATTTTGCAGTAATAAAAGTTGTATTGTTTCATTGTTGATAATAATGGTGACTGCAGAAAGGTAAAATTTTATATAAAAGAATTTCAAATAAATATAATGCATAAATAGGTATAGTTGAACGTTTTTATGAAAAATAAATAAAACGTTTAATTATAAGTAACTTTGAGATTCTCTAATTTCCATGAAATGTGTACTTAAGCAATTTTATTTATACTGTTTCTACTACTATAAAAGGGAATTGAAAGATTCAAGACACTAAGTATATGACTGAGTTATTGTGATTTTATTGCGTTATGACTTTTAGACATTCGTTGAAGGTACAGTCAAGTCCAGCTAGTGTTATGGTGATGGTTATATTTCGATCGGAAAGCAAAGTTTTTACGAGGAGATATACATATTTCTGAACTAAAGTAAATGCTTCTCCATCGAATTGCAGAAAAGGATTACCTAAATAATAATGGAGAATTTACTGAACAGACATACAGGAAATCTTCTGCAGATTGTTCCTAAATAAATCAGAAAGAAAATATTTATGCGGAGATGCTTTTATTTCGGGGAAACGTAAATACCTCTCAATTCAAAGTAAGAAAACGATTATTTATATAAAAATGGTGAAATTAGACGAAAAATAGGGGAATGTCCCATAAAAATGATCCAATAAGCACGAAAATTTAAATATATATGCGGAGATGCATTTATTTCTGGACGAAAGTAAATACCTCTCCGTTAAAATGAAAATGAGGATTTTATAAATGTTAATGTAGAAGTTACTTAAACAACATTGGAAATCTCATACAGATTGATCCTAAAGAAGACGGAAATGAAATATTTATACGGAAATGCATTTAGTTCTGAGAAAAACTAAATACCTCTCCGTTCAAAGAAAGAAGAGAATTTTCTACATATAAAGGAAGAAATTCCAGGAAAAAAGGGGAATGTCCAATGCAGATTCATCCAATAAGAAAGAAAAGTAAACATTTTTGCGTAGAAGCATTTACTGCTGGACGAAAGTAAATACCTCTCCGTTAAATTGAAAAAGAAGACTTTCTGGGAGAGGTTGATAAAAAATATTGGAAATCTTATGATGCATTTATTATGGGGAAAAGAAATACCTCTCCGATTCAAAAAGAAGAGGATTATCTATAAAAAATCGGAGAAATTGTAGGAAAAATAGGGGAATGTCTAATTCAGACTAATCCAATAAGGAAGAAAATAAAAAAATTATGCGGAGATGCATCTATTTCTGCACGAAAGTAAATGCCTTTCCGTTAAATTGAAAAAGAGGATTTTCTAAGTGTTAATGTACAAGATACTGAAACAATATTGGAAATCTCATGCGAATTGATCCTGAAGAAGACGAAAATGAAATTATTATGCGGAGATGCATTTATTTCTAAGGAAAAGTAAATACCACTCTGTTCAAAGAAAGAAGAAGATTATCTATTAAAGTTGGATAAATCGCAGGGAAAAAGGGGAATGTGCAATGCAGATGGATCCAATAAGGAAAAAATTAAATATTTACAGAATATTATATATGCAGATTCAGGATAAAGTAGATGAAAAGTATATATTTATGCGGAGGTGCATTTATTTCTGGGCGAAAGTAAATGCCTCTCGTTTAAGTGGGAAAGAGAATTTTCTATAAGTATTGATGGGGAATGTACAGAAAAATTTTGAAATTTCATGCAGATTGATGCTAAAGGAGATGGAAATAAAATATTTAGGCGGAAATGCATTTATTTCTGAAAGAAAGTAAATGACTCTCCGTTTAAGTGGAAAAGAAGATTTTCTATACATATTGATGGAGGAGGTACAGAGAAACATTGGATGCAGATTCATTGTAAAGTAGATGTAAATAATATATTTATACGGAGGTGCATTTATTTCTGCGCGAAAGTAAATGCCTCTCCGTTTAAGGCGAAAAGAGCATTTTCTATAAGTATTGATGGAGAATTTAGGGAAAAAATTGGAAATCTCATGCAGATTTATGGTAAAGAAGAAGGAAATAAAATGTTTATACGGAGATGCATTTATTTCTGCGCGAAAATAAATGCCTCTCCGTTTAAGTGGAAAAGAGCATTTTTTATTATTATTGATCGAGAAGTTACGGAAAAATTTTTGAAATTGCATGCAGATTGATGTTAAAAAAGAAGGAAATAAAATATTTATGCGGAGATGCATTTATTTCTTTCTGCGCGAAAGTAAATGCCTCTCCGTTTAATTGGAAAAGAGGATATTCTATAAGTACTGATAGAGAAGTTGCCGTATAAATTAGGAAATCTCATGCAGAGTTAGACTAAGGCGGACGGAAATAAAATATTTATGCGGAGATGCATTTATTTCTGGACGAAAGTAAATGCCTCTCTGTTTAATTGGAAAGAGAATTTTCTATAAGTAGTGACGGAGAAGTTGCTGAATAAAATTGGAAATCTCATGCAGATTTATTTCTGGCATTTATTTCTAGAAGAAAGTAAATGCATCTCCGTTTAACTGGAAAAGAGGATTTTCTGTAAGTACTCATGTAAAAGTTGCTGAATAAAATTGGAAATTTTATGCAGATATATGCTAAAGTAGATAAGAATAAATCATTTATGTGAGGATAAATTTATTTTTGACGAAATTAAATGCCTCTCCGATTATTTGAAAAGAGGAATTTCTATCAGTTTTGATAGAGAAGTTACTGAAAGAAATTGGAATTCACAGGCAGACTGATACTAAAGTAGATGGAAATAAAATATTTATGCGGAGATGCATTTATTTCTGGACGAAAATAAATGCCTCTCCGTTTAATAGGAAAAGGGGATTTTCAATAAGTATTGATGGAAAAGTTACGGAATAAATTTTGAAATTTCATGCAGATTGATGTTAAAGCAGAAGGAAATAAATTATTAATGCGGAGATGCATTTATTTCTACGCGAAAGTAAATGCCTCTCCGTTTAATGGGAAAAGAGGATTTTCTATAAGTACTGATAGAGAAGATGCCGAATAAAATTGGTCATCTCATGCAGATTTGTGCTACAGTGGATGGAAATAAATGATTTATGCGGAGATGCATTTATTTCTGGACGAAATTAAATGGTTCACCGTTTAATTGGAAAGAGAATTTTCTATATGCATTGATGGAAAAGTTACTGAATAAAATTGGAAATCTCATACAGATTTATGGTAAAATAGATGGAAATAAAATATTTATGAGGAGATGCATTTATTCCTGGTCGAAAGTAAATGCCTCTCCGTTTAATTTGAAAAGAGAATTTTCTATAAGTATTCATGGAGAAGTTACTGAAAAAAAGTAGAATTCACATGAAGATTGATACTAAATAGATGGAAAGTATATTTATGCAGAGGTGCACTTATTTCTGGGAGAAAGTAAATGCCTCTTCGTTTAATTGGAAAAGAGGATTTTCTGTAAGTACTCCTGGAAAGTTGCTGAGTAAAATTGAAAATCTCATGCAGATTTATCGTGAAGTTGATGGAAAATAAATATTCATGCGGAGATGCATTTATTTCTGGGGGAAAGAAAATGCATCTCCGTTTATTTAGAAAATACAAAAGAGGATATTCTATAAGCATTGATGGAAAGGCACCGTAAAATTTGGAAATCTCATGCAGACTGAAGCTATTGTAGATGGAAATAAAGTATTTATGCGGAGATGCATTTATTTCTGGAAGAAAATAAATGCCTCTCCGTGTAATTGGAAAAGAGGATTTTCTATAAGTACTAATAGAGAAGTTGCCGAATAAAATTGGTAATCTCATGCAGATTTATGCTACAGTAAATGGAAATAAAATATATACGCGGAGATGCATTTATTTCTGGACGAAAGTAAATGCCTCTCAGTTTAATTGAAAAAGAGGATTTTCTATAAGTATTCATGGAGAAGTTGCTGAATATAATTGGAAATCTCATGCAGATGTATGCTACAGTGGATGGAAATAAAATATTTACGCGGATATGCATTTATTTCTGGACGAAAGTAAATGTCTCTCCGTTTAATTGGAAAAGAGGATTTTCTATAAGTACTGATAGAGAAGTTGCCTAATTAAACTGGTAATCTCATGCAGATTTATGCTACAGTGGATGGAAATAAAATATTTATGCGGAGATGTATTTATTTCTGGACGAAAGTAAATGCGTTTCTGTTTAATTGGAAAAGAGGGTTTTCTAAATTACTGATGGAGAAGTTACTGAAAAAATTGCAAAAGACATGCAGAGTGATACTAAAGTTGATGGAAATTAAATATTCAATCGAGATGCATTTATTTCTGGGGGAAAGTAAATGCCTCTCCGTTTATTTAGAAAATACAAAAGAGGATATTCTATAAGTATTGATGGAGAAGTTACTGAAAGAAATTAGAAATCACATGAAGATTGATAATAAATAGATGGAAAGTATATTTATGCGGAGATGCATGTATTTCTGGAAGAAAATAAATGCATATCTGTTTAATTGGAAATAGGATTTTCTGTAAGAACTCATGGAAAAGTTGCTGAATAAAATTTGAAATCTCATGCATATTTATGCTAAAGTATATAAGAATAAATAATTAATGCGGAGATGCATTCATTTCTGGTACAAAGTAAATGCCTCTCTGTTTAATCGGAAAAGAGGACTTTCTATAAGTGTTGAGGGAGAAATTACTGAAAGAAATTGGATATATTTTGCAGACGGATGCTAAAGTAGACGGAAGTAAAATATTTATTCATAGATGCATTTATTTCTGGACAAAAGAAAAAAAATCTCTTCTTATTTTGAAAATACAAAGGAGGATTTTCTAAAAGTATTGATGGAGAAGATACGGACAAATTTGGAAATCTCATGCAGATAGATGCTAAAGTAGATGGAAATAAAATATTTCGCGCAGATGCATTTATTTCTGACAAAAGTAAATTCATCTCCGTTTAATTATAATAGAGAAATTTCCATAAGTATTGATGGCGAAGTTACTGAAAGAAATTGGAAATTAGATTCAGATTAATATTAATTTTGATGGAAATAAAATATTTATGTGGAGATGCATTTATTTCTAGACAAAAGTAAACGCCTCTCCGTTTTATTGGAAAAGAGTATTTTCTATAAGTGTTCATGAGAATTTACTGATGGGAAATCACATGAAGCTTGGTACTAAATTGTCGGAAAAAAATATTTATAGGGAGATGCATTTATTTCTGGGAGAAAGTAAATGCCTATTAAATCAATGTCGAACTGGATATGTAATCATTATTATGTATTGATCTGATGAGAATTTGCACAGAAGGCTGTCCGTATGCAGGTGCAGCGATATAATGTAAAGAGAAGATACAGGTTTTATACCTAAAGGAAAACTGCAGATATTTCTGTCAAAATCTGTGAAGGGAAATAACAGGTTTTTTACCTAAAGGAAAACAGCAGGTATTTGGAACTAAAAAGGTTAAGGGAAATTACAGGTTTTTTACCTAAAGGTAAACTGAAGATAATTTTCGTTCCAAATACCTTCAGTTTCCCTAAAGTTTTTTTTAAGGTTTTTGCTGACTTTTTTACCTGGGAAGCACCAATTGGGAATACAATAACTTATTTACTATTATAAATTGAACAAAGAATTGGCCACAACTGGCTTCCTGAACTTTTAGCCAAAGGCAAACCATTTACATTTATCAAAAGTTCTAATTCGGGAGAAAATTATATATTGGCATTTTAAAGATTTATTCCTAAACCAGAGGCTAAACCAAAAAACAATAAAGACCTGGAGAAACAGGTCTAGTTATAGTGTGCCTTGGAGTTCCACATAATGTTCGAGCATCTTTGCGGAGCATATTAAAACAGTGATGCTTACGTAGAATTTTAAGTAATTTACTTAAATGCTCGTGCGGAATATTCACTTCGCCTGCCCACTGAGCGAGTTCATTAGATATAGAGAAAACTGGATTTGTTAAATTATCAAAATCGCACTCGTCTGACATACTTGTACTGTCCGACATACTACTTGTAAATTCATTTGAATTCCATGAATCTGTGATTAGCTGATCGTGTGCATTAGAATCAAAATTACAGCCATCAATGTAATTCGTATGTCTGTTGTCGTCAGTACCGACAATCGAATCGCTAGAATCATTATTGATCGACATTTGATTGTCAACGATTCTATTTAAATTTCGCGATTGTTGACGTTTGCAAACTTTTTTACTTTGACTTATAATTGAACTTAATTCTTACCTTTAAATATATCAATGGATAGTTATATTTCTGCCAATATAAATAACAAATAGATTGACAAGACAAAGCAAATGAAAAACAAAACAGAACGGGATATTGCCGGACGCTAAATGAATAAAAATGACGCAGGAAATTAAGTATTTAGCAGCGCCTCTACATAGGGCGCTGTATCTACCTTCATTTTACTTCCACTAGGGGGCTCGGCCCCCTACGAGCTACGCTCGCCAACCCCCGTCCAGACACCGCAGACTCTAAATGCACGCTAATTTGATCGGCTTTAAAAATATTTCGAAAGATTGAATTATAATTTAAAAAACAATGGCGATCTCCCTATAAACGAATTTCTATTCATTTCTCTTTGATTGGTGTATTTTAACGCAAAATCCGCTGCGTTACTACTTAATTATCCCGTCGACCCATTTCGCCAAATTATATAAATCGCCAAACCACTCGCCAAATTATACAAATTGACATAATTTTTATTTTAAATAACGAAAGAACAAATAAATTAGTACAACATTAATAAAAATACAAATAAAACGTCGAAATAAAAATAACTTGATGACGTAGACACGTGTAACAACATTTCAAAATAAGTTAATATAAAAGGAATTAAGTAAACAGAGTCTTTGTATCCTGGTATTTTTTAACAAAGCGAAAAGAAAGTTCTTTTAAATGAGACATTTTAAATTAATCGTTTTTAATCTGACGTAATTTTTACCAAGCTATTCTTTCTCTGTTAAATATTCACGTGAAAATACCAGTTGAAAAGTATCCTCTCAAAATATCAAATAAATGTCTAGCGCAATTTTTAAATTTAAACCGTTTTGCAATATTATTTTGCGTTCATTTTATGTAATAACTGTAATGTGACGTAAATATGACGTAATTTCTCCTATTTAATACTTCTAACGCATGTTAACAAATTTATTATTTTACAAATTCCTTTCTCTCTTAAAATTCACGTGTAATTATAGTTTTTATGACGTAATTTTTAATAAGTTCCTGCTTTTTGCACATAATTATTTAATTCTAATTCCAAATGTTTTTTTTCTGTTTATAATAGTCACGTGTAAATAATTTTTTAATTTATTTACACGTATAAATATTTTTTTTTTTGAAGCAAACATTATTGCGTCCTCTGTTTATACAGTTGGCAACAGTTTAAATTAATATCACTTTCTAAAATCTGTAAAAAATATCTCTAGAAATGCTGAAAATTTGAATTTAAAATAGAAATAAAACCTCAAAAAATGAGTCAAAATAAAAAAAATAATGCAATCTGCACTCCGGCAAATTCTAACGCATAAAATGATCTAAAAATGATTACACTGCCCTGTATAGTTTTTGCTGCTATAAAACTTTTTTAGTGGAACGATTTTGTCCAACTTTAGCATTAAATATCTCTTAAAATAATTCTTCGATTTGAAAACTGTCTGCTTCAGCGTGTTTATCAAACATTTCTGTATAAAACCACCGATTTTTATATTTTTTTATGCATTATTTTTCTTAATATTAACGAAGAAAGACCTCCAGTCACAGAAAATTCAAAACCGGCGGCGGCGGCGGCGGCGGCGGCGGCGGCGGTGACAGCGGTAGTTACTTTTTTTTAGAATAGAGAGATATTATGTTGATCTATAAATTGTTGGTATATGAACGTTATGTTGACGTAGTTTTTTTGACAATCCAGTTTATGTTTTATATTTTTTATTTTTACTCATAATTTAACTTAATTCTTACCTTAAATATAACAATTGATAGTTCAATTTCCGCCAATATAAATAATAAACAGAATTAGAACAGAGCAAATGAGAAACTGCCAGACGCTAAATGAATAGAAATGACGCGGTAAATCAAGAAATGCATGTAAGATGGCAACGCCCTCTACAGAGGGAGCTGTATCTACCTCCATTTCGCCTCCATATTATGTTAATCTATGAATTGTTGGAATATAAACGTCATGTTGACGTTGTTTCTTTGACAATTCAGTTTATATTTTAGAATGAACGTTAAGTCTACCTCCATATTATGTTGGTCCACAGGTTGTTGGGATATAAATGTTATATGGATGTAATGAGTTCAACCATCCAATTTTCGGCTTTGAATAAACATCATTTTAATGCACATGTATGTATTTTAGATGTAAACAGCAATAAATAAACGAAATATCGACGTATGTGCTGTGTGGGATTATAACAGTATTACTTACAAAAACAATCAATATGAAAAGTATGCAGTACATGCTTCTAAATTTTACACTATTTACACATTTATAACGAAAGGACATCAATCCAAATTACATTTTCAGCTCAACTCTGATTGGTGTAATAATGTATCTCGAGTCCTATTAAGAATTTCTAAAAAAATCTTTCACATTCTGAATGGTTTTTTTTTTGACAAAAATAGCCAAATTTTGAGACATTCTTGTATTTGGCGCCGAATATGTGTTTTGGCATTCGTAATCTTGAAAGTCATTTTTCGGCCAAATGTTACCAATATTTCGCCAAATTCGCGGTTTCATGACCCTGACCCGTAAAGACCCAAAAGGACGCACTAATCAAATCTGCTCGAAAATGTGACTTAGCTCAATGGTCTGGTAATCAAAAACAGTAGGATACAAAATTTAGTCAAAATCATTTAAGTCGTTTTATAAATAAAATTAACTTGACCCGCAGTGATTCCAAAATGACTCGCTAATCTAATTTTCTGGAACATGTGACAGAGTCGAGTGGTCTTTTCAAGCCCGAAAACGATAGAATATAGACTTTAATCAAAATTGTTAGAGCCATTTTCTAGATAAAATTAGCTTGACCCGTAGTAACCCAAATAGGACCCACTAATCGAAATTTCTCAAACATGTGACCTAGCTCAATGGTCTTGTACCCGGAAACGGCGTAATACAAAATTTTGTCAAAATTGTTTGAGACGTTTTTTAGATACAACTAGTTTGACCCTGATCCATTGTGACCCAAAATGACCCACCAAAGGAATGTTCTTGAAAGGAATGTTCTTGTGTCCGAAAACGATAGAATACAAAATTTAGTCAAAATGGTTAGAGCCGATTTTTAGATAAAATTAGCTTGACCCGCAGTGACCCACTAACCTAATTTTCATGAACATGATATACAACCCAGTGGTCTTCTCAAGATCGAAAACGATCTAATACAAAATTCAGTCAAAATCGTTAGAGCCTTTTTTAGATAAAATTAGCTTGACTCATAGTGACCCAAATATAACCCCCTAATTGAAATTTCTCAAACATGTGACCTAGCCCAATAGTCTTCTCGTGCCCCAAAACCGTTGAATATAAAATTTAGTTAAAATCGTTTGAGCCGTTTTTTATATATAATTAACTTAACCCTGAACCATTATGACCCACTAATCGAATTTTATCGAACATGCGACCTAACCCAATGGTCTTCTTGATCCTGGAAACGAGAGAATACAAAATTTAATCAAAATCTTTAAAGCCGTTTTCTAGAAAAAATTAGCTTGACCCGTAGCGACCCCAAAATGACCCAATAATGGAAATTTCTCGAACATGTGACCTAGCCCAATGATTTTCTCATGCTCTGAAACGGTAGAATACAGTTTTATTAAAATCGTTTGAACCGTTTTTAAGATACCATTAGCTTTTCCCTGACCCATTGTGACCCAAAATGACCCACTAATTGAACGTTCTTTAACATGCGACCTAGCCCAGTGGTATTCTTGTGCCCGAAAATGGTAAAATTCAAAATTTCGTCAAAATCATTAGAGCCGTTTTCTATATAAAATTAGCTTGACCCACATTGACCCAAAAATGACTCACTAACCGAATATTCTCGAACATGTGACTTAACCCAATGGTCTTCTCGTAATCCAAAACGATAGAATACAAAATTTAGTCAAAATCGTTAGAGCCATTTTTTAGATAAAATAGGCTTGACCCATAGTGACCCAAATATGACCTACTAACTGAAAGTTCTCGAACATGTGACCTAGCCCAATAGTCTTCTCGTGCCCCAAAACGGTTGGATGTAAAATTTAATTAAAATCGTTTGAGCCCTTATTTAGATATGACCTTTTAGCTTGACCCTAACCCATCATGGCCCACTAATCGAATTTTCTCGAACATGTGACCTAACCCAATGGTTTTTTCGTGCCCGAAAATGGTAAAATACAAAATTTAATCAAAATCGTTAAAGCCGTTTTTAAGATAAAGTTTACACACACACACAATTTTTGCTCGTATTATAGTACAAGATTAATTAAAAAAAAATTTTGGACATTTTCGTTTTCATTTTCGGTCGAAACTAGGAAAATTACGTTATTCTGTTTCAGTCTTAAAAACCTGTTTCGGCCGATCCTTAATTATTATCACATGTGCCAGCAGACCCACTGGTCAGTTATCATTTCAGATATTAATTCCGATGATCAGCCAAACAATGGCTCAGACGCAAACAATTCCTGAAATTGCCGCTAACCAATAGGAAACTGTTAGGCTGACTTTATTTTTGTTAATTAATCTCATTAATTTTGTAAATATTTTACAAAAAGAGCTTATGAGTCAGGATTTTAATAAAATCTTATCACAAAGCCTTATTATTATTACTGTATAACTTCTTTAATCAGAATCAGCACGATTATGGTGATTCCGGATTATAAAAAATTAAATAACTTTATAATTACATTAACATACTTAAAATAGCGATAATTAAGGCTAATCATATAAAAAACTAAGTATATAGTACCAAGAAATACCGAAGTAAGTCACAAATTAAATAGTATTAAAATAATAATAATAATAACATCCGATTTCGTGATGTTTTGGTGCCATCTTCTTATCTTTGGAGGAAGAAAAATAGCATAATTAACATTCGTTCTGAATGTTTACAACTTAATATTTAAAAAAGTCATCTATATTAATTACTATGTAATCAGAAAGTTCTTACAATTTTAAAACTTAAAAAAAAAAGTAATAAATTTGATAATGTATTTTTATTTTCCTTAATCTTCTTCTGAAATTCCTTTATATATGTGTGATTGTGCCATCTATAATCTGTAATTGAAAATAAAAACGAATAAACGTACTGAAATTTCTGGATTACAGAAATTTCCAAACTATTAGAGATGACCGGATTAAAGATGTTATACTGCATTATTATGTAGATTTTCTTATGCATCTTCAGACATTAAGGAAGTTTAATAAAGAGTCTACATCACTCATACTACCAGTTCTCTAATATTAATCTTATGAAAGAAATCTTTTAAAATATCTCGTTTGCCTTTGAATATTTCTAAATGTTTTTTTTTGCACTGTATGAGCTGAAGTCGATCTCTACCAAGTCCTTTTTTAACTTTTTCGATTTTGTTTGAAGGTTGCTTTTCATGAGGATATTTTCACATTCAGAACTATGTTTAGAAAGTAAAAGTATCCTCATAAAAAAAAACCTTTTAAAAAATTTGAAAAGTAAAAAACGACCTATGTAGAGATCAACCCCCAGCTATCCAGTGAAAAAAATTATCCTTGGAATAATAATTAAACAAAAAGTAGCTCGTAATAACGCATTGTCTTCGTTTACAACAAATAGAAAAGAAAGACATACACCTTTTCATTTGGTCAACAACAATTTTTATTTTTTAATTCCAATACAATTTGAATTTAAAACAATTTAAATTTTGTTAAAAAAAAGAAGATCATATGTACAAACAATCTCAGAAATTTTTAAAAGAAAAAGAAATACAACATTAATAACACATTTTTAAAAGTATTCATACATCAATTAAAAAGAAACTTCAACTGTTATTATTTGAAACTTTTATTTTTTGGTGAACTGGCAAAATAAAAAAAAGCCATTTTTAACAGAAGAGTACAGTTCAAACATTTCATAACACAATCGGGGTTTTTATTTAACGTGTGATATCATTCTTTTGAAATTAAAGAAAAAATAATTGCCTAGTAACACAAAAATCAGTTATTTTTTTCTTTGGTGGCGGATTGAAAAAATGGTACTTTAAAACACCTTCGGCGCATAAAGGGTTAAACTAGCACTGAAAAGACTTATATTGTATGTATGTTTCTAAAAAATAATGCTTAAAAGCCATCTTTTTGTGCTCTCCCTGTTGTTCCTCGTAATAATAATCATTCGGCTGAGAGTTTCTTAAAATATGTTTTTTCTGCAGATACAGTGCTGCAACAGGTTCATAGACCATATCAAAGGCACTTTGCAAAAAAAAAAAAAAAAAAAAAGATAAATGGTAACCAACATATGCATTTTACATTTGTATAAAACACCATTCACTTTCAAAAATCTCTAACATTATAAAAAAATTACAATACATAAGTACAGAGATACATAAAAACACAAAAATTACATTTGGAGAGGATGAAGAAATGGATAAGTTACAATTTCTTCCTGCAAATCCCAATTTCAGTTCACGAAAGCATAAAAACAAACAATCATTCACCCACCCATCCTCTTTTCATAACTGTATACTTACGACTGTCCAACACAATATTGTAATAAGCAGCTTTAAAAAATGTTCAACAATTTAATAACAACATCAACCTTCATTCCCATTGACTTGCAGGGCTGCCTAAATGTCCTACCCATTAAATTTTCTCAAGCATTTGGGTCTTCTCATACTCCAAAATGGTAGCATAGAAAATTTAGCCCAAATCATTAGAGTCTTTTTTTAGATAAAATTCACATACACACACACAAATATTTGCTCATATTATAACATAATATCAGGAAAGACAAGGGCGTATCTCGGTCAAAATTAGCCTTGAGTTCAACTCGATAAAACAATAGATTCTCAGCAGATTAACAATTACCTGTATATCAGTACCAAATTTGGTAACGATGTTTCATTTGATGCCAAGCAATCGTACTGGCAATGATAATCTTGAAAATAGATTTTTCTAGCCAAATTCTGGCGAAATGTTGCCAGCTTTGCGACTTCGTTTGCTGCCAACTCTTCAACAAATTAATAACTGCTTGAATCTTCATTCCCATTAAAATACAATGACCCACAGTGACACTAAAATGACCCACTTGTTGAAATTTCTCAAACATAATTCCTACCCCAATGGTCTTCTCGTACCTCAAAGTGGTAGGATATAAAATTTAGTCAAGATTATCAGAGACATTTTTCAGATAAATTTGCAAACACACAAGATTTGGTCATATTATGTTATATGATGATAAAAGACAATATTGCCGTGCCGCAAAAATGTCTGTATTGGATTATACAGGACATAAACAAGAAGCAAAAAAAGGTCTTAGAAACAATGTGCACGGCTGATTAGCCAATACAACTGTTATGTATGAATTGAGCAAACATACCAAATAAATATTGAATTAATTATTTATATATTTTTAGAAAAAATTCTTAGCTCACGAAGAGCGCAAAGAATACATGATAATCAGATATGTTTAATTTAAATTCTCGGGAAATTTTTTCAGAAGAATAATTAACAAATAAGTAAGTTTTTTTTGCACAAAGATATTTTTAGCACATTCTTATAATTTTTAAAAAGTGTTACTTCAATAAAGCCTTTCCAATCGCATAAGAGAGTGAGGTTCAAATTATTTTTACAGTTCAGATTAATTTCTTATTTCAGAGTTAAATTACTTTACAGCGAAATAAAAAAATGTCAAGTAACTACTAAAGAGTCTTTTCATAAGCGTTTACTGGAATCTAATGGATAGGTCCGGAGTTATTTACTTATTATAAAAAAGACAAGTGTGACAATTATCCAAGAAGTTTACAATTTTTTTTATTTTATTACTAAATGCTAAAACATAAGAGATGTGAAAATAGTAAATGCAACAATGGATACAGTGTTCAAACTCAATTTTGACAGTTAAAATGTAAGAGATTTTCAGGTGGTGTCTCTTTGGTATGAAACAAATAATATTTTCTTAGATGACCATTCTGAGAAAATCCTTTTGAACATATTTCACAAACAAAAGGTTTTTCATCTGTATGGGTCAAGAGATGGCTTCTTAGGTTGTTCTTCTCGGAAAATGCTTTAAAACATGTTTCACAAACAAAAGTTTTTTCACCTGTATGGGTCAAGAAATGGCTTCTTAAGTTGCTCTTATCGGAAAATGCTTTGAAACATGTTTCACAAACAAAGAGTTTTTCCCCTGTATGAATTGCGAGATGTCCTTGTAAACTATTTTTATCAGAAAATGCTTTGGAACATGTTCCACAAACAAAAGGTTTTTTACCTGTATGGGTCAAGAGATGGCTTTCTAGGTTGCACATATCAGAAAACGCTTTAGAACATATTTCACAAACAAAGGGTATTTCACCTGTCTGAATTGCGAGATATCTTTTTAGATGACTATTCTTAGCAAATGTTTTGGAATATACTTCACAAGCAAAAGGTATTTCTCCTGCATTAGTCTAAAGATGTGTTCTTAGACTATTATTCGTGATGTGATTAAAATTCACATCATCAAAAACATGAGACAGAACTATTTGAATTAAAATAAAAAAAAAAGAAAATCCCAACTTTTACTGGACCTCCCAGAAGTGAGTTTTATGACGGAACACATTTTATAACCGGCACTTAAGATTTTACGACTAAGTAGATCCCTTACGAATAAATCTTACGACTGAACACTTTAATAACAACATTTGGACACTCGAATTTATGATGCTGTATGGAGAAAAGATGCTTTCCCCCAGGACACATGCCTGGCTACAGAAAACAAAAATAACAAATGATAATCAGGTCGGGGCAGTAAGGGCGGCAGTAGAACCAATAGTATAGCTCTCATATATCTGATAGCAGATAATTTTCCAAAGGTCCACTAAAACTTCAAGTGCGGCAGAAAAGGGAAAGAATAGGTTAGACCTTATTGGACAATAAAGAGGTGAGAAAGTAAATGGACGGAATAAATTACAAAAATTAAAAATGTAAGGATCTATACAACGAGATCTAGAAGTGATGTCAGTCCGAAAAATGTCTTTCTAAGAGTCTCACGTAAAAAAAAGGATCTTGCCAGTTTCAGGCCAGTCTGTTTTAGTTAGTTATATGTGAAAGGAGACCCGAAAAGGGGTCTGTGCCCAAAGACTCTCAACATGTGTGTATATACAAAGTGGATTTAACCGCATTTACCTCTAGACTTGCTGCAAAACGATGATCCATGATGTAAAAGGTATTTTTCTATTATTTCCCTTTTTGCCTGCTAAATTAAGGAGTTTTAAAATTTTAGCAAAATCATGCCCTTGCCTACCTTGGTCAATAAATTAATTACGTTGAGTAACTTTGATTCAAGTAGCAATGAATAGTCTAAAGATTGCAATTAATATTTAATCTAATTTGTAGGTTTCAAATGGAATTTGTCCAAGATATAATTATATGTATTTGCATTGTCTTTTTGTGTTTTTTTTATGTAGATAAATTTTATGTTTATGTGCAAAACGGAGTAAGTTTCAAATTAATGGTTTCATGTGTCTGCTTAACTTGCTGCTTCAAACGGAACTTTGTTTTTCAAAATTACACAGCGCAAGATAATTAAGATTTTGTATTAAGGGAAACTATTAATTAAAATATTTAAAAGGGTAAAAGGAATTTGATATAAATAAAAGATTAATTTAGATATATCGTTTTATGAGGGATAGTTCATCTCAGTACACAAGATTCCCAGAAGCAAAAAGCGATCACCAATATTATAATTTTATATAGATAACTAAAAGATGATGCACAAAAGGGTATTGGTGAGGTGATAGACAAAGGGGATAGTGAGAGCTAGTCAGATATTTATAAGATTTATTTTGAAGTGCAAATTTCACCCCATCAATTCGTAGTAAATGTTTCGGAACGTACTTCACAAGCAAAAGGTTTTTCTTCCGTATGACTGTTTCTTAGATGATTTCTTAGATTATTATTCCGAGTAAACCCTTTGGAACATATTTCACAAACAAAAGGTTATTCTCCTGTATGGGTCAAGATATGGCTTCTTAGTGTACTCTTATCAGAAAATCCTTTGGAACATATTTAACAAACAAAGGATTTCTCTACAGAATGAGTCAACAGATGTCTTCTTAGATCTCTATTATGAGAAAATCCTTTGGAACATATCTCACAAATAAACGGTTTCTCACCTGTATGGGTCAAGAGATGGCTTCTTAGATTACCATTCTGAGAGAATCCTTTGGAACATATTTCACAAACAAAAGGTTATTCTCCTGTATGGGTCAAGATATGGCTTCTTAGTGTACTCTTATCAGAAAATCCTTTGGAACATATTTAACAAACAAAGGATTTCTCTACAGAATGAGTCAACAGATGTCTTCTTAGATCTCTATTATGAGAAAATCCTTTGGAACATATCTCACAAATAAACGGTTTCTCACCTGTATGGGTCAAGAGATGGCTTCTTAGATTACCATTCTGAGAGAATCCTTTGGAACATATTTCACAAACAAATGGTTTTTCCCCTGTATGGGTCAAGAGATGGCCTCTTAGGTTGCTCTTAACAGAAAATGTTCTGGAACATATTTCACAAACGAAAGGTTTTTCACCTGTATGGGTCAAGACATGTGTTCTTAGAGTACTCTTATCAGTAAAAGTTTTGGAACATGTTTCACAAACAAAAGGTTTTTCAGCTGTATGGGTCAAGAGATGTCTTCTTAAAGTACTCTTATTAGAAAATTCTTTGGAACATCTTTCACAGACAAAGGGTTTCTCTCCAGTATGAGTCAAGAGATGGCTTTTTAAATTACCACTCTGACAAAATCTTTTGGAACACACTACGCAAGCAAAAGGTTTCCCTCCTGTATGAGTCAAAAGATGTGTTCTTAGACTACCACTCTGAGAAAATCCCTTGGAACATACTTCACAAGTAAAAGGTTTTTCTCCTGTATGAGCCAAAAGATGTGTTCTTAGACTACTATTCCTAGAAAATCCTTTGGAACATATTTCACAAACAAAGGGTTTTTCACCTGTATGAGTCAAGATATGTCTTCTTAGAATATGATTCTGAGAAAATCCTTTAGAACATATTTCACACAGAAAAACTTTTTTCTCTGCATCAATGGAGGAATGTTTTTCTTTATCACCATTTTGAGGAAGAAAGTGCTGTTCTCCAGAGGAAGAATTTTCTTCTGTAATCGATGACATTTTCTTAAGTGAAAAAGTTTTGTCTTGGATAACAGAAACTCCATCAAATTATCAGCATGAAGAGATTGTTGCCATTTTCATCCAAGGAAATGACTTAATGAACTTCAGGAAAACATTTTATCTACCTCAGAATCTAAAAACAGAAAGAAAAATAATAAACAATAATACACAATCCACTGTTTAATAAATAGCACTAAATATTAACTATCAATTAAATCACCGATTTTAAAATTTTCATTTCTTAAACAGTACAAAATTCATCCATTAAATTATCATATTATATATTCTTAGGTATGACTTAACTTGGGTATAGATACAGATACATGTGTACATACATAATACATACAGATACATAGGTAGAAATACTGATCCTGTTCCACCTACATTTTTCTCTGGAATTTATCTGATAGGGGCTGTACATATACAATTTTATCACTTTAGGAAGGAGGGCGCAGGGTTGTCTGGCACTTGATATTGTAAGGTATTTCTAGTGGGAGGGGGGATATTTCTCTTGATATCATTACACCAGTCAGCATTTTTAAAACTTTTTGTCAGATGATATCTTATGAACAAGTGTTCCTGAATAAATTTTGGATGTTGATTCCTGAAATTACTTCGATTTTTGTCTATCACGTCAGCATTTTACAAAAAAACAAGAAGTTGTGTTTTGAATATTTTTATTAATGCAATCAAAAATTTATCACAATTTCAGACAAAGTACTTCATTAAACACTTTAAAATACTGTACAGAATGTCCTTATAAGTTCATGATATTTCTTTAATAAAACGAAAAGCAAATAGTGCTCAATTAAAGAAATTTTCTTATATTTTGTCTTCCTTGCAGATCCTACTTCATCATTTATGTCCTTCAACATCCAACAGTCGTTTGCCATCATATTTACATTCCATCTTCCCCAATTCCTATTCTCCATCTCTTTGATATCCTGGTGAAGGCGCTCACTGTGCTCTTCACTGTAATGTCCCAGATTTTCTATTCTAGAAAGTAGTCAATATGAGAATGTAAAACGCACATTTTTACACTCGCATTACAGCCCAACTTCTTAAATTTTCCAGCATTGTTTCAACAATATTCCTGTAATTTGGATCTTTCTTATTCCCTATAAAGTTTTTGGTAACACATTCGAAGGCAGTTCATGCGTCGTTTTCTATCTCGTTTTTTCAAAATCTTTGTCCTTCATCAGTTTTTTGATTTGAGGACCAATGGAAATTCCAGCTTTTAATTTTTCGTGTGTGGTGAAGGGAAATTTCCCTTGAATCTTCGAAATCAACTCGGGTCGATTGCAAACAAACTGTACGTGATAGAAGAAAACTAAGAATAGTTCTGTAATCAGCATAAAAAAATACATAAAAGGCAGTCATTGGTTTTTAATCGTCTGATAACATGCAGACTAGTGTTATCACTTTTGATCGAACCAAAATTTTCTTTTTTTGGTATTTTTCTTTACATTAGTCAGGGTAGTCTGTTGTTATTTTTTTTAGTCTGTAATTTGTTTTGGTCTTTTATTTATTTTTAGGTGAATACAAAGTTATTAAAACTATTAAATGATTATAAAATCATTTCATTTCAAGATATGGAATATCCCATCTGTTGTTTCCCATTCGTACTCTTCTACCACATATACAATTCGTTGTAAGAGAAACCAGGTTCGAAATGATACGAGTTATGTTTACTAGCAAAAAATGGGGAATAACATTGTCTACTTTTTTTATTTATAAGAAGTACTGCTTAACCTCGTGTAAGGGCCAATGCAAAAAGACCATATTACTGTTGAATCCAATAAGTAATAAAAAGCTTATTAATACATACTTTTAAATAGTATTTCTTAGTGTTATTTGATATAAAGTTATTTCATATATAATAGTGATATTTTACTAACTTTTCTTTTCAATTAAATCAGTAAAGTATGCGAATAATAAATGTATAACCCTATCTGTATATCACTGCCAATATACAAAAAGAAAAAAATTAAAAAAAAATTAAATAAAAATAAAAATAGAAACTGATATCAATATCTTTTGGGGAAAGGGCGGTTGAAAAATGATAACGCATGATATCGTATGGGGGGAGGGGGTCAAAAATTGCCAAAAAGTTATTAACGTTATATATGTACAGTCCCATACATTTTAAAATTACTGACAGTATAGATACATCCTATATTAGGATGACAAAGCGTCGCCTCTTTGAAAGGTTGAAAGAACATAAAAGTTATTAAAATGCAATAAACTCTCAACTGCATCATCAAGAACTTTCCTCAAAGAAAGTATTTAGTTTATTGTAAGTACAGAACTTGTGTGAAAATACAAATTATTAGAAAACAACGTTTAAACACACAAATCTGCTTTGATCAAATCTACTTATTTTATTGTGTGTTTAAACGTTGTTTTCTAATAATTTATATGATCAAATCTACTTATTTTATTGTGTGTTTAAACGTTGTTTTCTATTAATTTATATGATCAAATCTACTTATTTTACTGTGTGTTTAAACGTTGTTTTCTAATAATTTATTTAGTTTATTGACTTAGACAATGCCAAAATACTTCAAAATAGGACCATCTTTTTAAAGCAATTATTCGGGAATTTTGAGAGATTTGTTTAAGAAATCAGTAATGACAAGGTTTCATTTTCAATTTCGGAACGGTATTTTGAAAGGACTTTCGCTTAATATTCCCAATAATGTTGTTTTAATCTATTATTGGATAAGATATGATATCACTGAGTTTATTTTAAATGTTTTCATGAAATTTCTCTTACTTCTTGACTCCGTTTAGTTTGAATATAACTTCGATAATGTAACATGTGAATAAATTTTGCCATTTTGTATTGAAAAAAAGTTAAACCATGATGATGGTTTTAAAGATAAATCGAAACGTCGAGAGTCATTTTTATTTGTCTGATTTTAATTTTTAGATCTTTATTCAAAATCTCGGAATAGCGTGTGCCTTGGACAGCAACTTACTGTTTTGTTTCCACATGTGTGCATGCAGTATACCTTAAATCAGGTTAATGTAGAAATTGAGAGAAAAAATGGGTCGAGACCAGTGTTAAGATGTGAAATCTCTGGTAATAATATTTTTAAGGCTATACTGAATGGGAAGCCATTACAGTCGTTTGACATATTAAACATCCTGCCTTGCCTGAAGTTGGTTGAAGTTTTAAATATATTGATTTTAGCTTTTAAATTTTTCCGAGTGGCATCATCCGTGATCGGGTAACTACCAATTCAGGTCAGTAACTGAAGAAAGGGAGCCCAGGTTTTGCCTGTTACGCAAGCACCGGCAGTTATATGATACATCTGATAAAAATTAACAACAAAAACACATGCAACATCTCCATTCAATGGAATATAAGGATTCACGGGTCAAGAGGAGGATGGACAATGTCATCGTTTGAAAACCGTACAATTAATGAAGAATTCAGCTGTACCCGGCGAACAGATCCCCCCTCCCCCTTTTTGGCAGTGAATAATTTCGCTTAACAGCTCTATTCAGTTGCTGCAATGGATACGGAAAAGTTTCGAGTATCACGTGACAGATATTTTTTTCTTATCGGTATATATTGGGGTTGTACATATATAATATTATCAACTTTATGGAAATTTTGGATTCCATCTCCTCCTGACGATATATATATTATCGTTCCTGGACCCCAACCTCGTATTTATGATGTTGGTATCAATGTATAGAAATCTTTTTATTTTTACATTTTTTTATCTCCTTTTTATAAATTTGCATCGACATACAGATTAGAGATGAGACGAGTCCGGTCCCGACATGGACTCGATTTTTATATCAGTCTTCAGGCTCGGGCTCATTCTTTTGAACTTGACATTTTTATTTATTCGCGTACAGAAAAAATACAAATAAATTTTTTTCTTTAAAATTACTCATTCCACTTTAAGTCATTTTAATGCTGTTTTCATCAGAATGAAGGGGAAACAGAAATCGTATTTTCCTTCTTTTCTGTGTTATAATTGTGATATTTGCAGATTCATATCCGGTCTTGACGGCGACAATCTGATTATGTGACGTGGCACCAATCGGAATATGGCGCCATTAGGATATATTTTAATAGCGCTGATTATTTATTATTATTTTAGAGATCAAATGCAAAATGAATATTTTCTTTTGTTTTTCGTCAACCAACATTAGCTTAAGGTTTGCGAATTTTTAGTTTTTTATTGCGTGCGAGTTATAATAGCTCTTTACATATAAACAACGTCATCACGAACTTTGCTCATACAGCTTTCTCTTCTCTTCACATTCGCGAAGTCACTTTCATTTGTAAGTAAATATAATTAGCATGTATTGTTATTTCAATAGAAAGCAATCGAGCAGTGTTTTCTATTTTCCTATAAAAACTTCGGATCTTTCAGATAACGGTGTCAAACTTTTAATTTAAGCTGATTTGCAGGGAAATGAGAATCACGGAAGATTGTTTGGGGGAGAAATCGATTATAATTTGAGATGTACACTAGGGTAAATCGAAAAGTATGCGAAAAAAATTTATTTTCGAAATTACTTTTGGCGCGGGGTGCAAAAGTTGCCTTTTTTGTATTCTAGTTTACACCTATTTTTTTTATTGAAATACATTCATATCTTCTAGTGCCCCAAATGGCCCAAAAATAGTTAAAAATTGAAATTTTTACGAAATTTTATACATTTTTTATTATTTTTTAAATTAGTTTTGGCTCGGGGAGCGAAAGTTGTCCTTTATGCATATTAGTTTACATGTTTATTTAAATTGAAATCCATTCATATCTTCCGGTGCCCCAAAATAGTTAATAAAAGAAAATTTTATGAAATTTTATATTTATTTAATTTAATTTATTTTTTTACTTATTTTAAATTCCATTCATGGCCTGTTGAGAAAGTTATGTATTGGGTGAGCTACATAATCGTGTAATTTACATAATTCTTTATCTAAATCCATTCATAACTTCCGGTGTCCCAAATAGGGTTAAAGATTGTAATTTTTAATTTACGAAAATTGTTTACACATCTGGCAAAGTGATTAGTTAATAAAGAATAAGCTTATAAATAATAATTTTATAATAATACATGAAGTATAAATTTAAAAATGAAAGCACTAAATCATACAACTTATAAAAATTGAACTTACACAGAACATTTTTTAATTCTTTTATTTTGAAGATTTACATATTTCTGAAGTTTGTAATAATATATGGTGTTAAAATGTTTGATAGGATTTCTTGATGTTATTCTATTCAATATATGAAATCTTGTCTCTTTTCTTGTCCAGATACGCTTTCTGATTCCTCAGACACTTGGCGAATGCATCTTTAAGCAGCGTGGGTATGGCATGGATATTTTGACCATTCCTCC
Organism: Maratus speciosus; assembly: GCA_963932465.1. Classification (NCBI taxonomy): domain Eukaryota; kingdom Metazoa; phylum Arthropoda; class Arachnida; order Araneae; family Salticidae; genus Maratus; species Maratus speciosus. Next base: position 85,353,806 of record OZ010794.1, read on the forward strand.
GTTTTTCCTACTTTTACCATGGCTCAATTTATTCGGAAGGCACATTCATCAAAAGAGGTGGTTCAAAACGTCCAACTCGTTTCCAGTTAATAACTCGATAATAAACCTTTGTTTTTAAGCGTACTTTTTGGTGCTTGAAAAATCCTTATTTCTGGTGTTCCTCTATTTTCATTTCTAGCACGAATTAGTTTTCGTACTGCCGAAGACCTGATATGCTCTCTGTTATCCAAGATCACTGATAATAAGAAATTTTCAAGATGACAAAAGAAACTATATCGTTGAACAACAGCGTCTACTATCACTTTTGGGTTCAAAATATCTAGAAAACGTAATAAGTTTCCAAATATGCCGCGCCCGTTTTTAGTCCAGTCAATAGGGGATTTTACCTGGCAAAATTAATGGTAGTTCTGGAAATCGGCTTACTTTATGTTTTTCAGGTCACTGAATCCGAATTTGTAACTTCCCACCAAAATTTCCCCCGGCACCCCCCCCCCAAATTTTGGTAAAATGCCCCCCAAAAAGGTTTTTATTAAAAAAAATCAATTTTTTTATTATTTTAGAGAAAAAGTATCTATAAATTCAGAAAGTAGACAAAATTTGCAACAAATAAGATATATGACATTATGACGTGGGATGATTGGAGAGGAGGGATCTGCCTCGGAACATGCGCCGCGGTGCTGCGTGGACTAAGTTGCGCAATTCCACTTAACCACTCACATCGTTTTCCTTCGCACTCCTATCTCCCCTCCGAACTTTCCCTATAAGGTTTACTTTAAATTTTTTGGGTGGCTGAATCCGAATTTTTAACTTCCCCCCCCCAAAAAAAATAGTTTTTTTTAACTTAAATTTCTTATTGTTTTAGGGGAAAAGCATTACGAAATTCAGAAACTGGACAAAATTTGCAACAAATAGGATATATGACATTATGACGTAGGATGAACAGGGAGGGGGAGGGCTGCCTCTGAACATGCACTGCGGCGCTACATCCACTAAGTTATGAAGTCCAGGCAATAGGGGATTTTACCTGGCAAATTTAATACTAGTTCTGGATTTCGACTCACTTTATTTTTTTGGGGTCGCTGAATCTGAATTTGTAACTTCCCACCAAAATTTCACCCAGCAACCCCCCAAAAAATTTGGTTTTTGAGAAAAGCGCGCGGGGAATGTACCGAGGCAGCCCCCTCTCTCCCCGTTTATCCTACGTCATAATGTCATATATCCTATTTGTTGCTAATTTTGTCTAGTTTCTGAATTTCCTAATGCTTTATCTCCTAAAACAATAAGAAATTTAAGTTAAAAACAACTATTTTGGGGGGGTTTCGGGCTGGGGGGAATTTTGGAGGGAAGTTAAAAATTCGGATTCAGTGACCCAAAAAACTTACACCTTATAGGGAAAGTTCGGAGGGGAGACGGGAGTGCGAATGTAAACGATGCGAGTGGTTAAGGGTAATTGCGCAACTTAGCCCACGCAGCACCGGGGCGCATGTTCCGAGGTAGATCCCCCACCCCTCCCCATTCATCCCACGTCATAACGTCATATATCTTATTTGTTGCAAATTTTGTCTACTTTCTGATTTTCTAGATACTTTTCCCCTAAAACAAAAAAAAAAAAAATGATTTTTTTTTTAATAAAAACCTTTCTTGGGGGCTTTTTACCAAAATTTGGGGGGTTGCCGGAGGAAATTTTGATGGGAAGTTAAAAATTCGGATTCAGCGACCCTAAAAACCTAAGCCTTTTTCCAGAACTACCATGAATTTTGCTAGGTAGAGTCCCTACACGGTCTCTATTGCCTGGACTATTTGTTATGAACGACTTTGTTTTGATGTGGAACCCTACTGGGGCATATACCTCAAATAATATATGTTGTAAGAATAAAGAGATTCTCAAATGTATTTTCTGTGGGCACATACAACCTTAAAATTCTACCTGCCGTTGTCAGTTATCTTGTGTGAACAACTGGACCACGTTTTAATAATGACAACAAGTCAGAACCACATTCACTAGGCGATACTGCTATGCAAATATCATATAAATATCGCTGATCATTGCTGAGACCCATTCCATCAATGTTATCTGGCATATTCTACACACTTATTAAAGAAAAGGAAACTACAGGTAGCTCCTTGTAGGTTTAGTTTGCAGAACCAATTAGCCCACAAAAGACTGTAGAACTAATTGTTGCACCATGTAAAGAATTTAGTAAATGTCGTAAAGGCAACTGATTTGTATGAAGCAAACAAATGACTACTGTAAGAGTCTATTGAGTTCAGCTCCATAAGGCAGATAACTCATCCTTTGTGGCCAATATTTACATTTGCTCCGTCGCAACCAATTACTGTAAACCCATAATAATTGTATGTTATTTGACAAAGAAATTATTACTGCTTCTTTTATGGCTTTAGCTTCTCCTGTTGCAACTGAAACGTGTCCAATATACTAAGAATAAGGTTCCTTTATAACAGTATAATGTTCCTCCTTTATGGGTTTTGTATAGAACTTTTTGCCTTCATCACTTGCACTTTTGTGTGGTCTTTTCAATATAGTGTAAAAAACAATTTTATACGTTTAATAATGAAAGATAAACAATTTTTCGTATTTTATAGAGAGTATTTTTTACGCTATACAAATGATTCTTTAACTCTTATTTTTACTTATAGTTTTTTAGTTCAAAATTTGCATAAAAATGGACTTTCGGCAAAAATGTAAGTTCCTTGGGACACCGGAAGTAATTTATCAAAGTTGAAAATTTTTACTTGTATGCTAGTATGCTTAAAAGACAACTTCCGCACGCCGCGCCAAAAGTAATTTAATAAAATAATAAAAAAACCAAAAAATTTACTAAATAAAATCATAAGACGAAATGCAATATTTCACCTTAATTTAATTACTAAATACACCATATGAAATTTAAAAACCTCACCATTTTATTTAAAAGACGACGAAAATAATAAAATAGATGTTACAAGTTAAAAATGTACATTTTATTTAAAATTTCTTAGCACTTTCGGCCTGCATTTCCCACAGCCATCATCAAAGAATTAAAAAAAATCAATTATGATTAATTAAGAGAATCAGATTAATTATAAAAATATTCTCTGATGATGGCTGCGGGAAATGCAGGCTGAAAGTACTAAGAAATTTTAAATAAAATGCATATTTTTAACTTGTAACATCTATTTTATTATTTTTGTAGCCTTATAAGAAAAACAGTGAGCTTTTAAAAGTTCATATTGCGTATTTTGATATAGTTACTTTTCAAAAGTATTTAATAATAGCTTTTTGTTACATAATGCATTCGATAGTAATATTGTTTTCTTGTACTTCATATCAACAAAACAGGTAGACAACATTCTTTCTGTAATAAACACAAGAAATTTCATTTCAAACATGCACATACATAGCAGAAGAATAGAAATACCAAACGTTGGGGTATTCCATATTTTGGAAATAAAAGAATTTTCTAATCATTTAACGGTTTTAATAATGATGTTGTATTTTTTTTAAAAAAGATAACAGACTAAAAAATAGATAACAGGCTATTTTGATGTAAAGAAAAAGTTACAAAAAAGGAAATGTTAGTTGGATCAAAGGTGAAAACGATATCAAGTCAATTTTCCTTTCTCGTAGAGATATCTTACGATATCAAGTTTCAGATATTCACTTTCCCATAAGATGATAATATACTATATGCGCATGCATAGCCCCATTGCACTAACCAACGATATCGATAGTTGTTCAACAAAAAAGGCTACAAAATATGCAACATGATAATAATGCTGCTTGACTTCTTTTTTTTTTTTTTTTTTTTTTTTTTTTGAATAAAAATAATTGTTTAAAAATGACTGAGCTCATCAGCCAGAACATTCTAACGAAGAACATGCAATTTAATATCGTGTTGGTGCCATTGAGATAGGCTGACACAGATCTTAGAATGGAAGATATATGTCCTAAATAATGTCCGACTATACTAAATATAAATACATGTACAGTTCAATTCAGTTTCAGTTTTTAAACGATGTTATTAATTATCCTGTGAATTAAGAGAAGGGACTTGTACTGGCTGTTAAAAACAATCAGATATTTGGAAAAACTTTTACAACAGTTTTTCATGTAACGCACGTTAATGTGCGTTACATGAAAAACTGAATGATGACATTTCAGATCATTGTGTCATAGACCGTGCAATTTCAGAATATCATTATTTACTTGTTTTGAAAATTACTCAGGTAGAGTTGAAACTTCAGGTAGAGTTGTTGTGAAAGTTTTAATGCTACACCTTGTTAGCAAATAGAAATAATAAGTTGTTTGAATGTAACATTTCATTCAAAATTATAATAAATGCTTACGGTATAGAAAAATATTACAATAATTAAGTAAAATAACAAAAATTAAGAAAATTTAATAAATGTTAAAATATTAAAAGTAGAGATAAAGTAAATAATTAATAATGTATATTTAAATATACATAATAATGATGAGATACATTTTCCTTGAATTATTCAATAAAACTTGCTTCATAAAAGTACATTAACAATAGGGATGCAATGAATAGTTGGTTGGTATTCGGCGTGTTCAGCTTAAAAGCAGAATATTCAGTTTGGTTGAATAGCTCAGCTAAATACTAAATTAAAATAATTTATATTTTCAATAAAGAATACCAATTGATATATTTTAAATAATATACCCATAGGTTTACATTTATGCGTTACATGTTAAGGTAATTTAAATGTTTATTAAATTTATAAAACAATTTTATTTCAAATATTAAATATAAATTTAATAATCATTTGAATTTTCTTAAGGTGTAATACAAGTAATCTTATTTAAAAATTTAAAGTAAATTTATTAATTTGAATGTTATATATATTATAAAAATGATTTAATTATGCTTAATTATGACACATTAAAGAAATTAACATTTATTCAATTTCTGGAATATAGTTATAAAAGTACAGTAAAGTCGCATAAAAAAACACATACAGTAATCCCTCAAATATGCAGCACTAAAATCTGCAAACGCCTAAAATCTGCACATCACCACAGATGTAAACAATGAAACTTTCAGTTCAGCTATAGCGTCAAAATTACAGACTTTTCTTTTATTTTTATATCATTCTGTACATATTTTAAATGAAATTCTCATTAATATGACTGAGCTCATGGTTTTCATGAAGGAAGTAAAAATTTATTTCTGAAAAAAATCAAGGTATTGCTGATATATTTGGTATTCACAATCTTTTTTACCAGATATATTTATGTATTAATCAAGCTTTTTTACTTATTAAGTCTGACTAAACTTGAAATAAAACTTCCTTATTTTATAGTTTTGATGTGAGTTAGTAAGGTACCTTTATAAGGCAAGTTTCATTCAATAATTCAAGAAAAATGCAACTCATTTTATATTATGCATATTTAATTATACACTATAAATTATTTACATACCTTTACTTTTAATAATTTTTAAAACTATTACTTTACTTAATTATTTTAATATTTTAGTATATTACAAGCATTCAATTATAATTTTGATTGCATTTAAATTACTGTAAAAATGTAAACAAAGCAATGACCAGAAATCCGCAAAATTCTAAGATCTACACAACCTCTGGTCCCAAGCAATGCAGATTTGAGGGAGTCTGCTGTATACAATATCATTTATTTACAAATAATTTCATGTTTCAATGAAAAAATAACATTTCTGCATTTTCAGGCAAAAGCCGGTTGTGCTTTTTTTCCATACAGAATGCTCTGATAATTCTGAGAACAAACGTTCACTATACACACTGTTGGCAGGAACTGATAAATATTTCCTTGCCAATTGTGATAAATTCAATAGAATTTGCTTTCAACCAGTTTAGTGGGCATTCATTTCTATCTAAGAAGAATTTATTAAAATAACTACCGATTTCCTTCTCATTATTTCAAAGTGGGTAAAATTTCTTAACTGTTTTGTTTTTGTTAGTAGTTGAAATCTGCATGAAGCAGTCCCAAAATGTAGTCTTCGACTCATTATGAACATCTTTGCTTGTTTCTGCCACATTTGCCAACCAATTGTTTCAGTTTTAGGAATCTCATTGTTTGAGATAGTACTCATAAGTAAAATCAGTCTAGATTTTAACTTGAGATAATTTTTTCAGCTTTATCAAAAAATGCAAGTTTAAACCTGGGTTATAGGAAAGTTGAAATACAAAAATTTTCATTATCATGAATTGGTTTAAAGTGTGCATTCATGTTTTGAGCCAGGCACTCTTTAAAAATGTTCCAATACACAAAATTCATTCTCTTCTCCAGTTTTTGACAGAAAAAGTTTGAGAGTTTCCACCATTGGAATAACTTTCGAAATAAGTGATGTTGTTGAACTATTTTTTACTGTAACTTATTCAAAATGTTTCAATAAACTTCAACATTTCTCTAAAAGCAACCATTTATTAGAATTAAAACGAGTTTAAATTTTATTTTTAATTATCTTTAAAGCTGAGTATGTTGAATAAGAACTGTATGAAGGTATCAATATATAGTATTTTGGTTTACATCAGAATTTATGAATTACTGTTTGGTGATCAAATAAGCTGAATATTGAGCTATAACTTGGAGAAATATCTGGCTAAAACTTGGTCGAATATTCAGTATTCAGCCAAACCACTATCAATTGCATCGCTAATTAATAATTTACATTGAATTCATAAAATAATAAAGTTTTACTCCATGTTTAGCCAGACTTAATAACCAAAAAAGGTTAATATATAAATATATTTGGTAAAAAGATCATGATCACCACTGATATCAGCAAAATCTTGAATTTTTCCAGAGTTAAATTTGTACTTAATTCATAATAAAGTATAAATTCAGTCATATTAACCAGAATTACATATTTAAATGTGTACAAAATGTTATAAAAATAAAAAAGTCTTGGAATTTTTCTCATACATTTTAACTAAAAGTTTCTTTGTTTATGTCTGCAATAATGTGCAGATTTTAGGCATTTTGTGGATTTTAGGGTTGCAGATTTGAGGGATTTTATTGCATTGCAAAAAAATTTTTACCCAATTTTTCATCATTTATTAATCTAAGACTGATAGAATATGCTTTTGATTCTGTTTCTGGATCTGTAAGTGGCACATTAAAATAGTGTGCAAAGAAAATATGAAAAAAAAAAAAAAAAAAAAAAAAAAACGCAAATGTTGAAATAAACCAAAAAAAAAAAAAAAAAAATCTAAAAAGCATAAATTGCACATAAAAAGGCCCTTTGTTTAAGAGTCTTTGTTCCAGAAAACGAATCCTAATTTTACTCATATTCAATTTTGAAATTTTCACTAAAACGTACATAAAAAGATGGAGACAAAGTCGAAATTATTAACAATTAACAATTTTGAATAAACTGGAGACCACCCAAAAAATAGCTTCAATTTTTGTTGTGACGAGCATTTTTCGGAAGAAATACACTTTATGCATCAACAAACATTTTTTAACCCTTTGAGCAACTTGCACCATTTTTCCTCATTGTTTCATATTTCATAAAATGATAGTTATTAAAAGAATTCCTATGAGGATTATCTTATATATCTTTATTTGGTACTACTTAGTTATCCCACAGACCAATTTCGCCAAATTATATAAATCGCCAAACCACTCCCAAATTATACAAGTTGACATAATTTTCTTTTTAAATAACGAAAGAACAAATAAATTAATATAACATTAAAAAAAAATACAAATAAACGTTGAAATAGAAATTACTTGAGGACGTAAACACGTATAACTTGCTTAAAGTCAAGTGGATGTGACATTTACGATCAATCATTATTAACATTTAATCTTATAATTTGGAAATAGAGTTTTCGTCGACGGGATAACTAACTAGTACCTTTATTTCTTATACACAGGAGAAAAAAAATTCATATAAAACTTTTTGTAAATTCAAAATCTACGCGATGGAAAAAAACAGAATGCTTAAAGGGTTATAATACACATAAATGTATAAAATAAAGAAAAACAATGGCTTTTTTTTGGTGCTTTTATAATTTATCCTAAACCAAACAATTTTAAGCATTTTTGCGGAAGAAGCATCTTTGTCATATCATGAATCCTATAAAGCGTTCAAATAATTGCTCGTTGTTTTTAACTCAATTCTAGTGATGAGTAAAAATATCTTACGAATTGACAATCTTCCAACCAGAAATGTTATTAAAATTTTCTTATGGATTTAAAATAATCTCAATGTTTTAAAACATAATGAGTTGTTTTGTGGTGATTTAGAAATTTGCGGAAGAATTAATTTGCTATAATTGTACATTGAGTAGCAACACATGTATTATCCAAACACAATATGATATCAATAAATTTACCACTTCTTATCTTGTAAAGTATCTTTTTTTTTTCTTATTGAAAGACTTACAGTTGAATTATATTAATTTTTTAAATACCTTTTACAGTGCATACAGAAATTATGTCCACTAAAGAATTCGTAGATTGTTGAAGACTTACACACAATACACAAATTTGTCTTTGTCTATTTAAAATGGACAGTACAACTCTGTCTGAAATAGTCTCAATTTTAACTTTATAGAAATTGACTTCTATATACAGGATCTATTAAGAAATTATAAGGTTACCTGAGAAAATTAACATATCACATATTATTTCGAAATTATCATAAATTGGATGCATTAGTATTTTCTTAAGACATCCATGCAGAAATCAGGTTTCAGGTTGTGATTTTTAGGACTTAATGGACGATGCAGCAGGGAGAAGGGTTCTCTGAGATGAAAAGGTTTTATTTTATAAACATGCTATTAAAATTCAGTGAAAAAGGGACTTTAATGTAAGATTTTAAAAGTGGCATTCATAATATTATAATTAAAATAGTAAGTTGAAAACTGCATGTTATAGGTGGCAAATGAGGTGCGTTCATACTATAACAAGTTTTATTAATATTTTTTGCACTGCATATTGTACTGAATGTATATTTTAGTGCACTTCATATCAATTTCATTCTGTTTGAAAGGCTGTAACATCATTAAAATGCACTTGAAATAATTTTTTCACATTGACCGTAATGTAATGGAAAACTTTTGACTGTCCCTGTAATTAAACTATACATCTGATTTTCATAAAATTTGAAATGACTTGACAAAATTTTGCAACAATTATATATTTAAAAATTCAGACCATTCGGAAGGCTGTAACATCATTAAAATGCACTTGAAATAATTTTTTCCCATTGACAGTAATGTAATGGAAAAATTTGGACTGTCCCTGTCATTAAACTATACATCCAATTTTCATAAAATTTGAAAGGACTCGACAAAATTTTGCATCAATTATATATTTAAAATTTCAGACCATTCGGTTGGGTAGTTTTTGCTCTGTTATATACGGACAGACGGACTGAACAACGACTATAGGTGCTACGTATTTATATAATTATGAACAAAAAGAACAGGAACAGTATTCTTCAAAAGATGTCACCATTATAAAAATGCATTAGTATATTTTTACTCTTGTCCCTGCTTTACAAATAAGCAGTACATGGCTATAATTTTTTTTTTCCAATTCATTCAAAATTTCTCTTTGATTTTAAAATACAGACAAAGTTCTTTAATCCGCACAAGTTGGGACCAAAGGTTGTGCAGATTATGGAGTATTATTGATTATATGTCATTTTCTTATTTCTGGACACTCTTTTAATTCCATATTCAGTATAACATGAAAAGAAAAATATGAAATATAATAATTAATTTAATATGCTATCTCAAAAAATGCAATTCTCAAATTCTTGTATTAAAAAATTGATTATATTCACCTTTATATTTAAAATTTTCAGCTATTTCTTTTAAAAAATCATTTTTGGATCAAGAATTTGTAAATTTGTTTACATTAATTAAGCAATGCGAATTATAGAAAATTGTGGATTATGGATCCTTGACTGTATTTCTTTTACTGTATAATCAAATTTTATTAATTTGTTTTAACCCACAGAAGAAACCATGAAAAATTTAAAAAAGTAAAAAAACTTTTTAAACTATCCTCTTCTTAAAATAATGCACAGCATATAATTTTTAAGAGTAAAGTTCATTTGTAAAAATGCCTTATTTATCAAAAGGAACTAGAATGTTATCAAGTATTCTGGGCCACAAAAATGGTTATCAATCATATTTTTTATTGCCAATCACATTCAAAACAGAAATTTAAAATTAATATACATAAAATTGTTAAAAATGGTAAATAATAAAAAATAAATAAAATAAAATAAATGAGCATAATAAATAAATGACAAAAAAAAACTATAAAAAGTAAAAATGAACTGTATTACAAAACCCCCCATAATTTATGATAAATAAATAAACTATATTACATATTGTTATCATTACATTGCAGCTCTTATTAGCTATGAAACACAATATAGCTGTCAAAAGTAAGGGTTAATGTAATGATTATAATTGGAGTCATGCTTGGCACAACTGTACTTGACATGGGCTGATAATACACAGTTAATAGAAGAAACAATCATTTGAATAAATTGTATTATTCATATATTTTTTACTTTGGTGCATTTCTGAGAAATAAATAGTACCAGTAAAATTGTGCTTCCAAATACTTCAAAATTTCTCTTTGATTTTAAAATATTTGTTTTAGAATACAAGAAAATTATGCTCACAACCATGAAATTTGAAATTTTATTAACTAAAAAAGTTTTCTTAAATAATAATTCAAAGCATAGTTTTTATAGTGTAGATAAAGTTTACTTGTAAAGAAATTCTTGTTTATCAAAAGGAAAGCATCTGTTTTAAATATTATGTAAAATTTAACTCTTTAATATCTTAAATTCTAAAATATTACAGTATTGGGCATGATAGTTACTATTCGGCTTGCCAAATATTTAGTTCACCTGTGTGCTGAATACAGTGGAACTCCTGTTATGTGTTTCCCTCAGTAATACATTTAAAGCCACTGGTCCCGATCATTTGCTGATAAAATTTAGCTGAGTTATACATTTCCCTCAGTTATGCATTTTCTTTTTGCGTCCTCAAATGAAATTTTATCTTATTTATATGTTTTGCAGAAAATATTTTTTCTGAACCTTTTGTACACCTTGCCGAATTTTTCCTCTGTGGTTTCTGGGATTTTAACTACCATAATTTCCGGCCTATAATCTGCATCAGCATATAATCCGCAGCTGCAATTTTTAGCCCTTATAAAAAAATTTCAGCAGATAATCTGCATCGGCGTATAATCTGCGGATTATATGCCGGACTATACGAGAATTACTCATCGTTTTCAAAATTCCAAAGTACTACTAATAAACCGCCTCGCTATTTATTTAGTTGCTCTATTTAAATGATAATTGTAATTAAATAACTGAAAAATAATAATAATAAAATAATTACAAGTTAAAAAATACAACTAATTTTTTTCATTGAATCTTATATCTAAAATGTTGAGTGTCTTGTGAATACAGATAATTTTGTAATAATTGCTGTTTTTAAATCATCTTCCGCTTTTTAAAAAACGTTCTGTTTAAATTCTGCAGTGTTAAATAACAGGCTTTCTCTTAGACATTATTATAACTTTAAACGTGATATACCATCAAATACGTTTTGGTTTTTAATATAAATTACAAGGACATAATTGTATTTTATGATCCTATCCATAGAGGGCAGCAGTAAAATTATGAAACTACGATACGATAATGATTCATTCGATGAATGTGTGATGGATTCCCATTGGTTGCATCGTAATATCAATCATCGTAATCTGTAAAATTGCCATAATTTTGGGAGGAGCTATTTCCAAGGAGGTTAAACCTCCTTGGCTATTTCATAAATGGTTGAGATTGCAATTTTTGAAAGGGATGAGTTGAGAAACGTTTTATTCTTCATAGAAACATGTTTCCAAAAGGCTAAAAGAAATAAAATCATAATCGGAAGCCACTCCCACTAGCATGGTCACGTCATATGTGAACCAATCACAAGCAACTCCACGAACAGTCGATAGCACTCAATCGTTTGATAACTGTTTACATTTTTATTTTATGACTGCTGGTAGAAACTGGACGTCTGCCCTGCTTTAAAAAAATTTCAGCAGATAATCCGTACTTAAAAATTTTGAGGTTTTTTAACAGATAATCCACAGATTTTAGGCCGGAAATTACAGTAGTCATGTGCAAAAGTGGAGCATATGAAAAGTAAGGGGGAGGATAGAGGTGCTGGCTGTAGCAGCAAGGACCCCGCTTTCCATCCCCTCTGATGTTTCTCTTTACCACCACAGCCATGTGATTGCCTGCCTTCGTCTAGAATTCCTATAATACGGACTGACGTGATCCCCACCACTGTGGGTCCAGAACCAAGGACCTAAGCTAAAACCAGTTATCATTAGCAAATGGAAAACAACAACAGGTTTTTTAAAACGCAATCCCAGATCTCGTGGTAGACTAATGCTGAGGGTCCCAATATGGCGGTTATTTTGGGCAAAAAATATGGATGTGCATCCGACAGTGTGCTGTGTCGTAGGTCACTTGACATTTCAGCATGCGGCTTAAAAATGAGTTGGAAATAGGCAGCTCTCTCAGTAAAGGAAAAGCTCAAAATTATTTGGAAGGCGGGAGGCCAATTCTAGTGAGACTTTGTCACAACATATTGGAATACCTCAACACAATTTTAAGCAAGAAAGAAAAAATAAAAGATGCTTTAACTGAACCTGGGCTCTTCCAAATGAGCACGCCTGCAAGAAGGACAATTTTCCGAATTAGAAAAATCTCTGTAATTGTGGTTTCAGTCTAAGCATTTGGCTGACAATCCGGTAATCTGAAATTTGTTGCAAGAAGAGGCCCTCGAGTTAGCAGTATTCAAAGCTTCTAAAGGTTGGCTTACAGGATTCAAGGACCACCAAGGTATTACTGGTCGCCCCATATGCGCCGAGTAGAATGCCATGAATGATAGCACAGTTGATCAATTCAAAGATCAGGAATTTCCAAAATTAATTCAAAGCTGTTAGGAGAATGACGATTACATCGCAGACAAGACTGGACTCATGTAAGGACCGGCATGGAAAGTAAATAATGTTTGACGGTACCAATAAGCTATGACATTTAGTCACTGAAAAATACAGCTGCTGTTATAAAAATGTAATTACGTTCTTCATGGATTATGAGGCAAATCTATAAGCGTGGATGACGTGGGCAGCCATGGATAGATGGCTAAAGAAACTAGATGAGCATATAGGAAGAGGAAAATACAAAGTTACTCTATTTATTTATGTGCTGCCCACTCGCCCTCAAGTTAGCTCGAGAACATCCATGTGAAGTTTTCCCCAGCCAACAGCACTAGAAAATTCCAGCTCTTAGTTTTGGGCATAATTGCAAATTATAAAGTATATTATCGCAAGAGGCTATTTTAGTATAATGTGTCATGTCTTGATGTAGAACAAGAGCACCCTAAAATAATTGTTCTTAAGGTAAGAAATAGTTTCTAACGAAAATGTTTTTGATGAATGATTTACACGATTTCATTCATTTATTTTAAATACTCTGTGTGCAAATAGAATTTTTTATAAAGTTTTTAGGATAAAATAACCTTTCTTTGTGCACTTTCTGATTTATCTTTTTTTTTTTACTCTGTTCCATTTTCACGAATCTATGTTATAGTGCATAATTTTTATGCAACTTCGGTTTTCGATGAAAAATGTAACTGAAACTTGTCAGCAAAACAAAATTTTAATGATATATATTTTTAAAAAATCCTCGTAGATCACTAATTTAATTGTATGTTTTATTGAGTTATAGGTTTTGTTACCCGGTCCCGGGCAAAACGTATAACTGGAGTACCACTGTATTTTAAATGTCTATAAATGACAGCAAAAATGAAAGTTGGACACATAAAATGTTGTGTCATGATACGTTCAAATCGCAATCTGTAGAATTTTAAGTAGAAGAATAACCAAAGAAACATATCTTACCATTAATTTATTTCAGTAAAGAGGATGGGGCAGAAAACTGATTTCAAAAACTAGCTGTTGTTAAAATCATAGTAGACTCATTTCGTCCATGTTATCGAAAAGTAAAGAGACGCCAACAAAATGAATGAATCACGATAGAAGAATTCATTCATAAATAATGAATCAATAAAATTTTCACCGAACAAAACATTTTTTTATAAAAAAGGAACAGAAATCATTATTCAAAATGCGCAAATCTAGCACTTAAATATGGCCTCGCGTGCAAAATTTGACGAATCATTGAACAAGAAACGAAAACTCGATTCATTATTCATTCCTTAGAGGCTATGATTCATTCTTTGTATCGGTGTCTTGTCCTTTAATCCTGCTCTCATTGTAAACTTAGCTTTGAAATCGAATTTTTTTTACCCTACACCACCCTATTTAATAAAATAAGTTAATGGAAATATTTAAGGGACGAATGTAGTCCCAGATTTAAAATATGTTTTGTATTAAAAATTTTAGAATTTGTTGTGTGATTGGATCATATGGTGGCACGAAATTTCATATGTCAGCATTTATTAAGATGTGTTTTGTAGCAGATTATTTCATTCATTTATTTCTTTTGTAAGTAGTTTGTTGATTATTATTCACATTTATGTTAAAAGTAGGAAACTGATTTGTATTTTTCTTGGAGCGTTTCACTTTAAAACATTGTAATATTGCTCATGCGGCTCAATTAAAAGTAATTATGTTTATAATTGATCGCATACTAACTTACTTATATAATATTTATCGAACTTTACCTATAATTTAAAAACAGCTTAAGTAGGTATGACCACTTCAAAAATGTAAAATGTTGAAGTTTTGGTATATTCATAATGTTAGATAGGTAGCCAAGGGTGCCTATGCTGGTAAAAAAAAAAAAAAAAAAAAAAAAAAAAAAAAAAGGTACTTTTAGGTTAGTTTGACGCAAATCTCACAAATAGTTTCTTATATTTTTTGCATGTACAATTTAGAAATACTGGTTTGATATTGAAATTAAATGTTTTGATTTATTATCATAATTACTATCATCCTTATTTGTATTTTTAATTAAATATAAGCAATATGAATGATGGAGATTAAAACAATTTTTTGTCTCCAGCTAACGTAAAAGTTTTGTTCCACCTATTAAATAGGTACATTTGGAAGAATGGTACTTTCATATTACCCATGCAAGGAAGATAGACAGTACGAACAATAACGTCACTAATACAGAAATTCAAAAAATTTTGTTTTTTTTTCTTTCTACTTTGTAACTGCTTAATTAATCTGTAGTTGCCATATGAATGACTACATTGCAGAAGTAGTATTTATTTATTTATATTTAATATAAGGAAGTCTTCAGTTTTTTTTTTTTATGTTTGAATAAACTCAGAAAATTTATTTAAAAAAATATGTCTTGATTAAATGCAGTAATTGAGTCCATTTATTAAGTTAAATATCTTGTTGCAGAAATGGTTATCTCCCTGAATAGAAACGGTAAGTTAGAATCTTTGTATTGTTTGAATATAAATAGATACAGTAGACTCCGTGAAATCTACAAACGCCTAAAATCCGCACATTTTTTGTAGTGTAAACAGAGAAACTTACAGTAAGTTGCAAGTGCAAAGTTCAATATTGTGCTCAAATCAGCGGTAATCACAATTTTTTTGTTAGTTATGTTCTTTTGGCTATTACAGCAGGTTAATTTCTAATCAAATTTACTTTACTTTTGATTTTGGATGTAAATAAGTGTATCTATAGCAAAAATTCACCATATTGTAGGTCCTGCACAATATTTACAAGTGCAAATTTTAACCAAATTGTTTGTTTATTTTTCTTGCATTCATTTCCCCGTGTTTTATTTTTATTTTATAAATATTACACATTTTAATATTAGTTCTCATTACCAGGACGGAACTCAACCTTTCTTATGAAGAAAATATGAATTTATTTCTGAAAAAATCAAGATCCTGCTGATCATGATCTTTTTTTTCCAAGACATTTTTAAATCAACGAGGCTTTTTTTCTTTATTAAAACTGGATAAATACGACATAAAGTTTCCTTATTTTATGGTTATGGTGTAAATTATATTCTTATCTAACAAGGAGAGGGCCAACCTTGTTAATAGAGACCCCTTAGTGTCAGGTTCAAAGGATTTTATCCAACACTCCTTAGTTCTCGAGAAACCGGGGGGTCTAATAATAGTACACAACTTATACTTACTTTGCAACCGCAATGACAGGTTGGTCATAGCTCAGTTGGTACGACGTTTGCCGGGACCCATGTTCGATACTTGAATGCGTTACATTTGTTTTTCTCATTTTTTGTTTTATAAATATACTCGTAAGTATAATTAATAATATCATTGTCAATTAAAATTTATAATATTGTATATCAATTATAATTTTAACCTATTTAATTTTAACCTATTTAATTTTTTACTTTTAACTAAAAATTTGTATAAAACATCATAAAACTGTTAATTTTTAAAAAATCACTTTTAAAATGTATTTCATACATTCTTTATCAATGCAATGATATTGAGCAATTGTGTCAATTTGTAATTTTAAAGAAACATCTTTTACGCATTGCTTTAACAAAGGAAGTCAATGTGATAATACTACAGTAGACTCCCTCAAATCCGCACAGCTTGGGACCAGAGGTTGTGCGGATTTTAGAATTTTGCGGATTTCTGGTCATTGATTTGTTTACATTTTTTAAACATTAATTTGATTGGTAGTTAAGCAAGGGAAATTATAATGAATGCTTACAATAAAGTGAAACATTAAAATAAGTAAAATATTAAAATAATTTATTAGTTTAAAAGCAAGTAATTATTAAAACAATTATTTAGAAAAATATTAAATTATTACGAATGAAATCGATTCAATTCGATTCCAAAAGTCCTATGCTGCCATCTGGTGGTGGCAAGGAGAACAGTGTTAATGCTATTATCAGTATATACAGTTTATTGCGCTCACTGTAACTTTTTTCATTGTTATTTAGAGTCTTGAACGGTTTTCTTGTACTGCTTTGTATGTTTAGAAATAAATTTGTCTATAATTTAAAAAAAAAAAATTCTGCGAACAATAATTTTAAAATAGCGTTTCGGTTCGTGGATTTTTCCATTTCGAACCCTGGAATTTTTGATATAGATATGCTAATTTATATCAAAATCAAAAGTAATGTAAATTTATTTAGTAATAAATCAGCTGTAATAGTCAAAAGAGAATGATTAACAAAAAATTTAGTAAAAAAAGCATTGCGGTAGTCGTTGATTTCGGCGCCATCTTGAATTTTGTTCCTGCAACTTAACTGTAAATTCCATTGTTTACATCTGAAAAAATACGCGGATTTTAGGCGTTCGCGGATTTTAGGGTCGCGGATTTAAGGGAGTCTACTGTATTATTCTGTTTTTAAAGTGACAAGCATAATTATATTAAAAATTAGCATCAGAATTAAATTACAACCAATATTTTGCATATTAAAGATTTTTAAATTTGTAATATGTATGCTTGCACTTTCAATTATTTTGCTTTCACCTTTATCTTCTTCCTGCTTTTTTTTATTTTATTTGAATATTCTTTTATTTTATCATAACTAGATGGCACCACAACAGATTTTGTCATGATTTTGGAATTTATCATTCAATAATAGATCCAATTTCTTTTTAAACCTCTTTAAAGGATGAGAAATAATAGTTTAAAAATAAAAAAGGATAAATTGTGTTTGTTAACATTATAATTAATGTAGGATATTAAAATTTGTAATTGAAATGATTAAATTATAATTACAAATATATTTATATAACAAAAAATTAGAAAAACAAATGTAGCGCGTTCGGGTACCGAACCCGGGCCCACAGATTAACCAGCAATGCCGTACCAACTGGGCTACGACCAACCTATCATTGCGGTTGCAAAGTAAGTATTTAAGTTGTGTACTATTATTAGACCTCCTGGTTTCTCAAGAACTAAGGAGCGTTGGATAAAATCCGTTGAACCTGGCACTAAGGGGTCTCTACTCTACAACATTTATTAAAATAATCAAAATCTGTGATTAACAAGGTTGGCCCTCTCCTTGTAAGATCAAAATACAGCACAACAGTAGCTTTTGCACAGTACCTGCAGCTGTAACTGTTGAAGTCGTATTGTTTATGTTTATTTTTTGCATTCATTTCGATTTTACTTTGTAATAATTTTTATTTTTTTATGATTTCATATGTATTTCTCCTAGTATGGCTGATTCCAATCTATATTATAAAGGACAAACATATCTGTGTATAACGCATACGTCATTCTGCGAATGGCAACACTTTGAAATTTGAAATGAAATTTCCGTTTTGCAATTTTCGCTACTGCAAATTTTTAAATGTCTAAACATCACACAGTTTCAACTTTTACACCGTCGAATAGGGAAAAAAATGAATTTTTAAATGCAATTTGTTTGAAAGCTCTATCTCAATTTATTTTTGAGATATTAATTTTTTTATAGTTTTTAGTACCGATTTTGTAATTGTGGCAACTGAAGTACTCCATTCCTATTAAAAGTAAAGGGAAAATAGTCATGGTTTATTTTTATTGATTATATCCTTATTGATGCCATTTTCACATTACAAATAAAAGTAACTTTTTCTAATTTTTTAACAGAAAATGACGTCAGCCATTAAAAAAAAAAAACGCTTAATAAATTAAAAGATTGAAGCAGATATTTCAATATTTTTACATTTCGCTGATACTGAGTTTGAGACGCTAAGCAAAATGATTCAGTGAGTAAAAATTATGTCATATTTAATACAAAACGATCATTTTTTTGATAAAACTAAATATTTGACCAATACTATGGCAACTAAAGGCAAAATTCTGAATGGTAAATTTTCGCGGGTACTGAGATTAGAACTTAAATTTTATGCGAATGTTCGCATGAAAAGTTGTATAGGACAAACGGACTTTAAGTTTGTAAATACATTCATTAATAATGTATTGCACGTTAAAATACTTTTAAATTGTGAATTTAAGTGGTGCGTATGTAAATTTTGAGGATGCGAAAATAACGTATAGTTTAGATTTTATGGGGGAAATTTTTATGATGTGACAAAGCGAAATCCTTTTTTCTGATCCTGTAAAAACAAACGTAAGAGCCTCAATCATAATTACATAACATCATAATTACACATCTTGATTACATATTCTAATACAGTTTAATTTTTCAATAATTTAAGCAGTTGAAGCTTTTGGAAATAATATTTTGGTAATTTTAGGTTAAAAACATTATTTGTTTTAAGAGTTAGATAACCAATGCAAGATGAATTTTTTATTGTAATTATTTTTGTAGGTTTATTATACATTCGATCTAACAGTTTCATTCTAAACATTTTAATTCGTCGAATTTCGACGGGTTCCAACTCGTATTTTTAATGAAGAAAGACAGAAAAATAAAGTACATTAGTTTAAAAATAATCCAAAAAGTAGAAATAAAAAAAAAGCTTGATTCTGCTTTTAAAGCTAAATTTTTATTATTTTACATATTTATGTAACTATTAATTAATTATTAAATATTTTAATATATTTTATTTAATTATTTTAATTTAGTAGAACCTTGATCCATCGTTTTTCAAGGGGTGCATGAAAAAAAACTATGAATCCGGGAAAACGATGAATGTGGGTTAACGTCAAAACACGAAAAAAAAATATTTAAACATTACTAATACATGAAATGTATACAGTATACTAATAAATACTAATTTGTTGCTTACCAATCTGTAAAAGAAATAAGTTGTAGAAAAAGTATTCTTATTTTAAAAAATCAGTAATTTTACGTAAGGGTTTTCATTCACTTTTTAAATTAAATAACAAATTTTCAAGATGTACTACATTTTTCTGGTCATTTTCTGTAATTTCATATTTCAAATGCCGTAATTGCATCAGGCAGACATGCAAAGGGGTAGGCTCATCTTCATCAGAATGAACATTATCCTCTGCTTCTTTGCTATTATTTTCATTTTTTGTATAATCACACATTTCCTCTATGCTTAATACACCACATGTCGCAGCATCTTGATCAATGTAAATAAAATTGCTACATTTCACACCAGATACATCCTCTGCTACACGCAACCACTCTTCATCTGCATTGTCGTCACCATCATCGTTATTTTCTTTCCCTTCTGTACAGCATTCTTCATCAAATTTTTGCTCAAAACTGCATCTCACGAAACAATCCTGGATGGCTGAAGAGGTTACTTCATGCCATGGTGAAAGTACAAAATGAATAGTATAAATAAAAACAACAGTTAAACCCTTTGAGCTCTGATGGGTGAATTTCTTCCCACTTAATTTTAATCTCCAAATGTCACGTTGGCCCTGGAATATTCAACCAAATTTATTTGAAAATAGATAAATGCATTTTTTCGTGTATATTATAAGCCGAATCTTTTGTTTACAAAATACTGGTGCCAATGTGACATTTGGGCATTTTGAAGAAATTATACAAAGAACTCAAAGGGTTAAAGCACCAAAACACTTTATTTCTTGTTGCAAATTAGTTGCAGTAGACATAGCAATCAGTGCAAAGTATGATTGCTTAGAAAAGAAAATTGCTGAAATATGATGATGAAAAATGATAAAAATGAGCAATCATATTTTGCACTGATGATGGTACGCTATAGCTATTGAAACTAGTTTGCAACAAGAAAAAGGTGTTTTGGTGCTTTAAACGTTGTTTTAATTTATATTGTACTGCGCCAAAATGAATAGCCTGCAGAAGGTCTATTTTTCGAGTAGGCTCTTTCTCTTGTAAAATTGCTTAAAACAGTTGATTATCCCGGCATCAAGAAGTTGAACGACAGATGTACAATTAGCTGGGTAAAGACTGACTTTTTTGTTTTTTTAAGACGACGTATCTGGTAACAGAGCTGAACAATTTTCAATAAATATAATGATTTTCTTTTTTCTGAGTGCCGATTGATCTATCAAAGACAGGAAGAAGTTTTGTAAAAATATCATTTTTCATCCATGTTTTGGCATTCGAATGGTAGACTGCTGGTAGTTTCTTTATATTCTTGAAGCATCGAGGTCTAGCAGATTTACCAGTTTCGAGGGGTACTCGTTTATCAGAACCGTCCTTATTTGTGCTTAGTAGCACTGTAAATCTTTCTTTGGAATGTTTACCACCATGACAAGACTCTCCTTTGAATGCTTGCGTTCTCTCTGGCAAGCATTTATAAAACAGGCCTGTTTCGTCTGTATTATGCATGCCACTATCCTTGTATCCTTCTAGTATCTTCGGAAGTTTTTCGAACCACATTTCTATAGCATCAGTATTTATTACTGCAGCACTTTCGCCACATAATTTCCTGGGTACAAATCCGTGGCGAATTTTAAAACGTGAAATCCTCCCTTTTGATACAGAAAAAGTATCTATGCCAAATGAGGCAGCTATTTCAAGTGCCTTCTCTTAACGAATATTCCCAATCCACAGGAATATTTGATGCACAAGCTTGCTCGTACCAAGTGCAGAAAAGTCTTTCCAATTCGCTGTAACTAGACATTTTCCTAGTTTTTCTCTTTTTTTGTTGACTTTCCAACTTATCTGTCTGCTCTCTAATTTCTTTCTTTTTCGAAATTATCGAATTCAGGGTTGAAGGCGGTATACCTAAATGTTTGGGATGTTAATTTTTTTCTCAAAAGGATTCTTCTCCAACTCATCTATGATGTGAAGACTTTCTTCTAAGGTTCGTATTTGTATTGCCATTCTTAAAATTCCTTGAACGCATAAAATTTAGCACAGAATGCAGTAAATTGGAAACTCATACTCTTGAAATTAAACATGTGCACTGCACACAACAGATTAGCCAGGAATTTGAAAGAATGTGGCAGATGGCCGAAGTAAATGCATCCATCCTCCCCCTTACACAATAGAACAACCCATTCTCCAAACAAGAATACATGTTCTGCCTTCAGTTATTTACACTTACATATACATGTAATGATGTCAACACTGATCACTATTTTTACCCCTAAAACAGCACGAATGAATTATTTTAGGATAAAAGAAGTAATTCCAGTTTGTATGTCATATGGATCCGCTAGAGCTATAATTTCGTTTTAGTGAGGAGAAATATTTCACAACGATGAATGCGGGAAAACGACTTTTTGAAAAACGATGCATGCAGGTTTCGTTAACATTATTTAAATATAATTTGTGCAGGGACGATAGAAATAAAACGATCAATGCGGGAAAACGATGGATGCGGGAATGATAGATCAAGGTTTTACTGTAATTTATTTTATTGTAAACATTCATTATAATTTCAATGATTAACTGCATTCAAATTACTGTTTAAAAAATTTAAACAAAACAGTGACCAGAAATCCGCACAACACCTGGTTTGAAGATGTGTGGATTTGAGGGAATCTACTGTATTTTTATAGATATAGTATTTATATTTATAGGTATACATAGTTGCCATCTTGCGCGGTTTGGCCGTACAATGTACGGATTTTGCTCTGAGTGTATGGATGAACAGTACGATTGTGCATTTTTGCATGTGGAAAAATGTGAATTTTGCCAAAAATCACAAAAAAAATGCAAATTTCTTCTTTCAGCAATGGTCGCAAAAAAAAAAAAAAAAAAAAAAAAAAAAAACCACTGAAAATTTGTCAAAGGTTGCAGAAAAAAACGAGAATTTTGTCAAAGGATTGTTGAAAAAATGTGAATTTCGTCAAAGGATTGCGAAAAAAATAGCCATTTTTTCAAAGATCACGAAAAAAATGCTATTTTCATCAAATAATCGCAGAAAAAATGCAAAATTCGTCAAAGGATGGCGAAAAAAACAGATTTCGTCCAACGATTGCTGTAAAAATTCAAATTTTTTCAAAAGATCGCGGGGAAAAAAATCGGGAAATTCTTCAAAAGATCACTAAAAATAATGGAAATTCCTTTAAAAGATCGCTGAAAAAATGCGAATTTCTTCAAAAGATCATTGAAGAAACACGAATTTCTTCAAAAGATTAGTGAAAGAACGTGAATTTTGTCAAAAGACCGTGGAAAAACACATAAATAAATCCCTCCCCCTCTGCTGTAGCCTTTCAGAAAATTTGGTGTGAATTTCAGAAATTTTTGTTTTACTCAGAATCACCCTTGAATTGATGAGAACAGAGTACAGTCAACTCTATGAAATCCGCACAATTAGGGACCGAGGGTTTTGTGGCTTATACATGTTTGCGGATTATAGATCATCCCTTTGTTTACATTTTATTTTTTAAAGTCTGACTATAAATTAGGAACAACTGTACAAAAATTACAATGGAAAAGAAAAACTAATGCAACATTGGTTTAATATATTTAATGACTTAGATTAAAGAAAATTTAAATTAAATTATGTAGAATACAAATTTTACTGATTATTCATTATTTTAAACATTGACACAACACAGTGGTAGTTTCAGTTTTGGTTTGTTGTCAATATTTTTTTTCTGTAGTCTATGAACACTCATTATACTTCTTGCTCCAAGATAAAATTTTGTTACTCAAGTAAATTTAAATATTTATATCCAATTTATATTTAAATATTCATTCATTGGAAAATTGATAACTGAAACAAATGTATATCAAATTTAGCTTTATGAGTTTAACTATTGGCAATTTACATTGTTTACATTCCAACGTGTAGTGCAAATAATAGACATTGGTGGATTTCACAGAGTTGACTGTATATCTAATCGGTAGCTAGCATGAATGCACATGTGTATGGTGAACTTTTTTGATGTTTCAGTTTGTTTATTTCAATCATTCTGTATGATGAAATCATTTGCAATGTATTTTAATGATATTACCCTATTTTAAACATACAGAAATTTATATTTTATCACCGAGATGTACTACACAGTGCTTACTGTAGTATAAGGTGTGCATAGAATTTATCAATCGTTGACAGGGGCACAGAAAAGAAGAAGAAATTGCACTATTGAAGGTCTATAAACAATAACTGCTAGAAGTGCATTTTGAGTTGTGGTGCATATTTTTAAACTATTTTTTTTATATTACTTCTTGTGTATAAATTTTATAGATCATATACAGGGCTGCACAAAAGTTCTCAAGTAAATTTCTGTTTATTCGCTGAAATGGCTGAATGGAAATTTTCGACTGTGCTATTCGTTTAATTGAACTAACTTTTTGTGTACATGCAAATCCATAGTTCATATACAGGGTTGCTAAAAAAATGGTATTTCTTTACCATTGATTGTAATAGCAAAAATTGGATTTTCAAATATGTTATGAGTTTTTCAAATTGTTTATTTAGACAGCATATTTCACCGTAATAAAATATTGAAGTTTTGTTACATTCTGCTGAATGTGTTGGAAAGTGTTACATAATCTATGCTGGATGCATGATTATTCTTTTTTTGCAGACCACAAACACCTTAATTTTAGTTTCATTTTATTATATATTGGATAGATTTGTGAGCATTACTCTTTTTCATATAGCAGTGATAAAATCTTGAAATATTAATCTGTTTCAGCCACATTCTGAAAATATTTTTATAAAGGGACAAATTTAGTAGCGAAGCCTATTGAATCACCCACTTCCTGATGAGGTTTTTTTTTTTAACATCACCAAATTGTCACTTGCTATGTTATTCTTCCTCTTCACAAAAAAAAGTAAGTTGTCCATTTTAAAATTTTGCAATAATTGACTGATAAGAATAATTGCTACTTGTATACTTTCCTGTAAATCGTTTTCTGTAAAAACTGTCTATCGCCAACAGTGTGTCCTAACAGTAATAACACTGGACAACAATGCTTCTGCCGCAGAACTGAAATTAGTTGATTCTAAATGAGTTTCTTGTGCTGATTCTGAAGCTAATAGTTTTAGACTTTCTCCAGGATGTCTAGTTTTTGAGATGCACTAGACTCCCTCAAATCCGCACAGCTTGGGACAAGAGATTGTGCAGATTTTAGATTTTTGCGGATTTCTGGTCATTGTTTTGTCTATAAGTTTTAAACAGTCATTTGAATGTAATAATGCAATCAAAATTATAATGAATGCTTTCAATATAGTAAAATATTAAAATAATTAAGTAATAAACTAAAAGGATAAAATGCTAGATAACTTTACAAATGATTAAATTATTAAAAGTAAAGGTCAAGTAAATAATTAATTATGTATAATTAAATATGCATAATAAAGGTTGGATATACTATATTCATAAATTATTCAATGAAACTTTCCTGATAAAAGTAACCTATTAATTCACATCAAAATCATAAAGTAAGGAATTTTTATTTCAGGTTTAGCCAACCTTAATAATCAAAAAAGCTTGATAAATAAATAAATATATTTAGTAAACAGATTGTGATTATCAGTGATATCGGCAATATCTTTTTTTTTTTTTTTTTTTTTTTTTCAGAAATAGATTTATACTTCCTTCATGAAAAACCATGAGTTCAGTCATATTATCGAGAATTAGATATTAAAATACATACTGAATGATAGCAAACTAAAAAATTCTGTAATTTTGTACATACATCTTAACTGAAAGTTTCATTGTTTACATGTGTGATGACGTGCAGATTTTAGGGTTGCAGATTTGAGGAAGTCTACTGTAATTGAATATCAATTCATAAGTGGAATCACATATTAAAAATAGTGTTATTTTATAATTTATGAATATAATTTTATTGTTTATAAATAGGTTAAATTATCTTTTTTTGTAAAATACATTTATATGTTAATGAATGTAAGCACTGTTGCAAACTGTACAAAATATATTTATAACTTTTTAAAAAGTAAAGAGATAAATTTTAATTTTAAAAATCCCCTTATTTCATTGAAGCACATTGCAATCAGCTGTTCTGTTAATAGGATACTAAATCTGAAGGGTTGAAAAAAGAAATTCTGATACTTTAAAACACTTGATGATGCTAATATTTTAAAATCATTATTTTAAATTTTAACACTTTACACATGCCTGCAGTTTTTTCCTATACTGTGGCACACTATGGGACATTTGCAAAAATTATGGATAGTAATAGATTTTCATATGGCACTCGCATGAAAGATCACTTTTTTGTGTCTGATTTTTCAAGTTTATGGCTTGGCAACATCATTTACAATGAATTGACATGTTTCAAATTTAGTGAAAAGTGTCTAGGCCAGAAAACGAACCTAATACCTTTGCTTTAAATTGTCAACTCTCTGCCTGTTGTACTACCTCGACCAACTCAGTTCACTCAGTTAATTTTATTTTTAGTACCATCTGGTCTGTAATGCATACAGCTCAACAGGATATACCAGTTATGAAACTCTGTTAAATGATGGATATTTAGATTCTTTGTTATTTTTAATTTTATCATACTAATTGATAAAGGTATCATACAAACTGATATTTTTCCAATTCTATGAAAAAGTGTCTTAGTCTAGAATCAACCTCAAGAGCTTTTGCTTAAATTGTAAATGTTCTACCTTTTGTGCTACCTAGATAGAAGAGCAGTCAACACGCTTCATTGAGACAACTTTATTGACAATAGTATGAAGCAGAGCAATCAGTATGATTGATTTAAAAATAATAAGGTGTATCTAAACATCTATCTTTTGATGAAGTTCCATTACATGCAGTATATTCTGTTAAGCTGTCTACATGGTAGACTAGATGCTGTTACTGTACATGTTGTCTGAGTGAATTGGATCAGCTGGTTTTCTCGTCAGGTAACACAACAGGCAGAATATTGACAATTTGTACTTGATGTTTATTGGGGTACTAATGCTAATTTTAAAACATTTTTTCAACACCTGTTTGACATGTGGGGCAGTTCCCAAAATTGCAAGCTGTTACGCGTTTTGAAAGTTTAATTCGAAAACCCATTCCTATGCTACTTCTCAACTAAACTAAACCTGTATATATAAGATCCATGAAAAATCAGGGCTTACAGTGCCTAAACCTGTTTTCTTGACCATGGGGCTCGCGGTGCTATACAGCACATGTCAGTTGGTCAGCCCAGTGCAGGACCCTTGTTGTATAGTTCCCAAGCTAGCTTGGACTTATTTATCGGTACTTATTGGTATTTATCGGTACTTATTGGTACTTATTTATCTATGCCAAAGAGATGAAAATTATGAGTAAACCTTGCCCAGCCAGTACTAGTTGAACTCTCAACCTGTAGCATGTCAGACAGATGTTCTAACCACTATGCATCTGGACTTCCCTATGGTACTTCAGAAAGAAACAAAAAGATGTACTCCTAAAAAGGGCGATATTTGTTGTTATAGTACTATCAGCATTCAGTTAGATCTAATGATTTATTTTAATTTTAAGTTAATTCTTTATTTTTATATGTAATTGACATTTTTCACAGTGTGTGCAGAAAAGGAAGGGGGGGGGGGTACATTCTATATTGTATTTTCCACACACTAAGTGTAGACAGTGTTGTTATATTTAGTAATACTCAAAAGAAAATCCCCATTATAATGGAAAATCTCAAAAGTGAAAGTGTCAATAGTAAATATTATGTATAGATACAAATATGTATATTAAAATTAAGAAAATTTAAATTTACATAGATAATATCTTTTGTAAAATTTTCAGAAACATGTAGGGACATTTTAGTTTAATACAACTTTTGTCAATTGAAGGTAAAAAGTTACTTAGTTTTTTAGCCATTGCTTACATTTTTAATTCTTCGTTTGGCAATGAATTGGTTATTTTTTTTCCATTAAGTTTCATGTAAAATATCTTAATCTTTGAAAACAGTTAGTAGAAATTCTTATCATTTGTTAATCATTCAAACTCTGTTGAATTTCTATGATGTATTAAGTGTATTTATACAGTTTAAAATTTTTTCATAAATTTCCATTTTTATATATTCAATTTAAGTAGTGTTGAGTGTAAAATTTTATTTATTTCAGTTAATATTATTTTTAAAACCTTAATACTGAAAAAAAACTATAATTTAATATGTTTCTTGTTTTGATTAATAATATTTTTTTAAAGCATGTCTTAATTTTGTGCTATCATAAAAATTTAAAATCAGTTGTGCTTAAAATTATTCATTTTCTCCAATCAATACTGTGCTCTTTTAGGATGTATTTATTATATTTAATAATCTTGAACTGATTCAATTTATTTCACAAGTAATTTATTTAGTTTTTTAGTTTAGCTTAAAATGTCATTTCTAAAAGATTTTACACTTTTTAATATGCATTTTGTTTTGTACTATGAAAATCTACAGGTATAGGTACATTCGGTACAGGTACCAAAAAAGGTCTGAATTATTAATGAAGATAGGAATAGATTTTCATTAATAATTCTCTGGAAATGGGTTTGATTATTTATATAGTAAGAATGGTATTAAGCGCAAAATTGTGTCTCATTTCAAAAAGATAATTGTAATTGTTATTTCTTGTTTTTAGGAACTGTATGCAAAGCTTCACATAAAAGGAATGTGCAATAGCATTTATACATTAAAATAGTAGTAAGTATAGAATTTTGAATGTTAAAAATGTAGATTATGATATACATGATGTCCTAGAGTTCTGCATCAAACCATGCTTTGGCTAGCTTTCTTTCCATGCAATCCACCGGCACATAATTTTTTTCAGGAGACACAGCCTGAACCTCATTTTTCAAGCCCTGCAGGACCAACATTTTTTTTTATTATTATTATTAATAGTGATATTGTACATTTGTTAAAAAAATCTTTAAAAGATTACTGTTATTTAGTAAATTACAGAGAAACATCTTTAAAAAATAATATATATATATTTTAATATAGAACTTCAAAATTCATGAATTTTTATTCTTTTTTAGTTTAGTAGATTATTTTTAAAAAATGAGTATTTGTATGCAATTGTCTAAGTATCTGAGTATTATCATTGTTGCTGTTCTGTATTTCATGGCGTTTGTCTATGTAGTTTTAATTATGCTGTAAAATTTTCCCATAGGAAAATGTCTTAAAAATATGTATGTGTATCAAAATGTCTGTA
Organism: Maratus speciosus; assembly: GCA_963932465.1. Taxonomy (NCBI): domain Eukaryota; kingdom Metazoa; phylum Arthropoda; class Arachnida; order Araneae; family Salticidae; genus Maratus; species Maratus speciosus. Next base: position 85,382,750 of record OZ010794.1, read on the forward strand.
AAAAAACTTTTGGGATAAGAAATATTGGTATGTTGTGCAAAAACTGATTTGGGTCAGGCCTGATTTTAATGACTTTGGCACAGGCTGGGTCATGAATTACAGAAATATAAACAAGTATTTCTAAGATAGTTTTTGTAAGTCCACCTGAACCATAAAATTTCAGTCCTTCCATATCTCTGAGGTAACCTGAACCACCAAGTACAAACTTTGAAGAGATGAGCGCAATCAATTTTGGCATCAGAAACTGGGGTCCCATTGCATTCATTTAAGATAAAAAATACAGTGAAACTAAACCTATTTTTTTCACAACTCTAAAAATAATTAAAGTATTTTAATGAGACAATATTTCTCAGTTGACTCACATTCTTTGTGTATTGATATCACAAGGAGTGGTGCAAATGGCCACTATCCACACCCAAATGGCACTTAAATAAATGCTCATGTTTCCAAATGTAGTTCACATTACATACTTTGTCACTGTACCAATTACTGTGAAGAATTGTTGAATAAACTTGATTATTTTAATATTTTACTATATTATAAGCATTCATTATAATTTCAATTGCACTATTACATTCAAGTTATTAATTAAAAAAGATAAACGAAGCAACGACCAGTACATTTTATAATGTCATTGTGTTTCATACTTAGCAATGTTAATCTGGTGAAGATTTTGTTAAAATATCTTCAAAGTTATGAACAAAAATTTGAATTTGAATTATTGGCGGCTTTACAGCAGGATAGGAGTAATTATACCTCATAGACTTTTGAAATCACATGAATTGTTTCTCAGTTTGCTTTAAAAAAATATATAAGCTATGTAAAATAAATTTCACTTGTGGTAAAACATAATGTTATTACCTTTCCTAGACTGCCATTTACACTTTAACCTAACCTAAACAAGGAAGTCATTCGCATCTTATTGAAAGTCTTTTAGAGGAAAACATTACAAAATACCATGGTTGGCAAGTTTTTGACATGCGACGGTTTAAATTGGTTGGTACTTTTCGGTTAGCCAGACGCCAGTGTTATATACTATGCATATTTATATACATACATATATGTAAATATATACATATATTGTATGTATACACATACATATATATGTGTGTATATATACATACATATATATGTATACTGGTGCCCGGCTAACTGAAAAGTACTAACTGGTTTTAACCATGGTTAAAACCGTCGTGTCATAAACCTTTATGTCGAAAATGTCAAAAACCTAGATTTAATAAAATATAAAAAGAATTATTTAGCAGAGTTAGATAGACTTTAATCAATAAATTCTAAGTAAAACTTCATACATACATTAAAACTTCGGGGTATAAACTCCCAAAATACATTCTTGAAACCTATTTGCATAGGATATGGTAAACTACAAAAAGATTGTTGCATGATTTTTTTAAATTAATTGAATAATGCATACTTTTAAGATGAACAGTTAATAAATCCTTAATTATTTATAATCATTAAAATTATGTAGGCTTAATCTAAATTTTGCAGAGGTAAATAAATTTAGATTTTTTAAATTTTTTATGGCTAGATGCAGAAACTAATGTCTCACAATTCGTATCTAACGAGCATATTTAGTTTCCTTAAGATAGAGCAAATCCAAAGATATTTCCCTTCCAGTACAAAACAGTATTATTATTGTTGCAAACCAGTTTTCTCGCTTTTCCCCTCCTATGTTCTTATGGATGGGGTTGCTAAAAAGGCTACTTCACTAACGTGAAAACACCCACCCCTAATGTTATTCCTATAGGAGAATTTTCTAAATATATTGTTTGAAATTTCATACATTTAAATGACTTTTTAAAAAGTAAAAATGAAAACAACTGCTTAATAATGTTAACTCTATAGGAGAAATTCTTTTTTAATATTTAGTTTGCATTTCAATTCTTTAGATGGTTTCATTGGATAGCTAATATCGATCTCTACAAAGGCCGTTTTTAACTTTTCAATTTCGCTTGCAGTTTTATTATTAACTAGGGGGCTCTGCCCCCTACGAGCTACGCTCGTCAACCCCCGTACAGACACCGCAGACTCTAACAGCACGCTAATTTGATCGCCTTTAAAAAGATTTCGGAAGATTGAATTATAATTTGAATCTGACAATTATAATCTGACATAATTTTCACCAAACTTTTCTTTCTCTTTTTAATATTCACGTCAAAATACTTTTGTTAGAAATGAAATATTATGATCATCTTAAAATGTCAAGTAAATGTCTCGCGCAATTTTTAAATTAAAACTGTTTTGCAATATTATTTTTTTGTTCATTTTACGTAATAAGTGTAATATGACGTAAATTCTCCTATTTAGGACTTCTATCGCATGTTGCTGAATTTATTATTTTACAATGTTCTTTCTCATTTAAAATTCACGTGTAACTATAGTTTTTATGACGTAATTTTCAATGAGTTCCTGCTTTTTATATTTTTTGTTTATAATAGTCACGTGTAAAATAAATTTTTAATTTTGAAGCAAACATTACTGTTTGAGATGTTTATACTGTTGGCAACAGTTTAAATTAATACAATTTTCTAAATTTGTAAAAAATATCTCTCGAAATGCTGAAAATTTGAATTTAAAATAGAAATAAAGCCTCGAAAAATTATTCAAATTAAAAAACTAACTGCAATCTGCACACCGGGAAATTCTGACGCATAAAATGATCTAAAAATGATTAAATTCCTATGTACAGTTTTTGCTCCTATAAAACTTTTTTAATGGAACGATTTTGTCCAAATTTGGCATTAAATATCTCTTAAAATAATTCTTCGATTTGAAAACTGTCTGCATCAGCGTGTTTATCAAACATTTCTCTATAATACTACCGATTTTCATATTTTTGTATGCAACAGTTTTTTTAATATTAACGAAGAAACACCTCCGGTCACAAAAAATTCAAAACCGGCGGCGGCGGCGGCGGCGGCGGTGACAGCGGTAGTTACTTTTTTTTAGAATAGAGAGATATTAAGATACTATCAATTTTGGAACAGTTTTCGAACTACGTAACTATTTTTTTCCCCTACTGGTATGGTGAATTAATTATTCGTTTGTTCCTAATTTCAGAAGATATTCCGTAAATAAGATAATTTCATTAGTCAGAGGTGATTGTCAGTCACTAACAAAAATAAATTTTGGGATAAAATGTGTAAAATATCATATTTTAATCATTTTATCCTGACATTTAATTTATTTCACTTAAATAAAATAAATATTATATAAATTTTCCTGTGTTTGTATTAAATGAAAAAAATAGTAAAATTATTAATGCTGCAGAGAAAATATTTATTAAAAGCTATATATATATGTTACCGGCCAAACCCAATTTTAGGCCAAACTAGTTTATCCTAACGCGCATCGGATAAACTAGATTTTCCTAGTCCAAACTAGTTTACCTAACACCCATAGGATAAACTAGTTTTTCCTAGGCCAAACTAGTTTATCCTGACGCTCATAGGATAAACTAGTTTTTCCAAGGCCAAACTAGTTTGGGCTAACTTAGGATAAACTAGTTTACCTAACACCCATAGGATAAACTAGTTTTTCCTAGGCCAAACTAGTTTATCCTGACGCTCATAGGATAAACTAGTTTTTCCAAGGCCAAACAAGTTTGGCCTAACTTAGGATAAACTAGTTTAGCCTGCTATTCATTGGTCTGAACTAGTTTATCCTAGGCCGATCTCGGTTATCCTAGGCCAATTTAATTTGACGTGCTTTAATTGATGCCAACCAGTGTTGAGCACGCTAAAAAAGTCAAGTTTATTCAAATTCAATTTCTCCAAAATGAGTCAAGTTCACGCTCAAATTCAAAAATTTTCAAACGAATCCGCTCAACTCAAACACATTTATGGAAGTGAGCGAAGTTCACTAAAAACTCGTTTTTGTTTTATTTATTATTATTACTATTAATATAACAGATGTTTAGGGTCCAAATTTACAAAATTTTGTGAGCTAGTCTTTTGGTTATTCGATGTAAGGGTCTGTACGGGCACGCCCAATTTTCCTTCCCAACTCTCTGTCCGAGCATGTTTTGGGGATTACTTTTTTCGAGAGGTTCGGACCGAGATGAACCGGGACACAATTTTTTTCCGCCTTGAGTCGGGACTGGACTGCATTCTTCTTGAGGTCTGAACAGGCAGAAATTTTCAGTCCAATTTCCAACCCAGCTCATTTGAAAATCATTTGGACCGGCAGGATCTCTGATCTGTTCAGTAAAAATATCAGTAACATTTGACCCGGTCCAACATTTTTTTTAATGCATGTTTTTTTAAATCGTTATTATTCCACAATTAAAATTTATATATTTTATTATTTAAAAAAAAATTTAAGATGAGTAGATGCATTTGTAGGTAATAAAATTAAAGTACGGTAAAACCTGAGAAAAATAACCTGCATATGACGGAATCCCATGTTTAAGAAAAATAAATATGTTGATCTATGTAAAATGAGGATATTAGTACGAGGTATATCCACAAAGTAAGTTCCGTTTCTATTTCTATCCGCAGCAGCGCTGCGATCGCAGTTCCGAGCATGCGCGGCAGTTACTCTGACTGAAGGAGAAGAAATGTACGCCATTTTAAGACCGCTGCTCCCGACGTGTTATTTGTAGTACTTCTTTAGAATGTCAGCTTTAATTGAATATGCCGCCGCTTGTGAAATCAGATCTGTGATTCGTTTTCTCAATGCAAAGAAAGTTAAACCAAGTGAAATTTATCGGCAAATCTGCGAGGTTTACGGACAAAATGCTATGAGGGATTCAATGGTTAGAAGATGGGTCAGACAGTTTAATGAAGGACGTGATCAAGTGCACGATGAAGAACGAAGTGCACGCCCGTCTTTGGTTACTGATGAACTGGTTCACGCAATTGAAGAGAAGGTTAAGCAAAACCGTAAGTTTACAATTAGTGCTCTTGCTATGGAATTTCCGCAAATTTCACGATCACTAATTCATGAAATTGGTACTGAAAAACTGAAATTTCGAAAACTTTGCGAAACTTACACAGGCGGCAACCTTCTATGAAGAAGGCATACAAAAACTTGTGGCACGCTACGACAAGTGCCTACATAATTTCGGAAGCTATGTAAAAAAGTAGCTTCACAGTTGTAGATTTTTGTGCAATAAATATTTTTTTTTGTATCTGTACACGTTTTTTTATGTAACCAAACGGAACTTACTTTGTGGATATACCTCGTATTTGTAAAAAGAATATAATGCATTTACAACAGACGATGAACCTTCTAATATAGGAACTTGCCTATAGCGGATTTTTCTTCTTTCCTATGCAATTCCGTCTTAAAAGATTTTATTGTATAGAATTTTTAAATCTCCAAGCTATAGAATGTGGATTAACGCTATTAATGATTCTATTGTAAACTATATTTATTTCTTAATGAATCTGTATTTCTATGTAAATATCTGAATAATACTAATGTCATTAATTTTTTTACACGGCTTGGAGACTTGAAAATCTGAAAATTTTTATGTAGAAAAACCTTCTGAGACGGAATCACATAGGAGAGAAAAAAAACTTTATTATAGTTAAGTTAATTTTTTTCAGGACCGTCGTCTCTAGCAAATGTATTATGTTTTTTTTTTTTCCAATGGATTATTATATTCGATTTGCACCGATTAAAAAAAAAAATCCGTTTAAAACAGAATTTCATCATACAGAGATTCTTCTAACAGGTTTTACTGTACTGTGTCCCGATTCGTATAAATGCATATGCATTATTCTTTAAAGAGAATTTTAATTGTGGAATAATGGTAGCTTAAAAATATATGTATTTTAGGCCAAACTGGGACCGGGACTTCGCCGGATTTTTAAAAATTCAGATTTCTGAAAGAATATCAAATGTACTTCTAATATTCTTAATGGTGCATTTATTCATAAATAATTTAAAGCCAAGTGATATTCATGTGAGAAAAAAAAATATTTAAAAAAATCAATGTTTTTTTTTCTTACATAAATATCACTTGGCGTTGAATTAATTATGAATAAATGCACCATGAAGAATATCAGAAGTACATTTCATATTCTTTCAGAAATCTGTAATTTTCAAAAATTAGGCGAATTCCAGGTCCCGACAATGCCGGATTTTCAAGGTTATACTGTACATTATACATCAATGCTCTAAACTCTTCCTCTACGAAATTTTATGATAACCTCTCATTCCATTCTTTGGTCGTCTAGCACACAATTTGTCATATGGAACATATTTTGTAACTACCGGCGGCGGTCAAATGGAGAAGATAGGGGCACAGTACCCTACTCCCCATCGAATAAAATATATTATACAGGAGTGACGGCAATACTACTTTGCACAAGGTTGGCGCCGGAGCGGTAGTTGGGATCAATAAAAACACGCCAAATTGCATTGGCCTAGGATAAACTAGATCGGCTTAGGATAAACTAGAAGATTGACGCCTCGGCGGTCTTTGAGATCAATAAAATCACGCCAAATTGAATTAGCCTAGGATAAATTAGATCGGCCTACGATAAACTAGTTTGGACCACTAGCAGGCTAAACTAGTTTATCCTATGAACGTTAGGCCAAACTAGTTTGAACTAGGAAAAACTAGTATATCCTATCTGCGTTAGGATAAACTAGTTTGGCCTAGGAAAAACTAGTTTATCCTATGCGCGTTAGGATAAACTAGTTTGGCCGGTAACATATATATACTGTATACTCCCTTATATCCGCACAACTTGGGACGAAAGGTTGTGCGAATTTTTGAATTTTGTGCATTTCTGGTCTTGCTTTGCTTACATTCTTTAAATAGTAATTTGAAAATAATAATGCAACCAAAATTATAATGAATGCTTCCAATATAGTAAAATATTAAAATAATTAAAGTAATTAAACAAAAATAATAAAAAATAAGATAATTTAAAAAATGATTAAATTATTAATAATGCATAACTGTAACATATTATTCAGAATCCGGGGTGGAAACTATCTTATGTTACAAAATAAAACTGGATAACTTATCATCGACTAATAAGTTTAATATTTACAAGGTATTTACATGTTATTATTTACAAAATAACTGAGTTAATTTAAAATACGGCTTAGCTCAAATGCCTTGTCGGCAACAACTTTGTAAACATTCTTCTCTCTCGTAAAGTCTAATTTACTCAGCTTGTCAGTTATTTTGAAAGAAAAGGAGAGAAAATATGATGGAGTGCGTATTGTTCGAGCGTTACACTCTTCCCTTCACACTGCATTACTGGTCCCTCAGATGCAGTGTGCATTTCCTGGGTGGATTCCTTCGGGATGCTTTTTGGTGCCTAAAATCCTCTATGGTTCTCGTGTTTTGTGATCCTTTCGTAAATATTTGCTGGCTGGGCGTCTGACGTTTCCCGGGTCTGCCTCTAGGACGAATAAAGCCTTTAGAAGATCCACCATCATCTTGCGTGTAAGGACACAAAGCTGATATATGATAATTTCCTAAGGGAGAAAAGGGGTTTTCTTTAGTGGCAATGGTATAAGAAGTAGGAGATCATTGTTTTAAAATAGCATATGGGCCATCTCGACGGGGCATGAATTTAATTGTTTTGTTATTTTTCTTTTGACTAATAGGATGCAGAGTAACCCAGCCAAGGTCGCCTGGTTTATATTGTTCAGAAGCTTTTAAATGTTTGTCGGCATAATATTTATGCTTATCTTGGCTTTGTTCTATGCTATCTCTTATCTGCATAGTAATATTAGCAAAGTTTTTTAAATAAGGAGTTATTTCGGGTATGAAATTATCATTCGCAATTACAGGGCGTAAGTCATGAGCAACATCATCGGAGGTACGTAATTCACGACCGAACATTAAATATGCAGCTGTGTGACCTGTGGAACTACATCTTGCAGTATTAAGGGCAAAACGGATTACTGGTAATTTTTCACTCCAAGTTGTATGATCATCTCCAACTAGCATCGCTAAGCGGGGTTTTAGATCTCGGTTTTTTCTTTCAACCGGATTTGCTTGAGGGTGGTACACCGGAGTTAAACTTTGATCTATCTTTAAGAGAAAACAAACTTGTTGCATCACAGCACTGATGAATTGCGGGCCATTGTCGCTAATGATTTTTCTTGGAAAACCATATATTAAATACACTTCCTCAATTAAGGTAACAGCACATTCCGTGGCTGTTGCGTTATTTAATGCGAAAAATTCTACCCATTTTGTGCTACAGCCTTCGATTATAAAAATCCACTTTTTCCCATCTGCTGTTTCTGGCAAGGGTCCAAATAAGTCTATTGAGAGGGTCTCAAAATTTTTACTATGAACAGGTGTTTGTAAAAATCCAGCAGGTTTTTGGTTACTCGCTTTATAACGAATACAGTCTACACAATTTTTAACATAATCTGCGATATCTTTTCTCATTCCGGTCCAGTAATATCTCTGGGATACTCTGTAATAGGTTCCCTCGGCTCCATAATGGCCTGCGGTCGGTGAATCATGGTAATTCTTCAAGACTTCTTTCCGTTCTTGAACAGAAACAACCAATTGTGCTTCTTCTGAATCTGATTCTGGAGAGTAACGATATAAGACTCCTTGGTTTAAGAGGTAACCACGTTCAGTCCAATTAGCAAAATCTGTATTATTTTCTTTAGATTCAAACGCTTCGATAATTTTCTTTAAATCTTCATCCTTTAATTGCTCTTTTCGGATATCTTTAGGAGATCTAATAGGCATATCAATCGAAATTGTGCAAATTTCACAAGAAGGTTCTTCATGACTGCAAATAGGACGAGACAACATATCAGCAACAACGTTTGCTTTTCCAGGAATATATTCAATCTTGAGGTTGAAAGATTGTAACTGCAAAGCCCATCGGGCTAGTCTGCCTGATGGTGACTTTAAACTCATCAGCCATTTTAGGGGCTGATGATCGGAGGCAACTGTTATTTCATGTCCTTCAATATAGCCACGGAATTTATTTAAAGCCCAAATGACAGCAAGTGCTTCGCGCTCGGTGGTAGAATAGTTACTTTCTGGTGCAGTTAACAAACGACTTGCATATTCTATTGGATGCTCTTCTTCTCCCTGACCCTGGAGGAGGACAGCACCTAGAGCATATCCACTGGCATCTGTACGAAGAAGATAGGGCTTGGTCGGATCATTTTGTTTTAGTACTGGAGGATTGTTTAATGAACTTTTCAATGTTTCAAAAGTGCTTTGTTCTGCTTCTTCCCACTTCCAAGTTGCATCTTTCTTCGTAAGATTACTTAGAGGTTTAGCTATATCTGAAAATTTGGGAATAAATCGTCTGTACCAGGAGCAGGACTGCAAAAAACATTGAACTTGTTTTACAGACTCAGGAGCAGGCACTTGTTGAATTGCAGCGGTTTTTCCAGGATCAACTTCGATTCCAGAGCTTGTTATCCAATGTCCTAAATATTTAACACGGGGGCAAGCAAAATTGCATTTTTCACGATTAACATACAATTTGAATTCTGATAGTTTATTAAAAACTGCTTCTAAGTCAGACAAATGTTTCTCAAAACTTTCCGACAAAATTATAATATCATCTAAATAAGATAATATAAAGATGTCTTTGAGGGACTTTCTAAAGTTATCTATTAATCTCTGAAAGGTTGCTGGGGCATTTTTCAATCCGAAAGGCATTCTAATGTACCGAAAAGCTCCGAATGGACAAATAAATGCAGTTTTGTCTCTATCAGCAGCATTTACTTCAATTCGGTGGTATCCAGACTTCAGATCAATAGTGATCATATAAGGGGTATGTTTGCTTCATGGAGCAAATCATCTATTCGCGGTGATGGATAATTATCTGTCTCTGTGATGGCATTCAATTTTCGATAATCGATGCAAAGGCGAATTTTTCCATTTGGTTTTGGGACTAATTCTACAGGAGAGGCATAAGGAGACTCGCACTCTTCGATTATACCCTTAGAGAGTAATTCGTCTAATTCTTTACGCAAAATTTCCTTTCTCGCAGGTGACATGCGGTAAGGGGGTACTGCTACAGGAGGATGTGATCCAGTATCAATATAATGTTTAACTTTAGGTGTAGCCTCTTCCCCTAGTTGGAAGCTACTAGTAAATTTTTCAAGCAGTTCATTCAACCTAACTTGTTGCTCTGAAGAGATATGTCTACCTTCATCTTCTCTAAGAAAAACAGTGTCTAATTCAACGGATTTTATCGCTAAATCACTGGGAGGTCTATATGTATCTTCAGCGAATCTATACTTCCACCTACATCTATCAGCGAAGAACCATTCTTGATTTACTACATCCAAAACAATTTTTGCTTTGCGTAAAAAATCGATTCCTAAAATTGTACGATTATTTCTGGCATTCGGCAGAGCATAAAGTGTTGTTTTAATGTCGCGACCTTCAATTTTACCATGGATTTCTGTTTTATAAACTTCGGTAGTGTTTTGTAGCCCATCCGCTAAGACTACGATCATTTGAGTTTTTTCCAACTTCACACCTTGGTCTTTTAATAAAGAATACAAAACTTCACCCGCAACGCAGTGTGTTGCGCCAGTGTCAGCACAAGCTGTGCCAGAGAGACCATTTATGCTTATTTTTACCAATAATGTTGGTGATGTTTGCATATTACATGTACAAAATTCTAGTGATTGAAAGTGCACCGATACATTTTTCGGAGAACAGGTTGGACACTTGGACTCCCTGGTTTCCACACCATAGCAACTTAACATTGGTCGATTTAAATTCGAAGGATAGTTAATTTTATTTCTCTTGGACTCCTTTTGATTGCCAATCTTACTAAACTCATTTCTTTTAAAATCTAAAGGCGTTTTTTCAAAGCGATTAGAATTCCCGACCTCACTGATTTTATTTGATCTCTTTATTTCTACTTTGTGTGACCACACATTATCATATAAATCTAACTTTTCAGCTAATTCAACAGGATCTGTTAAATTCCCCCTGTTACGGCTTGCCTTTACACTCTTTTGAACGCACCCCTTGCGCGTTCCACCAGACTTTAGTGTTTGCCGTTTGGCAACGGCGGTCTTATCGTTTTTTTTGTTGATGTTCGCGCGTCGAATGTTTTTATGTAGAAAAACCGCATTACTGAGCTATTTCGTTAGCAAAAAATGGCCATGGGGTCTTATTTGTTTATAATAACGACTATTATAGTATAGATGTAGCATAATTATACAGATTATGTTTTGATTCAAGTTGTATGGTCCACGAAAACAACATCGCAGTGTTCCATAACTGACTATGGTGTCAGTCCGTACAATTTCCTGTATATATGTATATATAAAAGAACTGTTTCTTGTTGGTTTAACTCTCTAAGAAAATAATGTCTGAAGCAGGAATGATTGTACGAAAATGGATAACAAATGATGAAACGTTAGTAAAGTGCTAGCAGAAAGAAGGTTTATATATTCAGGCGGAACATGCTACTATAAGCCTAGGTAGTAATCTCACTAAAGTATTGGGTATGTCTTGGAAAACAGAAGAGGATTGTCTGACATTCGAAGTCAGGAGTCTAATAGAATTCTTGTCATCGCAAAAAAGCTCAAAACGTCTACTATTGCAAGCAGTTGGTAAAATCTTCGATCCGTTAGGCATGCTGACGCCATTCACCATTAGAATAAAATGCCTGTTCCAAGAACTATGGCTAAAGAAGACAGCATGGGATGAACAGTTACCAACTAATGTGCATGAAAAATGGTTAAAGTGGTTCGAAGAACTTCCAAATTTAGCAGAATTAAAAATTCCGAGGAAAATTCTTGGTTGCTTGAATCAAGTAATAGCTGTAGAAATACATGCCTTTTCTGATGCTAGTAAAACAGCGTATGGCTCTGCAATTTATCTGAGAATAAAAAGAGAGATTGGTGTGGAAGTCAATCTCGTGACTTCAAAGAGTCGTGTTGCACCGATAAAGGAGATAACCCTGCCTCGGTTGGAACTTCTCGGAGCCTTACTAAGTCCAAGACTGATCAATAAAGTAAAGTCCATCCTAGATCAAAAAATCACATCGATAGTAGTGAACTATTGGACCGATTCCAAAATAACATTATACTGGATCAAAGGCTCATCAAGGCGATGTAAACGGTTTGTGGCAAAGCGTGTTATAGAGATCAATTCACTGACTGATTCTAACTCATGGCATCACTGCTCCAGCAAGGACAACCCCGCTGATCTCTTAACGCGAGGTGCGACTGTTAATTCTATTATAGAGAATCCCATGTGGTTTAAATGACCACAATTTCTAGCAGCTGACGACTTGTCAATTCCAAACGAACTTATTTCTGTTCTAGAAAAGGGCTATTTAGTAGAGACTAAATCAAAATGTAAAAATGACATTGATTCTAATATTTCTCTTTCTCTTTTTAGGAATCCTGAAGCAGTAGATTTTTTTCTAAGTTTGAAGAGCAATTATTTCAGTATTCTTGGTATATTGACTTATATTTATAGGTTTTTTCACAATTGTAAGTGTAAGTCAGTAGACCGGCGCCAAGGCAGCTTCACCACCTCAGAAATAAGGGATTCAGAAACTCCTTTAATAAAGTTAGTACAAAATGCAGAATATCCGGAAGAGATTAGCAGTTTAAAACGGAAGCCAAGGGTTCCTCATTCCAGAAAAATTAAATGTTTATCCCCCTTTTTGGATCAAAATAATATCTTAAGAGTTGGAGGCAGATTGGAAAATTCAGATTTAAACTTTGATAATAAGCACCAAATCATTTTGCCGAAAGGCCATAAGATTACAAAACTCATATTTGAGTATTTTCATAGGAAATATTTTCATATTGGTCCCCAAAGTTTGATACATTACGTACGTATGAGGTTTTGGCCCGTAAGTGGGAAAAATTTAGCACGAAATGTAGTGCATGACTGCGTTGTCTGTTTCAAGAGCAACCCAGTTACTGCCAAACAAATCATGGGTGTTCTCCCATCAGAAAGGGTAACTCCAAATTTTACTTTCAACCATATAGGAGCCGATTTTTGCGGTCCTTTTTAGATAAAATATAAAAATCAGAGAAAGGGGATTTTTCATAAGATTTATGTCGCGATCTTTATTTGCTTAGTGACAAAGGCTATTCATTTAGAAATGGTCACAGACATAACATCGGACGCGTTTATCGGAGCACTTAAACGTTTTTTTTTTCTAGGCGAGGAAAATGCTCTTCGATTATTACAGACAATGCTACAAATTTTAAGGGTGCTAATTCAGAATTACGCAAACTTCATGAGTTATTTCGTAGACCGGATGAAAAATTAGCTAGTTACCTTACTTCAGAAGCTATTGATTGGAAGTTCATTCCTCCTAGATCGCCCAACTTCGGTGGTTTATGGGAGGCTGGTGTACAATCTTTCAAGTATTATCTTAAACGGACATTAAAAGGTGCTAGATTGACTATGGAAGAATTCCAAACAGTCACCACCCAAATCGAAGGGGTACTAAATTCGCGTCCCTTAACTCCGTTATCGACCGACATAAATGATTTTAACGTATTGACACCTGGCCATTTCCTAATTGTCGGCCAATAGACGCTATTCCAGAACCTCAATTAATTGATATTAGCGAATCCAGATTATCTCGATGGCAAAGAGTAACTAAATTTGTTCAATTAATTTGGAGAAATTGGCAATTAAATTACTCAAGTCTTCTTAAAAAATCGTTCAAAATGGCAGGTAAAGAGCGATAACATCAAACCAGGAGTAATTGTAGTTATAAAAGAGGACAATTTACCTCCTTGTAAATGGATGCTGGGACGAATTCTAGAGGTTATGCCAGGCAAGGATGGTAATGTTAGAGTAGCGAAAGTAAAAACTGCCTCTAACGTTTTCGTTAGGTCGATCTCTAAATTATGTGTTCCATAACTGACTATGGTGTCAGTCCGTACAATTTCCTGTATATATGTATATATAAAAGAACTGTTTGTTGTTGTTTTAACTCTCTTCGTATTATTTGACTATCTTCGTATATATTTTCCATTTATTTGAACTAGTTACAGTCCATAATCAAAGTACATACACGCTCACTCCCATTGGTCTAAATTAATGTTCTTTGCAATCAGGGGAAATCTTTTTCTTTAATTGGTCAGCAATAATCAATTCCGATAGTTTTTCAAAGGAATTTATATTTAATTCGGATAGCCATCCCTCAAAATAGCTTCTAATTTCAAAATAATATTCTTTCCAGCTAATATCGGTTTGCTTTGGATGTCGACTAAACAAAACTCTAAACCTTTCAGCAGTTAACTTGAACCTCTGCAACATTATATCTTTAATATAAGAATAATCCTCAAATTATTTTCCGGTTCACGCGCTATTAATTTACCGATTTCCTTTGGAAGGACTCCAATCAAATGCGTAATCCACAGTTCTTTAGAAACCTTTAAAAGTTTCATTTGTCTCTCAAAAGTTATTAAAAATAAATTCATATAATCCTTTTCAGGATGAAATCGGGTAAAATCTTTTTCAAGTCAACGCGGATTGAAGAAGTTTCTAGAGGGTTGCTTGTATTTGCAACAACATCTCTTGTTCCTGCTTCTAACCTGACCTTCTGTAGCTCAAAATCTCTTTCTTCGGCTAAACGTTTCTCTTCCTCAAGAGTCTTTCTTTCTTCTACGATAATTTCAAAAATTCCCTTTACAAAATCTATGTTATCTTTAAATGCCTCACTATTTACAATTTTATCACGTAATTCGAGGACTTTATAATATCAATCATATAATAATTAAAATAATGCCAAGCTCTCATTTATAACTTCAATAATAAAATAGCTCAGTGCAACTATATAAATGTATAAAATAAAGCAAACGATTTTTATTTTTCAATAATAATTATTATTTCTCTTATGAATATCTTCATTTAATTCAGATAGTAAAATACTTGAAGCTGCAGACGACTTTTCGTATTTCAATTCTAAGGAAAATATCATTCAGCCTGAATAGAACAATTCCAAAATATTTCGATTCTGGACGAATCAAATGCAATTTTCAAAAATCCTCAGATTCCGGATGAATCAAAAGTACTTTTGTATAAATTTTTGTACTTTAGTATCTAAATTTTCTTATTAAAACAAACATGTTATTATTTACAAAATAACTCAGTTAATTTAAAATACGGCTTATCTCAAATGCCTTGTTGGCAACAACTTTGTAAACATTCTTCTCTCTCGTAAAGTCTAATTTACTCAGCTTGTCAGTTCTTTTGAAAGAAAAGAAAAAAAAAAGAAAAGGAGAGAAAATATGATGGAGTGCGTGTTGTTCGAGCGTTACATAACTAAATATGCATTATAAAGATGAGATACATTTTTCTTGAATTATTCAATGAAACTTGCCTCATAAAGGTACCCTATTAATTCACATCAAAATAATAAAGTAAGGAAGTTTTATTTCAATCTTAATAACCAAAAAAACTTGATTAATACATAAATATATTTGGTAAAAAATTGTTATCACCAATGATATCAACAATATCTTGATTTTTGTTTTCAGAAACAAATTTATACTTCTTTTATGAAAAGCCATGAATCCCATCATATTATCGAGAATTACATATTAAAATACATAATGGAATGATATAAAACTTAAAAAATTGCAATTTTTTCCTAAATCTGAACTAAAAGTTTCATTGTTTATATCTGCTACGATGTACGGATTTGAGGGAGTCCCCTTTATATATATATATATATATATATATATATATATATATATATTTTAAAGGTATTCAACCAAGTATGCAAGAAGAGCCACACCAATAATCCGCATAACATGGAACTTTAGTAATAAAAAAAAGAAAAAAATAGAATTTCATATTTTATTGCAATTTAATGTATGCTAAAACACTGTATTATCATTAAACAAAAGCAATGCTATATTAAGACCATTTTTTTCTGAGTTTACTTACATATTTGTGTTTTTGACGGTTTAAACCAATTAAAATACGGTTTAAACCTATGTCACGTCAAAAACTAGTTTTTGACGGCTAAAACTCAACCCTGCAAAATACAATCAGTTTTTAAAATATCATTCAATTTTTAGTTAATAAATTTATGTGTACATTAACATATTTTTAAATACATGCTAGTTTTTTCCTATGAAAATATAACTTAAAAAAAAAATTAAACTTATGGAAAATGGTATATTTCCTAGCATTTCTGTCAACTCTAAGACTAAATAACTGGAATCTTCCACACATAATGTATCTATCCGCCCTCCCTTCGTGAATTTGTTCCCTTATAATTGGAATTACAGGCATCTAGAACATTTTAAGCCTCCATTCCAATGAAGATGTAGGGAAAAAATGAGAGATTTTTTTTTAATCTTTTATATCTCCGTATGCATTTTTATATGTAATTCTCGTTAATATGACTAAATTCATTCTTTTCACATAAAGCAGTTTAATGATAATTTCATATTTTCATTCAGTGAAAAAATTCAAGATATTATTGATATCACTGGTGTTTGCAATCTTTTTACCAAATAATATGTATGTATTAATCAAGCTTTTTTCGCTTATTAAGTCTGGCCAAATATAAAATAAAACTTCCTTATTTTATGACTTTGATGTGAATTAGTAGTATACTTTTATGAAGCAAGTTTCATTGAATAAGTCAAGAAAAAATTATCTTTATTATGCATTACACTGGTTTACAAATTTTAACATGTTTTATATACTTTTGATGAAACACCTATTTTCTTATTATATTACCTCTTACTAATGAGAGGCGGTGTTTGAAAAAAAATATATCACGCCACATTTTTTACTTTCTTCTATATAAGTAGATATTTTATATAAATATTACCAAAAAAGAAAAAAAAAAGACCACAGACGACTTTTGATTAAGTAAATATTAAAATTGAAAGAAAGGAGATTTATTGTTCTAAATTACTTAAATGCGAAATCTTATGTCCTCTTTGGGACGATTTTGGGGGAAATATTTTTTTTAAACTGAAAACAGCATTTTACTCAACTTACCATAGTAGATTTATATAGAAGAAAGTTTTGTAATGGCCACAACATTCTAGTTTAGTACGAGAATAACTTTTTTCAACGTACCTGCATTGTCAACTTGGATTCTGTTTTCTTATGTTTTTGTGAATTAAAGTGGTTTTGTTTTTTTGATAAAATCTCTAATAGAGTGTGTAAATCAAATTATGATAATTTTTGTTATGTTTGTGCACAATTTAGGAAAAAAAGGAAGACCGATATCGGAATGTCTTAAAATCGCATATTTTCATTCTTTTGGAATCTCAGTAATGAAGATATAAAGTGTGTCCCACGTGTTTTTTGTGAAAGCTGTAGGGGAAGATAGGGATACTTGAGCCACTTTTTAAATTTCAATTAAAAAAAATTATACTTTCTTAGAACAAAATAAAATATTGTAGTTGAAAATTCGATATTTTATTTTCAATTGAAAACCATTTTCAATTAATTTTTAACTATTTTTCTTTGTTTAATAAATTTTTACTTTTTCTTTTACATTGTGGCTCAAGTATCCCCATGAGGGTGATACATGAGCCATGGTGAAGGGATACTTGAGCCAATACTAAAAATACCTGCAAAAATAATATTTTTCTTTTTATTATTTTATAAATGTTTTACATAGTGATAAATTAAGTTACACTAAGTCCTTCGAAACCAGTTCTGAAAGCAAAACTAGGAACACGATCATTTTTTGTGGTGATAATTGGTGGTCGAAGGATCATTTCAACTTGGGTTTCATCGATGATAGCAACATCCTCAGTTGGTGGTTAAGTTAAAAAAAAAGTTACAGTAACAGAGGTTACAATTTCAGTATGCAATATTTAATCTTAAAATATTACATTAACAAAATAAATATTTTAATATTTTGGGCCTAACTAGTTCAAATATTAGAGATTATGACCAGTAAAATCAGTTTTAAAAAGTGATTTTAATATTAGTTAAAATGTTAAATTGAAAACTATGCCTACGTTTATCTAGACAAACTATTTTGTTAGTCAAAAAAAAAAAAAAAAATCATTATCAAAATATACATTTTTATTTTAAACATATGTTTTCAAATTAAGTCCTTATTGATTATTTTTAAATGAAAAAAATAAATAAATAAAAAGAGTCCTTCCCCATTTTACCCCGAAAAAAAAATCTATCTGTGAACATGAAAAAGACGTATTTTTTTTGTTTCACCCATATGTCTAATTTCCTAGTAGGACTGGTTGAGCATGGCTCATGTATCCCCACTACTACCATTTTTGTTTATCAGACTTTTACTAAATAATGCATGCAGCTATTTGAATTATTTTAGATTCAAAATACAACTGAAATTATACTTATTAAAGCTATCTATATTGTTACAGCTTAAAACAAAACTTTGATTACAAAAAATATAAAAAACACTCACCTAAATATTTACTTCAGATAGGGTAAAAGTAACTATTAATCACTATACTTTCAAAATGGTACCAAGATATGTGATTTTTTTTACGTGTGCAGAACTATAAATATATTATCATGTTGCTAATTTTAGAAAGAAAAATTAACCTACTGTAGAGAAAATAGGGGTGGCTCAAGTATCCCCTATGATCAAGTATCCCCACTCTCCCCTACGCTTACTCTTATGTGTTGGGTTTTGGGAGGAAAAACATATCTTTAATTTGGAACACCTATGCTTTGGAGAGAGCCTTTAAATCATGAAAATGACTGTTACCTTTGTTTGACAAAAACAGCAGGCTGTAAATAAAAAAAAAAAACCCATAAAATTAAATATCCTGACATTCCATCAATCTCAAAGCCGATATCACATTTGGAAACTCTGCCACATTCCGTATGTCCAAGTCCGAATATTCGGTATTCGGCCCAAATCACTTTTTGTTGCATCCCTAGTAAATAATAAAAACAGCCATCAGCAGTGGATAAGGCTTTGGAGCCCATAACCATCACACGGGTACAAGAAAATGAATGGGCACTTAATTACAGATGAGTTCCACTGTAGCATCTGTAATCATAATGCAATTTTCCCCCCTTTCTCTGGAGTATGTTGCAGCCATCAATCATGATCAGTGGTGATCTTCTGTAATGGGGTTGTCATTCATTTCCCATTGAACAAGGAATTTGTGGGCACCCAATGCCGCATCCTCCATGCGTCCTTATGTTGCAGTAGCTGGCATCTGTTTTTATGAATGATTAAGAAACATCAATATAAAATCATGAAGTAAAAAATATGGCTATCTCTGAGTCTTTTATAATGACATTATGAACAGTATTCTTATTTTGAGCTTTGGCTTACAAAAATTTGTCTGCTTGGGAATAAAATTCAGACAAATACCATTGAAAAGCACTTTGTTTAAAAAATTTGCTCTTATATTTTATATGGAGTATTAGATATTTTCAGGAACAGGATTATGCTATATCAAGTAATGAAATATGTGAACAAAGCTTCTACTTTTACAGCACATGACGTCAAAAGAATAGTGTGACATCGCAAGAATATTGTGCATGAGAAAGCTGTTTTAAGTCTATCATTTTAAAACATAACATAATTTTTACCATTAAATGCTTTTTAAACATAACAATTAATTTATTTGAAAGTTTTATTTCTTTTTCAATATTTACAACATATATTTCAATTAAAAATAAATTGTTTAGAAACACGGACATAAAATTGTTATATTATTTTAAAATTATTACCTAATTATTTACCTAATTGCTAAAAAGGTGTAAGATTAAAACTGTAAACACAGTAAAATAGTTTTATTTGACTGTTGACATGTTTCAACTCATCCAGAGTCATTTTCAAAACGAATAAATAATGATATTTTGAAATTGCACAGTCTATGATGCAATGAACTCAAATGCCATCATTCAGTTTTTCATGTAACGCACGTTACTTTTTTTTTTATTTTACTTTGATGTTTATTTCTATTTTCTAAATCCTTGAGTACCTCGAGCCACAGTTTTGGTAAGTTGAATGATGCTGTATTGTTACATATGTTATTTTTCAATTCCTACTATTAGTTCACACTCTCCCTATATTTATATATATTGTTCAAATTTTCAATCGTTAATAAAATACTTATTATTCATCCTATCAAGTTGAAAAAAAATTTTTTAAACTTGTACTGGGTGACAATTGATGTTAATACAGATTTTTCAAATATGAATTAATTAATTAAATTTTAATTAATTAATTTTAGTTTTATATGGGAGACAAAATGGCGGCCATTGGTTATTGAACAGCATTTAATGCATCTTCCTATCTATAAGTGGGGTTACAATACCTTTTCTGTCGCCAAATACCGCCAAGTTTGTCGCCAACTTGGCGATATATCGCCAAATTTGGCGACCAAAATGAGTCGTCAAAAGTGACGCCAACTTGGCGATATCTCTAATATTTTGCCAAATTCCCATAGACTTCCATTGCAAACCTACTTGCTTATAGAAAATCAAGAAATTGAGATATTTTAATGCAACAAAAACTAATATTAGCTTAAGGGATTATATTAAATTTTTCTTTTATGACCTAAGTTGGAATTGACTTTAGAAACAAAATTTTTATATTACTTGTTACGTGTTAGAATCTCTATTGTTTCTCTCCTAATGGATGGATAATACTGGCTGGAGGGAAAAATTATCTTACTTTCGTTGAAATTTATATGAATAATTTCTTCTTGATGTAATCTTGCCAAGGTTTTCGTATGATATTTAATATCAGCTACATGCGCCTTTTTTCTGTATTTAAATTTCCTGCTACTCATTCCAATATAGTAATTCTTTGATCCGTCTGCTCTAATTAATGGTATTTCGTATACACCTGAATAATTCTCAGAATTAATTGGATCAATTTTAGTGCAAATAATATTTTTCAATTTCGGAGGTGGTTTGGCTACTAAGCAGGTATTGAACCGTTTAAGACAGTATTTTAATTTCTAAAAAAAGCTTGGATAATATTGAATAGGATAAAGAATATAAGTTTTCTTTATGCGTTTTTAGTTAAACCACTTTTGAGAATTTTCGCATATAACCAATATTATTTTCACGCATCCTTAGCAGGTCCGCAAAGTACCCCAGGTTGGAAACCGTTGTTCTAGTTGGTAGAATGTATGATAAAATTTTTGAAATTGGAACTCATTGTTTTCCTCCTATATGTTATATTTTCTCTATCAGTTTTCGTTATGCGTTTTTAGTTAAACCACTTTTGAGAATTTCTGCCATTACCGATATTATTTTTACATATCCCCAGTAGGTCCACAACGTACCCCCAGGTTGGGAACCATTGTTCTAGTTGGGGGAGTATTTGATAAAATTTTTGAAATTGGAATTCATTGTTTTCCTGCTATATGTTATATTTTCTCTATCAGTTTTCTTTATGCGTTTTTAGTTAAACCACTTTTCAGAATTTCCGCCATTACCCATATTATTTTCACATACCCCCAGCAGCTCCACAACATACCCCCAGGTTGGGAACCGCTGTTCTAGTTAGTGGAATATATGGTAATTGTTTTATCATTGGAACTAATTGTTTTCCTGCTATATGTTATATTTTCTGAACCAAATTTCTGAGTTAATATTGTGTGTAATTTTTATGCAAAAATATTGATATTTGATTTATAAAATTCATTGTTTTACGCATAATTATTATTATTTTTTTTTCACATCGAATTCCTGAGTGAATTTTTTTTTATTTTCAAACTAATTTTTTCTCTCTGAAATCCGATCATATATGAACCAAATCGATTCTCCATGATTAGCTAAAAGGTTAGTATATAACATGCAAAATTTTGAAATATGGTGGAAAAAGGGAGTAAGGGGCGGCGTTCTTTCAGCATTTTAGAAGCTTAAAAAGTAGTCATTATCGTCCAAATTCGTTGAAATATTTAGGAGTTAAAAAACTATGTTTTCGTAGCTTGTATGAAAAAATCGTGAAAAATATTGATATTCAGTGGTAAGACTTTTTTTTTTCTTTTCTTTTCTTTTTTTTTTTTTTTGCTCTTGGTAATTATCAGTAATTAAAAAAATAGTCCTTGTCGTAGAGGTAAAAAAATATTCCTTTCTTGATTGGCTCGTAGACCTGCGAATTTTCAAACTGGCTGGGCAGGAAGAATTAGAACAATTTTTTTAACGGACGGCGAAAAAATTGACAGGGCGAGCAGGGTGTATAAAACATTTTAGCTGGCCTACTAGTCCAATATAAAAATTTAAATGAAGCTAATAAAATATGAGCTATTTTCAATGGATATGGCTTTCGCGAGAATGCAGGACAAGGCCAATACTAGTTTGAGAAGATCAAGTTATTAATTTAACATGTCCAGCTTGGAGATCGGCATCGGACAGTTACATGGTGTCTGACCCGGGCTTAATTTTTTTTTCAGCAGACTCGTGCCGGGCCAAGATCAGACTTGCAATTTTTTTCTGCATAGTCGAGCCGCGCAGGAACTGGACTTAATTGTTCTCACCATGGGTAGGGCAGGCAATATATTTTGTAAAAATATTATAGCGACAATGAACTTCTGTTAACGTAATCTTTGGAAATATACCTTAAAGTGGTTCTGAAATTCACTGCTCAACAACGCGAAACTTTGACACATTTTCTGACTAATTTTTAACTGTAAAGACATAAAATTGACAAGCCTGACCAGAGTTCCCATTTTGGTCTCCAATTTTAGTTTGAAATTTTAAATTCCTGCTGGAAATTTTTCTACTCTCAAAGCTGGTAGACGGGAGGTGCCGGGCTCGAATCCAATCGCGCCCGTCGGCCTAATCGTTTGGAGTTTTCCTTAGTATCCTTCGAACCTTGGATTTCCTTGCGTAAGTACGGGTTAGGTTTCCTTAGAAAGACCCCACGGAGGGTCCCCCCCCCGGGCCCATATTCCTTATGTAGATAATTGGCCATCATAAAACAACGCCAACATAACGGAAATTTCGAAGTAAGATGTTTTACTTTATGTGATTGCCAAATACCTCTTATTAAACAAAGCATAAACTACTGATATTTATTTCTGGTATGAACACTAAATTTCTGTATAAAAATGGAAGCCAAACTGGCAACCCTGAACCTGACTATTGAAGGATTTGGAATCGAATAGCATTTTCCATTTTTGATAAATAAATTACTTGGCGAGAAAAAAAGAGATTCTTGTCACGTGGTTCCAGGTTTTTCTCCTTTCCTGTACTGTCTCTTCCAGAAATTCGATTCAAAACGCTAACTTTAACAATATTTTCTCAAAGATATGTTACCTTTATTTAAAAATGTATTACGTCATTCGATTACATAGTTTCTGAATAAGTTTCTGAAGAACATCTGCCAATTTTATGCGTTTCCTGAAGGCTTGATAAATAACAGAGAAAATTTTTCACAAATTTACTTTTAATTATACAGCTTCAAAAGTTATGATGCTTTTAACACTCCTTTTTTTTCTTTTATTCTAAACTACTTAATTTTTTAATAAATCTTTATTTAAATGTAAAACTTCTGAGAATCGAAGTAATCATTAATGTTTTTATTGTGTATTTTCTGTCTTGCAAACACGTCGAAATTTTAAAATATGCTGTAAAATTATCTTATAAATATATATGCGATTTTATTCTTTAAAAGAATCTTAATTGTACGTTTAGGAATACCTGAATTTTTTGTAGAAATTGAGTCGGGCTTCATTTAACTGATTTTTTCACAGACCAGGCCGGGCCTGATTTCACTGATTTTTGTACGGGCCGATCCTGGCTCGGAGGGAACTTTTAATTTTTTCATCGGACTGGGCGGGACCAAGATTGCTCTTGTTCGGGCCCGGCCCTGGAAATTCCGGTCCATGTAAACCTCTAGCAAGCGGAACTTCTTATAAATAAAAAAGGTGGAGAATATTATTCCTTATTTTTTGCAAGTAAACATAACAAGTATCATTTCGAATCTGGTTTCTCTTAAAACGAATTATATATGTGGTTGAAGAATGGGAACGGCAAACTTTGGAAAATTCCATATTTTGAAATAAAATGATTTTATAATCATTTAATAGTTTTAATAATAACTTTGTACTTCCATAAAAATAAACAACAGACTAAAAAAATAATAACAGACTACATTGATGTAAAGAAAAAAATTGTTGGGTCAAAAATATTAATGATATCACAAGAAAAAATCCCTGCAAGCTGGGCCTACAGGCGCAGGTAGATTTCGAAGTTAAGTGCTAATTTCAACAACAAAAACTAAATGAAGATTAGAGATAAACTAAGTTTAACAATTTTATCTGGTTGCTTATGACGAGATTTTAATTTCATGTTTTTGTAAGAGCTGGTTTTATCAGAATCATCTTAATACGATAATTTTTTCTTCAACCGCTATGCCTTCTTAATTTGTATTCACTGTAAGATTTGGTCTAATCAAACACTTGTCAATATAAAAGTTGTAGGTAACATTAAAAAGATCTATAATATATCTAAGCAGATTTGATATCTTGTGAATTGACGAAGTTATGAATTTTTTTCTTCTTCAACACCCCCCCCCCCCCTCCCCCACTTTTTTTTGTTTTCGTTTTTATTTTTTATTTTTTCGGTAAGAGTTGGTCCTCTTAAAAACTTGTCAAGATAAAAGTTGTACAGTACCGGACCTCAAATCCGGACTGGTCGGGACCGCGGCCGTTCCGGATTTCAGAATTTTCCGGATTTTAGGTCCTCAACCAAAATAAATAAACAGATACAGTACATGCCCTTGGCAAAATTTTACATGCCACGGAGCAATCTATACCGTGAATTGCCATGTTAAGCTTAGTGTAAATAAAGCCAAAAATACAAATTACAAAAAGTAATTCAAAATAAAAATAAGTTTTTAAAAAAAATACTATTACTGCATATTCTTAGAAATATTAAAGCATTTTTTAGAAAATGAAAATGCGTTGTTGCTCGCGAGTTAGGCCTAGGAATCTATATCGCGGATTGCCGTATGAGGTATAAGTAAACAAACATAAACATAAATTAAAAAAAATAATTTATAATAAGGATAAGAATTTTTTTAATCCTGTACATCACATTATTAGGAACATACAAACATTTTTTAGAAAATGAAAATACATCGTTGTTTGCGAGAGCCGAATTAGGCTCTTTAAGTTTGCTCTGAAACCATAGTTACGAGCTCCCAGCGACACAGTTTCTTTCCTTAAAAATAATTATATCCGTTGCTAATTGACGAATTTCTTTCAAATTTTCAACACGTTACAATAATAGTGAATTAGCTTGTGTAACAAATTTTCATTAAATTATGATAAGTTATTAGAAAGCTAGGGTACCTCTTAAAAAGAAAAGGCCACTAGATGAAAAGAAAGTAAAGAAAAACGACATATCTATCCACTGTTTGTTTTGCTTATTCAACATGTTTATTTAACTGCGTGAAGTGGAAAGTCAACGTTATCAGAATGAGATCATTAGCTTTCGATGGACAGCTTGTTTTGTTATGGAGAAAGGAACTTTGGGTAGATTTTTTTTTCTCTTTGAGTTAAAGAAAAGAATTTTTTGGTACGGTGCTTACAAACAGAATTTTTTCAAAAAATGAAATTTGTTGAACATATTAAAAGTGGGGAGAGGGCGTTGTAAAATATTTTTACATGTAAATATTATAAATATATTCTATGAACCTTTTTAAAAATAATTCTTTCTTGTGGTTATTTATTTATTCTTTTTACATTTTCTATATAAATGAAGAAAACGGTTTCTTTTTAAAATAAATTTAAAATGTGTGCACACACTAACTATGATAATTCTGTTAATAATTTGGATTAAAACTAATGAATGAAAAACATTGCAATAAAATAAAATTGCTGAGTCTAGTTTGGCTCAGCACTGTGTTACGTGCCACACGTAGCGTCATCTATTGACGTTTTTACGAAATATTTATTCGAGATCATCGCGGAATTTCAGTTTTTTTTCCATTCCGGATTTTGGGTCGTCCGGATTTTAGGATTCCGGATTTGAGGTCTGGTTCTGTAGATAATATGAAGAAGATTTATAATAAATTTAATTGGATTTGATATTTTGAGAATTGACGAAATTATGAATTTTTTTGCCTCAAAATCCTATTTTTACCCTTCCCATTTCCACACCCTTGGGCTGATTTTGCCCATTTGCAATCCCCGCCAGGATATTATACATCTCAATATGTTTGGTGAGTTTGAAGACGATCTGTGCATAATTGCGACTTTTATCGTGCGGACAAAATTTAGTTATTACATACATATATATACTTTTTAGGCGGGGGGTAGTTTTGGAGTTATATGATGAAAAGTTATGAAGCAATTTTTCAAAAGTCGCACCATGGTAACGACTGCAATTAGTAGTATTCCTTACGAAATTTACCTAAAATCTCCTTTTCCTCTAGAGATATCTTATAATATCTTATAAGTGCCAGACCCTACCCCCCCCCCTAAAGTGATAACGTTACATATACACAGCCCCTATCTCATAAACTCCAGATAAAAATGTAGGTGGAACAGGATAAATATTTCTACTTATGTATACACATATGTATCGGTATCTATACTCAAATTAAGTGATACCTAAGGATATATAGTGTGATAATTTAATGGATGAATTTTGCATTGGTTAAGGAAATGAAAATTGGTTATTTAATTCATAGTTAAAATTTAGTGCAGTTTATTAAAAACTATGTTGTTTATTATTTTTCTTTCTGTTTTTAGATTAAAAGATTCATAAAACTTTCTTGCTGAAGTTCAATAAGTCATTTCGTTAGATGAAAATGGCAACAATCTTTTCATACTGATACTTTCAAGGAGTTTCTGTTATCTGAAATAAAACTTTTGTCATTTAAGAAAATGTCATCGATTACAGAAGAAAATTCTTCCGCTAGAGAACAGCACTTTGTTCCTCAAAATGATGATAAAGAAAAGCATTCATCCACTGATAAAGAAGAAATAGTTTTTATTTGTGAAATATGTTCCAAAACATTTTCTAGGAATAGATATCTAAGAACACACCTCTTGACTCACACTGGAGGGAAACCCTTTGTTTGTAAAATATGTTCCAAAGCATTTCATCGGAATCATCATCTAAGGAGCCATCTATTGACTCATACCGGAGAGAAACCCTTTGCTTGTGGAATATGTTCCAAAGGATTTTCTCAAAATAGTCATCTAAGAAGACATATCTTGACTCATACTGGAGAGAAACCCTTTATTTGTAATATATGTTCCAAAGCATTTTCTCAGAAAGGTGAATTAAAAAGCCATCTCACGACTCATACTGGAGAGAAACCCTATGTTTGTGAAACATGTTTCAAAAGATTTTCTACACATTGTTATCTAGAGAGACATCTCATAATTCATACAGGAGAAAAACCCTTTACTTGTGAAATATGTTCCAAAGGATTTTCTCTGAATAGTACTCTAAGAAGCCATCTCTTGACTCACACAGAAGAGAAACCCTTTGTTTGTGAAATATGTTCCAAAGGATTTTCTCAGAGTAGTCATCTAAAAGCCCATCTCTTGACACATACAGGAGAAAAACCTTTTGTTTGTGAAATATGTTCCAAACGATTTTCTGTGAATAGTATTCTAAGAAGACATCTCTTGACTCACACAGAAGAGAAACCCTTTGTTTGTGAAATATGTTCCAAAGGATTTTCTCAGAATAGTCATCTAAAAGCCCATATCTTGACGCATACAGGAGAAAAACCTTTTGTTTGTGAAATATGTTCCAAAGGATTTTCTCAAAATAGTAATTTAAGAAAGCATTATTTGTCTCATACCAAATAGACACCTCCTGAAAATCTTTTATTTTTATTGTCAAGATTGAGTATGACACCTGTATATGACACTCCATTTACTATTATCACATCTCTTGTGTTTTAGCATTCAGTAATGAAAAAAAAATTGCACTTTGTTCTAAATCCACAAAAAAATTTTCATGGCATATTATGTTTTTGATAATAAGCAAATATGTATTTGATAATAAGTAAACTTGTTACAGCAAACTTTTATGTAATGCCTCTTTGATAGTTACTTCAATTTTTTTTATTTCACTATAAAGAAATTTTCCCCTAAAATTAAAAATTAATCTGACCTAAGATGATAAATTGTACCTCACTATCTTATGCAATAGGAAATGCTTTATTGAAGTAACGCTTTTGAAAAAATAGGAGAAGTGTGCTAAAAATATATTTGTGTGAAAAAAGAATCTTACTCATTGGTTAAATTTTTATCTTAAGAAAATTTCCAAAGTTTAAAATGAAGCCTATATAACGCATTATAACGTGTAAAGAAAATACTGGCCCACCAAGACCCTTCCAAACTCTGCACAGACTGATAGCTCACTTGGAGTACATGAGAAATACACACAAAGAATTATGCCTCCATTACCCCAGTGATGGAACATCTGCTCCAATTGCGTCAAAACGATGATTTTTCAAAAAAATTTCGCCCAACTGCCCCAATTCGATAATAATTCTTGAACCAAATCGATCCTTTTCCACCCGAATTTCGTCAAAAGATTGCAAAAAATATGCGAATTTGGTCAAAAGATCGCAAAAAGACGCGATGTTTGTCAAATGATATCGAAAAAAAACTTGAATTTGGACAAAGGATTTCTAGTTTCGTCAAAAAACGAACAAAATGCGCTC
This sequence comes from Maratus speciosus, assembly GCA_963932465.1. NCBI lineage: Eukaryota > Metazoa > Arthropoda > Arachnida > Araneae > Salticidae > Maratus > Maratus speciosus. Next base: position 85,411,312 of record OZ010794.1, read on the forward strand.
CAAACATCGTGAAAAAATGGAATTTAAATGGAATGGGAAATAAAACGCAAATTTCGCCAGAAGATCGCGAAAAACACGCAAATTTTGTCGAAAGATCGCGAAACACACGAATTTTGTCAAAAGATCGAGAAAAACATGCGAATTTTGTCAAAGAATCGCGAGAAAAACGTGAATTTTTTCCAAGAATCGCTAATTTCGTCAAAAAACGAACAAAACACGATCAAATGATCATGAAAAAACACTAATTAATTTAAAAGATAGAGGGAAAATCCGCAAATTTCATCAAAAAGTCTCAAATTTCGTCAAACGATCGCGAGAAACATGTGAATTTCGTCAAAAGATCGCAAAAAGCACGCGAATTCTGTCAAAGGATCGCTAATTTCGTCAAAAAACGAACAAAAGGGGTCAAAAGATTGTCAAAAAACGCGAATTTCGTTAAAAGATCGCGGGAAAGCCGCAAATTCCGTCAAAAGATTTCGAAAAACACGCTAGTTTCGTCAAAAGATAGCGAAAAACACGCTGATTCCAACAAAGGGCCTGGATAACACGCAAAAAATATGCGAATTTGGTCAAACGATTGCAGAAAACACACAAATGTTGTCAAAAGATCACGGAAAACACGCAAATGTCGTCAAAGAATCGCAAGAAAAACGCGAAAAATTCGTCAAAAAATACCAAAATGAGCAGTTTTGCTGCTACAAAATAGTTATTTTCTGTTGCTCTAAAATACTTATTTCCTGCTCCAAAATGGCTTTTTGCCGCTCCAAAATGAAGTCCATGCTGTTTCATCACTGGTATTACCCATAATTTCCGATAAAAATGCGCACAAATGTATGATATCGTGTCCAGTGCAAGAAAAAATACTTTAAACATGAACATCGGTATCTGCGAATTTAGGAAAAAAGTTCAACGGTAAAAAAGGCAACGGAAAAAACGTCAACGGTAAAAAGGTCAACAGGTAAAAAAGGCAACGGTAAAAAGGTCAACAGGTAAAAAAGGCAACGGTAAAAAGGTCAACAGATAAAAAAGGCAACGGTAAAAAGGTCAACGGTAAAAAAGGCAACTGTTGAAAAATAATTATTATAAATACTTCATTGAACATAAAATTGAGACATATTAGTTATTAAGGTGCATATACGTTCAGTTATAGAAAACCGATTATATGCTTCAAGTAAAGCACGTGGTAAGAACATGTATTTGTAACCCTGTTATTGAAAGCAATATATTATACATGTCATTATATTAAAGACACAAATATATAGATGCTGTGTATTAAAAAATTATTCCATGCCGGAGACGTCGACTGTTCGTTAAGAGGTACCTGGAATAGGAGGGAGGGGGGTTAAACAGAAAATATACTCTGTAGATTCTTTCAACGCGCTATATGGATTACTTATGTATAAGGACATCAACTTTTATATATTTATGGAAACTTTGACCAAAGCTAGTTTTTCGGGGGGAGGAGAATGGGAAAAGACATGAAATGAAAAGAAACAAAACTTTACATACAGATATTTAAAAGGTTTGAAATAATGACAAACAAATGAAAATTTTTGAAAGCGAAGAATTTTCATTATCCTGATGTTTGCAATGTAGAAGGGGGTTTGCAATGTAGGTGTGTGTGGGGAGGGGGGTGTCAGTAAATGTGAAAGATTTGGCTCAAGAAAGCACAATTTAGAGAATACATAGCAGAAATGAAAATGTTTTTACGAAAATAATTTGAAATAAAATTAAAGATTCAAATTTATTGACTATGGTGTAGACATGTAGCGTTTTTCATCGAGCTAGGAAATTCCCTTTTATCCGAAAATGACGCGACCTGCGGCTCGTACTACATTTTTTCTTTACATATCATTTTAATTTCTACCATTTTGCTACGAATCGGTTTGACTTCTTTGTTTCGGATTCAATTTAGATTTTGATTCTTGAGCTGGGATTCGGGTTGACTTGATTTTGCAAAAGATTGTCCAAAGTATTCTTTCTGGTGAAGACTCTATATAGAATAACGTCTACATAGAATCCATATAGAATATCGCGTGCCATCCACGCGTAATTCTATTCAAAACGCCAATTTTAACAGCGTTTTCAAAAAGAATGCCTGCCTTTATCGAAAAATGGTAAAACTGTTCGACTCCATAGTTTCTGAACAAGAGCATCTACCAATTCCATGTGTTTGCGAACAAAACTAAATTCAGGAATATGTCTGAGAAAAGAAGTCAATTTGGATTCCAATATAGTTGAAAAGATTATGCTTTTTCTGTGTGAGCAAATGGGGCATTTGTCCAGACCCCCAAAATTTAGTGTCCCAAACTTAGAAGTAATTGAAATTTTATTTTCATGCTTCTTATACTTTAGTCGAGAAACATTTATATTTAAAAACTATTCATACTTCTATTATTTAATTTTTCTTAATCATAATGCTGTATTGAAACTATAAAAAAAGGGGCGGGGGCGGGGAAGAAACATTTATTTTAAAATGTTTTATTTGTTTTGATTTATTACTGGTAGAACCTTTGTGGTAAGAGGTATTATGTCATCCTTTTTTTATGTAGTGATTTAAAAAAGTAACCTCTAATAAAAGTAATTGTTTTAATCATATTTATCATACAATATTTGAACTAATTCTGATCACATTGGTGTTAGGTAGGAGGATAAAAAATTTAATTTTCAAGCTTTAATCTATCATTCGGCCAACATGAATGCAAACAGTGCAAAGTAATAATAATAATTAAAAGATAGGTAATATACTATATGCTCACATATATATACTATAGTAATACCTTTGAAAATCAAAAGACATCTAACAATATAACACTTATTCATATCTGTTGTAGCCTAGCCTTACAAAGGAATTTTGGCCCTTCCCCTCTTCTCCTTTTTCCCGGGCATCAAACAAATTTGATAAAATTATTATTATTATTATTTTCTTTTAAATCAGAACTACCTGATTTCCGCGACCGAAAATACCCAACAACTGTTTTTCATTGCCTCCCCCCCCCCCTCCAACAAAAATCCTATGTACGCCCATGAATGCAAATGCACCCCTTTTTTTACTGTTTGCATTACAGTATCTTTCCAGATAATGGCTTTTATTTGTCATATATAATTCAAAGTACTAACAAAGTACCATCTAAATGCTATTGTCCTCTTCCTTGGGCGAATTCTGCGTGTCAATCAGTTGTCAACATCCGTATTAACAACTGATGATCTTTAGGTACAAATCCCCCTTTTCCATAAATTCTCTGAACTCTGCTTAAGCTTCATTATTTCTTACTTAATTTCTTCATTATTTCTTATTTATTACTTACTGCTTAAGCTTCGTTATTTTGAAAGATTTCAGGAGTAACTAAAATGACATTCCGCATAAATTTAATATATATATTTGGATTATTTCTGAAATGTATTAGAGAATATTGCAGTAATAATTTCAAAAATCACACAGAAATTGCACAAGACAATTTCAAGGCATTTGTTAACATTTACTTTATAATTGAACCAGTGTTGCCAGATTGGGCACTTTTTTAAGGCTGTTCTCATCTGCTCTGCTCAACAAGCGCAAAACGTTTTGACACATTTACAAATTCATTTTTTAACGGAAAGATATAGAATAGGAAAGCCTGGCCATGGAAGCGATTTGGAATCGAACTGTGTTTTACATTTTTTTAATCAATAAATTACCTATTGCGTTATAAGCGATTTTGATCACGTGACAAACACATTTTTCGCCCTTTATTCAGAGGTTATTCTACTTTCGAGCGAAAATTCGGTTCAGAACGCCCACTTTGACACTATTTTATGAAAGATCTATTGCGTTTGCAAAAAAACGGAAAAAACAGCTCGGTGGCATAGTTTCTGAACAACAACACCTGCTAGTTACATGCATTTCTGAACAAAAATAAATTAAAACTTATGTCATAAAGTTGCCCTTTTGGATTTAAGAACAGCCGTAATTTAGATTATTTGACTCTCACCACTTTTTTAAAATAGTATAATTCGCCTTATATTTCAGAAAGACCGAATATTTCTATTTAAAAAAAAATAATAACATCTCTTAGAATAAAAAACAATAGAGTGTTTTTCAAATGATAAAAATAAACATAGATAAAGTTATGTTTCACAGCTCAACAAATTTGAAAAGGAAATCAACTACTAGTAGTAAATTTTAAAAAGCAAATTGAAAATTTTTTTAACTATACTAAGTTAGATATTGAAAGATGCATTTTCAAAAAGAAAAAAAATCTCACGAAAAAAAATATATTTTTTTAATTAATTACATTAATTTGTTAAATTTACATTAACGGGGGATTCGCGAAAGAAAGCGCAAACAGAATAATGTCATGAAACCCAAATGTCTATTGTGAGAGTCGCCCCTCCCAACTGTTGCCAGTCAAGCGGGGGGAGGGATATAATTGTCCAATAACACACCTCCTTTGGTATTCAGTAGGCCACACGGCCACTGGAAACGAAGCATTGTTCGCTGTTGACATCTCAGGGTGCAATATTTCTTGGAAATTAAGTGCTTTTGGAGACAGAAGAGCCTGTAGCACGGACAGTAAACTAAAAAATGTGGGTTTTTTCAATTTTCAGTGCTCATTCACAAAAAAAAAAAAAAAAAAAAAATTAGACTTCGTTATCGGCTTTATTAACAGAAACCTCAATTAATCGAAGCTCGGTTAATCAAGGTTCTACTATATTTCATTTTTAGGTGCGTTCCTAATTATATAAATACGTAGCACCTCTAGTCGTCGTTCGGTCCGTCTGTCTGTCCGTTCGCATATATTGTGCGATTAAATACGGATAATCTCTACTGCAATTTTTTTAATTTCTAAGCATAACACATTTTCAATTTTTTTTACCGTCGCATAGGGGAAAAAAATGTACTTTTAAATGCAATTTGCTTGAAAACTGCATCTCAATTAATTTTTGTGAATTTTTTTTTTTTTTTTTTTTTAGTTTATAACGTCATTCCTTTAGCGTTGGTAACAGAAGTACTCCATTTCTGTAGAAAGTGAAGGAAAAATAGTTGGAAATTAGTAGATTATTATATCTTTTTGTTGCCATTTTCCCATATTGTAGATTTATTTAACTTTGATCTGAAACTTGCTTTATGCCAGACGACACCACATCACTTTTTTTTTTTATAAAAAAAAACACCATTAAAAAAAAATCTTTGTTTCATATAATCGTAGATTTTCTACCGTTAAAACAGGTGAATATTACTTTTCGTAAATAACGGTTTGATAGCATTTCTCGTTATAGGTGTTTCCAGTTAAGGGTTTATTTTTATTATTATTTTTTTTCCCGGTTACAATGCCACCAATCAGATAGAAAAATTAAAATGTAGTCTAATTTATGTTTCGTGTATCTCCAACAAATACATTGCTTTCCAGTTTTATGCACTAAGTAAGCGTACCCTGCCAATAAAAATTTCTCCTTGTTTTTGTTATAAATAATTATTTTCGTATCAAATTAATATAAAAATTAAAAAATGAAAACTATTTCACAAAAATCAATACAATTAAGAAATTACTATAGAGAAATTATAAAGTAATTACTATTAGTGAAATAATGTAATAAAATTAAGAATATTGCGAAGACTAAAAGCGAAGGACTAGAACTAGAAAATCAAACGCTATAAAGTCCTTTAAAAAGTACAAAAGAAAAATTCTTTAGCTGAATCTTTTGTGACAAATCAGGAGGTTTCCAGGGTATTTCAACATTTATTTCATTCCTTAGGTGCAATAAGTTTCGTTGAAACCCATTAATGGATTTTGATATGGTTTACAAACCATTTTCCTCTCTTTAAATACAAATGGATAGGAATGGAGTTGATATTTACGAGTATATCCTAAAGGTCATTCTATTTATCTAGAGCATAGCTTGTCAAAATTACAATACAAGTTTACATTTTTGTTACTCAAAACTAAAGGACTCTAGTTTACCCTTGTTGTCCCCAGCCCCACCCCTAGACAATAGATAAATACCCTGGGGAAATCCCTGAGCAAAATATCATACAGTGAAACGTCCCTGTGCGACCACCTCCATTAAGCGACCACCTCCCACATCGACCATTTTTTCATGGAACGAAATTTATTCCCATGGAATCAATATTAATTTTACCTCCCTTCAGAAAACATTTTAGTTGAACTCTCACCATGAGCGACCGATTTCTTTGAAGAAAATGAAACAAGTTTTCCCTGGTCGCTTGAAGAAGGTTTTATTAGAAAAATAATTCCGCATTATTTATTAAACTTCTAAATTAAGTTAATTTTTTTTAATTTTATTCCGGTAACTTTTAACTCCCCTGCCTTATTGTGTCAGGAAACTCTCAAAGAAATAAATTAATGAAATCGTCATTATTTTTTCCCGTCCAAAAAAAAAAAATTGCGTTTATTTACTTAGCTTCGAAAGGACTTGGAAATAAAAGTTATAAAAGATAAAACCGTAAAATCATAACAAAAATCAATGTATTCATTTTTTACACTCTGCAGTAATTAACTTTTGTTTTGAAACTTAAATTTTCATATTTTTTCCTAATGTGAAAAATAAATTTTAGTAACATTAATTGTTACCTTTTTTCAACAATTAAAATCTAGATTTAAACATGACCTCCATTAAGAGACCACCTCTCGGAGCGACCAATTTTTTTTTTCTTTGAACGGAACGTGGTTGCTTTAGGGAGGTTTTACTTTTAGATTTTGGTGTTAGTAGATTAATCTCAAAATTTTATCTCATACTTATCTATTTTATTACACCCACAAATCTGCCCTTGCCTAAAAAAGCAGGATAATGAAAAAATTCCTCCAAAGAAAGTGGCTCATTTCTTCGTCTTTATTTTATTCCCTTTACAATCTCTGTACATAATTTTTTTCCTCCCTCCCCACTACACCCAAAAGCCATTATTGATTAAACATCTTTGCTTATATATAAACTATCAATGTAGCGAGTTGAAAGAATCTATAAATTGTATTACCTTAATACTCCCCCCCCCCTTCGTAGAAAGCACCAGCTTGGCCCCTTGTAGTAGCAAGGCATGTTAAACTTAACTTCCCTTAATGAAATGTAAAAATTATGTTTTCTTTGACCAAATCTTAGAATTGTATAACCTACCGATTAACTCTGTATCCCCTGCCCCCTACGCTGTAAAAAACTGACAGTGAGAAAACTTAACTTTTATTAATAAGCAGCTGTTGTTTTGTATAGTTATTCATAAATGTGTGTTCCCTTCCCACCCTAGTTAATGTGAGCCCTTTTTTCATGGACATTTTTTTCGGGAGGGGGGGGGGGGTGATTTTTCCCGCCTACCGTCCTTGGTCAAGGTTTCCATAAATATATAAAACTCGCTATCCTTTTACATAAGCTATTCATATAGCGAGTTGAAATAACCGATACACGTGTTCAGCATTTGCTTTACTTGAAACATTGAATCGATTTTCTATAACTCAATATATATGTACCTCATTAACTAATAATCTCAATTTTTAATTATTATTTTTTTTTTTACCGTTGCCTTTTTTACCGTTGACATTTTTACCGGTTGACCTTTTTACCGTTGCCTTTTTTACCTGTTGACCTTTTTACCGTTGCCCTTTTTACCGTTGACCTTTTTACCGTGCACCGGTATCTGCATATGTTTACCAAGGAAAACATTGTCCATGGTGCATAGCGAGGCATGCATGTGCTTGCAATAAATTGCTGATTGCACACGTTGCAGCAGCGTGGTGTCCACAAAAGAATAACTGCTTGATGCAGCCTTTTAAATATGATTCAAACAAGGGCTTGACGTCATTCCAAGGCACGTGCATGCATGCCTCGATATGCACAATTGATATTTTGAGTATCTTCATCTGCGAACATAATCAAACACACTATTGCGTATAATTCTATTCATGTTTCCAACAAAGTTTTGGCCCCTCTGCTGGACGTGACGTCAAACTCTTCTATCGCAGTAAAGCTGAGTTTTTAATTACGTGAATTTTTATTCCTAATGGTGTAGTGGTCAGAGCATCTGATTGCTGCGATGCAGGTCACGAGTTAGACCCCAACTGGACAAGGCTCACTCAGCCTTTCATCTCTTCGGGGGTCAATAAAATGAGTACCGAGCTTGCTTGGGAACTAAACACCAAGAGTCCCACGTTAGGCCGACCACCTAGCCGGGACACATACGCTGTAAAAAAATTTCCCCCTTACTTTGAATCAAAAAGGGTGGCAACTAAGTTGCCACCCCAAGTGGTGTAATGAAATTCCATTTGTAAACTGGTGTAATGAGCCACCAGCTATCAAATGGTGTAACAAACACCACTTAGTTGCAACCATTTTTGGTGTAAATTCACGCTACTGCTTATCTGGTGTAAATTTACACTACTGCTTATTTAGTTTGCACTTTAACAGTAAAATAAAAAACAATTTAAAAATTACATTTTAAATCTTATGCAACCCTAATTTACAAAAAATAGTTTAACGCAAAGAGGCTGCTAAACATTATTTTAACTGCGATAATTTATTATCTCAATTAAACATTTATTTTAAACATTTTAGTTTTGGTAAACAATGAAATTTCTTCACAAATCATTCGTTCGTTACATCTGGATTTATGTCACGTGTACTTGACTCTTTAAAAAAAAAAACTCAGCTTAGGCCTGGCTGGTTTTCGAATAAATAGTCTAAACAAATTAAAATAAACATACCATAAATACAACTAAACATTGCAAATTGTACAAAAATCAGATACAGAGAGCTAAACAACACCAACCTCTCACGCGCTAAAGAAAAATTTTTATCACTTTTAAAATTCAAATTAAAAATACTTAACGGCATAATTAATTAATAAACACTACACCGCTAGAAAGCTTGAACAAAGCTTTTAAAGGATACTAATAGTTAAGGAAAATATTAAGGTTTAAATAGTTAAAAAACGGCAAAACAAAGTAAACAAAACGCGTAACGCTATGGGAAAGCGGTCTGAGACAAAAATTTTTATACCAAATTTCATGATTTTTTTAAACATATCTAAACTCAACCCAGAAATACACGGTGGGTGGTGGAGCAAAACCCTTACTTTATAGAACATAAAACAAGTATTAGTTTTTCAAAATAATTAATAAAAAGTTGAAAACAACCTCTGTTAAAATATGTCAACAACAGTAAAAATCCCATGTATTTTTAATGGGCAGAGCTAACTGAAAAATCGAAAAATGTCAACTTCTGAAACGCTCAGAAAATACACAAAAAATGTTCAAAACTTTTAAAACTAGATAGAATCTTGAAGCTTAAGCTTTAAATGAGCTGAATATCACATTAGTTTTTCAGAAAAAGTTAGTTTTTGTAGTTAAAAAAGCTTAAGAATATCGTTGTTTACGTAATGTATTTCCTGTGGGAAAACGAAAGTCGTAATCCTAAAAACGATACTTTTTAAAATGGCTCGCAGATAGTTAAAACTTATTGAAAACTTAAAAGTCTTGGTTAAAAAATAATCTATGATCTTTAATTTAGTTGAATCGAACATTATTTTAAAGTTAACAAGCGGAATTCATTGTATACTGAACGTCTCAAAAGTGACAAAAATGCCAATATTTGAAAATGGCACCAATACACTGTAAACGTAACTTCATATACTCATAAAATTATAAATATAATAGCTAGATATACATAGAAGGTATTAAAATGTTGAAAAATGATTGGGAATTTTTCAAAAATATGAAGTTAAAAGTAAGTTTTAAGTTCTTACCCTATTCCGAAGAAATTATCCAAAGAAGACATTCAATTTGGCGAACTATGTGTCGTTTAAAAACTTTACACCCGAACTGGTGTTCGGTTTCCACAATTTCTTTAAAATATTAAAATTAAACCGTTTTGAGTGTATCATGACACTTTATTCAGTGTTTACATCGAACTTAGAGTATATTTAAACCATTTTGAGTGTATCATGACACTTTATTCGGTGTTTACACCAAACTTAAAGTATATTTAATCCTCATTTTGCATTTCATAAACTCAAATTAAGTGTAACTATAGTCCTTTTTTTTTACAGTGTACTATATAGCACCTCAGGGCCCAGGGTCAATAACACAGGGATGAGTACTGTCGGCACAAATCCTATATGGATCATATAGTTACAGTGTTTAGTTTTTAATCACATTGCGAACAAGGCATAAAAACAATAAAGTGAAAAAGCATCCAAACCAGGGTGTGAACCTGGGTTAAGAATGCCAATTCTCTGCCAACTGAGCCATTTGGACGACACACCTAGTCTGATTATACCTTTCATTCTTATGTGTCCGGTAAAGCTGCAACTGCAAACCACTGTGGCACTAGTTCTTTGCTTATAAAGTTATACTAGCTTGTGCTATGGTTCACGTGACATCTGGTCACGGTAGCCTCAAAGCTGCCAGTGGTTGTATGATGGCTTCAAGGCGCCGAGTCTAACCTGTCACACTTTTCGATGTCTTTCATTTAATCAATTTCGCTTTTAAATTTGTCCAGTGACGTCCTTTAATTTTTTGTTCTACTCCAATCAAGTGGCAGTATAGGGACCTCCGACAGATGTGCAGGATGCCACTCTGAGAATTCCGAAACGGTCACGTCTGTATCACTTCAAAACTTTGTCTGACGTTAAGTAAATTGAATACTTATCACACTGAAATGTTAAAGCTTATAATTTAAAATTGTTAGTGCCATCCATTAAAATTGTTACTTGGAACATTGATCAGAGTATCCCCTTGTAAGAATATGCTATGCCAACTGCAAATGAAGCCTATAATGCAGGTAGTATGTGGACATTCTCTCCAATCAAGTAAATTTGGGTTCAAAAGCATTTTAACACTTCAAAGCACAGCAGTAGCATCCCTCTAATTGTATTTTGATATCTCGACAATCAGGTCCTTTACAACCATCGGGGAAACCGCTCAGCTGCGCCTGTTAGGGTCCTCTGGGGGCTCGCATCTCTCCAAACAATTCTAAATCATTTGTCTCTTTGCAAAATAATACTAATAATTTTGCTCATTTAAATTCTCATTTTAAGTTGCGTTTTTTTTTCAAAAAAAGGTTAGTATAAATCAGAGTTAAAAGTTGTCAAAGACATACGGATACTAGCATTTCATTTTTTAAAGAAACAAAATGTACCTGGTGGTCCCAATTAAAACATTCCTACTCTGACCTCCGTGTATATCGATCTATTTAGTGTAAAGGCTTCACATTTTGTGTCCATACTGTTCGAGACATGGGGATTACGTAAAAAAATAATTCCAGGAACTCCGATAGAGGATGCTGTACAACAAAAAACAAGAAAAAAAGACAAAAATAATAATATATGGGAAAAAAATTCAGTTATGATTTGTATTGCCCTAATGGAAAAATAAACAAGCTTAAACGGCCATTGTAACTGCAATTTCACTTTGTAAGCACAAACTTTTCTATAAACCCGTGGTTTGCAGCCATGTTCTGTGTATAAAAGAAGATAAAAACTGTGGAAAATGTTATTTCTTCTGCAACATTTCAATAATGGCAAAGCAACCAGTCACGCGTTTCTGACAATCTAGCCATTTTGTTCTCTGGATCTTAATCCATGTGATTTTTTGCTGTGGAGACACTTAAAACTTCTTGTTTATGAAGGACTTCTATTAACCTTGGCATACCTGAAAGAAGATATCACTCTGTGTGAAGCATCTCAGTCGACAAGATCGTTAAGATCTGCAGTTGAACAAGCTATCTACAGACTTTACAACTTCATGAAGGACCTATTGAGCGGTAATCCGTGCTTAGTTAAGGCCCTTGTCCCGTGAACATTTGTTACATTCAAATAAAGTTTGTAGAGATGCATCTTTTCAACATATAACCCGTTGTACAGCGCCATCTATCGGTTGTTTCTGAAAGTATTTTTCTCACGTTTTTCGTTTCCCCTTGTTTAGAATAGCATATGCATAAAATCTGAAGATCATATACACAGTAGTTCAATATATAGAGAGGTTGAAGTTGGGGTGTTTTAATTATGGTCACCCTTTATATAATTTGTTAATTTTCAGATTTTTTAATATTTAAGCTAAACTCGTAAAATTTTGATAATCCAGTTTCCTGAATATCCGACAACAGTTTTATGATTTCTCATTCAAATGGATGGATTCCCCTGTTATAAAAATATACAACATTAACTTTTTTATCACTGCAATTTCCCTTTTTTCTGTAATAATTTGTTTTCAGATTTTAGATAAATATTATAAATTCTTTAAGATATCCAATTGAAATATGCAGAACTAAGACAACAGTGGATGCTTGGTTATTTGATGCTTGGTTGTGCAATGAATTTGGTTAATTGATACTGGTTCAAACTCTAAACTTATGTTTGTTTAAACTGGCTTGTTGATTGTATTAAATAAGATAGTAAACAGAATGATACAGATGAAACGCGAACGAAAGACAAGGTGTTTTTCATACACTTCAGCAAAAAAAAAAAAAAAATGTATATAAACTAAGTTCTTTTGACATATGACCACAAGTATTAAATCCGTTTTGTATAAATAAATCTTAGTAGTCGAGATCTTCAGTATCGCAGTCGCACAGGGCCCCACATATTGCTTTGTCCAGAGCACAGTGTGCTATTGTGGCCGAACCTGCTTATAATTCAGCATTCATTTTTTAATATATTCCAACATAGTTGAAAAGTGTTTATAAATTTCGCGTATCTGTCCATCTGTCTGAATTAATCTATATAAAATATTCATATTTTTAAGTCTTTTCAGCTATGTTGGAAAGTGTTTGACTTCGGTTCTTCTGCTGCCACCTGTCTCTGCTCAAACTCAGATAAATATACTAGGATTTTCATGTAATGGATATAGGTCATTGAGATTTACTATGGCATGTTCGGTATTGAAAATGAAGCATGTATAATTTATTTATAGGAACACTCAAAAGTATTCCATTCCATTATGATTCTATGGGTAAAAATCATCTGCAATCTATTTTAATGACGTTATACTGTTTCAAACATTTTGAAATTAATATCTATCACAAGATGTTTATGAGTACTTACTGTTGAATATGATGTACATAGCATTTTTCATTCCTATGCAGGGACACACAAAAGTGTTTGGTTATAGTATTGTCTGTGGGTGACTACTGTTGGAAGTGTGTTTTCAGTTGTGATATGCCCTTTAAAATGTAAGAAATTTTATGCATAGGACTTCGTTTGTGTAATTTATGTAGATCACAGACAGGGCTTTTCAAAGGAATTCAAATATATTTCCTGAAATGTCTGAAGAGCAAGGTTGTAGTCAGGGCCGGTGAGAGGGGGCGGCACACAGGGTAACTGCCCAGGGGGCCGGTTTCGGATGAAACAAGTACGGTAATTTTATAATGTTCTAAATCTTAACTTGGTCATACTTTTTTCTACAAGCAGAAAAACATTTTCCAGAAGTGTAGTTTAGAATGTTTCGAACAAAGGTACAGGAAACTTCCCATTGAGAGGACTATAAAATGTGTGAAATAATATATCGTGCTACAAATATTCTGAAACTTCCTGTCTTTTTCTCAGAACGCCCGGCCTTGGATCAAGAAAGAGTCATCGCTCAGTTCAATATGTCTCTCATGTCTCATTGGGTATTGTATTGGTACCATAAAGTAGGTTCCAGTAATTATTTTGGCTAAAATATTATTGTGCGAGTGACAGGAACATGCACAGTGAGCGACAGAGGTACAGTTGTATCAGGCCCTAAACTGAAAAGGGCCCCGCGAGGACCGATTTTGTATTAAGTATACGCATACATTATATGCAAGAGGGCCCATCTCACCTCTATTCCAGGACTCCAATTTTTTGCTCCTAACTCTGGCGAGCGAGCTTAAACTAAAAGTATTAGTATGAGAGGGCAAAAAAGAAAGAAAAACTCTGAAACCGAAATATCTTAATATTTTTTATTGGTATCTTTTAAAATATAAAACTCAGTTATAACTTCATTATACATGAAATTCAATATACGCAAAATTTAAAATATTCAAAATCTATCTCCTTCCTTCAAACTTTTTGGCCCCTAGTCCTGTACCTACTGTGTTTAATGAAAAATCAAATCTTGGTGACCATGTTTGCTGCTTTGCAGAAAAATTGAAGCGTAATATTAAAGTTGCTTACCAAATTTCCTTTAATTCACTTGACGACGTGTTTTTTACTGGCCCATATGACCGATCGTGAAAAAGGACCCGGGGTCATAATGAAAACACGGGCCCCCACCTAGAAACAGACTAAACTTATCTTTCTATTAAAATTTATATTAAAGCTGAGGTGTAAATTTCTTGAACAAAAACTGAATTAATTTAGTGGAAAGGATGTTTTAATACGAGAGAGCGGAGAAGTGTCTGAAACGTCCAAGCAGTATAATGTGGGTTAGGGGCCCGACCCCCCCCCCCCCCTAGCTCAAAATAGGTTAAAAAAGATCTCCCAGTTGTTTATTAAAGTAAAGTTTCCAGAAAAATGTGCTTTCTTACAGCTTTTTCTCTAGTTTAATTCAGAGTCAAAATTTAAACACGTAATAGACTTAAAACTTTACTTTAGAATGCAAAAGTAAAGACACCTATTGATTTTCTATGATAAAATGATACATCGTTCAAAGTATTTCGTTCAGATTCAAGCTCATGTCTTGTCTATAGTGATTTTAGCACTGGCTACTGCACAAGAGGTGATTGATTCAAATCCCAATCGTGCATGGATGTGTGTAGTGAGTTGGTTTTCACTTTAAATGGAGATCCCGGTCTGTTTATCCCACATATGCAAAAGATAACCGTATATAGTACCAATAAATAACAAATTAACTCCTAGATTATGTGAAGATTACTTTCATAATTATACTTAAAGTTGCATATTTCCAATATAACAAATAATCTTTCAATAACATCTTTAATTTTCACAATGATGTGTAATTATTTTTTGTTTTGTAGCTTGGATTAAACAAATCTCTGATAAAATCTCGTGCATATCTAAAGGCTTACGCTAAGGAGATTTTGTTCCAGGAATTTGTTCAAGGAATGACTAATTTATATAATTATAAAAAAATGAAAAATCTCAGCCGCAGATGGATTCGGATCCGTTTTTGTCTATACTTATTCAAATTTGCAAAATTATAAGGGCGACAGACATTCCTAGCTATAGTCAAATCAACAAACAAACAAGCAGAGGACACATGGACAAAATCCTGGTTTGATTATATACATATTTTAATATAAAAAAAGTTTCAAAGTACTTTTTACTTTATGTAAATTTATTATATTTTATAAATAATAATATAGTATTATCATTAGTATAATATAAGAGCCATTTTAGACTATTGACCCTTTCGCAAAAAGCGTCGTTTAAAGAACTTCTAATCTTTTATCCCCGATAATTCAGAAAATAATTTTAAAAATTTTTGTAAAATTTAATTGCAGAAATTCTGCGATTAAAAAAGAGACCATTTTCTATTCAATTCAAATGAACTCGTATTAATTATGAGCGATTCTGAGAACCTTTTACGTAATGTATACGTGACACTTGTCGCAAAGCAGTTAATGTGTCATGCATGGCAACCTCATACGAGTTTGCATTGAAAAGCTACTATCTTCCCTCAGCGAACTGTATTTACATTATTTTTATTTCTGTACTAGCTGATCCGCCCGGTGTTATCCAGCACCGTAATAAAAACCTTAAATAAACTTCAAATTTGTACACATCTTTAATCTGATTTTGTAAGAATTTATACTTTTAAACGAAAATCTTTCCAAACGAACCTCGTTTATACTTTTTTAAACAGCATGTGTCGTTTTAAGGTAAAATGCACGCTCCTTAAGTGACTGTTATATGCATTTCCATATTTCCACAAAAAATAACAAATTCAAAATTTTAAAGCTTGCAGATTTTTTTTTTGCCACATCTAGTCATTTAATACCGAACCATTCAAAATACGGAATAAAGGAAGGCACAAAACTGCATCAATGTTCTTTAAACTTTCTAACGGAGCAAACCGTTTGAAAAAATATTAATACTAACCCATTCAAAAAATTAAGTAAAGTCGAGTTCGTGTTTTTTACTCCCCGATTTTCGAAGCCCGCATTCATTTGACTAACCGAAGTACAGAAAATCCGTTACTCCAAATTAAAGATCGCACTTCGCTTAAAACGTTTCAATCCCTCTCAAAAATATCAGTGTTAACCCTTAAAAAATGGTTCCTGCGAATCGTTTCAGAATATTTTGCGATTTCTGCAATCTTTAAAAACCGCCAGGCCATATCTACATTCATTTTCCTTTTGAATTCTGCAATCTGTTTCTTAAAACAGGAATATTAGCCGTTTTAAAAAAATCTTTTGTGAAGCTCACTTTTGCACAGTCCATTTTCTCTGCGGTTTCGAGAATCAAAATACGGAAAAAATCAATGATGCCAAACCACACTGGCGTTCATTTTCTTCTCGAATGCAGCAATCTGGTTTTAAAATATTAATATTAACCCTTAAACGTCCGCTTCTGTAAGTGACATTCGCGATTTCTATTTTCTTTGTGCGATGATTAAAATAAAAACATCGGCTTCGGAAATCAAAATACTAAAAACACCAAAGATACCAAATTATATCTAAGTTTATTTTCCCTTTGAAAGCCACAATCCGTTTAAAATAATATTATTAACCCTCTTAAAAAGTATTTTCCCTAATTCCCTGTAGTTATTTTCACCAAATATTTAACATTTTCACCCGGAATTTTTAATCTTAATATACGGAAAAACAAATCATACACGCATAGCAAACGTACATCCAGGTTTAAAAAGTACGTATTCGGTTTTAAATAATAGTAATATTTAATCTTTCAAAGAAATTTGTTTCTGAAATTCCCTTTAGGGTTTTTTGATTCTTAACTGAAATCGTTAATAACGCACGCAGCTTTTCTCTGGATTTTCAGGCCTTTTGCCACTAAATATTAATATTTTAGCACGAAAATTAAACACAGGGTTCGGAAACATTATAAACTCATAAAAATTCCTAATCGATCGGATAATAAGAAATATATATATATACTATACATACTGTCAGTATCGGTTATATGGTCATCCATGCGGACCTGAAAAATATGACCTTATATACGGTGTAAGCAGGAATTTTATTTTAGACAATAAAATACTATTAATAAGTTTAGTAAAATAATGTACAAAGAAGCTATGAACATATAATTTATAAAGCAATCTTTTATGCAAGTTTGTTTGTTTTATATCGTAGTTGTTAAAACTAGTTTTTCTTATTCACGAACAGTTTTAAATTGTTCCTCTGTGCCTTTGGAATTGGTAAAAAAATATCTGAATGTATTTAATGCTTTGAGAGCTTTTGCTCGCGTTGTCGCTTCAGCTTCGAATTCACTGTCATTATCATCGTTTCCATCAGTGTTTATATTTGAAATTTCCGAAATTATTTCCAGTATAGAAGCTTCCCCAGATAGCATTTTTTGCTTTTTAAAGCCTTTTTACAACCATGCTACGTAAATGTTTGAATGCTTTTTAAAGGCTTCGCATGAAAAGTTTGTAAATGTTTTGTAAAGCATTGAAAAAGGTTGCTAGTTGACGCTATCTGAGGGAGTTTGTAAGTGTTTCATGATAAGCATGTGAAAAGGAAGAAACGAAAGGGTAGTTAGAGGAGTTACAATCAAAGATTGATGAAAGGCTTTTATTACAAGCGTGTATAAAAAAAATGAAAATGAGGTTTTTATAAATCATAAAATCTTATTTGATAGAAATATGAGATAAATAACTCAACTTAGAATTTTTCTGAGCTGGGCATATTTTTTTGTTGTTGTTTGTTTGTTCCTGTGGAAAATTAAATTTTAGTCAAATATTATCTATACATTGAAAAAAACTGGTTTTTATTAATCCACATGTTTATCAAATTGCTTATTTTAATTAATATGTTCATTTTTTACCTTGAAAGAAATTCTTACATCCCTGTCCTTTACTATGTATGTATAAAATATATGTTTAATTTTTATCAATTCGCTACATTATTAGATCCTATTTTAATAATAAAAAAAGCTTAATAATGTTAAGAGGATACTTCACTCGCACAGAAACACCTGATTGCTAATGTTAATCCGCTGAAAGATTTTTTTTTTAATATCTCGCTTGCTTTTTTTTTTTTTTTTTTTTTTTTGCATTGCATACCTGCAGTTTTGATACAAAGGCCATTTTTCGACTTTGTTTTACAAGGTTTTTTTGCTTATTAGGATATATTCAGAACTGCTTTCAAAAGCGAAAATACTCTAGTGAAAAAAAAAAAAAAAAAAAAACACATTGCAAACAAAACTGAAAACTTAAAAAAAAAAAAAGGTGTTTGTACAGATTGACAAGTAACAAATAATAAAATTTACAATATTGAAATGCAAACGAGATATTTAGAAAAATTCTCCCATAGGATTAACATTAGCATGCAAGTGTCTACGCATGAGGGATGTGTAATCCCATTAAAAAAAATTTCTTAAGGAAAAACACTTTCATTTGAATAAAAACCATTCCAAGTAAAATTTTAATTAATTATCAGCAGTGAAATTATTGAAGATTAAATACGTGGAATTTTTTACATTGCTAACTCGGCGCAAATCAACAGTGCATTGGAGCACTATTTCAAAGATCAGAGTTCAACATTTTTCACTCTGTTTATTTACGCTTAGTTAGCAACTTGAAAAATTTCACGTATTTAATATTAAAAAATCATTCTTATACACATAGGCATAGAGTCTTGAAAATTATTGATAACTTAAAATTAAAAAAAGCAAAGGGATTTTTTTTTTGTCATTTATCCTTTAACAAAAGAAAAAGGAGAAATTCAATAAAATAAAAAAACTAAAAGCTTTTTTATATTAGAGGGTAAGAAAAAGTATTTAAAATGTTACAGGGACTTGAGAACATACAACTCTATGTCTATGCTTATACATAGTAAATTTAATTATACTTTCAGTTACTTACCTTTTGAATCCAGTTCACTATTCAGGATCAGATAATTTTTTATTGTATACATATATAATGAAATCTTGTGTTTACCTACAATAAATAGCACATCAAATATGTGGAATTCCAATATAGTGTACATTTAATGACTTTAGAAGATTGTATATTTTTTATATTACTACTTCATTAATTTTTTAATTCTTTCATTTATTAAACTTATTTCTTAGAATTTTCAATTATTATTTAGAGAATATTGTCAGATTTATAAAATAAATCCTCCATAGGATTCTGATTGATGACCACAGGAATATATTTAGTCTTTTCTCTGAAAATAGTTTAATGATGCAACATACAAAAGAATTTTTTTACAAATTCATTGATCTTTCCAGCATTTTTACATAAAAATAGTAATTTCTTGCTTGTTTAACAATGTAAATTACATATTACAATAAGACAAATTTTTAAAATCATCTGCCTTCCTCCCTTCTCCAATGTTTTTCTTTTACCAGAGAAATATTATCCTATGTACAACAGAGCAAATACTAAACTAACATTATTTTTTTTTAGTTTTTTAAAGTATAATTTAACTCACTTAAATTGTTCTTTTTCTGATTGTAATTATTTTTAATAACTTAAGACTGAAGCAATGAAAAATATTTCTCAGTATCAAGGAAATAGTCTTGAAAACAAATGAAACATCATTCAGTTTATAAAATTCTATTTATTTACATATAAAGAATTAATATAGTAATTTATTTACATATAAAGAATTGATATAATTAACAGGTACTTCATTAAAATTTTTTTCTTGATTCATTCTTTTCTCTCTAGAAAAAAATAAAAAATAAAATTATAAACACAAAAATCACATACGTATAGTAAAAGTAAATAAAGTACAGTGTGACCTCGAAAATCCAGCATCAAAGTCATCTCGCCGCTTTTTTTTTTTTTACACTTCCACCTTATAGGAGAAAGAATAATAATAAATCGTTAAACAATTAAAAATTTCGAGATTGAAAGCAATGGATTGGCTGACTGTGAGATCGCAGATGCTATGCTAAATTGAATCCCTTCTGAGTACAGAAGAAAAGGTATCAGTGGAAAAATGCTTAAATTTGACTGGAAAACTAACATCTGCTTTAGATAAATAAGACTATATTTTCAATATTCTACATTTGTGTAAAATTAAAACTTGTTAAAAAGCTGTTCAAATAATTGAAGCAAATAAAATTGACATCGATGTTTAGGAAATTACACGAGAAGAAATGATATACTAGATTTTTTTTTTTGTAACACAGAAAATATGAATAGAAACTTTTAATTTTAATACTTTTTAAAATATTTAATTTTCTATTTTTCTCACATAACTATTACTTGGGTATGAATTAAATTACGAATAACGGCACCATTAAGACTATTAAAAGTATTTTTGAAGTCAGAAATTCGGCATCGTCATGGTCCTGACAATGCCGGATTTTCGAGGTTATACTGTACACAATAGAGAGTAGAGAGTGACAAAGACAGAATCTTCATCTGGGATTGTTACTCATAAAATGAACGTTTTGATTTTGTGATACAAAAAAAAAAAAAAAAAAAAAAAAAAAATCCCTACATAATGAAAAGCACAAATAACCATAATAAATCTAGCCTTTATGTGTTTAAAGGTTTCATAAAAGAGCATTTTCTTATATCTTCAGATGATGGGGGGGGGGGGGGGAAAAAGATTATATTCTATCAGCAGCGGGAGTACTGAAGAGTGTATAGTGTACACTAAAGAGTAAACACTATAGCTACAAACAGGGTGGTTCAGTGATATATATAAATGGATACATATCCGATATTTATTTTCAAAATATCATGAAGTTTGATATTTATTTTCAAAATATTGTGTATATTTTCAGTCGAGCAAGAGTAAATGGATTTTTCGACTTTGTCGTTCTGTAGATAAAGAACTTTTGCTCTGGCAATATGACAATTTCAGCCCCCCCCCCCCCAAAAAAAAAAAAAAACCCCAGTAAAGTACCAATTATATGTCTTTCAGGAAACCTTTCTAAAACGATGCATAACTGAGAAAGGTGTATAATCGAAATTTTAGTCGGCTAAGGTGCAAAATCTTTGACTGTAGAAATACAATGCTGCAATCGCACAAATTGAATTTTGATACCATTTTTGATTGTTTTAAATACATTATATATTGAAAAAAAGTTAGCCCTTTGCACTCGAGGACTCCGGAGTGGAGCCATTTAAAATTTGTCTTCAAACTTGAGGGCTCCACTACGGAGGCAATAAAAATAATTTTGTGATATTTGTCTAGAAAAGCCAAGATTACATATTGGCAATTGCTTCAAGAGGTATCACACTTTACGATTACAAAATGTAATAATTTTATAATTTTTAGATTTTTTTTTTTTATATATCATAAATTTGTATTCGTATTCATAAAGAATTTAAAAAATAATAAGATATAACTAAAATCACTTTGAGTTGCTGGTAATACAAATGAAAAAAACCTTTGCGTGCAAAGGGTTAAAATATTAAAAAAAAATAATTAAATAATTTCTAAAATTGAAAAATAAAAGTTAGAATTATCAAACCTTTCATATCAGTTGCATACCTTGTTAATTAAACTAATTTTTAATCATCGTTTGACAAGCCGATTTACTTTAAAGACTTAAGCAAAGCATTATTTCAAGAATCAGAAGTAAATTTGCTTCATATACTTTTTATGCTTTCTGTATATTAGTAAAATATAGTAGTATAGGCTTGTTTACGCGTAGATGTAATAGTTTTTCTATTTATTGAACATCATACTGTAAACTAGACTAAAAGTAGAACTTTTGTTTATACAAGAAGTTTAACATAAAAGAAGGTAGAGGGAGGAATGGGACATGTTTAATTCTTTCGTTTTAATAAGATGAATGTAAACTGCTAACATGCAAATATTTTTAGAAGGTAATATATTAATTATAACATTATAAATATATTCATTTACTTCAAAACATAAATAAATTGAACTGATGATTTTTTTAATGCTATCTCTGATTGACAATCCTGAATTTTCCTTCCAGTGATGAAGTTACTGAAATTTGATATTGTAGCACAGACATCAACCTACAATCTTTGTTAGACTGTATATATAGCCAACAATAGACTATTTGCCCCTTATCATACATTGTTTTATAGCTGTCCCATACCTCCCTGTTAGTGGGAAGGTATGGGACACATTTTGAAATTTATAATTTCTTTATAAAATTGTTTCTGCAAATTATGTTTCTATATTGTTCAAGGACATTAGAGAGTGTTTCATTTTGTATTCTATATATCAAAATTTTGTTTATGTGTCAAATAAAGTTGATTTTCTTATTTTTGTAAAAAGCATCACATTCCTCCCCACTCTCCCCTCAAGGTCAAGTAAATAATAATTAATGTATAATTAAATATGCATAATAAAGATGAGATACATTTTCCAGGAATTATTCAATGGAACTTTCCTCATAAAGGTATCATATTAATTCACATCAAAGTCATAAAGTAAGGAAGTTTTATTTCAGGTTTAGCCAGTCTTAATAATAATAAAAGCTTGATTAATACATAAATATATTTGATAAAAAGATTGTGATTACCAATTATCAGCAATATCTTGATTTTTTTCAGAAATAAATTTATACTTTCTTCACGAAAAAACAATGAGTTGTCATATATCGAGAATTATATACAGTAGACTCCCTCAAATCCGCACAGCTTGGGACCAGTGGTTGTGCGGAATTTAGAATTTTGCACATTTCTGATCATTACTTTGTTTACATTTTTTAAACAGTAATTTGAATGTAATAATGCATTCAAAATTATACATAATGCTTGCAATATGGTAAAATATTAAAATAATTAAGTAAAGTAATAAACTACAATGATAAAAATTAGGATAATTTTGAAAATGATTAAAATATTGAAAGTAAAGGTCAAGTAAATGATCAATAATGTATAATTAAATATGCATAATAAAGGTAAGATACATTTTCCTTGAATTATTCAATGAAATTTTACTCATAAAGGTAACCTATTGATTCAAATCAAAATCATAAAGTAAAAAAGTTTTAATTAAAATCTTAAAGTAAAAAGTTTTCAAAAAAATGGGTTGCTCATGGAGGGAGTTCAAATGGGATGGTCTCTGAATGGAGGTAAAATTAGTATTGAACCTATGGGAATAAATTTCGTTCCATGAAAAAATGATCAGTGAAGGAGGTGGTCGCACAGGGAGGTTTCACTATATATATGTGTGTGTGTGTGTGTGTAAATATATGTATATATTTAACACTGGCGTACAGTTACAGAAAAATACAAACTTTCATAGGAAAAAGAAAACATTATTCGTA
Source organism: Maratus speciosus (assembly GCA_963932465.1). Lineage (NCBI taxonomy): Eukaryota > Metazoa > Arthropoda > Arachnida > Araneae > Salticidae > Maratus > Maratus speciosus. The sequence goes on from OZ010794.1 coordinate 85,434,617, forward strand.
CCATTGAGCATGAACTCACAAAAACAAATTTTGTTAAAATATATAATAACCAACCTGTTAAATTAGAACAACTGCCTGTTCCTCTTCTTGCTGGGCAATTTTAGATTTTGTACCCTCTGTTAGGACTTTGTTCCGACATCATCTGTAATTTTCTCAACATGCTAGCAACCATGACTTCAGCATCTTTACCAGATGATGTCATTAGTTCTTGAAACTAAAAAATAAAACATAAAATAATAACAATGAAGAAAAAACTTTTAAACCCTTCATGACAAGCCTCCCTTGTACCACTATTTTCAAATAGTGACTTTTTCCTTATTTAATAAATTTATATTAAATAAGGTAAAAATGGTACTTTTTAGTTAGCCGGTCGCCAGTGTTATGTATGCAAGTATATATACATATATATGTATGTATGTATATCTAACACTGGCGCCCGGCTAACCGAAAAGTACCGTAAAAATTACCATTCCGATATAGTAATAGTTACAAGGACTGTGTACACACTTTATATCACACATATGTTGTCACGAAGGGCTTAACATTACAATACATTTTGTAATGTATTTTTGTACCAATTTATATTTATTATTTATTATCAACTACACCGGTAGCAGAAAGTTAGAGATGGGAGTCGCAGATTTTCTTTTTTCGTTTGCAGGTTATTTTTCTATTGAACCCTTATTTCGCTTTATATTATGTTTGGCTCTTTCTTACTTAATACAAAAACTTAAGATTATTATTGGTAAAATTAATAAAATGCATAATAACATTTTTAAAAAAAGGTGATCGTTTGATTAACACTTCGATTGTAAAACTTGCAACCTGTCAAACCTGTTTTACCTGCAGATTACTTTCTGCCTCTGAAGTATCTGTTGCAAACACTTGGAGGATTTTCTGCTATTGGGTCAACTACTAAAAGTACACTTATTAAAAGTATGTACTAACTTTATTTGGTGAAATTGGTTGTCGGGATAATCAGGTAGTACCAAAAGAAGTAGTAGTATGAATTTCCTGCCCTGTCAGTTTTCACACTGATCACACTGCCAGTACAGATAAAATTATGGGGGGAAGGGACAAGAAGGGTAAGGTAATTTCATATTTATTAATTAAACAACAATAATAATAAACCAAGTTTTAATTTGTATGAATTTACAAAACATTTAATTTTTAAATAATTCTTATTTTGATTTCATTTTTTCCAATTTACTATTAATAACTAAAAGTATTGATGGGCAATTTTAAAATTAACAAGCTAACTGATAAGCATTTAAGGCTCATGATTTTATAGGCTGTGCTTAATATAACGGTATCACTTCAGGGAGGTGGAGTTTGGCACTTGATATCTTAAGATATCTCTAGGGTGAGGGAGAAAATTCATTTTCAATATTGTTACCATTTTTGATCCAACCAAAATATTCATTTTTCTATTTGTAACTGTTTCTTTACATCAAAATATTCAGTTATCTATTTTTATGAAAATACTAAGTTATTATTAAAATCATTAAATGATTATATATACAATTATTTCATTCTGAAATGTGGAATACCTCAACGTTTGGCTTTCCTATTTTTTTTTTATATAGGGTAGATGTGCCAGTAATGGGCACCCTTCCAGTAATGGACACCCCTTTGATGTTTTTGGTTCATAAAAAAATAACTAATAAATATTTAGCTTTAATTATTTTTTTTATAATTCCCCCTTGTATGTTTTATAAAACTGGGTTATTGTTGACGCTTTTAATCAAACCAATCAGGAAGCAGAAAATAATGTTTCAAAGTTTCGCTGTTTTTCTGTGAAAATCTTAATGAAGAGGCTAAGAGTTGGCTTCGTTTAATCAATTTATATATTATTTATTTTCTTGCAAAATTTAAATGTTTTTGTTTGAGTAGCAATAGAAAACTTTGAATTTTATATACCAATGGCCATTTACAAAATTTCATTTATTTTTAAGATTTTAAGAGGGGTGTCCATTACTGGGATGGTTAATTAGTCATTTTCCAGTAATGGACACCCCATGTAGACATTGCTAAAAATGCAATTTTAGTAATGTTTATAGTGCATAAAACACTTTGGTTTAACTGCAAACCTAAATAATCAAATTTAATTTTTAAATTATACTTACCAAAATGTAATAACACCAAAACTTTTATAAATAGCTGCTTTTAAGTTATTTTATGAGATTTTATGAAATTTCAATATTTTATTTTATTTATTATTATTATTTTTTTTTATGTAGTACATATACCTTGCATATTTTGTAATCCGGCAATCAAACCAGCCAGGAAGCAAAAAATATTGTTTAAGAGCACAGTCAAAGAGGGGCTCATTAATCCCTCTCCGTTTAAATAAAAACAATTAAGTTACAGAAGCTATTAAAAATCTATTTTCTGTCTTAAATGTTTCCTTATTTAAAAAAAAAATGTAATACTATTAATGAAAGTTGCAGGTAATATTCATGAAACTATAGTAAATCTGCAGATCATTGGCCTCAAACATCAGTACTACAGTTTTATTTTGAAATTATTTTATTTAGTATTTAAAATATTCAACTCACAATATCATTTCTTTCATATTTGTAATATTAATTATTATAAATGATATATCAAGTAGAGTCTGGAAGATTGTTAAAAATAGTGACACAAAACTAAACATTTAAAAATAGTGGCACAAAACTAAACATTAATATTCCAAAACTTTTTTTTAATTACCCTTTAAATCCATCACTGTTACAATAATTTGATAGCTGTAATTGCCTGATATTTAGTATTTTAATCTATGCATCTAAAATAATTAAAACATCGATCATCTGATAATTTCAATTATTGATACAAACAATAAATGATTATCACAAATACTTTATTAATTACTGGTATCCTAAATGTTAAATTTATTTGAAAATAACTATTTTGTTTCATTAGTATGTATTCATTAAATTCTGGTTCTAAATAGTCATAAAAACTTTATTACTTTATATTTATTACTTTTTATGGGGTGTCCATTACTGGAACAGAGGGTGTCCATTACTGGGCTTTTGGGTGTTTTGATATATTTCTGTTATTTAATATTAAATTTCTATTCATATTGGGAAATGAGGCTATAAGAATGGTTAAATATTGTCGATAGATTAATATAATATTGAAAAAACTGGAATATAATAATTTTAACTATTAATAAAAAAATAAATTTTAAAGAAATTCCTTAAGGGTGTCCATTACTGGCACATCTACCCTATATTTGCATATAATCTGCTGTTGGAGAAACCAGATAGTACGTTTGAAGTGATACTTGTGCTTATTAGTAAAATAAAGAGGAAGAATGTTGTCTATCTGTTTTGTTGATAAGAGCGGCAAGAAACAATATATCTGTTGAATACATTATGTAACAAAGAGCTATTTTTAAATACTTTTAAAAAATTTTATTGATATAAACTTATTTTATATTTAATATAGTGATATTTTACATACTCTTTCTTCTTTATTAGAAAATTTTATAAATAACAGATATATAATATGTTTACATACAACTGAAAATATGTAAAAATAAAATGAAAGGGAAAAAAAAAGAACTTTGAGACACTGATAACAATATGATTAGTGATGGAAGGGTGGGACATAATCCAGGAATGATAATGTAAGATATTGTAAAGGCCGGAAAGATTACAAAATTACTATAAAGTTGGTAACGTTATATATGTACAGCCTCTTAATATTAAAAGCTTTGCCGATTCTCAATCAGCTGGCAAAATGACATACGAAAATTAATTTCTACTGTAAATATATGTTTATTTTTAATAAATAATTGTTTTATTCTTCACTACACATAGCAAATTTATTTTTTGAGATGTATACATGCACATGATTTAGTGGGGGTTTTTTGCAGAAAAACTTTTAAATAATTACTTGTGTTTGAAGACAGTTTTTAAATTTTACATATAGCAGCTACTATAAATATAGGAATAGCGAAAAGGGTGTTTGTGCAATAAGGATAAGATATTCTCAAATAAATTTAATGAAGGACATTAAAATTATACAATTATTGGCACAGATGTCATATTCGCATATAATTGAAAAAAAAAAAGATTTCTGTTTGGATGTTATTTTAAAATTACAACAGAAAATCATCTGTAAATATATATATAGACGCTAAAAGGGATAACAAACAATATACCTACATTTTGATAAATACATTTAAATGAAATGATCTACGTGTTTTATACGCTATGCATGCATATATATTTTCAAATGAATGTAATTTGTTGAAGGTCGAAGTCTGTTTTGATTTGTAAATCAGTCCACAGCAAGGGGGTGGTGGTGATTTTAAAACTTTAAGTATACATTCCTTATTTTTTGAAGACTTTAAGAAAAAAAGATAAAATTTATTTTTACAAGTTTAAAATAATTAAACATAAAAACAAAATTGTGTTTAAGACTTAAGTGTTTTTAATTATAAAAACACTAGTTAGCCTCGATCATAATTAAAAATGTTTTATTATAATAAAATATGTTCCTAAACACTTACTCCTACAAAAAACTCCTTACACTTTCTCGATTTCGTATTTTATGGTTCATTTACATTACCATTACGTCAATCCTATGTGTTAAAAGTATATATAACGGAAATGCAGTTATGTTATCAAAATACATTTGAAAATTCGCGATGGTTACGAAACGTGAAACGATACGTTATAACATGTTTTAAGTAAATCATGTTTATAGAAGTTAGTTTAATTTAAAGATGTAGCATGCTGTATAACATAATTAAACAAAATAGCGTTGAATCAAATATCATCTTTTCCTCATGGGTAACTTACACAGAAATCTTAAATATAAGACAGTACAGAAGAAAAAAGACTACAGTAAGAACGATTTAAACAATAATGATATATACTAATAAGTAAAAGTAATGGCAAACTTACCGCATTTTCTGTAAATGTTAGAAACTTGACACAACGAAAGCTTTCAAAACAGACGCCATTGGGAAGCCGCCATCTACGCTGGCCGTGAAAAGAAATAAGTTGCGCATGCGCAAAAATCGTACGGATCATAATGATTTCCGAACATGGGTTGGCTACACGATTATCACGAAAAACTTTGCAGGATAGTTAGAAAGTAAAGCAAAAACGACCCTTTTCGGAAACCTTACATGCTATCTGGGTTCACCATGGACTTTACCAATGTCACGTCAGCTGTGGATATCTAGAAGAAAAACACCAATAGGCGTGAAGAACATTTTAACACGGCTTCCCCTTCTTCCAATAAGCAGTCTTTTTCGGAAAGTACATACCCTCAAAGGCGCGACACTGTTGCCACTCATGGGTAAAGTCTATTAGTAACGATCTCATTGTCAACAACTGCATATGTCTGTTCGTCATGGATTGTGCAAACGGCATTCCGTAGTTTTTCTGCAACTTCAAATAGGAGCACAGCATTATCCTCTTCATCATTTTTGCCGTCTTCAAACGATAATTCTTAACATTCCGGAATCCAAGCATGTATAAAACAATTTTTTGTTGTCTTCTTTGATACCATATTCCAACTCTTCTCTACATAGCACATGACATCGAACACAGACTGAGAAAATTCTTTTTTTTTTATCAATTGCAGCAATGTAGAAGAAACTCTTGATAATTCATCTTAAAATTTTGAATAATCCCTTGATCTAAGGGTTGTGCCCTATTAGTGCAGTTTGGATCAAGAAAACAAGTTCAATCGAATTCAAATTGGAAATCATGCAATGGGCAGTACAGTTGCCTGCGATTATAGCCACTTTTCCTTTTTGTCGGTCCAAATTCTATATAATCGCCGAATTTCTTTATCCCAAATGCTTGTTGTCAACCAGGCCTTTCGGTTTGCATCGTAAGATACAGGCATATAATTTTGCAGTTTTTGAAACAACGATGATTGAGAAATTTACCATTAACTAATGGAGTCAATTTCCCTGAGCCATCCATATTCGCTGCTAATAAAACCGCCAATCTTTCTTTACTTTTATTCCAACCACTACATTTTTCGTTCTTAAAAGTAATAGTTTTATCCGGCAAAACAGTAAAATAAAGCCCACATTCATCAAAATTAAAAACATCACAAGGTTTGTACCTATTGAAGATGCCACTTAATATGTTAACACCGATTCCTCCGATTATTTTACTTGTACACCATCATAAAAATAACCAGCTTCAGCACACATCTTTAAAAAAAAAAAGATTGTTCCGCAAGTTAAACCTTTGTAACCACTCGTTCCTGGCAGTAAAATTAAGTTTTTCTAGTTCAGCAGCAATTTCCAAAGACTTTCTTTTAAGATAATCCATGATACTGGAACGTTTTACGATCTAGCATATTTCATCAAAGTAAAAAGGTCTTTCTCAACATTCTCAAATGTTGAAACATGTTGTCGCTTTTTCTTTTTATTGATCACACCTTCGACGTAACAAAATTTGGACCCTAAGACGTTATTTAGCGTCGTTCTCGTTCGTCCATGAATCTTCGTGAAAGCTGCTTTCTACACATCCAATTTTATATCTTTTCTTCCGCAATTGTCAAATTTTTCGTTTTGCTAACATGTTGTATTCACACACACACAAAAAAATGTAACAAATGAACGAACACTTTACAAGGCAGCAACAAGTAATACGAAAAACTTAAATCACGTGATTTTTCTTTTCTCTGCACGAAGGACAATACTCATTTGATCGCATGTTTTTAAAGAATCAATATCTAATACGACAGTTGAGGGAGAAATCCCCAGAGCATTGGAAACTCTTACCGACAGGGAAGCCGGCAACCCAACCTGAGTGCATATAGTCACGTGGTATACAAATTATCGCGATCACTAATGCTTTGTTTAGAAAGGAAAACTGCTCCATATCATTCTAAAGCCATAAAGAGGTCAACTGACCTTTCGTTTCCATACGGCAGTTCGTACTTGTTGTTTTTAATAAAAGAACGGCAGATTCTATGGAAAAAAGGGAAGATTGACTAGAAGGAAAGGTTTTCCTCCGTCAGGATGTCTATCCACTTCCTTCTAAGGCTGTTAAAAAAGAAAAGCAACGCGTGACCAATACAAAGAGGCCGACAGTTGAAGAAAGTTGAATGATACGTGTCTATTTGGACTTTACACCCTAAAAAGGTGAAGGAAAATGCACAAAACTATAAGATATTTTGAATAAAAAGGGAGGCAGAAGGTGACCATATCCGATAGTAGTCATTAGAATCTGACCCTATAGGCGGTGTATTTTAACACATACCTATTCAGTCAGTACGGACTAAAGAAAAGAGACCTTATAAACAGGGTGACCTTATAAGCGGGTGACCATATATCCAGTACTGACTGTACTTAGCTCATGAGGGGTGCAAAGAATACATGATAATACATGATGGGTAATTTCTAGTAAATCTTACCAGCCAAAGATTTATTTTACCAGCCAGCAAAATGCAACATACAGTTGGTTTCGAAGACTACCTGAAATTCACTCATCAAAGGCGAGTAAAATGATATATTTCCCCACTCCTGATGCTGAGATATGTTTCATTTAAATCCTTGGGAAACTTTTTTAAGAGGAAAATTTAACTAATGAGTAAGATTTTTTTTGCATACAAACATATTTTTAACACATTTCTAATATTTTTCAAAAGTATTAGGCCTTTCCTATCACGTGAGCTATTGAAGTACAGTTTATCCTTTTAGGTTATATTATTTTTTATTTTAGGGGAAAATTACTTTACAGTGAAATAAAAAAGTAAAAGCGTCTAGCAAAAAGTTTTCTGAAATCTAATGAATATTTCTAATGAATTATCTAATGAATGGTCAACAGTTATTTGCTTATTATCAAAAAGACACTAAGCCATGAAGAAGTGTATTTTTTTATTACTAAATGCTAAAACATAAAAAAAGATAATAGTAAATGCAATGTCATATACAGGGTTCATACTCAATTTTGGAATTAAAAACATAGGAGATTTTAAGGAATTGTCTATTTGGTACGAGAAAAATGTTTTCTTAAACAATGCTTATCAGATAAACCTTTGGAACATATTTTACAAAGATAAGGTTTTCTTTTCTCTAAAATGAGTCAAGCGATGAGCTCTTAGATTACCATTCTGAGAAAATCCTTTAGAACATAATTCACAAACAAAAGGTTTTTCTCCGGTATGCGTCAAGAGATGAGCTCTTAGATTACTATTCTGAGAAAATCCTTTGGAACATATTCCACAAATAAAAGGTTTTTCTCCAGTATGGGTCAAGATATGGGCTCTTAGAGTATTCTTATAATTAAATCTTCTGGAACATAGTTCACAAACAAAGAGTTTTTCTCCTGCATGCGCCAAGAGATGGGTAATTAGATCACTATTACGAGAAAATCCTTTGGAACATATTTCACAAACAAAAGGTTTTTTCCCTGTATGAGTCGAGAGATGTCTTCTTAGAGTACTATTTCGAGAAAATCCTTTAGAACAGATTTCACAAACAAAGGCTTTCTCTCCAGTGTGAGTCAAGAGATGGCTTTTTAGATGACCTCTCTGTGAAAATCCTTTAGAACATACTTCGCAAATAAAAACTTTTTCCCCTGTACAAAAGGAGGAATGTTTTTCTTTATCACTATTTTGAGGGACAAAGTGCTGTTCACTAGAGGAAGAACTTTCTTCTGTAGACATTTTCCCAAGTGAAAAATTTTTCTTTTGAATGATAACAAAAACTTCTTCAAAGTATCAGTATGAAGAGATTTTTGTCATTTTCCTCCAAGGACATGACTTCGGCAAAAAAGTTTTATCTACCTTTGAATCTAAAAACAGAAAGAAAAATAATAAACAACACATTTTTTAATAAACTCAACTAAATTTTAACTGTCAATTAAGTAGCCGATTTGACAATTTTCATTTCCTTAAACAGTACAAAATTCATGCATTAAACTATCAAATATATTGTTAGGTGTGACTTAACTCGAGTATTTTTTCATAGATACTGAAACATATTTGTAGGTGTGCATACAGTACAGTAGACACTCCCATATCTGGTTCTCTCATAACCAGACCGATAAAAACTCAAAATTAATTTTATTGCATTCTTGTAAATTTAATTTTTTTCCCCTTAAAATTCCGCCTATTTGTTCGGCATATTCACGAAATATATCCAAACAAAGTTCTTTTACCTTTGCTGTTCATACGTTCAGCTCCAACTCAATTTAACCACCAATAACACAATTCAACATTTCTTATAAGCTATACGAATAGTTATTCACATTGTCAAGTATTGGAGTTATGCATTTTTTTTCATAATTTTTTTTAACTTTTTCAATTTGACAGTGAATTTTATACATTTTGAATTCCTTTTAATAAAAATTGCCTTGCAAACCAGCACTGCGAATCAATTCCTCCCGAAATAGGATTGTATTGGTTTTAACCAGGTCCAGGGGTAAAACCAGTTTTAACCATCCTGGTCGGAATATGTTTTGACCATCAGTGGTCAAAGAAATAAACATTTATTTTTTTAATGATAAATTTAGTGCAACATTTGAAAGGATTTCTCACAATAACATTTAACATTATTGAATACAACATTTGCAAGTGTTTGCAAATTGTACTTAGTATTACACTTTAACTTATATAATTTTTTTTCATCCATAATTTTTTTTTAAAGAAATTTTACTTATAACTTAAAAAAAAGATTACAAGTGTTGTATTAAGATACTAGCAGGCTATGCCCGCTACGCTGGTCTGCTTATCCAAATGAACCTTGAATTAAACAAAATGTATCATTGAATTTGACATTGTGATTTAAAGCAATATGGAACCTTACCTGGAATGTCCTTTCGCACTGCTGAAAACGATAAGAACGCCAATGTGCTATTATATTTTCTAATGTGTAGGCAAATTTTCAGCTATTAAGGTCTTAACCCTTTTAGTTGATCAATAACAGTAGGATTGGTAAAGAAAGATAGTACAATACGCAATACAATAAAACAAACCCTGAAAAATTATATGACTACTTGTAATAATGCAAACAAACAAACGGACAAAATCCATCCAGTAAAACTATTTTTAAAGGTTGATCTTTCATAAGGGGTCCATCTGATTATAGAACTTTCCCCCATAATTCTGTAACTAAGCAACGTAGAATGATACGCAATAAACTAAAACCTCCGCAAACATTGTCTTATCAACAAAGAAAGTATTATCAATATCCGCCATCTAGAACTTTTTGAAAAGTCTAATCTTTCATAATCGGTTTCATATGATTATGGAACTTTCCGCCATTACTTTATGACTAAGCAACGTAGAACAATATGCAAAATACTAAAACCATGTCTGAATAGATATCTAACTAAAATGAAATTCCTATCAAAATCCGTTCTGTAGAACTTTAAAAAATGTTAAACTTTCATAATCGGGTTCAACTGATTATAGAAATTTCCACCACACCTCTATCATTAAGCAATGCAGAAGGGTATAGTATATACTAAAACTCTGCCTGAAAAATTATTTAACTAACAGTGAAAATTCAATCGTAATCAATTCGGCTGAATCTTTTAAAAAGGTTAATCTTTCATGATCGGGTTCGTCTGATTATATAACTTTAAAACTTAATTGTATGTATAAGCAACGTAGAACGATATTTTATATACTAAAATCTTCCTTGGAAAATTGTCTAACTATCATTATGATCAAAATCCATTCAGGTGAGCTCAAGTTATATGCAACCGGGACGAATTTCCCATTTCCATTTTACTCTAGTATATATAGTAGAAGCAGAAGTAGATAGATAGATAGATAAGAATATATAGATTATTAAAATTTATGAAACTGCAAGTTATTTCTCGTTGTCTCTGCTGAATAATTTTAAAGACTTTTCAATCGGCGAGTATTGAGATTTACTATTATGTCTACAACAAATGTATTTCATTTTGTACCAAAACATCGTCGTTAAAATGAGCCAATTTGCTGTGGGTTCCGATATTATAAAATATATTTTTTTCAAAATCGCCAACTACGCGCATGACATTTTAAGTGTCTCTTGGCACTGCAGTAAACATTTCCATGTTTTATTCAGCGAAAAATGAAGTTATAACTTAATTTTACTTGATAATAAAAAATACTTCCACCTTCAAAAAATAGTAAATTAGAATTTTTTTCAGTGTTACGAATAAATAATGATTAAAGCCAAAAGAAATTCGCGTTCAATAAATATCAAGCCCCAAAGTTTGGCATCGTTTGCAATAAAATTTGGTACTTTTCTTTTCCACTACAGGCGCCTTGGCGTTTTTTTAAAAGCTTGGCGCTATTCGTGCATCAGAAAGTGAGATTTATTGCCAATTGATATAAACAGTTCAGAAAACAAACTTGATGAAATTTTTTGTTTCTTTATCTATGTATATTATAAATGTTTTTTATATACAAATTATTTTGTTTCTAATTAAAATTAGATTAATTGCATCTTTATGTTAAATAAATTGTATAAACAGAAAAAAATGCTTGTTTATATGAAATGAAACAGTGAATAGGTTGCCAGAAAATATGTTTCCAAATTTTCTCTCCGCCAAGGCTATTTTCTCTGTTTCGCCAAGATCCCTATACTGTAAATTACCAAAAAATTTTGCACATTTAGGATTGAAATAAATGGCGCGATAGCATACAATTTGGTATGGTGTTGGTATAACGTAAAAATAGGAAAAGGTCGCCAAAAAGTTTTCTTTCAAATCACGCCAATTCTGTGTTAATTCGGTTATAGAATAGCTCCGCTTTAAAAACACAGAATCAGTTTAAACCTTTTCCTAAGTTAATTATGCGCCAAACCACGCCAGGTAAAATACGCCAATTGTCAGTAGACTCAATTATGTAACTTATCGGTACCAAATATGCCAATTGTCTATGGATTCGATAACGTAATTTATCTCCTTAATTTATGCATACTCTACAAACTACATCTACTTTCCAATTTTCCTGATTTTAAGATCAATGGGTACTGTTAGATGTTAAAAATCTTGGCGCAATTCGGGCTTAAGAAAGTGAGATTTGTGGCCAAATGATATGAACAGCTATAAAAACAAATAAAATGAACTTTAAGCTTTTTAAAATATGTATTCATATATATATTCCTATATAAATTTTTATTTATGAATATTAATATTTTCGTTATTTATATACAATTTACTTCTGTTTTTATATATAAAAAGAGATAAATGTATTCTTTATAGTAAATAAATTATCTAATTACTGAACAGAAAATATGGATGAAAACTTTCCTTGTCTCGCCAAGCCCATTTTTTCCAACTCGCAGCTATATTGGAAAATTACAGAATTTAACCCATTGCTCTATGACTAAACAGTGTCGAACAATATATTATATACTAAAACTATCTCTGAAAAATTGTCAAACTAATAATGCAAATTCTATTAAAAACCGTTTATTTTAATTTTTAAAAAGGCTATTGTGATAATTGCGTACACCAGACTACAGAATTTTCCCAAAAACGGTATGGCTGAACAATATAGAAGGGCATGTTGTATACTGAAAACGCCCCTGGAAAATTTTCTAATTAACAGTCCAATTTCCATCGAAATACATTGGGCAGAATCATTTAAAGAAGCTAATTTTCCATTATCAGGTTCATCTCATTAAAGGTCTTTAAACCATAATTCAATACCAAGAAACGTAGAACGACGTGTTATGTACTAAAAAATTCCCCGAAAAATTACCTATCTAACAGAGTACGTTCAGCAGAATTCGAGTTATAAGCAGCGGGAATGAAATTTCCATTTGAATTATATATATATATATATATATATATATATATATATATATATAAGTAGAATTGGGTATTTCCAGAAAATGCTGTCGTTTATTGAGAAATAACCAATATTGTGAACGTCGCTCAAACCGATGGCACGCTCATGCATTTTTGGCTTAAAATTAAATCGTTTGGCGATAAAATGAAATCGCAAAAAACATACAATATGTAACTCACAAGTATCGTCATTTTTATAATTACATCTGCTAGTTTCTTCTGTATGTCACATGATGGTCGAGTTAAATAAAAAAAAAAAGTAAATTTAAAAGAAATCAAAAACAAAAAGAAAATTGTCACTCAGATATTATTTTATAAAATTTTCTGATGCATTTTATTTAACCGGACACAAGAGATAAATTGCCAAATATAGTTTAAAACTTCAATCTTTCATATTGAATAAATTTTTAAGCATTACGAACATTCTCTTTCATGTTTAAATTCGATATTTTCGTTTTCCAATATTACCACTCGTCAATTTTTTTTTCATTTTCTCTCTTCTTTTTTTTTTTTTCCTTTTAAATAAAATTAGTAACAGTTTTTTTCCGCGATGTACAGCCATTTCAATTCATTTATCAAAAAATTCATCGCCAATAAAATAATGGTAACCCTTTCGCCCAAAATAACAGAACTTTCCGTCATAGTTCTATAACTAACCTACATAGAACGATGTATTATAGCTTAAAACCTTCCCTGAAACAATACCTATCTAACAGTATAAGTTCCGTCAAAATCCATGCAGTAGAATTCGAAATCTAGGCGTTCGGAACGAAATTTTCGTTTGGATTTTATATATATAATAGATAATAGATAGAATAGATAATAGATTATGTGTTATGAACTATCTCAAAGTTTAAAACAGATCGCATTGTTAGATTTCCTAATTTTAACAATATCGTGTTATGTTAGTTCCACATTCCACCACCAGGGAGCGCACTCTATTTTTAACGAAAGCGTATCTGAACGAAACTCCTTCATGCAATCTTTCCGTAGATACATGAATCGGGAGGGTGGCGGTCTTAACCTATATTTTAAGATAATTGCTGAAATTTCTACGAAAAATATTTTAAAGGGGCCCTACGCGGGCCCCTAATAGAGTTAGAGGAAATCGGAAGATGGCAAAATAATCGCGGGGAAAAATTTGCTTGGGTGCCGCGGAGCTACTTTTGGCGCGAGATCTAAGCTCTACGACCAATAGGAGCCCAGATATTTAAGGAAATATGAAGTAACAAAGTCCAAAATAACAGAATTTTCCTTAATAATTCTATAACTAATCTAGGTAGAATGATGTGTTATAGCTGAAAACCTTCCCTGAAACGATACCTATCTAACGGTATAAGTTTCGTAAAAATCCATGCGGTAGAACTCGAAATCTAGGCGTTCGGAACGAAATTTCTGTTTGGATTATATATAAATAATAGAAGAGAATTTTATAGTTTATTCTGGGTGAGATCAAACTTGAAAAATAGCCTTTCTATTGAGGTCGAATTAGCACAACCATTCAGCAGGTACATTATGAAATTTACAAATTCATATCAATATTTTCATTACTCTCCACCAAACATTGTAATGTATTAGTCACACTTTAAGAAAAAGATTTATGAAATGTATGTTTTTGCTAGGAATACTATTAAAGGGTTCGTACGGTCCTTGAAAGTCCTTACTTTTATCCAAAATCTGCAAAAGGTCCTTAATTTTATTTTCCTATTGTCCGTTAATCAAGGGTGAAAATTTTCTTTGTTTCACTGTACTTCTGATTTAAAGAAAATATCATTTAAATTCCCCCACTTCTGAAAATTTGCTTTCGTTCCCTCAGTGTCTTGAGTTTAATATCTTTAAAACTCCTTAATGTTTAAAACATTTTCTTCTAATTTTGTTACTTTAGTGTAACAATGAATAATCGATCATATAAACTTCGTTAAAATTTTATCTAAATTCCTCACCCCCCTCCCCAAAAAAATCACTTTCTCCTTTCTTCCACCTTTTCCAGTCCCACAAAACCCAAAGATTAAAATCTTTAAAACTCATTCATTTTTAAAAAAACGTTTTCTGCGCTATTTGTAATTTTATTGTAACATTAAATAATCGATCATAAAAATTTCTCACTCCCCCAAACGAAATTGGACTTTCATTTTTGTCTCCCCCCCCCTTTTTTTTTTCTCTTACCAAGCACAAAAAATTTAGTCTTTAAAACTCCTTGATTTAAGTTTTTAACCTATTTATAAATATTTAGTAAGGTAAATAAATAATAAATTATTTAATATACTCTGCCCTATCCTCCTCATCCCCCCAAAACACTATACTCATTTTTTAAAACTTTTTCTCCTGATCTGTTACTTAGTAATAAGTCATATATTTTTTTCCGCCTCCCAAATTTGACATTTCACTTGTTCACCTCCCCCCTCCCTCTTTAAAAAAGCACGCAAAAATTTAATGTTTTTAAATTTCTCGTTTTAATTTTTGTGTCTTATTTGTAAATATTTAATGAGGGAAATAAATAGGTCTTCTAATTAAATCCCCCTCTTGAAAAAACAAAATCTTTTCCCCTTTGCCAACTCCCCCTTCAAGATCACCAAGATTTAAATCTTTAAATGTCTTTCTTTTTAACTTTTTCTGTTCTGTTACTTTATCCCAGCAATAAATAATCAATCCCATAATTTTCCTGTACAAACACACAAAACTAACATTCCCCCTTCCCCCCCATGCTGTCCTATTTGTAACTCTCTTGTAAGGTAAATAATGAGTAATCTAATAAAGTCCCCACCTCCCCCCCCCCCAAAAAAAAACACTACTTCTTGACTTACCCTCCCCATGCTCACAAAGTTTAAAATCTTTAAAAGTATTCTTTCCTTTTTTTTTTTCTAACTTGGAGCACGGCAGTGCGTCCGCCAAGTTCGCACAAGCCGTAAGCTACCTTTTCCTGAACCATTTCGGCATACTTTTCACCCCCTCATAACGTCGTTTTAGGGAGAGATATAGAATTTTTTTTTTTTTATACACATGTTCGTATGGTCAAACTGAACTAAGGTTCCACGATTTCATGTTACTATATTTAGTAGTTTTCGAAATATTAAATTCCGAAAAAGCGCTTTTTTGTCACTGACTCACTTCGCATCATCAAATAACTAAGGTACTTCTAAAAGTCGTAGAATCATGAAATTTCAGTAGTAAGTCGGGTTTATAGCACAATTAACCAGAAAATCTGAAAACACGGAATTTCCGACTCAAAAGGTGTTCATTTGGCCGTAAACAGTTCCTTAACACATTCAATTGTGCCAATGTTGGTCGCCAAAACTCGATTACAGAGCTTTGAAGGGGGTCACGTGATTTCAAGCAGAATAACATTTTATATCTATGCTTTTCCAAAGATGATTGTTAAATAGAAAATATGAATATACCTAAAAATTTTACTCAGTATAGGTTATGATATATTTCCGATATTAAAACAATAAAACATTTAACAAAATATAACTGCAATTCGGTACCTTTCCGATGTAGTAGCCTTGGCGAAATACAGAAAATAGCCTTGACGGGAAAAGAAATTTGATAATAACGTATTTTCTGGCAACCTATTTACTGTGTCATATACACAAGCCATTTTTTCCATATGTATACAATTTATTTAATGTAAGGAACCCGTTTATTTATTTTTATATACTAACATAAATAATTTGTATATAAAAAATAATATTTTATAAATGTATAAATAAAATGTTTATATGTATATAAATACATACATAAATATCATAAAAGTTCATCAGGTTTGTTTTCATAATTATTTATATCATTTGGCAAAATATCTCAGTTTCTGAAGTCCGAATTGCGCCAAGATTTTTAAAAAATGCCAAGGTCCCTATAGTGGAAAAATATCCTAATTCCATATGAAAGTTTAAAAATCTCCTTTTAAGTAAATGAAATGTGTAACTAATAAGCTGTCTTTAACGATGTGCGACAGCTGCAGCGTCTGAAGTACGCTGCTAATGTTATTATATTGTATTATTAGCCTACTTACTGTTAATTTATTGTTAATTTTAAATCTGTAAAAGAAAGATTATAGTTATAGATAAGATATGTTGGTCGCCAAAACCCGATTACAGAAAATTAGCCTGAGTTATAAAGGTGTTACATGATTTCAAGCTGAATGAATTTTTATATGCTTTTACAAAAATCTTAATAAGGCAAATCTTTCAGTTTATCTGCCCATCTTTCTATCTTTTACTTCCTTAAAACAAATTTTATTAAAGACCGGGAGGCGTCTGCACAGATCATTACCTCACCGAGTTGACGGCTGAAAATTTAGGATTAGTTAAATATCGATTAGCGTATTGAAATGTAACTGGTCTGCTAGTCATATCTTTGTGGAAACCACCTGCAGACCAGATTTTACGGGTTAATTGATGGATTTTCCATTGTGTTTTCCAGCACCCATTCCTCCATGTTTCCAAACTTTTGGATGCAGGAAAATACAATACACTGCTCAAAGCAATTAAAGGATATTTGAAGTTTTATATAAAATAAAGATATAAACGAAATTTTTTTTGCCAAAAATAGAAGAAGAGAATCACAAATGCAAATTTTTCTGGTTTTCAAACAGTGGAGTATGCAAATTTTGAGTTCGACGTCAAAAACGTCGCTTCAGCGGCAGCGAATGAAATTTGACTTTCAACTGGATAAAAGAGAATGAAGACAAGGATGATCGGCATTCAGTGATTGCTTTGTTTCGATGAGTACGATGTCTCAGCGAAGTCATTTGACAGATTCAGAAGCTTTGAGAATTGTTGGTAGGTTAGAAGGGGGCCAAACTCAAGCCGAAGTAGCACAAGCCATTGGAGTGTCACAAAGTGTCATTTCCAGGATCTGGAACCGTTTTTTGGAGAGTGGATGTGCAGGCCGAAGACCAGGGCAAGGTCGTAGACGGGCAACAACGCCCAATGAAGATCGGTATTTAGCGTTAACAGCTCGGAGACACCGAACCATGAACGCTACTCTTCTCCAACAACACCTTCGCTCGGCTACAGGCACCACGATTTCAACTCAGACTGTCCGAAACCGGCTCCATGCTGTAGGTCTGTATGCTCGCCGACCGATGGTATGTGTTAGATTAACATCAAGGCATCGTCGCGACCGCAGGGAGTGGGCAACCGAGCATGTCAACTGGAGGAGAAATGAATGGAGCAATATTCTGTTTTCTGACGAGTCCCGTTTTTCTGTGCATCCGGATAATAGGCGTATTTTCATCTGGAGGGACCGTGGCAGTAGGAATAATCCTGCGTTCGTGCACGAAAGTGTCAGATTTGGCGGTGGAGCGGTGGAGTCCGAATTGCGCCAAGATTTTTAAAAAATGCCAAGGTCCCTATAGTGGAAAAATATCCTAATTCCATATGAAAGTTTAAAAATCTCCTTTTAAGTAAATGAAATGTGTAACTAATAAGCTGTCTTTAACGATGTGCGACAGCTGCAGCGTCTGAAGTACGCTGCTAATGTTATTATATTGTATTATTAGCCTACTTACTGTTAATTTATTGTTAATTTTAAATCTGTAAAAGAAAGATTATAGTTATAGATAAGATATGTTGGTCGCCAAAACCCGATTACAGAAAATTAGCCTGAGTTATAAAGGTGTTACATGATTTCAAGCTGAATGAATTTTTATATGCTTTTACAAAAATCTTAATAAGGCAAATCTTTCAGTTTATCTGCCCATCTTTCTATCTTTTACTTCCTTAAAACAAATTTTATTAAAGACCGGGAGGCGTCTGCACAGATCATTACCTCACCGAGTTGACGGCTGAAAATTTAGGATTAGTTAAATATCGATTAGCGTATTGAAATGTAACTGGTCTGCTAGTCATATCTTTGTGGAAACCACCTGCAGACCAGATTTTACGGGTTAATTGATGGATTTTCCATTGTGTTTTCCAGCACCCATTCCTCCATGTTTCCAAACTTTTGGATGCAGGAAAATACAATACACTGCTCAAAGCAATTAAAGGATATTTGAAGTTTTATATAAAATAAAGATATAAACGAAATTTTTTTTGCCAAAAATAGAAGAAGAGAATCACAAATGCAAATTTTTCTGGTTTTCAAACAGTGGAGTATGCAAATTTTGAGTTCGACGTCAAAAACGTCGCTTCAGCGGCAGCGAATGAAATTTGACTTTCAACTGGATAAAAGAGAATGAAGACAAGGATGATCGGCATTCAGTGATTGCTTTGTTTCGATGAGTACGATGTCTCAGCGAAGTCATTTGACAGATTCAGAAGCTTTGAGAATTGTTGGTAGGTTAGAAGGGGGCCAAACTCAAGCCGAAGTAGCACAAGCCATTGGAGTGTCACAAAGTGTCATTTCCAGGATCTGGAACCGTTTTTTGGAGAGTGGATGTGCAGGCCGAAGACCAGGGCAAGGTCGTAGACGGGCAACAACGCCCAATGAAGATCGGTATTTAGCGTTAACAGCTCGGAGACACCGAACCATGAACGCTACTCTTCTCCAACAACACCTTCGCTCGGCTACAGGCACCACGATTTCAACTCAGACTGTCCGAAACCGGCTCCATGCTGTAGGTCTGTATGCTCGCCGACCGATGGTATGTGTTAGATTAACATCAAGGCATCGTCGCGACCGCAGGGAGTGGGCAACCGAGCATGTCAACTGGAGGAGAAATGAATGGAGCAATATTCTGTTTTCTGACGAGTCCCGTTTTTCTGTGCATCCGGATAATAGGCGTATTTTCATCTGGAGGGACCGTGGCAGTAGGAATAATCCTGCGTTCGTGCACGAAAGTGTCAGATTTGGCGGTGGAGGAGTGTTGGTGTATGGTGGCATCTCCATTGACGGGCGCACTGACCTCTACATCATTCGAGATGGAGCTCTGACTGGTCGCCGATATAGGGATGAGATCCTCAGACCTATTGTAGTCCCTTACGCTGCAGCAATCGGAGATAACTTCATTTTAATGGACAATAACTGCAGGCCACATCGTGCAAACCTGGTGGAGGATTTCCTTTTCGAGGAAGGAATCGTTCGAATGGAATGGCCAGCGTGTTCTCCAGACATGAATCCAATCGAGCACGTTTGGGACGCTCTAGGAAGACGAGTTTCTGGCCGCCAACAACCCCCACAAACTCTCCAAGAACTGGAAAGAGCTCTTCTGGAAGAGTGGGGCAGAATACCCCAACTCGTCATTAATAGCCTCATTGAGTCCATGCCTCAAAGGTGTTCAACGTTGCTGGCCGCCCGTTGAAACCATACCCCCTACTGAAAATGATTTTCTTTGAAGAAAACACCTTTTCTTATTCTTTTTTTCTCATATGCACAAATTGTGTTTTTTTCCTTTAGTACACAAATGCGCAATAAAATGCATTTTTTTTCTGCCAAACATGTGTAATTTATAAAAATAGCAAATAAAGCCTTTGTGCAACAATATTAAAAAGCAGAAAAACCAACGTTTAAAATGCACAAATAATATATGAAAAGCAGCAAACAGCTGTTTCGAATCTACTAGCGAGATTCTTCTTCAGTGCAAAAGGAACAGCGTGCTAGAAAGAGCAAGGCTGAGCAAAATCATAGACAGAGACGCGCTGGCTTTTATACCCTATGCGGGTGGCGAAGGCGCCGAAACAACCAATGAGAGAGAAGCAGTGGAAACGACTGGGTGGACAAGTAGCGACATCTGCCGGAGAAGTAGAGAAAAAAAAAAAAAAAGGAGGAATTAAATTAACGCTTTCCAAATACTTGGAAAATCTGGAGTACTAGATAAATCATTGACTAAAGAGTGAGAATTTTTAATGATATGGTAAGCTTCCCAAAAATCAAGATCAAGGTTAGAAGAACATTTTTGGATAATGATGGCTGAGGAAAAATTGAACCTATGTTGAGAAGACCAAGAATGTTGAGCAATAGAAGAACGTTTGACCTCCTGATTTTTAACATAACCTTCATGCTCTTTTAAACGAAATCTAAGAGCACGTTTAGTCTGACCAATATAAGAAAGACCACACTGACAAGAGATCTGGTAAATGCCCCAATTATCTAGGCGATCAACGGGGTGTTTGAGATTTGAAAAAGGGATTTTATTAACAGGAGAAAAAACAACTTTAAAATCAAACCTTCTTAGGATTTTAGCAACTTGCTGACTGATTTTAGGAAAAAATGGTAATACAACTGAAGTATTAGAGTTGGAATTAGAATGCTTGTCAGAATGGTCGTATTTCGTCAATTTCTTATAAATAGAATCGATAATATTAGAGGAATAACCACGATCGACAGCAATAGCTTTGAGGTAATTAAGTTCAGCACTAAGTAACTGAGGAGTGGAACAAATATTAGTAGCCCGAAAAACAAAAGTATTGAAAGCAGCGAATTTCTGGTTAGGGGGATGAGAAGAATACCTGTGAGGTGGGAGACTGACAGCAAAAGGTTTACGAAAGACGGTAGTCTGAAAGCCATTTTCACAACGAATAACAAGGACATCCAGGAAAGAAAGACAGTTATTGGTCTCAATTTCAGAGGTAAATTGAATGCAGGGATCAATGGAATTCATAATAGAGAGAATATGATTAATATCCGAATTCATTTCAATCAGGACATAAACATCATCAACATAACGAACATAGAACGGAAATTTTAAGATTTCAAAAAGCTTGACCTCAAAATAGTGCATATAAATATCGCATAAAATTGGACTAAGAGGATTACCCATAGCCAAACCGTCAATCATACGGAAGAAATTACCATTGAAAACAAAAGTATTTTGCGACAAGCAAGCGCGAGTGAGAAGTATAAGTTCCTCGATTTCAAAATAAGAGAAATGGAATTCACAAAGCCTTTTCTTGAGGCAATCTAAAGCCCCCTCAACCGGAACGTTTGTAAATAATGATTTAACATCAAAAGAAACCATCATGTGACCCTGCGGCTTAAAATTATGAAGTTTTTTAACAAAATCAAAAGAATTCTTAACAGTGAAACAGTTACTGCTCAAAAGTGGGGAAAAAACAGAAACTAAATATTTGGCAAGCTTATAAGAAGCTGTACCGATACTAGAGACAATAGGTCTAAAAGGAATGTCAGGTTTATGGACCTTAGGTAAAGCATAAAACCTGGCACAATGCGCAACAGACGGAATAAGGGACTTCTTAAAGTTAGCAGGAATAATGGAAGAAGACTTAATGGCAGACTTAATAGAGTTAATTTCACTAGTGGAAGGGTCTTTGCGGATATCCACATACGGACCATCATTAATTAATTAATGATGGTCCTGGTTGAAATGAATTCGGATATTAATCATATTCTCTCTATTATGAATTCCATTGATCCCTGCATTCAATTTACCTCTGAAATTGAGACCAATAACTGTCTTTCTTTCCTGGATGTCCTTGTTATTCGTTGTGAAAATGGCTTTCAGACTACCGTCTTTCGTAAACCTTTTGCTGTCAGTCTCCCACCTCACAGGTATTCTTCTCATCCCCCTAACCAGAAATTCGCTGCTTTCAATACTTTTGTTTTTCGGGCTACTAATATTTGTTCCACTCCTCAGTTACTTAGTGCTGAACTTAATTACCTCAAAGCTATTGCTGTCGATCGTGGTTATTCCTCTAATATTATCGATTCTATTTATAAGAAATTGACGAAATACGACCATTCTGACAAGCATTCTAATTCCAACTCTAATACTTCAGTTGTATTACCATTTTTTCCTAAAATCAGTCAGCAAGTTGCTAAAATCCTAAGAAGGTTTGATTTTAAAGTTATTTTTTCTCCTGTTAATAAAATCCCTTTTTCAAATCTCAAACACCCCGTTGATCGCCTAGATAATTGGGGCATTTACCAGATCTCTTGTCAGTGTGGTCTTTCTTATATTGGTCAGACTAAACGTGCTCTTAGATTTCGTTTAAAAGAGCATGAAGGTTATGTTAAAAATCAGGAGGTCAAACGTTCTTCTATTGCTCAACATTCTTGGTCTTCTCAACATAGGTTCAATTTTTCCTCAGCCATCATTATCCAAAAATGTTCTTCTAACCTTGATCTTGATTTTTGGGAAGCTTACCATATCATTAAAAATTCTCACTCTTTAGTCAATGATTTATCTAGTACTCCAGATTTTCCAAGTATTTGGAAAGCGTTAATTTAATTCCTCCTTTTTTTTTTTTTTTTTTTTTTTTTTTTTTTTTTTTTTCTCTACTTTTCCGGCAGATGTCGCTACTTGTCCACCCAGTCGTTTCCACTGCTTCTCTCTCATTGGTTGTTTCGGCGCCTTCGCCACCCGCATAGGGTATAAAAGCCAGCGCGTCTCTGTCTATGATTTTGCTCAGCCTTGCTCTTTCTAGCACGCTGTTCCTTTTGCACTGAAGAAGAATCTCGCTAGTAGATTCGAAACAGCTGTTTGCTGCTTTTCATATATTATTTGTGCATTTTAAACGTTGGTTTTTCTGCTTTTTAATGTGTAATTTATTCTCATATAACATACTATGTCTGTCGACCATGTATCAATCAGCTAAACAGTTTACCAGATACAAAATCCACCCAAAACTGTAATATCCTTTAATTGTTTTGAGCAGTATAGTAAACCTATCAGTTAAGCACTAAAATTAGGTCTTCAGGTGGTTTCTACCAAGATATGACTTAACAGACCAGTTGTATTTAAATATGCTAATCTAGTTTTAACTAATCCTAAAATTTCAGCTGTAAACTCGATGAGGTGATGGTGTGTGCAGACGTCTACCGATCTATTATAAATGTCGGAATTCTAATCTCAATAGCACTCTGGTCAATCTGGCAATTATCCCTACTATTTATGGAGCACTATTCCTTTAAGTGCGTTTTAGTGATGTTAATGAACTTATGCATATGCATCATACATATGATAGGTATGCGTATAATACATAATACATATGCATCATTATGACGATATGATAGAATAAACAAAACATTTTTTGTCGCCAAATTTGAGAATTGACATGATATATTACCAAATTTGGCGAAACTTTTCTAAATTTCGCCAAGCTTAGCGAATATTTGACGCTAGTGGTTATTTTTCAATGAGTTAATTATTAATGCGTGCCATCTATTTTTATTTTTCCGCTTATCATCTGAATAGTTAAATGGTATAACGTACAAATATTTCCAAAGGGCTAATAGTTTCGTCACTGCCCAAAACATCTGCTATTGTTATTATATTGTACTGTTATTATACTTACTATGACTATATTGTTAATCTTTACACCGCTAAAACTTCTGTTTTATATAAAGAGAATTTACGGAAACTATTAAAGCATTGAAACTGCCAGTTCTCCTAATGATTATTATAATTATATAATATGTAACCTGTTAATCGATATGTACGTTAGAATGAATCTTCTATAATCCGGTTCCTCACATTTTAGTTTTAAGGTTTCAAATAAAATTACCTAAAATCTTAAAACCATGGCACATTGACTAATTCTTCAACACGATAAGATGAGAAGAATGGTAGATTTTCAAATGGATCATGGCAGTGAGGCGGTAGACCTTCTATTCTTCCGTAATCGAGTCTATTGAAAAGGTTAACGTGAAACAAAAAGATATTAGCATCAATATGGTTTAATGCAAATGCAGATATTGTCAAAGGATTTCATAAGAATCATTTCACTTGTACCCAGTCGTATCAGTTAAAATACAACAACTAGCAGTGAGCCCAATTAGAAAAGATTACTTAATAGGTTTTTAAATTTCCGCATTAGAGAACGAATCGTAACTGCTAAGGAAACATGCATAAGTGAGTTAAGAGATATTTGTCACGAAATATGAAATACATAACAACACAAAATATATGATGTGCTTCCATCAACGTAAAGAGTTCTTGATTTCTCTATCAAAAGCTTCCGACTTGGCGAAAGAATGGGCAAGTAAATTATGAATAACAGTAACATGTTGCAACGTTTAACATGGAATTAATACGGTAAATACTGCTTGCTAGAGGCGGCTAGTACTTTAATATAAAAAGAAATAAAGTATAAATTTGTAAAGCTCAATAAAATAAATTTAGGTATTTTTATTTTAGCCGGGCGCAAGTGGCAAATCGCCAAATACTGTTCTCAACTCCATTGTTCATATTGCATTCATTTCATTTAAAGATATATACTTTTCAGTCATCTCATTTAAAATAGATGCATTTCCCTCATTTTATTTAATAGAATATTTAACATAGAAATAAATAAATAAGAAATAATAACATAAACCAAAATATTTTATTTGAAAATCAAAGTATTCTTTCTAATTTACACATGTGAAAAATGAAAACTGCTATTGGCGAAAAAACAAAAGGCTAATGAGGAGATTTGCTCCCGGCTAACATAAAAGTACCGAAATTTACGTTTTTTCATATTAATATAGTTTAGAATAACAAACTTGAAAAAACATACAAAAAGTAGTGATATCCCAACAAAAAGTTTTCAGTTAAAAAAAAAAAAAGCGCCAAGTTCTCCTTAATGTTTCCGCCAGAAAAAGTAGTGATATCTGAAGTTCGCACAAGTTAAAAGCCAAACATCTCAAATCTTTCATTGAAAATGGCTTCCTGCGAATTGACCGTTAATGCCTTCGAGAGAGTTTTTCAAATTTTAAAATATGTACAGATGAGTTACATGCCAACTACATTTTTTGATTATTTTAGGCATTTTGTGGCACAGAGTACAGAAATAAAATACACATTTGAAAAAAGCATTTAAACAACTTCAGTCTATTTAAATGCTTAGAAGTTAAAAATAACAAAATACTTGTATTCAGGAGATAATATACCTAATTGCTAAAACATAATTAGTATTAGCTTTTAACAGTTTATAAATCGAATACCTCTTAATGTATGCAAACAAACTATCATAAATGTTCAAACGAAAAAAATCTCTTTCGTCAATACACAAGATTTCAATATTATAGAATAAAATATAATGTAACATATTGTGAGATTTGCAGTAAGTAAATTTTGTTTTATTTTTTGGTTTTACGTTAAGGACATTTTGAATGGTCTAAAGCTAAAGCTTTAGACCGAACAAAATGGCAATTAAACCACAAATAGACTAAATGATCTGTAATCAAAACTAATGTTTGTTGAAACTGAATGGTAGTTAACACAAATCTTTTACTTATAATGTCTTTATGTGAATTTGCCTTTTTGCATTCTAATATTACTTTTAATATTTAAATAATTCATAAATGCGTAATTTCCAATCATTAATTTTGAAATGCTGTAGAAGGCATTAACGGCCAAGTCGCAGGAAGCCATTTTCAATGAAAGATTTGGGATGTTTGGCATTTAACTTGTACAAACTTCAGATATTACTACTTTTTCTGTCCAAAACATTAAGGAGAACTTGGCGCTTTTTTTTTTTTTTACTGAAAACTTTTTGTTGGGAATTTTAATTTTTGCAGAACCAATATGTAATTAAACATCTAAAATCCTCCATTCATCCAAAATTGTTGCTTCTTCCTTAGCGCCTCTTTTTTCCTAGCATGCAAAATTTAAAGCATGTAAAATTGTTTGATTCTTTTATGCTCTGTCAATTTAATTTTTTAAAACTGTCTTTGGTCAATTGCCTTGTAACAATGACAATGAATAATCATTTAACATCCTCCCACCCACCCGAAATTGTCTCTTCTCCTTCTTTCCTACTAAATAAAACAATCTTCAAAACTCTTTCATTTTCACTTTATTTTCCTGTCCCAATTGTAATTTTTTTGTAATCTATACCAGGTCTGTCCAACCTTTCACTAAATAGGGACGGATTTCAGCTCTTGGCAAACAATGAAAGGCGGCATCATTAACAGGGCTCAAAACAAACAACAAAATTATGTCATAGTATTCAGTGTTGAATTCAGGCACTTTTCTCCGGGAGGGATTTCTGTGACTCCGGGGGGGGGGACATTATAGAGTTCCAGGGGGGGGGGGATTGCACATTTGGACCATTGAAAGCACAAAATCTCAAATCTTCCGGGAGGGACATTTCATTGCTCCGGGGGGGGCATGTCTCCCACGGGCCACCCCCTGAAATCAACACTGATAGTATTAGTAGCGATACATATGTGGAAATGCATATCGCAGTAGAAGACACAAAATATGCGGATCTGGAGCTCCATGTGATAAGGGAAAAAAATCAAAATAACTATAAATCGTAGTAAATTTCGCATTATACATATTTCTGTGAGGTGCTATCTCAAAAATTTTTGTAGTGGGAGGAGCCAGAAACTTTAATCTGGCTTCTAATTGAAATAAAATGGTAATCATAGATATTGTTAGGCTTTTTTAGTATGAATAAATACTCCTCGATTTATTTTGGAGGCACAAATAGGCTGTTATAAAAAGTATAAAAAAGACAGGAATATTAATGATCAATCCATGGGTGGTTTCAAAGAGATAACCTAGAAGAGCTTACATTCACGGAAATCGTTTCTCGCGATTTTACATATTTTTTTTTTTTTTTTTAGCAAAATGAGAAAAATACCTAAAATTTGAAAGGTCTGGGGGAGAAATTGACACCCCTTTACCCGTATTATAATACAGCAAAGGGCCGGTGTAATAACATCAACAAAAGCTGAACTTTCAGACACGAAGGAGAGAGGTGGAAGGCGTGCACTTATTTTTCTACACTTTACATCTTAACATATTAAAAAAGCTATTGCCAACTTGTACCAATTTCTAACGTCATAATTTTGATAACATTTTTCATAAAGAATAACTAAAAATTAATGAAGAAATGCATGATTAAATTTTTAAAATATGTTTTCATTTTTAATGCCTGAAATGTACACTCACAGAGGTTTTAAATCTCTCTCAATCAAATATCAAACTTTAAATAAAGCATCTTTTTAAATGGAATTTTATTTTAAAAAATGTTATTAAAAGGAAATCTTCAAAAGGGCGTCAAAAAAAGCTCCAAAGTGTGCCATGGCACCCAGGCACCGCTTTGGACAGCACTGATCTATACTAATATTATAAAGAAGTAAAGTTTGTGTGTTAATTTCTAGGAGGAGGATAGGATTTCTAGAGGGATCTTTATTTCTCTCTGGAACTACCAAACTGATTTAAAAAATAATGGTGTCAAAATGATGGTGATAGCCTTTGCTCCAACATGGGCTATATTTTATGTTGGTGGCACTAGCCCAAAGGGGGTGCAGGAGCAAAAAAAACGTTCTAAAATGCACTTTTTGTGTTACTGAAAGGCTAGAAAGATGAAATTTGGCATGGTAGTTATTTATAAGATATAAATGACCTGTAAGAATATTTCTCTAAAAAAATCGAAATTTAAAAGGGGTAAAATGCATGGAAAATATTCTAAAAAGCAATTTCTATGCAATCTCAGGAATATTTCATGGCAATCGGACTCTATTTACACGAGTTAGAGCACTGATGGACAGACAGACAGAATTCATAAACACTTTTCAACTTTGTTGGAAAGTGTTTAAAAGTCTCCAAAAAAATGGCCATAAACACCATTTCTATCGCACAGATTAGTGCTTTCTTAGGCCTCAGAATCCATTCAAAGGATTATTATTATTTATTTCAATGTAAAAATTTACTTAGTCACTAATATTTGACCACAAATGTCTTCTCTGGCAACCCTGATTAATTACAGCAAACTTTACCCCAAACTTGCTTTTCAGAAGAGCAGAGACATTTCTTTGAAAAAATGCTCAAGAATTTTTAGTGATGTCAAGTCAGGCATAGCACTATTTTGAATTTTATGTGCTGTACACTTTTGCAAGTATAAAGGCACTATTTTTTCTTTGTATTTTAATAACAGAAAACACCAATTTCTTTTAAACAATCATTATTTCACTGAAGAAAAATGCGAAAAATAATGCAAGTTTTTGCAAAGGTTTCATAATCACTGTTTGTTGGAATGTTATGCCTGCTGGAATGAATGCAATATAAAGCTATAAATATAAAAATTCAATGGACTCGCTCAAATTGACACATCTTCAAACCAGGGGTTGTGTGGATTTTAGAAACTGGCAGATTTCTGGTCATTGTTTTGTTTACATTTTTTAAACAGTAATATGAATGCAGTTGAGCATCGCCAGTTGGCGTGGTCAGTAAGCGGAGGCTGCTGTAACGCTGAGGCCCCGGGTTCGAGTCCCTGGGTAAGACATGGATGTCCCTTTGTAATTATATAAATATATGTAATGGAAATAAAAATTGTTGTGACTTGTTGCTGTTTCTGTATAATAAGGATCATTCGAGGCGACAGCCATTGCAGCTATAGGCCCCAAAGCAATCTCCACTTCGGTGGACTTCAAATGTCAAAATGTCAGAATGCAGTTAAGCACTGAAATTATAATGAATGCTTATAATAAAGTAAATTATTAAAATAATTAAATAAAATATATTAAAATATTTAATAATTACATAAAATAATAAAAATTTAGCCTTAAAGGCAGAATCAAGCTTTTTTATGATCTCTGCTTTTTGGATTATTGTGAAACTAACGTAGACTTCTTTTTCAGTCTTTTTTCATTAAAAATATTGGAATCAGCCATACTTGGCAAAAAAACATATGAGATCACAAAAAAATAAAAATCATCACAAAGTAAAATCGAAACGAATGGAAAAAAAGTAAACGTAAGCAATATGGCTTCAACAGTTACAGTTGCAGGTACTGTGCAAAACCTACTGTTGTGTTGTACTTTTATCTTAGATAAGAATATAATTTACACCATAATCGTAAAAAAAAAGGAAATTTTATGAAAGAAAAAGATCATGATCACCATTGATATCAGCAGCATCTCGATTTTTTCGAGAAATAAATTCATATTTTCTTCATAAGAAAGGTTAAGTTCCGTCCTATTAACCAGAACTGATATGAAAAGGTATATATGTAATATTGATAAAATGAAAATAAAACATGGGGAATTGAATGCAAGAAAAATAAACAAACAATTTAGTTACAATTTGCACTTACAAACATTGTGCACGACCAACAATATAGTGAATTTTTGCGATAGATAAACTAATTTACATCCAAAATCAAAAGTAAAGTAATTTTGATTAGTAATTAACCTGCTGTAATACCCAAAAGAGCACGATTAACAAAAAATTTAGTTTAAAAAATCCATTATGATTACTGCTGATTTGAGTATCATCTTGAATTTTATCCTTCCAATTTAACTAAGCTTCACTGTTTACACTAGAAAAAAATTTGCAGATTTTATGCCTTTGCAGATTTCAGGGAGTCTACTGTATACATTTATATTTAAACAATACAAAGATTCTAACTTTCCGTTTCTATTCAAGTGAGATAATCATTTCTGCAACAAGGCATTTAACTTAATAAATGAACTCAATTACTAGATTTAATCAAGACACATTTTTAAAAATAAATTTTCTAAGTTTATTAAAATAGAAAAAAAAAAACAGAAGACTTCTTTATAATATTAAATATAAATAATTAAATGGCTCATTCTCGGATAAAGGGAAATTTTATGTCCTTGATCAAAAGAAAAAATTTAATGAGTCTAATATGAATGTTTTAATTTTATTTTTAATAGATAAAGAACTACATTGTGCAACAGTTTAAACATGGAAAAAATAATAATTTGAATATTAAAAAAAAAATAAAAAGTTACAAATGTCATTACCATGGCATGTCCCTAACTTCAAATTTAATAATTCAAAATTATATTTTGAAGTGTTGGAAAGCTTTTGAGCAAAAACAACAACAGTATAATAAAATTTTATATCTCTACTTATAATATAATTAGTATTTTAGCTTCAAAACATTTTTTTCACTTAATTTTATTTAATTAAACTTTGTCCCTGGAGTTAATGGTCATTACCATGGTGCATAATGTTTTCTTTCATAACTCATCACTAGAGGGTGCCAAAATATTCTTTTAGGTGCTGTATTGTAGGGTAGCACATGTTCTTACAAGTAGTGGTGTGTAACTTTTTTGAAATAGGTATGTACTGTTTCATTTTGATACTTTTATTCAAAAACTGAGAACAATGTGTTTTTTATGAGTCATTACCATGTTTCATTTTACTAAAATGTATAATAACAATTACTAACTGTATTAATTGAATTATAAAGTACTCTAGGACTATTTTGAAAGTAAATATACTGTAAGGCTTTAATTGCTATAATTTAGCCTAAAATGAGGTTAAACATTAAAAATCTCATTACCATGTCTTTTTGCAAACATAGTAATGACCAGCAAGCCATGGAAATGACATTCAAGATTTTTTTTTTCCTAATATTTCACAAAAATTATCATCAGTAACCTAAATTTAAGTTAATATAAAGGCTTACTGACTTATTATTTAAAAAATAATGAAATCTGATTTTACAAAAAAATCATTTATTTATTTTTGAGAACAAAAATGATTTTCCTTTTACATTATTTATGTTAATATTTATTTCATGAATGATAATAACAAGTGGGTTAATGATCAGTGGCATAGCCAAGGGGGGAGTCCAGACCCCCCCCCACCTTGAACGAAAAACTGATTTACTGAATCATGGATACAACAATAGTAACGGTGAAGACGAAATCACAAAGAACCTATGAAATATATTCCACTTTAGGCAGGTGTTCATCTTAGAAGGTATAATTCAAAGGCATGTCTTTCGTCGGGGCTATGAACTTTTGCGTTTTAGACAGGTTTTCATTATATACACTTTCTATTTTCAAGGTATCCATTAAAACTGCTAAAACATACACATAAATGTATAGATGTATGCGTAAATGTATCACAGTAAAATCTGTGAAGATGATCTATCTTAGAAAAAAAAATCAACATTCAACGAAAACAACACTATATATTTATGCTTGCTCGCGTTTAAAACCTATCTGAAATAGAGCTCGTCCCATTTGGGTTTCCTTCTTGGCAGTTTTTCTGTGAACAAGGAATCCTCTCGTAAACGGAAACATTTTAATGTCTCAAGACGGAAGGATAACTATAAAAGTATACCTGCTACTCCGTTTACACAAATTTACAGTATTTAGATTAAACAAAAAACTTCTTTATCTTGGACTTTGACGGGACCAACTGTTGCCCACACTTATGAGAAAAGACGACTTTACATGACGTAATAACGCCACATTGGTTGAGTTTCGTGACCCTTATCTTTCCTGACCCTTAACGGACAACATTATCAGTTACTTTAAATCTGCTGCCTGCAATTAATAAAAGTAACTTTACTTTTGGACTGGATATTTCTTACCACTTTCGAAACACACTGATGAGAAAAATTAAAGGAACAACCATAAAAAGGTGCTTTATGTTAATTCTATTAAGGAAGCTTCAATGGAAGGGGATCGGTTGACAACTCAATGTAAACATTATCACGTAGTCCAGTTGGATTAATCTTCGCTACAGAAAACCATACAAATTTTTCATTCCGTTCTTCTGGTTCACGTGTGAAAAGGAAAATGTACATGGATGATTTGAAGTCTAATTACAAAAATTGTAGGAGTAGTTGGGTAAAATTTTCACTTGTAATAGGTGGAATATGTCTTTAAGAAGACATTTGACTGATTGTGAGAAATGGCATGCAGTAGGGAGAATGGAAGCAAGACAGACACTCTCAGGGATCTGCAAAGACTTAAAAATAGCCAAAAGCCTCATGTCAAGAAACTGAAAACGGTTTAAAGACACTGGTAATGTGCACCAACAGCCAGGTCCACGTAAAAAAGTGCAACAATAGACTATCAGGACCATTATTTGGCAACTATTGCTAAAAGAAACAGGCAACTGACAACAGTTCAGATACCAAGGGAGTTCATTGCAGCAACAGGAAATCGACTATCCAGATTTACTGTGAGTGACAGGCTACATAAAAAAGGGCTGCACGCAAGAAAACCCATGATTTGTATTTCACTAACTCTGGCAGCGACATGCACCCGGTTAAAGTGGTGCAGAGATTATCGTCATTGGAGTTCCATGGACTGCAGTCGAGTTCTCTTTACCGATGAATCCTGATTTTGTTTGGAGAGTTATTACAGACATGTTACCATATGGAAGGGGAAAACACACGCAATAAGGCTGCAAACATCCGTGAAAGGGATCGATACAAAGGTCATAGAATCATGATATGGGCGGGCATCATTTTAAATAGCCGCACTGACCTACACATTTTTACCAGTACAACTGTGAATGCTAGCTGAAATATACAGAGATGAGATTTTTGTTCCTCACGCAAGTTGTTTAAGGGTGCAATCGGACAATTTGGGAATTTATGGTTATTTTATGCTTATTAATGGTCTAGAAGTGCTAACCTCCTCCACGGAACTCCAAAGTGTCCCTTCCAGAGCTGCAGAAAACCCACCCGAAAAAAAAAATATTTGGATTCAACCAGGGTTGGGTTTTTGACATGACAAGCGTCAAAAACTGGCTTAAACTGTCATAAACTGGTTTAAACCGTCGAAAACTGCCAAATACATGAAACACGCTAAAACATTTTAACAATAGGTAAACATTAAATAAGTCAATGATTTATATGATCTTTTATTGAAATTTAATAATTTAAAAAATATATTATTTGCAATAAAATATTTTTTTTTGGATTTTTCAACCAGAAGAAAATAATTTTGTACAATTAAATAATCTGGATCAATTTTACCCTGCAGCATGCTGCAGCACACCACCTGTTTAGCGCATTTATTTACACCCAAAAGATTTTTGAGTTTAGAGTAGTGGTTCCCAACCTTTTTTTGGCCGCGCCCCACCTAAGCGTCTTTAATATCTTGATTTACCACCTCCTCCCCTCTGCAACTTATAATTTTTATTATACAAAAAATTAACTGTTATCCACACTGAAGAAGCCTAAAGAGAGATAATTAAGTATGATAAATCCTTTCACATTCAAAAGGATAAAGGATTAAAAAAATATATAATTATGATTGTAACACAACTCTTTGAATTTCAATCAGACCATACCTCTTCACATTTACATCTAAAACTTTTGTGAAGTTGTTTGGCAACTTACCTCAGCCACAAAAGTGTTAAATAATCTGCATTTTTATCTCCAAGAAATTTATTGAATTTATTTGATAAAAGTGATACATTTGACAGTTGATTTTTGTACTTCATTAAGAACAGGCGAAGTTTTTTAAAGACCGAGACTGTATGAATAACATAATTCACAAATAGCAACTCTGGATTTGTAACTTTATCAATTTTAAGCAATGGTTTTTCTTTCCCCTTATAACATACTTATCTGTTAGTTGGCTTTCTTTTTCCCGTTACTGGTAGTTTACCACCATGTGTTATCCTGTTTTCAATTTTAAATGCATATGTCATGTTGTATGTTTATATATTGTGTATGTAGTATGCACAAGAGACATAATATGTTTACGTTTTACCAATTTCCTTCTGTGATGCTCATTTGGGTTCTTATTAATTTTATAAAAGTTGTACGTCATTAAAATATTACAAACATTTTTTAGGTTAAATATGTTCAAAATAGTCGATTTTAAGATCCTTCATGTTGCACATTATACTGAAAATAGAAATGCCAAAGTCAATAAATAGTTTTTAAAAAAAAGAGATGTGTAGCACTAAAATAATATTAAAAGTAGAAAAATTGTAAAAGTTTTGAAATATATAAACGAGTCTAAAAATACAACATAATTTTTCATACAATTATTCCGGTAACAGTTGTATTTTCAGCTTTTAAGTGGGAACTTTTTGAAAGATTATTTTTATTAGGGTATTTTTTAAATTTCACGTATTATTTCTATTTTAAGCATACAACATGACTTTCATTAAAAAATAAAGAAATTCTGAGAGAGAATGTGTAAATAACAAATCTGAAATTGGAACCACTGGTTAGAGTGTATGAAGCGTTAGAAAATAGTCTGTCTCTTAGTTGATGCTGAGCTAGTAGGACTTGATAGCAAAAGTATTGCTAGATGAGCAAGTTTTGAAGCAGGCTCAAAAAGCTGTTGCATTTAATGATACTCCACCAAGCAATGGAGTCCTCCCTATAGCAGTGAAATAAGAACACGGGAAAGGGGATTCTTTAGCTTCATACACAATCAGTATAGGTAAGCATCCATAAATTCTCTCTGTAGCTCAAGCGCGAGCTGAATCAACTGATACAGCAGTCAACCCTTGCCCCTGATGGTTGGGATGCAAAGTATAAGCCAAACAATGGTATGGTTACATGATTTGATCCCTTCTATTATGCACTTTTTCTATATGGGCTTAAAGGAATTTTCTTCTGGATGACAAGCCAATTTTGTTCAGTTTTAAAATCGAAAACATTTTTATATATTGAAAGAAAGCCTGTTTTAAAAAGATTTTGACTTTAACTTTTTTTTTTAATTACTTCTCTTATTTTTTAAATGTTTAAAATTAATAATCCAATTTCAATTTTGAATGGAATGGTTATTGCCTAGACTAGAATAACATTGATGCACATTATCTTGTTATATATACAAAAAAATCTGCACTTTTCTAAGTTTTTTTTTTTCCATAAAAAAAGCTAGCTAATGCTTTAAGCTCTCAAAAGTAAGTGAAATTAAAACGATTTTAAGTAAGAGAAAAAATGTACAGCTCAGGTGAGCTTAATATCTACTTGTTAGAAAAACACAATTTTACAAAAAAAAAAATTAAATAAAAATTTTACCCTGTTAAAAAATTGTACTTAACAATAATACTTTACTATGTACTAATTACTGATATACAGTAAGAGTGAATTTAAAATATTACATGTAATGTTGTCATGTGTGACATTTAATTTGAATTTTTACAGATCAATTTAGTATTTGAGGTTTTTGACATGACGGTTTAAACCTATGGTTTAAACCCGACATGCCATGGACTATGGTTTAAACCCGACATAAACTGATACATGTCAAAAACCTGCCAACCCTGTAATTATTACTAATACTATACTAATTATACAATACAGTAATAGTGAATTTTAACTATTACATCTAATGTGTGACATTTAATGTGAAATTTTACAGGTCACTGTAAGTATTTATGGTTTTTGACGAGGTGTTTGACAAGGAGTTTTTGACATGACGGTTTAAACCGTCAAAAACTGACAGGTGTCAAAAACCTGCCAACCCTGATAAAATGTTTGACCGCTTAATGTTAATGCAAACTTTGATTGACATCTTTGTAACACCAGAGCCAAGACCGCCTCTAGCCAATTTTCTGCTTGAGGCAAACATTATTTTGCCGCCCTTATGACGCAATCGTTTTTTCACCATTACACAAACTTTTTTTTAAAATAAGTAAATAATATAATAACTATAATTTTTTTAAAAGAAAACAAATATTTATAAAATTTGTTTACATTTAAGAAATTTAAAATAATCAAACTACGTAAGATATTTTGCATTTGAAAAAAAATACTACTAATACCGCTAACTTAGCATTAAATGAATAAATCATATTCTACTAGCATTTACAAGAAAGACTCATACAAAGAGTAAAACTTACACTTCAAAATCCCTTTTATAGGGGGTCCCAGAAAAGACTAAAATTCCATTTTATTTTTTAAACCGAAACTAGAATTTTAATTATTACAAATAAAATATTTTCATCTTAATTAAAAAACATTATCTATCTAAATGAAGACAGATAATGTTAAGCGAAGACAGTTAATGGCAAGCTAATGTTAAAACTGTGGGAGCATTTTTGACAAATTTCATTTTCACTATCTATGAAAATAAAATTCTGGCGCCTGGGGCACAAGCCCCAACTGACCATCTCTTGTTTCGGCCCTGACTCTGCCCGACTCTCCCTCCATGGGGTCGCTACGGCTCTTTCAGGGCCATCGCTAAGAGATTTTAATGGAGGGGGGAGGGGGCCTTAAATTACCAAGTGAAATTTCAGTATCTGCCTACCCATTGGCAAACAAAAATAGATAGCTCTTGAGGTTTGCCAATTAGTTTTATAATTTTGCCAAGTTACCACAATTAGAAAATATAAACAGTTTTTATTTGTAAAAAGCTTAATAATGTTCACAATTATATTTTTAATTTTTGGCCAAGTCTAGAAATAGAAAGTGTATTATAGTTTTTATTAATGTTTAAACAAATTTGGCAACCAAGTTTGAAAATTTGCCAAGTGTAACAGCATTCGCGAAAGGTTTTTTTTGTGTGTGTGTGGGGGGGAAGACTACACCCCCCCCCGGCTTAGCGAGGGCTGTGGCTAAGTTTAATAAACAGTATTGAGCCAAAACATGTCAAACATTTAATCAATCAAATTATGTATAAAATTTGTGTATGAATTTCAAATAGCAAAATAATGATATCAGTAACAAGTTAAATATCTTTTTGAAATCGTATACACAAAACAAAATCCCATTATATGTTAATTGATATAATATGTTATAAAGGTCTGCACGGACCAACCCGACCCATAGAAAGAAAAATTCGGCCCAGTATAAAAATTAAAAGTTCGCCCCGAGCCCGATTCGCCCCAGTATAAAAGTTAAAAGTTTTTCCCGAGACCGGCCCGGACTAGAAAAAAGTTAAAATTTCATCGGCCCGGCCCGAACTAATTTCTACAAAATGTTGATTTTTCGTTGACTTGGTTAAAAATTTGTCTCGTACAGGGAGTTCTGACCAAAAACACTTATCTAGTTTTTTTTTTTTTCATTTTTATAGAAATGTTGTAGCCTGCGATATTTTTTTTTTTTAATGAATTTCTATTTGTTGTATGTAAATGTTTCAGTTATCATTAATATTGTTAATCCATATTCCATGTATTAGAGATTTAAAAATCCGAAAAATGCTGTACAGTAAAATCTTCTAAGACGGAATTGCACAGGAAAGAAAAAAAAATGCGTTATAGACAAGTTCCCTTCTTCGCAGGTGTAAATATATTAAATATTCTTTTCTTACTTAGTATAATTCATTTTGTATGGATCAACACGTTTTTCTGTTTACGACAGGATTTCGTTATAAGCAGGTTCTTTTTTCACACGTTTTACTATATTTTAATTTAGTTATACAGTAGACTCCCTCAAATCTGCACAGCTTGGGACCAGAGGTTGTGCAGATTTTTGAATTTTGCAGATTTCTGGTCATTGATTTGTTTACATTTTTGAAACATTAATTTGATTGGTAGTTAAGCAAGGGAAATTATAATGAATGCTTACATTAAAGTGAAATTTTAAAATAATTTATTAGTTTAAAAGTAAGTAATTATTAAAATAATTATGTAAAATAAAAATATTACGAATGAAATCGATTCAATTCGATTCCAAAAGTCCTATGCTGCCATCTAGTGATAGCAAGGAGAACAGTGTTAATGCTATTATCAGTATATATAGCTTATTGCGCTCACTGTAACCTTTTCCATTGTTATTTAGAGTCCTGAATGCTTTTCTTATACTGCTTTGTATGTTTAGAAATAAATTTGTCTATAATTAAAAAAAAAAATTCCGCGAACAATAATTTAAAAATAGCGTTCCGGTTCGTGGATTTTTCCATTTCGTACCCTGGGATTTTTGATATAGATATGCTAATTTATATCAAAATCAAAAGTAACGTAAATTTATTTAGTAATAAATCAGCTGTAATAGCCAAAAGAGAATGATTAACAAAAAATTTTGTAAAAAAAACATTGCGGTAGTTGCCAATTTCGGCACCATCTTGAATTTTGTTCCTGCAACTTAACTGTAAATTTCATTGTTTACATCTGAAAAAATACGCGGATTTTAGGGTCGCGGATTTAAGGTAGTCTACTGTATTTTAATAAGCCTAAAAATACACTATTCTTTAAAAAGAATAAATTTTAATGTTTAATTATACAATAATGGCGATTTAGAAATGTATGCCTTTTTTTTTTTTGTTCCAGGCCAAATTTTACTGATCTTTGAACGGACGCCGAGCCAAGACAATGATTTTCATAGTCAAAACCGGGACTTAAAATTTTGGACCGTGAAGAGTAGGAAGAATGAAACCAGTGCCGGCTCGGTACGGTTGGTTGTGTTTATGACGGCCAATTATCAACACGAGGGATATAGTCCCTACGGGAAGGGGGAGTGCCCTCCATGGGGATCTTTATAAGGGAACCTAACAACCCGTATTTATGCTTGGAAAATCCAAGGTTCGAAGAAAACCACGAAAACTCCGAACGATTAGGCCGACGTGCGCGATTGGGTACGAACTCAGCACCTCCCGTCTACCAGCTTCGAGGGCAGAATCTCTCGGCCACTGGTGGGGCGGCTCGGTACGGAAAAAATAAGTTAGACCGGCCCAGCCCAGCCCAAGGTTTCATAAAAAGTATGGCCGGACCCGGCCCGAGTGTCGTGAATAAAAATAGGCTCGAGCTCGGCCCGTGCAGATCTCTGCCATGCTACCAGGCTTTATTATTATTGTGGAGAGCAACATCAGTACAAACCTTTCGTTATATATTATATTTTTTGGTTATTACAAAGACACACCATTTCTCTCAAAAGAATCTTCTGTATAGTCTGTAATAATTTACATGTTTGACTCTCATTAAAAAAATATTTAGTTACTTAAAAAAAGACGAAGTGCCTGTACTGAGGTTGCTCTCCATAATAACAATAATGCCAGATAGCATGGTATATCAATTAACATATAATTATAATACGTGCATTACAAAAAGCAGATTTTTCTGTTAATAAACTATCAAAAATCGCATATTGGCAATATTTAAAAGAAAATAGCTATTAAAAATAAGGCAAATCTTTAAGACCTAATTTTCCTTTATTTTGCTTTGGGGAAGTAATTTATTACGATATCGGAATCAATATTATAAAGCCATCAGATTATCAAGCTAAAAATAAATAAATAAATAAATAAATAGATAAACATACTGGAGCAAACTTCACAATATATTATTGAAATTAAATAGAAAAATTATGATATGCAGAGAAAATTACCTTATCATTTAAAATTATCTGTATGAATTTTAATTTTACAATAGTAATACTATTTTCAAAAACACAACTATCAACAATGAAGTATTTAACTCTATAATAAATTCACCTTGAATTTCCTTTGTCAAAGGAGTTTTTTATATCGCAATAATCAATAAAGAAAATAATCTTGAAAACAAATTATTCTTACGAACATAAAATAAATAAATGAAAATATAATCGCCGCAAAACGCGGGAAAAAATTACAAAAATCCCTGTACGTAATTGCGAATAAACTTTATTGAAAAGAGAACGCTTTTTTTTAAAATTAAACTTAAAGATTAAAACCGGATTCCTTATTATTAATGTTGAAAAATCGTCGAGAAAACGAAAAAAAAAAAAAAAAAACCCTTTAATTTTACTACAGTTACTTTGAAATTTACTACAGTGAGAGCTAAAACATTCTAACAGGAATTCGTTTTTGAATATAAAAAAAATTGGCCCAAAAGAGCAACAACGCAAAAAATCGTATTGAAAATCGCAGGAGACAAAATTTAATTTATTATACTAAATGTTTAAAACAGAATTCCTTTTGTGGTCATCAAAAAATAATCGCGGAAAGAAAAAAAAAAAGGGGAGAGGGCTAAAACTTGCATTGAAAATTCCAAAATCGTGGTGGACAAAATTTACTATATTAGGCTAAAAGTTTAAAACTGATTTTTTTTTCTTAGCGATTGTAAAAAATCGCAGCAGAACGAAAAAAACCCCACCAAGAATCGTATTGAAAATCTTATTAAAAATCGGTAAAAAATAAAAAAACTTGATACAGTGGTAAAAAAACAGTAAATAGAGCAAAAAAAAAAAAAAGCATTGACAAAACTCTCAAACGATGGAAACAACAACATGCTAAAACCAGTGAACTGGCGATGTTTGTTTACCCGAAAGGAATCATGCGTAAATGCTGGATTACTGCCCTAGGAGCTAGCAGGAGAGAAAATGACCTAGGCTAGTTTCATCTTCAAACTGGCTTTTTCATTGAAAACGGGGTCGGAAATACAATGATGGTATCGGCGTGGATTGAATCAGGATTAGCGGTGGCATTGTAAACCGTGCTTTAAAAGTGGACTTAGGCTTTGAAGTGGCACCTCTGTTCCTTGGGCGAACAGGATTGGATCTAGGGACAGTCTCTCTGGAAGTAGATGAGTCACGGGAGCTATTTCCGGCAGACGAGTCGGAACCAGAAGTTTCAGGATTGGAATAGGCATAATTTCTTTTTAAGTAGCCGGTTCGTCCCCACTTATGGCACTTTCCTTGGAACTTCCGTCTGTAACTAGAGCTCCTAGGTGGTCTAGTTCTAGAAAAGTTGCTTTGGATAGATTCAGCTCTGTCTTCTGATCGTAGTTTTAAGCGGGATTCCTCTATGATCAGCTCGGTCAGTATGTCGTTGAACTTGAATTTATCCTCAGACTATCGAAGAATACTTTGGACTAAACCGTCATACCTTTTCGGGAGCCATCGTAGGAGCTGGAATGAAAGATATGTCTCCTTGATGGGTTCATTCATAGCCGTTAATTGGTTTGCAATTCTCTGCAGGCGAGATGCATACATGTCAATCGCTTCATCAGCTTCAATTTGGCAAGCCAATACCTCAGAAAATAACTGCATGTGACGGGAACAGTTGTCCGGTTGGAAATGTGTTTTGAGCTTCTTCCATGCTTCCTTTGGGTCATCGATATTTTCTATTATTCGTCTGAACTCCGGTTCTACATTCAGGTATATTATGGAAAGGGCTGACCTGACTCTGGATTGGTAGTCCTTATCTGCTGCTGCATCTGTTTACTCGGGAGCAGGGCCGAAACTAGGGGGGCAGAGGGGGCACGTGCCCCGGGCGCCGGTTTAACAGAAGGTGAAGGGGTGCCAAAATGAAGATTTTGCTTGACGTTTGATACAAGAATGTATATATACACACGGAATTTGTATAAAAATGTCTCGCAGCCGAAAAATTTAAAGGAAAATTGAACCAAATGGATTAAACTTTACAAATAGATAAAAAGGTTCATCTACAATACAAAATTGCAAATGAATAAGAAAGAAGGCTTTTCTTTATCCTCCCATTCCAAAAGTATCATATCTGTACCTTTGCCTTCTATCTTTTAAATCACTTCCTGTGAGGGAGGATCCCTACCATTTTTCAAGGTCAATCTCTATTGTGGGACACTGACCACAACGGATAACTACAAAGTGCGAAGCGACCCCAGTCTGACTTTATTATTAGATAAAATAATTCCATGAAAGCTGTTTGTTTAATTTCCACTGAACAGCGTTGAGCTTTCTTTTTTTTTTTTTTTTTTTTTCGTCTTTCCATGGGCGATGACCGCTCGGGACAATAAAATCAAACGAGAGAGGGAATGAACAAAGTAAAATTCTTAGTAAAACCTTTTATTTTTTATTGTAGCATTTGTAGTGGTACAGTAAAATTTTGGACGGGGAGTCATGGCTAGTAAAGCGAAGCCGCCCCCGCCTTTAGCGCCCAAAAAGGGGTTTTTTTTTCTCGTCTTTCTGCCATTTCTAGGCCTTTTTCCACCCTGCAGTGGCGTATCTAGACTCATCATTTTGGAGGGGGCTAAGTTATAGTAAATGTTTCTAAGAGGGAGTCACAAGAATCAGGAAAAATTCCGCTTTTAACATTTTTTATCATAGCAGGTTACTCACCTATTACACAATAAACCTTCTAAGATGAAAAAATACAAACGCACAGCAATAGATATCAACCTCCTTTAGCCAATACAAAAAAAAAAAAAAAAAAAAAAAAAAAAAAAGATTAAAATGCAATTCGGTTCTTTTTTATTCAGTTTTCAAGATTTTAATGAACCAATATTTGACAAAGCTGATTACGTAGTTCAGTTTTATATATTTTAAATTTAAAAATAAGTTGTCTATTAGATACTTAGCAAAATTCTTTTTGTAAATTTACTTTGTAGTGGAGAGGGGGGGGGGGGCGCCAAAATACATGCTTGCCCCGGGCGCCAAAAAGGCTAGTTTCGGCCCTGCTCGGGAGCTTTTTCCGTTCCATTTACAATGCCCCATGTATTCTTATCAAGCAGTAGATACTTTACATCAGCGGCCCAGTTTCCATAGTTGTTAGAATTCAATTTGCTGATACTAACCTGAATACTAGCCATTGTCAGAAGAAAATAGAAAATTTAAGACAAGAAGTTTTTTTTTTTTTTTTTTTTTTTCAAAATAAAAAAAAAATGTACCAGGAGTCAGATATAAACAGTACAGTACAAAAAAACTCATTAAAAATTTTTGAAAAATTTCAAAAAATTCAATTTTTTTTTCTAAGTTATTACAATCTTTACTTTATAAATATATATAAAAAAATTCTTAAAGAAAATTACATCTACAGTGCGGCCCCCTGACTAGAATTCACTAGGAGTTCGTATGGCCGACTGTAGATCTTATGATCGCTTTACCACTAGATGGCAGCATAGGACGTTTTGAATCGATTTCATCTGTAATAATTTAATATTCTTCTAAATTTTTATTTTACATAATTATTTTAATAATTACTTACTTTTCAACTAATAAATTATTTTAATATTTTCTTATTGTTACGGCGTAAATGCCCTCAAATTTTTTTGTTTATAATTTAACTCTGTTTATCTTTCATATTGCGAAATATAATTATAAAACTGATTTCTTTTGACAGAAAAAATCTAATCTGTTTATCTAAATTGTTTATAACCCTGAATCAATATTTATGAGTAACATTATGATTTCAAGGTCATGTAATATAGATTTATTTACTTTATAATAATTTTGAATTGATGGTGATTTATTAGTTTTATAATTACTTGGATGTCATTTAAATGAATATTATAGCTATTTAGAAGATTTATAACTGCATATTGTAATTTTTATTTTGATGTTTATTTTATATAATATGTATCATTTTTAAAATGGTCAGTCTTGACTCTGTAACTAAGCAGAGAACATGTAACATGTCCTGACTCTGTAATCAGAGATGCCAATTGTTAAATCATGGCTCTGTTTAATACAGAGTGTATAGTGGAAGTCCTGAATCTGCAACCAAGCAGAGAACACATTTTTTTTTTGTATTGGCTCTGTTAAATACGGAGAATTACTATTATGGAACAATTATTAACTTCTAATGATGAATAGAATTTACATACTATTTCAGTTTTATTTAATAAACTATTTAACCTAATTGCTCTCCCATCTCACTTGGATTTTGAAAATTTATTTGTCAGATGAATTTCGGCGCCAACATTTATTTTTGGTGCCTCGTAACCCGCGAAACATTTTTTGGAAAGAATAGTGAGCAAGAAGTTTGTGAAAGTGATTTGTGATTAACAACTGTGATTTTCAACATGTGATTAGTGTGTGATTTATTTTTCAACCTGTGATTAGTGTGGAATTATTATTGTGCCATTTGGATTACGACATGCCATCTACATTACCTGGAATTAACAGGTAAGAAAATATTTTTTTCATTTTCTATGAATGGTTAATGTTTTAAAATAAGAATTATTCTTTATTTAAAATGGAAAATCTTGAAAAGCTGAAAGCAAAACGTTCTGTTGAACGAACGAGTTTCACGAAATTAATTACAAAATTAGAAACATTATTAAATGATGACATTGATAATACGAAAACCGATGAATTATTAGAGCTTCAAGAAATATTTCTCTTAAAAGAAACGGCTTTCCAAAGTTTGAATCGTGATATTGAAGCTCAAATATCCGACTTAAAAGAATATGAAAAGGACATTGCTAATAGTGAAAAGTACACTGACCAATTGATCAGTGCTAAATTTAAAATTAAAAATAGATTAAGAAAATGTAAAAAGGATAATGTTTCTATGATAGCAACTAGTCGTGTAAATTCATTGAATGGTTCTGCTAGTGGAACAGAAACGAGTTCTGCCATGAAATTGCCTAAATTAAATGTTCCAAAATTTTCTGGTGAAATCGAAGAATGGGTCGAATTTTTTAACTGTTTTGAAACATCGATACACCAG
Organism: Maratus speciosus; assembly: GCA_963932465.1. Lineage (NCBI taxonomy): Eukaryota > Metazoa > Arthropoda > Arachnida > Araneae > Salticidae > Maratus > Maratus speciosus. The sequence goes on from OZ010794.1 coordinate 85,479,265, forward strand.
AATAAATCACTATCTAAGATAGAAAAATTCGCTTATCTAAAATCCTTGTTATGTAATCGGGCCTATAATGTGGTAGAAGGGTTTCCTTTGACAGAACAAAATTATGATACTTGTATTGATTTATTAAAGGACCGTTTTGGTAAGGTTGATGTTATTATTAATAAACACATGACTAATTTATTAAATATGGAACCAGTTAAAAATTGTTCAAATTTAAATGCATTAAGAAGATTGCATGACATGTGCGAAGTTAATATTAGAAGTTTAAGAAATTTGGGGGTAACATCCAGTTCTTATGGACAATTGCTAAATCCTATTTTGCTAAAGCTATTGCCCCATGAATTAGTGATTGAATATCATAGAAAACGTGATACTAGCAAAGAGTCAGATGTAACCGATCTAATTGCCTTTCTGAAATGTGAAATAGAATGTAGAGAAAAGGCTTTGTCAATGACAAGTTCTAAAAATGATGCATCCTCTTCTTTTGTACATAAAAATAAAACTGAATTTCGTGAAAAGAAAACATCAAATAAATATCAACATGCTAATACCTTAAATGCCACTATTAAAGTTTTTTGTGTATTTTGCAAAGGTAATGATAATTTATCTTCCGAGTGTAAAAATTTAGCTGATGATAAGAAAAGATTAATGTTACGTAAGGAGGGTAGATGTTACAAATGCTTTTTGAAATCGCATTTATCTTCGCAATGCCGCATAAAATTAAAGCCATGTCTAAATTGTAAAAGCACTGAACATAACAAATTATTTTGCTTTAAGAAAAGTTTGAAACCAGAAATTAATGAAAATCAAAATCAAACAGTTGTATCTAATTCTCATTGTAATTTTAGAAATTCTAAGCATGCTGTTTTATTGCAAACATGTTGTGTAACTGCTCAAGGTAATTCTAAATCAAAGGTAGTTCGATTATTACTTGATTCTGCAAGCGAAAAAAGCTTCATAACAAAAGCATTAGCTCGTGAATTAAATTTGCCTGTTTTAAGAAAAGAACATTTAACTGTATTCGCTTTTGGCATGGATCAAGGTCGCGAAGAAGAATATGATGTTTTTAAAATTAAATTGCGAAGTAAAATGAATTATCATCGTTTTATAGATGTTGAGGTGTTAGCTACCGATTTGATAAGTGCAACAACATTGAAGGTTCCCAATTCTGACCCTCTAGTTATAAAATACATTGAAAGTAAAAGATGGAGGTTAGCCGACCCTACGCCCGAGGAATCCGAAATACAAATTTTACTTGGAGCTGATTATTTCTGGAATGTTCAGAGAGGTGTCGTTGAAGAAATTAATGACCATTTATATGTAGCTAATACACTTTTTGGGTACACAATAGTGGGAAAAATAAACTCTAAAGGTAACGAAACAGTTAATGCTCATCTTGTATCTGTTAATGAAATAGAAAATTTTGATTTGCAAAAGTTTTGGAAACTAGAGTCTTTGGGTATTTGTGATAGTAAAAATGAATTATTTTCACAAAAGGATTTAGATACTCTTGATTTATTTAATGATAATTTAAATTTTGTAAATGGAAGATATGAAACTAAACTTTTGTGGAAAGTAAATAAAAATGAATTGGAATCCAATTTTGATGTAGCTAAACATAGACTTTGGGGATTAAAATCAAAATTGTGCAAAAATGAATGGTTACTTAAGGAATATGAGAAAATATTAAATGAACAATGTGGTTTGGGTATAATTGAAGAATGTGAGTTTAATAAAGATGAAATAAACACGTATTACATGCCTCACAGACCAGTAATAAGGGAAGATAAATCGACAACTAAAGTAAGAATTGTTTTTGATGCGTCATCCAAAGATAAGGGGGCAAAATCGTTAAACGAGTGCTTATTTCCTGGGCCCAATCTAAATCCTAACATATTGGACATTATTTTAAAATTCCGTCTCCACAAAATTGCTTTCTTGGCCGATATAGAAAAGGCATTCTTGCAAATCCAGATACAACAAGAAGATAGAAATTTTTTGAGGTTCCTGTGGTTTGACAATATCACTAGTAACAATCCCATTTTGAAGGTTTTTCGCATGACCCGTGTAACTTTTGGTGTAACAACTTCACCCTTTTTCCTTTCTGCAACCATCAAACATCACATTGAGGGGTATAAAGATTTGTTTGGAAAAATAGTTAATATGCTGGATACTTCCTTATACGTTGATGACCTGTTTCATGGAGCTGATTCAGTAAATGAAGCTTTTGTTTTATCAAACGGTGCAGAGAAGATATTGAGTGAGGCCAATATGAAACTCAGAAAATTTAAAACCAATTCTTCCGATTTAAAATTTTTATGGAAGGAACATGGAATAAACTTTGAGGAAGACACTCTTGAACAAAATCTTTCGAAGGTATTGGGAATTATATGGATAACAGAAAGTGACACCTTGAAAATAGACATACAACCACTTTTAGTAGAATTTGACCATAAAATTATTACCAAACGTATTGTTTTACAAACTGTGGCAAAAATTTATGATCCTATTGGACTCATTTCCCCTTTCGTGATAAGAATTAAATTTTTAATGCAAGAACTCTGGGAACATGGAATTGACTGGGATTCTACATTACCAGATTCTTTAAGTGGAAAATTCAGAAAATGGCATAATGAAATAAAAGACTTGGTAAATTTTGAAATTCTTAGAAAATATTTTGTAACTATCCCAAAATTAAATCCTGAAACCGCTCAACTTTTCATATTTTCTGATGCTAGTTTAAAGGGGTATGGGTCAGTGGCTTATTTACGTGATTCTTCTTCTTGTGAAACTTCATTTGTAATAGCAAAGTCGAGAGTAGCGCCTCTCAAGAAAATTACATTGCCGCGCATCGAACTTCTTGGAGCACTTACGGCTGCAAGATTAGCGAATTATTTAAAGGAAATATTTAAAATTGTGAATGAAAATATATTTTGTCTAAGTGACTCCCAAATTACCTTGCACTGGATTAAAGGAAGTGCTAACAACTGGAAGCCCTTTGTGGCAAACCGCGTACGCGAAATTCAGGAACTTGTTGTTCCTGTACAATGGAAATTTTGTAAAGGAAAGGAAAATCCTGCAGATGTTCTCTCTCATGGTTGCTCTGCATCTGAATTGATTAATAACGAGGTATGGTTACATGGTCCTAGCTGGCTGAAGGAAGAATCGTTACCAGTATTTCCCCCTGAAACTCAACCTAATCTACCTGATGAAGAGGTCTTGCAAGAACAACGTAAAACGCTTGTTTGCTCCATATCCCAAAATATTCCAGAATTTGAGCTTTTATTTAAATTTTCATCCTGGTCTAAATTAAAACGAATTACGGCTTGGTGCCTCAGATTCATCAAAAATAGTACATGCCCATCTGAACGAGTCTATGGTTTTTTGACTGTTCCAGAACTTGAAAGGGCAACAAATGCTATTGTGAAATTAATTCAAAACCATGAATTCGGAGACGAACTGAAAATTCTAAAATCCAGAAAGATCCTAAATTCTAAAAGCAAACTCCTTCCTTTACATCCATTTCTTGACGAAAATGATATTCTTCGTGTTGGAGGTAGGCTAAAAAATGCAAACTTGTCTGAATATCAAAAACATCAAATCATTCTCCATAAAAGGCATCATGTTACAGACTTGATAATAAAGTATTTTCATGAGAAACATCTTCATAGCGGGACTCAATTGACAATTTCAGCAATTCGACAAAAATTTTGGATAATTAATGCTAAAGAAGCTGTGAAAAGAGAAATAAGGAAATGTATGAAATGTTTCCGAAATTCATCACACCTTTCATCTCAGTTGATGGGAAATCTGCCATCAGCACGCGTGACACAAGCTCGAGTATTTTCAAGAGTAGGAGTCGACTTAGCCGGCCCCTTTTTGATCAAACCTCGTAAGGGACGTGGTGTGAAACCCTTTAAACATTATGTTTGTCTGTATGTTTGTTTCGTAACAAAAGCTATCCATCTTGAGTTAGTCACTGATCTTACAACTGAAACCTTTCTAGCCTCATTGAAAAGATTCGTGGCTCGACGTGGAAAACCTCTAGAAATATTTTCCGACAGAGGTACAAATTTTGTAGGGGCAGACCGCGAAATAAAGAGAATGATGTCTCTAATTGCTTCTGATGAAAAATTGCACAAGTATCTTACTGACGAAATGATAGTATGGAAATTCAACCCACCTTCCGCCCCTCACTTTGGAGGCCTTTGGGAAGCGGGAATAAAACAAATGAAAAATCATTTGAAGAGAACAATTGGTGATCAGATTTTAACTTATGAAGAATTTTTTACCTTAATTGCACAAATTGAGTCATGCTTAAATTCAAGACCGCTTGTCGCTGAGTCTTCTGATCCAAATGACTTTACGGCTCTGACGCCAGGACATTTTATTTTAGGAGCACCCTTGACCTCCTTACCTGAGCCTGATATCTCCTCTACCTATGTAACTCCTTTGGAACGTTGGAAATTGCTACAAAAGATTTTCCAAAGTTTTTGGAAAAGGTGGTCGTCAGACTATCTCTCACAATTGCAGCAACGTACAAAGTGGTTTAGAAGCAACCCGAACTTAAAAATCAATGACTTGGTGTTGATAAAGGAAGAAAACCAGCCCCCATTAAGGTGGAAATTGGGCAGAATAATTGAACTATTTCCTGGGGATGATAATATTGTTCGTGTTGTCAAATTAAAGACTTCTACTGGTGAACTGAAACGCCCTATCACAAAATTGTCTCCTCTACTGATGGACATTTAATATAATAGAATTTTACTTTATTTTAACTAACTTTATTATTATTATTTTTTTCTATGTCTAATTTTTGTAACTTTCTGAACTATTTTGTATATTAATGTCTTTTTCTATTTTTAGTTGTTCCAGAAACTGTTTTTTATAGAAGTAGTAGGATTTAATTGCATTTCATTTTAGTTATACTTAACATTTAAGGTAATATTTTAAATTTGTATTTAATATTTGATTATTTAGTATGTGATAGTGGAAATTTGGTAAGTTATAATTGTTCGATGAACTCCGTTCATGGAGGCGGAGGATGTTACGGCGTAAATGCCCTCAAATTTATTTGTTTATAATTTAACTCTGTTTATCTTTCATATTGCGAAATATAATTATAAAACTGATTTCTTTTGACAGAAAAAATCTAATCTGTTTATCTAAATTGTTTATAACCCTGAATCAATATTTATGAGTAACATTATGATTTCAAGGTCATGTAATATAGATTTATTTACTTTATAATAATTTTGAATTGATGGTGATTTATTAGTTTTATAATTACTTGGATGTCATTTAAATGAATATTATAGCTATTTAGAAGATTTATAACTGCATATTGTAATTTTTATTTTGATGTTTATTTTATATAATATGTATCATTTTTAAAATGGTCAGTCTTGACTCTGTAACCAAGCAGAGAACATGTAACATGTCCTGACTCTGTAATCAGAGATGCCAATTGTTAAATCATGGCTCTGTTTAATACAGAGTGTATAGTGGAAGTCCTGACTCTGCAACCAAGCAGAGAACACATTTTTTTTTTGTATTGGCTCTGTTAAATACGGAGAATTACTATTATGGAACAATTATTAACTTCTAATGATGAATAGAATTTACATACTATTTCAGTTTTATTTAATAAACTATTTAACCTAATTGCTCTCCCATCTCACTTGGATTTTGAAAATTTATTTGTCAGATGAATTTCGGCGCCAACACTTATTTTAATGTTTCACTTGATTGTAAATATTCATTATAATTTCCCTTGCTTAACTACCAATCAAATTTATGTTTCAAAAATGTAAACAAATCAATGACCAGAAATCCACAAAATTCCAAAATCTGCACAACCTCTGGTCCCAAGCTGTACAGATTTGAGGGCGTCTACTGTATATTTTTTAAGATGGACCAGATCATGTATATCATCTTCATCCTTATCACTCAACAAACATTACAAAAATCCTCTCTCTCACCCTCTCCATCTGCTAATTAACGAAAAATGGTCCCAAAAAACAGAACTGCTCAATCCACATGGACATTACACTTAACCCTAAATGTACTTAACTGCTAAAAACAGGGCTGGCTATTTGCCGGCAAAAAAGGGTTTCTGCCTTGCCAGTGGCAGAAACTGGTTATAACCGGTTTTAACCGGCAGAAACTGGCATAAACACATTTCATGACATAATATGAGACTTTTTTACTAGTATTAAATTCCTTAAGTACATTTTATTCCATATAAATAACAAATGAAATATTGTGGGTAGTTTTAATTAAAAAATAAATAGATTTGTATTAGAAAAAATGAGTAATGTAACAGATAAAATTTTTGTTATAGTATGGTTATATAATTTTATATGTAAACAATTATTAGAGTATTTTAAAATTTCAGTTTAAAAATCAAATACAAAACTATATCTAATACTTATTTTAAATTAAACAATGAAAAGAAAAAAAAAATATTCAATACTTGCTCAAAATAATTTTCTGTAATTTAACGTATTAATTTAATAACAACACTATAAATTATCTCTCATAGAAATGTTATAGTTATATGCGGATCTTGTAATTCCATGAATTTAAAAAACATTTCATTTAAATACAGTATTCAAAGGAACAAATCTGACTTTTTTTTTTTTTTTTCGATTTAAGACTGTTATAAGCATAGATCAAACTTTGTGCGAATTTCAGTAAAAAAGCTAAAATCTTTAACAATGATTTTACGCAAAAATAACGTACAGACACGACAAAAAACGATTATATGGGATATTTTTGTCGTGTCTATGTTATTTGTGAATAAAATCGTTGTTAAAGATTTTAGAATGTTCCAACCACATTTTGCACTTACAAAACAAACAACTACAAAGGTTCAAAGCAGATTTGATACAGTAATAACCGACTACCATATGCTAACTTATTTACTTCATCCTAAGTATATGGGATCAAAATTGACATATGAGCATAAAGAAAAGGCAAGGAAATTGCTTTCTGATATTAAACCCAATTTTGTGCCACATATAATATCCTTTGAAGCAAAATCGACTCCTGCCTCAGAAACATATTTCTCCAAGGAAGCCCTAGAAAATGTCTTGCCCTTACCTTCTATGTGGTGGTCATCTTTAAAAACGAATACTGGTGAAAATGAGGATTTTTCAAATTTGCATCCTCAATAATGACATTGCCAGCAAGTAATGATAGTCTTGAAAGTATATTTTCAAACTTTTCTTTCATTCAAAACAAAGAAACAGTGTGTTCAGAAAGATTAGCAAAATTTTGTCCTATGCTATGGAATGTTCTGTGGAAAAAGTAATAATAGTATATTTGAGTGGCAATTTTGTTCTTTCAATATTGTAAAGATATTTCATTAAATTTTTTTTCTGTTATTTATTGTGCTTCAATTATTTACTTATATATTTTCACAAGAATCATAATCTTTAAGTTATTGCATTGCATTATTTATATAAAAATACTCTGAAAAATACATTTGTTAAAATATCACAGATTTTTTTGTAAATTTCTTTTTTTACTTTTAAATAAAAATTCAACTCTAAACAATAATATAAAATAGTTAAACTTGTACAGCATCAGACTACCATTGAAAATTTCTGTTTTTCAAGTGAAAAAAAATTAGTACCTGTTATATAAACAAAGTATATTTATATGATAATTTTGAAACTTTTTTACAACTTTGAATAACATTCATAATCTTTAATTTTAATTTTTAACTTAATTGTTTACACATCAAATACATGTATGAATTAAGAATCATTGCACATTAAAGTTCTTATTAATATTATTTCTGAGTTTCTGCCAGTTTTTGCCACTTACTGGCAGAAACTAGTTTCTGCCATGCCGGTTTTAACCGGTTATAACCGCTGGTTTTAACCACTCTGGCAGAAACTTGCCAACCCTGGCTAAAAAAGAGGCAAAATCCACAAAAACAACTTTCAACAACATCCATTTTCACTGACGAAACCACACAAAAACTCTCGATAACTATTGTACCTCAAACCATCACTTCACAAAGTACACAACAACTAAACACTAAACTCACGACACAAACACATTTTAAAAAATCCAACGATCCAAAAGGCAATAATCCGATCAAACCAATCCAAATTCCAAATCAAACGACAGTAGGCGCGGGAAGAATTTTAGAAACAAACTGGTAACAACACGAACTCATTTATCGCTTTGCCAAGTTCAACTACGCAAAGTGTCTCGCTTGTTCTAGGATTCAGCCGTGGTTTCTTACGATTTTACTCAAATTTACATAAGCTTTATCAAGCCTTCATTATGCGATCAATTATTTAAAAATATTTTCTTTCAAGATAACAGAATACGATCAAATTCGGTTTAGGGGCAACACAATGTTTTAAAATTAAACTATTAAAAAACTTTTAAACGAATTTGCCGTTTCTAAATTGAAATTTGAATAAAGTACTTAAAAAGTAATAATAATAAAAGAAATTATCTGCTATAAATAAAACATTTTAATAATGCTTTAAATTACTTAATGATAAATCAGCAAAAATGAAAGTTGCGAAACACGAAATTTCATGCAGTCATTAACGAATAGCAAATTATAGAGTTTTAAGTTGAAGAGTAACGAAAGAAACCACCCTTCCTTAGCATTTTCTTTTTTTTTTTAGTAATGAGGGTGGGTACAATAAATTTCTGTTTTAAAAGTTACCTGATATTGCATACAACGGAAGAGACAAGACGCCCATGAAAGAATGAATTGTGAATTACATCATGATTCATTCAAAATGATTCAGGCATTCCGTGTATAGTAATTACTAATATTATATTATATATTAATTAAACCGCAGCAATGGCGATATGATTGAAAGCTTTTTTTTCTCTGGTTGTAATACTGGTTACCAGACAGCCATTACAAGAAACAACTTTTACCAATGAATCAAAGCTAAATTTTCCTGAGTTCTTCCAAAATCTAATTGCGCGCAATTTTTAACCCGAGAGCATATTTAAGTGCTAGATTCACAAATTTTGACAAATACTCTCTATTTCTTTATTATAAATATATATTTTGTTTTGATAATTAAAAATTAGTTGAACATTTAGGAATTATTGATTGATTCAATTTTCATGAAAGAATTCTTTTTTCGTGATTCGTTCTTTGTGTTGGCGTGTTTGATAAAATGGACAAAATGAGTGTACTTTGACTGTAACAGTTGCTAATTTTTTAAATCAGTTTACTGAACCATCGTCTTTCCTAAAATAAATTAATGGTAAGATGTGTTTCTTTAGTTATTCTCCTACTGAAAATTGTAGAACTTGCGATTTGACCGCATGACACAAAATTTTTTGTGTCCCAACTTTAATTTTTGCTGGCATTTGTAGTCATTTAAAATATTCGGCACATAAGTAAACAGAATGTTTGGCTAGTCAAATAGTAACTATCAGGCGAATACTTTAATATTTTAAAGATTTAAATGTGTTAAAAAGTAAAATTTTACAAAATGTTTAAAACAGATACTTTCATTTACATAAACGAGATTTTTCTTTTGCAAGTAAAATACACTATAAAAACCTAGCTTTCAGTTATTATTTAAGTAACTTTTTTTAATTAATAAAATTGTTAATTTCTTATATTCTAAAATAAATATTTTAAATTCAAAGAGAAATTTTGGAGAATTTAGAAGAAAAATTTTACCATCATATACTGTTAATTCCTTGAAAAAGCACTAAAGTAAAAATATATAAATAATACAATTTGTAGTCTTTTTTTCTAAGTTCTGTGTTTTGATTTACTTTAAGAAGAGGATATTTTAAAAAAATTTTACTTTGTAAAATTTTAAATTTCATAGATTCTTTTGTTAATTAAAACAAATTAATAAAATTTTATTATAGGTACTGTAAAACAAATATTTGAAAATCAAAGAGATATTTTGAAGAAATTGGAAGAAAGATTTGATAGTAATGTACTGCTTATTTGTCAGGCAGGGACTAGAGTAAAAAATATAATACATTATGGAACCATTTATCCAGAAACCAATTAACCGGAAAACCAGTTATTTGGAATGATATTTCTGATAGACTGATTTCAGAATCTTTGCAGAAAAAGGTGTCACACACTGCCAGTTTGAAATAGGCTTTGCTTGAAACAATTATATAATTTGATGACAACATCTAGTATTTGAAATGAAAACATATTTAGTTGTATTTTAGATGTTTTAATTTTTATGCAGAGGAAACAGAAGAATTTTTGTTCCTAAGGGATTCCCATAAATTACTTTCTTTTAAACTCTGGTTAATTTTAATCCAAGTAATCTAATAATTTAAAATCAGAAATAATGCCACAACCACACATATTCCACAAAACTTATCAAATGGATGCTGCTTTAATGCACAACTAGTTAACAGGAAAAACCAATTATCTGGAATACAGCTGACCCCAAGCATTCCGGATAAATGGTTCTGTACTGTACTGCAATTTTTTTTAATGTTAGAATCTCAGGAAAAATTTAAAATGTTCCTGTTTCTTTTGATTTAGCAAAGAAGTTCTTAAATGCACCAAAAAGTAGTGTCTGGAGTGGGCAATCATTTTCTATGGTTGCAAATGTACAAGTTGTTCCTAAAGTCTTGGAATAAACTGATAATGTGATCCACACAAACATCTTTTGAACAAGAAACAATATCTGAATCCACTTATTAAATCAGAAATGCAATACATTCAATCAAAAATACAGGATGTGTCTCTACACTGTTAGACTGGATTATCGTTCACAGCCTTAAGCATAATGAAAATATTTTAGTGAGATTTGCATCTTACTAATTTTGCTTGCGTGAAATATAATTATATAAACTAAATGGAACTAACTGAATTTTTGCTGGTGACACAGCATAAGTGCTGTCAGCTGCATTCTAAATAAAGGAATCTCTAGCTCAGTGTTGTTTAAATATAAATAGTGGCAATTTATAACACTTCTCGCCATGTCTAGGGCTGGATGATATACTTTCAAATATAAATTTTTATAACATATCGCCTCAATCAATTTTAATCTTTGTTAAATATCGATATGTCGGCTGTCATTATATCTATACAATGCAATTTCTCACTCTCTAATAATGCCACAGTCAAAACAAGGAGAAAAAAAGAGTGGAATTTTTTTCCTTTGCATCCCTTGCCTCTACTGTATCTTAAGATCTCCGATTTGCTTCTGGGGTAAGGCAGAGAGGTTATTTATTGTTACTACAAATCAAGATGACAATTATAGCAGAAAAATTAAACTTCATGTGTTAGAAATAGAAAAGGAGAAGCAATTTTTTTTTTTCTTTTCAGAGCGAAGGGGATTACTTTTGTTTTTTTTAGTGGTAAACAGTTGAAACGAATCATTATTTTGGCCAGAAAGTTTGGAAATATATTTTAGAAACGCCTAACATACATTTGTTGTTGTTGTTGTTAAGACAGATTTTAAATCTAAATTCGCAACTTACTGACACATTCAAAAAGTCAGTTTTAAGCCTACACACATATAAGTAAAAACATCACTATTTCATAAAAACTGTGAAATCAAATAAGGTTTTCTATTTCTTGATAAAGCAAAGAACCTATCAAAAGAAGCTGCCAAAGCTGGCGTTTATAACAAATTTTTGAAATGTGTCATTCCGGAAATAGTCCTCATAAAACAAAAATTGCTTACAACTAAAAATGTCATACATTTATAAAAAAAAAAAAAAAAAAATCCTGGTAGCTAATGCATGAGAAATAATCTTAAAAGTTAGAAAAAATATAGTTTTTTAAATTCGGAATTTAACAAAATTAATCGTTTTCTTCTAATAAATCTTTTTCTTTTTATTCCCTTATTAAAAAATGATGTATTATTTTATAAATTTTCTTAACAAAACAATAAATTTGACCAAAATTTCGACAAGAGTCTTTGTTGTAAGCTAAATCTGTTTTTGCAACACATAATCAGATGTAAAATTATTTTTCTAAAAATCAACATCAGTTAGCAATGACCTTTTCAAACAGCTTAGCGATTAGAGTTAAGTGTATAAAGAGAATACTTTTTTATTCTAAAATATCTGTAAAATATTTTTTCTGTTTAGAAAATTCATAGAAATCCATTTATTTTTATTATTTTTTCTTTTAACTGTCAATGTTTATCTATCTGTAACCTGTCAAAAAAATATTGCTAGAAGAATCTCCCATAATTTTTTTCTTCCAATGTTGGCAGATATGCTGTTGTTTAGACTCATAACTTCTACAATTGTTTCTTCATTGAATAAATATATAGAATTTTAGTATAAAATTTGAAAAATAAATAAATCTAACTATTTCCTCATAAATTTTCTGAAAAATGCTTGCTGAATTGTATGTAAGGTCATACAAAAAACACATGCATAAGTTGCTTCAAGAAATTTTGATTTATCTATCAACTTGTCAATTGTTTGACAATAATCAAGAGCATTAATGTAACTTTCTGAATCAAAGTGTTTTTCATTTTGCTTACAAAATTAATTTTATGATTACTTTAGTCTTTATTAAGGAAAAATTTGATATTTGTGAAAAAAAACCCACAAATGGATAACATTGATTTCACCAAATTACCATCAAATAAAAATCTTTTAAAATTTGTCAACAGTTTGTTTTAATTCTGTCAACTATTGACAATTTTTAAAAGATTTTTTATTTGATGTTAATTATATGAAATGGTAGTATTTCACATGTGCCCCTTTTTCCTCTATACTAGTAAATGAAGAAGAAGAAAAGAATTATTTATTTATCAAAAGAAAATTCCGTGACAGCATTTATGTATGGTCTGTATTTTCTGATTCTGCTTGAATCTTTTAACTTTTATTCTGAAATTTTTGTAAGGTTGTTTCAAATTCAATTCAATTTTGGCCTCGTTATGTAATAATATAATATTGATTTTGTAACTGGAGGTCTGCATATACTGGGCTCTAGTACCGAGCCTGCCCTGGTCCATGGGTCTACATTTACAGCATTCAAGCCAGGCCTAGTCCTCTTTATCAGGTCCAGGCCTTACTTTTTTTAAGCCTTTGGTTGGTTCTAGTCATTACTCATTCCGGGCTGGGCTCGGGACTTACCGAGCTTACTTATTTCTAAAGGATCTGGTAGGGCTGCGTAGCTTACTTTTTCCGTACCAAGCCATGACTAGTTTCATTATTTGTAGGTGTGTGTATCTCGCGAAATTTGTAGTCCTGGTCTAGACCTAGCCTGTATGAAAATCACTTGTCTTACTGTGGCGTGGTCTGTGCAAAAATCACTAAAATTTGGCCTGGGCCTCAACTTTGTGCAAAAAATGCATGCATTTCTAAATTTTCATTATTCAACAAATAATCATTAAAATTTATTGTTTTTGAAGAACAGTAGATTTCTAGGCAATAAAATTAAAATAAAATAACCTTCCTATGATGGAATCCTGTCTTAAATGGAAAAATGTGTTGATCCATGTAAAATTAATAGAATAATATGCAAGAAAAGAAAATAATACATTTGTACCTACTAAGAACAGAATTGTCCATAATGAGTTTTTTTTTTCTTTCCTGTGTGATAGTCAGGTAACAAGCAATTCTATCACACTTCCATTTTTTTCGTCCTTTTATCATTTTTTTCTCTTTTATATTCCCTCCCTTCAGTGGCGTAGCCAGGGGGGGGGGGGTGTCCGGACCCCCTCCCCCGAAAGTAGACCTGGTTTACTGAATCATGGATACAAATACAACAGTAAAAACTGCTAAGACAGAATCACAAAGGATGTATAAAAAATTCCGCTTTAGAGAGGTGTTCGTCTTAGAAGGTATAATTCAAAGGTATGTATTTTTTCGGGACTATGAACTTTGCCGTTTTAGACAGGTTTCCGTGATAAACACTTTCCGTTTTCACAATATCCCTTAAAACTGCTAAAACGATCTCACATCCCAAACTTTTTCTTTCACATACTCTTTTCTTAGGTTTTTCATTTCGGAGTACCCCCATTTCTCATAAACACATCCCCCCCTCCCCTCCACTCAAGGACTTCTGTCTTACAACATTTCACTTTTTACCAATTTTGAGTCTCGAATACATGGAATATAGATTAATGTTATTAATAATAACTGAAATAAAGCTAAAAGAAAGATAAAATAAGGATTTTTGCTCAGAACTCCTCGTACAAAATTTTTTTTAACCATATCAAGATAAAAATTCATGTGTTGTAAAAATTAAGTTGACCTGGACTCAGAACAAGATTAAAAATCAGAAAACCAACGTTTAAAAATGCACAAATAATACATGAAAAGCAGAAAACAGCTGTTTTGAATCTACTAGCGAGATTCTTCTTAAGTGCAAGATAGGGCAAGGCACAGTGTGCTTTAATAATAAAGGATGAGCAAAATGATAGAGACGTGCTGGCTTATATACCAAATGCAGGTAGCAAATGCGCCAAAAACAACCAATGAGAGAGAAGCAGAGGAAACGACTGAGTGGGCAAGTAGCGACATCTACTGGAGAACGATACTAAAAGAAACCAAAAAAAGAGGAAATTAAATTAATGCTTTCCAAATACTTGAAAAATCAGGAGTACTAGATAAGTCATTGACTAAAGAGTGGGAATTTTTAATGATATGGTAAGCTTCCCAAAAATCAAGATCAAGGTCAGAACAACATTTTTGGATAATGATGGCTGGGGAAAAATTGAACCTATGTTGAAAAGACCAACAATGTTGAGCAATAGAAGAACGTTTAAGCTCCTGATTTTTAACATAACCTTCATGCTCTTTTAAACGAAATCTAAGAGCACGTTTAGTCTGGCCAATATAAGAAAGACCACATTGGCAAGAGATTTGGTAAATACCCCATTTATCTAGGTGATCAACGGGGTGTTTCAGATTTGAAAAATTGATTTTATTAGCAGGAGAAAAAATAACTTTAAAATAAAAAACCTTCTTAAGATTTTAGCAACTTGCTGACTGATTTAAGGGAAATATGGCAGCACAACTGAAGTATTAGAATTGGAATTAGAATGCTTTTCAGAATGGGCGGGTTTCGTCAATTTCTTATAAATAGAATCTATTATATTAGAGGAATAACCACGATCAATAGCTTTGAGAAAATTAAGTTCAGCACTTAGTAACTGAGGAGTGGAACAAATATTGGTAGCCCGAAAAACAAAAGTATTGAAAGCAGCGAATTTCTGGTTAAGGGGATGAGAAGAATACCTGTGAGGTGGGAGACTGACAGCAAAAGGTTTACGAAAGACAGTAGTCTGAAATCCATTTTCACAACGAATAACAGGTTATCCAGGAAAGAAAGACAGTTATTGGTCTCAATTTCGGAGGTAAATTGAATGCAGGGATCAATGGAATTCAGAATAGAGATAATATGATTAATATCCGAATTCATTGTAGCCAGGACATAAACATCATCAACATAACGAACATACAACGAAAATTTTAAAATTTCAAAATGTTTGACCTCAAAATAGTGCATATAAATATCGCATAAAATTAGACTAAGAGCATTATTCATAGCCAAACCGCCAATCATACGGAAGAAATTTCCATTAAAAACAAAAGTATTTTGCGACAAGCAAGCGCGAGTGAGATGGATAAGCTCCTCGATTTCAAAATAAGAGAAATGGAATTCACAAAGCCTTTTCTTGAGACAATCTAATGCTCCCTCAACCGGAACGTTAGTAAATAATAATTTAACATCAAAAGACACCATCATGTGGCCCTGCGACTTAAAATTATGAAGGTTTTTAACAAAATCAAAAGAATTCTTAACAGTGAAACAGTTACTGCTCAAAAGTGGGGAAAAACAGAAATTAATATTTGGCATGCTTATAAGAAGCTGTACCGATACTAGAGACAATAGCTCTAAAAGGAATGTCAGGTTTGTGGACCTTAGGTTTGTTAGATTTATTTTGGCCTTTGTCCATATAAACTATATTTTTTAATGGATTTCTATTTGTATAGTAAATGCCTGCATTATGGTTCATCCATATTCTATGACTTGAAGACAAAAATCTTTAAGTGCTATGCAGAGAATTTTCTAAGACAGAATCGCACAAGGAGAAAAATCCGTGATAAACCAGGATCCCTTCATTGCATGTGTATTGTCTTTTCTAAATAAATTTCATTCTTTCTGCAGGTATTATTGGATTCATTTTGCATGGGTCAACACATTTTCCATTTAAGACAGGATTCCGTCACAGACAGGTTCGTTTTCTTAGGTTTGACTGTGCTTTAATTTTATTGCCTAGAAAATATGTATTATTTTTTAACAAGCATAAATTTAAAATTTTGATTTTAGAGTAATGGCATTTTAAAAATATGGTAAATTTTTGCAAAAGTTGTTTGGCCCAATTTTAATGATGCTTGCCTGGACCAAGCCAATATTTTTCATACAGGCTGGGTCGGGTACTGGAGATGAAAATTTGAGGCTATGCAGAACTCAAGGAAGAATGAAATCCAGGCTTAACTCACCCAGAAAAAAAATAAACCTGGCCTGTTTCTGAGCCTAAAGTAAAACTTAAAACCCAGCTGAACAGAGTGATGACCAAGTCCATACTGAGCCTTCAAAAATGTAAGGCTCTGTTTGGCCTGAGTCTTCAAAAAAGTAAGACTCTGTTTGACCCGAGTCTCAGGTATGAAAATTGATGTTGGCTTGGTATCAGTTTAGACCTTGGCCGTTGAAAACCTCTAATTCTGCTATCTGAACTATTCCTCTTAAAATCGAAATCCTGTATTGCCTCTCCATGAATACTGAGTCGCATTTACTTTGTGGTATTTTGACTGTCCCCATATTTATTCACTACCCTTTAGAACCCAGCGTGTCAAACTCGTTTACCGCTCTGGACCAAATTAAACGTTATATACAAAGCCGCATGTCACATAAAATGTAGATAATACTATTACCATTTCAAAGAATAAAATTTGTGTTTATAAAACACAGGCATGTTAAAGAAATATTTACGCAAAGTGATTATTATACATAGTTTATTTTATCGTGTTTTTCGAATAAAAAGTACTCAAAATTACTTTTTATCAATCAAATCTATAAAATTTAATTAAATTGTATTTATTTTTAAAATTGATTATACACGCTGGTCTGTTACTTTTAATCTAGCAAAAGCGCAGCTGTCATTACTTCTGTATTTTTTTTTTGAAGATAAAAATAAAAATTATCAGAAAATTTATTTAAACATGAAATTATATTGATGTGACTTGAAAGATAACAAAAAATTGGCAGCTATGCAATGAATGTTTTATAAAAGTGTGCTACCGAACATAGCTAAAATATGCCTAATGAACGACTATACATTAAAAAATGGGTCAACTGTTGAATAATTACAGAAATTTGGAAACCTTAATTTAGGAAAAATTAGGAAAATTTTCTTTATCCATTCCTGAATTAAACACAAAAGAATCCATCTAGATATCTGCAAAACTCACAGAGATATGTCCGTTTAAAAAATTCATCAGGTTTTAAGGGATTAGACATAAATTGAATTACATGTAATACAAGAAACAATGTTTTTGAAGAGTCTGGGAAACATTTAATAATTTTTATTTATTTAGTTAGAATTTTGAATTTTTTGTGATAGTTAACCATGTAATTTGTAAACAAAATCACATCCAAAAATTTCTCATACAGTTTAAAAAAAAAAAAAATTTTTTTTAATTGGGGTAGTTTAAAATCATTATAACTCGAAATGCTATTTGTCCAATTTAAATTTCTTTTTATTTCATTAAAGAGAAAAATATGTTTCAATTTTAGCATTTTTTTTTTAAATCATATTTTCAGAAGTAAATATTTTTTTTAAATTTGCCGAAACAAAATTAATGTAAAATAACCGAAAAAGACATGTTCCAAGTACAAGCCATTTATTTTTAATGATTCTTGATGTATAACAATGTAAAGACTAGAAATGGTGAAGAAAAGCAGCAGAAATCATGCAGAAAAACGCATTTAGAATTTTAAACAGAGGTTTTCTTCTGATATAAGGTTTAAATGCCCTTTTAAAGCTTGTAGGCGAGTAATTCCATAATGTAGTGTAAACTTCTTATCCAGTTTAACTTTTGCCGTTTCCACCTTCTTTCTGTACTGTTTAAATGCTTCAGTTGATTTAAATAAGCCTTTTTCTAACATGCCGATTTTGAGCTTTTTCATAAGTTTAGCTCTCACAACTTCAGTTTTTTTATAGGCCCGACCCATTAAAAAAGTCTTTCGCGTTCGAGAGTTTGCCTTCATTTTGCTGACCCAGCACTGTTATAGGGCCGGGTACAGGCCCTATAACAGCCAGCCCGGAACCTATTATCATTCAAGACACTGGGGACGGGTCTGGTCTTTGCTCTTTTCGAGATGGGCTGTGATTGAGCTTTAATTTTTTATGAAGGATCGAACCAGGACTAACATATATTTTCCCATAACGAGCCGGGACTGTCTTCAGTCTTCCCAGTTCTGCACAGGCCGAAAATTTCAGTATTGGTCTCTACCCAGCCCATATGAAAATCATTTTTTTGACTTGGCCTGGTCCATGCAAAAATCTGTAAAATTTGGGCCGGCACAGAAATTTTCGCCAAAAATGCATATATTTTTAAATTGTCATTATTCATCAATTAAACTTTAATATATATATATATTTTAAGAATAGTATATTTCAAGGCAACAAAATTAAAATACAGTAAAACCTATGAAAAAAAACCTGTCTATGTCGAAATCCTGTATTAAAAGGAAAAATGTGTTGATCCATGCAAAATGCATAGAATAATTTGTGAGAAAAGATTAGAATACATTTGCACCTTATAAGAAGGCAACTTGACTATATCGCATTTTTTTAACATTTTGATTCCGCCTTAAAATATATTACTGTATAGCTTTTTTCAAATTCTCCAATACATGGAATATGGATTAACGATATTAATGATAACTGAGACGTTTATATGCAAATAGGGATTCATTAAAGATGTGTGTCACAGCCAAGGAGCTTCTTTATAAATTAAAAATTATAAATATTTAAAAAAATAAGTATTTTTGTTCTGAAATTCTCGTACGAAAATATTCTTAACCCTACATAACATAAAAATCCGTGTTTTGTAGATATTCAGTCGGGCTGTGTTCGGGCAGAGTTTTTCACTTTTTCCAGTTCTGAGGCCGGTCTCTGGCCGAACTTTTATCTTTTATACTGGTCCGGGTCGAACTTTTTTCTATGGGTCGGGCCGGACCCGGGGCTGGAAATTTTAGTCTGTTCAGACCACCAGTGCACTCCAGCATATTTCGAAAGCATATTTAACGTAAAATCTATATGCTGATATTTTTGTCCAAAAAGAGAAGCGCTGTCTTAAATCGACTTTTAATAACGTGCAATTTGTGAATGAATCCTATCTTACATTCGAAATGCATCAATATCGTATCGGTCAGAGGCACAAGTCGTGTAAATCACGAATTTTGGATTCTAATAGCTGTGAGTTTTGAAGATATCAATGTGGACTTTTTTGCGTTTAGTTCAGTAATGGATAATGAAAATTTTCCTAATTGGAAATTTTAGCCTACGGGAGCCATATAAAAGTGTAGTTTTTGTATCTTCCCATATAGACCTCCCATGGGTTGTATGTCACCAGATTTTGTACTTTTTTTTATGAAACTTCGCAATTGGAAGTATTGGTCTAGATGTAATAGTTAAGGAAATAGGCTATTGTTTCGATCTTTATGAATCACACTTTATAAGCTTCACGATAATTTTGGCGAAGTTGCAACTACAACAATGACGTAATTGTAGTACCCTTTTTACACTTGTACATCACAAAATTAAATTTCTGCATGGCGTTTTAAAATTTCTCTTAATTTTTTTTATCGGATTTAACTTTCTTCAATAATTTTATTCTTATCAGTTGTAAGGAAATTTTATTATTTAAAATAAAACTGTGCTATAAAACTATCGTAAAATTTGTAATGCCAGTCTTTTGATCTTGTAATATTATTTATTTTACTTACTCTAGTGACGTTTCATAAGTTATTTTATTCTCTTGTGCAGATAGTTATTACTTTATGATGCAGCCATTAAGCCATTGCTGTCAGCATTTTCAGATAATGGTAATTTTGATTGTTAAAATTTTTAATTTTATTGCTGAAATTCCACATTTAAATTATTCTGTATTAAAAAGAAATAGACCAATTTCATCTAAGGAATATTAAGGATTTTTTTAAATCTAAACTTTTCACAATTATGTCGAAAGTATGTTCAAAAACTTTCTCATGATACACCATTCATCGTTGTGTGTTTTGTATACACATAGAAAATGAGGATTACTGAATTTCTTGCTCTTTTTTTTCCTTGCTTAATTCACACTCTTTAGCCAATAGTATAAAATCTATTAATGATCCGTGAAGAACGCTAACACTAGATGATGCATTTGTAAGTTATTTGAATGGGAGATACTTAGAAGTTGCATTTTGTCACAGTTGGCTCAAATCTGGTCCTTATTTAGATTTCAAAGCATATCATTCTAAATTAAGCATGCCTGTTGAAAATTTCACAACATTTTTTAAAATTTTAATTTGTTATATATGCGTTATTTTAAGATCATTAATGATGCATGTTGAGCATGTTAACGTAAAACATCATTTTGCGATTTTAAAACTCGATAAAAGATCAACCCTAGCTTATTTATTTTCCACAAAATTTCTTTAATTTTGTATTTGAAATTTTTTAAATACATGCTGCTTTAAAAAAGAGGAGGACTCTTCTTTACAACAGTCAAAAATTCTTAAAGACTCTACTCAACTAAGATTAACCTTCTCTTTCTAACAATATTTAGAAGTTTTTGGTAGCAAAAAGATTCGGATAAGAATGACTCCCCCCCCCCCTCTAGTTCTCTGAGTATTGCCTTTTCATTGCTGTGTATACAATTGACAAAATAAGCTGTAATTTTTAGTTTAAGAATAAACATGTTTTACAACTTCACTCCTGAAATTATGTTGATAGATGCTAATTTCACATAATTTACTTTACTAAGTGTCTGATTATAGTAATTAAGAATTTTAAAAACATGCATTTGCAGTTGAAAAAAATCGTTTTAATAATTCCTTTAACCTAAAATGTAATATTTTTAAATTTACATTTTTGCAAATAAATAAATAATCGTTAATGTTATTGAAAATCAAAAGAAACATAGATATGCCAAAGATGTACATTTATATTCTAATTATCATTAATACTATTTTACATAATTTATTATAGCCGTGCACAACTTTTTTAGGCGAAGGGCCACTTACAAATATGTTTGGGTTGTCGAGGGCCACATCAGTAACACAGAGAGAATTCTATTTCGAGGTTGTTGGAGGGGAGATCTGTGGGCTATAATTAGATGAAAAACATTGTTTCAGAGGGGGGGCAGTTTTGCCGCTCTAGAATCCCCTATGCAGTCAACATATCAAATTTAGTTGGTAAGGATATATCAACAGTTTATATTTGTATATATAACAGAGAAATAGTAAAGATTATTTTCAAGGAGCGAAAATAGTTCTTGACTTTATCGGGAGAATCAATTTTGCTTTATTAAGAGTACTAAAAAGCAAAAATAGCCATGGAAGTGGCTAGTGCTGAAAAAAAAGTGAACATTATTAACAAAAGAGGGAGGGAGGAACAGAATCGTATTATTTCGTGATTTTTTTCTGATATACATTGATGTAATTCGCGATTTTTTCCCCGAGATTGCTATTTCTTGTCACTGCACAATCGACGAAATTTGAGATTTTTTACTGCGACCAATCAATATCTATTTCACGATATTTTTTGTGATCGATAGACAAAATTTTAAATTTTTTCCCGTGAGTGATTCACAAAATTCGTGAACTTTTGGCGAAATTCACGATTTTTTTCCCACGGACAATTAACCGATTTTGGCGAAACTTTTTGCAACAAATTGACAAAGTTTGTAATTTCTTCCATCAATTGTCGATTGATTCATTTTCCATAAAGACTTAATGTTTCACGATAAGTTCCTTTTGTATGTATTGCTTTTTCATAAATGATAAAAAGTGATTGATTAATTTTATTTTATTGCAGATGCATAAAGCCATTAATGTAGATACACATCGCATAACTCAAAACGATATTTAAAGTGTGAAATATGCAGCAAAATATTTCTTTACAAGAGCTTTTTGGAAAAGCAGCTTCTGGCCTCCAGCAAGGAAAATCGTTTTTTTGTGAGGTATGCAAGAAGAATTTCTCCCAAAAGAGTACTTCGTGCACTCATATGTTAATGCACATGGGTGAAAAACTTTTTTTGTGTGAAATATGTAACAAAAAATTCTCTCAAAAGAGTAAGTTAAGAGAGCATCTTTTAATTCATACAGGTGAGAAACATTTTGAATGTGAGATATGCAGTAAGAAATTCTCACGTAAGAGCAATTTAATACAGCATCTGCTAAATCATACTGGTGAAAAACCTTTTGTGTGTGAGATATGCAACAAGAAATTCTCTCACAAGAGCTATTTAAGCCAGCATCTGTTAATTCATTCTAAAGAGAAATCTTTTATGTGTGAGATATGCAACAAGAAATTCTCTCAAAAGACTGGTTTAAGAAAGCATCTGTTAATTCATACTGGTGAGAAACCTTTTGTATGCCAGATATGTAATAAGAAATTTTCTAAAAGCTGTAATTTAACCAGTCATCTCTCAATTCATACTGATAAAAAACCTTTTGTATGTGAGATATGCAACAAGAAATTCTCACTTAAGAGCAGTTTAAGCCGGCATCTGTTAATTCATACAGGTGAGAAACCTTTTGTATGTGAGATATGCAACAAGAAATTCTCTCAAAAGCCTGGCTTAAGCGAGCATCTATTAATTCATACTGGTGAGAAATCTTTTGTATGTGAGATATGCAACAAGAAATTCTTAAGTAAGGGCCATTTACGCCAACATCTCTTAATTCATACTGGTGAGAAACCTCATGTCTGTGAAATATGCAACAAGAAATTCTCTCAAATGAGTACTTTAAGCCGGCATCTTCCAATTCATACTGTTGAAAAATGTGTACATATGCAACAAGAATGTATGTGAGAAATGCAACAAGAATTTTTTTCGAAACAGTCATTTAACCAGGCATCTGTTAATTCATTTTGGTGAGAAATCTTTTGTATGTGAGATATGCAACAAGACATTTTCTCGAAAGAGTGATTCAACTAAGCATCTGTTAATTCATACTGGTGAGAAAACTTTTGCATGTGAGATATGCAATAAGAAATTCTCTCATAAGAGTCAATTAAAACCTCGTCTGTTAATTCATACTGCTTAGAAACCTTTTGTGTGCGAGATATGCAACAACAAATTCTCACGTAAGTGCCATTTAAGCCAGCATCTGTTAATACATACTGGTGAGAAACCTTTTGTGTGTTAGGTATGCAACAGCACATTCCCTCAAAAGGATGATTTAAGCAAACATCTGTTAATTCACACTAGTGAAAAACCTTTCGTGTGTGAAATATGCAACAAAAAATTCTCTAAAAAGAATGTGTTAACCAGGTTCCTGTTAAATCATACTCATGAGAAACCTTTGTGTATTAGATATACAACAGCAAATTCTCTTTAATGGATGATTTAAGCAAACATCTGTTAATTCATACTGGTGAGAAACCTTTTGTGTGTGAGATATCCAACAAAACATTCTCTTGAAATGATTTAAACAGGCATATGTTAATTCATTCTGGTGAGACACGTTTTGTGTGTGGAAGAAATTTTCACGTAAATGCTATAGGAAACATCTGTTAATTCATACTTGGGAGAGAAACCATTTATATGTGATAGATGCAGGAAGAAATTTTCTTTAAACAGAAATTTTAGCAGGCGTCTGTTAATTCATACTGGTGAGAAACCTGTTGTGTGAGATAAACAAGTAATTTTTTTTTCTAAATTGTAATTTAAGTATTAATTTAGTATTTGCTGTTAACGAATTTTCTTAATAAGAGGCCATGGCATATTCTAGTATTATGGAAGTGGCATTTCATGTCAAATATTACAGTCACTTAAATGAAATACTGACCAAAGAAAATATTTGAAATTTTAAGTAGTAAATAGGAGTGTCAACATCAGCTATGGCAAACACATTTTTATTTTGATTTTGCTTTATATTTTCACAAAATTCTTACAGTTATCTTTTTATATTTTACATAATATAGATTTAAATGTTTGTAATATTCTCCCATGATTGAAGATATTTTAGTTAAGACTCACATTAAGCATATTTTTATACAATGAATTCTTTGACAGTAAAACTGAATTTCTTACAAACTGAAAAAAATATTTTTTAAAGGTTTGCTATACCCAAATCCTCTTTAATATCGAAAATAAAATATAATTAACTATAAAAAAAAAAACTGCTTATGTCTTTGATAGCCTGATTTTTATTTCATAAACGAATAAGAAATCAACAAGTTTCTAAAATGTCAATAAATGTTGGTAAAATGTGTTTGAAAATTTTTCTTTATGCAATTCAGCCTCTTCTTAGAACTTTTTGATATACTTTAAAAATATTTAAGACTTGGAGTGAATTTTTTCCGTATGTTTATGCTCTAACTTTCGTGAATTACTTGGACTTCCATGTAATTGGTATATGTCACTGAGGTTTAGTAATGCTCATTCATTATTGGGAATCAATTGTGTAGTGTTTATAGAACGTTTAGAGGGACATTCAAAATAATTATATTCTATTTTTATATTCTTTTATTTTATTTACTCTGTGACAGTCATTTGTGGTATATTTTACACTATTTAAAGAATTTATTGAATAAAATTAGTATGAATTTTTAAGGTGCACTGAAATATGCTTTTTTATAATAAGCAGTGTAAACTATTTATTATTCATTTATTGGAGATCTTCACTATTGTTTTATATATTTTTATGGTGACACAAGAAATGCCCCGTTATTTATACTTAATTTTAAATTATGTTTAAATATCCTAAATATCATTCACTCTGTTAAATTTTCTTTTTACATGGAATCCTATTTACGTTGCGGTTGTGTATATATTTTTAAATCCAACATTTTTTAAAATTTAGTTCATTTTCATTCTGTATTTTTGCTTTTTAAATTAATAATAATCGTTTTGCGACATTTCCATTTCCACGAGACTTCTTTTCTAGCATTTTTCACAGCCATTCTCTTTGGCTCACCAGATTCAAATATGAAAGTGCCCAGGTTGCCGATCATCTTTCGCAGATGTGCATATGTTTATTTTGATTGTCTCATTATATTCAAATATGTAAGTGTCCAAACAACCGATAATCTTTCGCAGATGTTCAGATGCTTGTTTTCAGCTATTTTTTTTTCTCATGCTACATAAGTTTCATTTTAATGAATTATTTTTTTATTTGTAAATGATGAGACTGATATTTGCTTATTAAAAAATTCCAAAAATATCTCTATAAAAATAACCTGCATCACATTAAAACTGTTTTTTACTCAAAGCTTTTAAGATGAAGACTGTTTCCTAAATTTTAAATTTTATTTAAAATGGAAATTTTTAAAACAAAAATATCATTATTTATATTAAAAATGCATTGTTACTTATAAATAAACTATTTGCTTTCAGAACATTATATATATACTAGGGGGCTCTGCCCCCTGCAAGCTACGCTCGCCAACCCCCGTTCAGACGCCGCAGAATCTAAAAGCACGCTAATTTGATCGGTTTTAAAAAGATTAGAGAAGGCTGAATTATAATGAAAAAACCAATAGCGATCTCCCTGTAAACGGGTTTCCATTCAGTTCCCTTTGATTGCGAAAATTTAAGGCCGAATCAGTTGCTGTTAAGACATCCAATGGTTGTTTTCGTGTTTGATTAAAGAAGATCAGTTAAACATTTGAAAAGAAGCTAAAATAAAATGAATTAAGTAAACAGAGTCTTTGCCTCCCGGTATTTTTAAGAGCGTTATAAAACGATTGACATTATACAATTTGCTACAATTACGATAATTTACTGCTTTAATCCCTTAGAGGGTGGTGTTACATTTTTGGACCACTTAATTTTAATTCTTATATACCACATTGTCACCAGAACATTGGAACGAAAATTTTTCTTTTATTAAGTAAGTGAACAAAAGCCTTTTCGTATTTCGTGATTTGTTTGTAAATTCTGGTGCCATTCACTGATTTCAACATTTTACGAATAGAAGTGCCTTGCCCCTGAATGGGTTAAATGCATATTAATGTATTATTATTTAAAAGTTTCCTTTCTCTTTTAATATTCACGTGTAAATACAATTTTCAATATTTTCTTGCTTTTAACACATACTCATTTAATAATAATTTTAAAGTTTTTTTCTGTTTTTAATAGTCACGTCCCAGCTAGAAAAAGTTTGCACAAAAAGTGTAAAAAAAAGTGCACAAAAAGTGAGCGTATTTGGCACCTCTGCTTATGCATAAGTGCACACTGAATTGTGCGCAAAAAGTGCATACCTAAATTGTTAACTTTCTATGCACAATCAGAGGTGCCAAATACGCTCGGATTTTGTGCACTTTTTTTTACACTATTTTTGCATACCTAAATTGTGTACTTTTTATACACAATCAGTGGTGCCAAATACGCTCGGATTTTGTGCACTTTTTTGCCTACCTAAATTATGTACTTTTTATACACAATCAGTGGTGCCTAATACGCTCGGATTTTGTGCACTTTTTTTTACACTTATTTTGCCTACCTAAATTTTATACTTTTTATGCACAATCAGTGGTGCCAAATACGCTCAGATTTTGTACACTTTTCTTTATACACTTTTTTGCCTACCTAAATTTTACCACAAAAAGGCTTTATTATTGCATTTTAAATATATTGCTATCACATCATACATAATTCACACTGCAACAATAAAATTAATAATAAGACCAAACCAGTGTTGAATTCAGGGGGTGGCCCCGGAGGACATCCCCCCCCCCAGAAAATTTGAGATTTTACATTTTCAATGGTCATAAAATGCACCCCCCAACTCTATAATGCCCCCCCCCCAGAGTCGCAAATGTCCCTCCCAGAGAAAAGCGTTTGAATTGAACACTGGACCGAACAGCAAGCGTAAATTTACTGGCGTACCTGTAACGGAAACAGTGGCACAACAGAAAGCTGAGCAATATATATTCTTATAACAGCATGAAATTTAAAAAACAAAATTAATATATATATTTCTGAAATAAATCCACAAAAATGAAGTTTAAATAAATATAACTAAAATACCTTAAGTTGAACCTACGATGAAGCTGTATTTTAAATTTAAAACATTATAGTGGAATTTTCACATTTTTTTTTATTTCTAATTACAGCTGAAGGTAAATGCTTGTAAAAAAAATCACTGATGTACATGCTTTAGAAGAAAAAATTTTCATGAATTCATAATTTAGTACAAAAAGGGTTAAAGACAAATAAATCTAAAACTGCAGTCAGAAACTGATAGTTGTGCTGTTTGTTTAGTTGAATCTGAGAAAACAAGGGTTATGTTTACATTCATGTCAGTATATTGTTTGTTTTCGGATAGCAAAGCCTTCCATGCTTTTGCGCATGTGTCAGGTCTTCTTTGATTTTGTCAAAATAGGGGGTGAACGGCATTTGTTTAGCTGAGTGCCAATCAGGGCCGAAACTAGATTGTTTTGAGCCTGGGGGATAGATTTTGGCACCACCCCCCTCCTCATACACAATAAAAGTTATTGCCGCAGGTACCCTATGCAAAAAAAGAAATAAAAATCCTTAAAAAATAAAAATAATTTAATAAATGCTAACAACAAATATGTAAACAAGGCTCCCATAGGATTAACATTAGCTTGAGCATTAAGAGCCTACACTAGGCTCTATAAGAAACTGGATCACTAATGTTAAACCTATGGGAACGTTCTTTTTTAAATTTCTCACTTGCATATTAATAGTTTCAAATGATTTTTTTCTTGCTTAGAAATAATTCTAACCGTATTAGTGTTTACTTTATAGATTTTGGTTGCAGATTTTTTTTTTATAGTCACTTTCGCAAATTTGAAAAGAACGCTCTCATAGGTTTAACATTAGCTTGCAAGTTTCTTTGTATTTCATATATATACATTTTTGTATGAAACGATAAACAAAATCTTTATTTGGCACCCCTTCGTCTTTTATGCTGCTGCCCGGGGCGCATTTTAACTCTGTTTACACGATTAGGGACCACAGAGAAGTTTCCAGCCCGCTGATTGGTTAGTTTCTCTTTCGTCTTTTCTGATGTTTAAGGTCTTTGTAAATTGGAATTTCTAATGACGCCAGTAGTAATATACCATTATATAATCCTTTTTTTAAAAAAATATAAGTTAATCAGCATTTACAATTCAACATTTTAATCAAACTCAGTTCTTATCAAATGATTGATTAATTCAGATTTCCACAAAATGTTATATTACATTCAAAAACACAAATTAAATGGAACACGTAAAAAAAATATGTAATGGCGTCATCTGTTTTTCTTATATGAAACTTCAGATTGTTTTTTTAGTCAACATTTGTTTTTTTTCGACTTTTTTTTTTTCTTTTGGGGATTAATTCTGATTTTAGATGTCAGCTTCGAAAATGTTTTAAATGTGTATATATTTTAAGAAATATATACATTCATACATTTGAATAGTTTTTAAAATTCTTGTATGTTATATAGGGGACGAAACTTTTTTTACTTTAATAAATAAGCTGGACTATTACATCCTGAAAAATGTTACTGAAAATTTTATCGTGAAAATAAAATAAGTCGCAAGGTTACTAAATGGTGAATACAGAATGTTACAAAGTTATAAACTAAACAAACATTAAGTTTAAATATTAATAATCATTGTTTCGGTCAACATCTACGATGTTGACGCTAGTTTAGTTTTTAACTTTACAACATTCTGTATACACCATTTAGTAACTTTGTGATTTATTTTATTTTCAAGATAAAATTTACAGTTGTATTTTTTATATTACCATTTAGTAACTTTGTGGTTTATTTTATTTTCAAGATAAAATTTACAGTTGTATTTTTTTATATAAAAAAAAATACTTTTGCCCCCCAAAAATATTTTCGTTTGATAATTTTAACGAAATATTCATAATTTTTAGGTGGGAAAGGGACTAAAAAAAAGCCTTTTTTAAAACGTAAAAAGAATATGTTTGTACATGTATGCATAATAATATGATTATACTTTTTTCATTCATTTTTTGATGAATTTTATCTTGGAGCTGTTCAAAAACATTTTAACAATTTTAAAAAAAGCTGGGAGTACGAAGATGCATATTTTATTTAAATTAACGGAGAGTGTTGAAAGGGGCGTAAGATATGCTATAATACTTAGCCGCACCAGTGGCTATGAAGTTCTGCTCTCGAACCTGGTACTGTAATGGCGCACGTCGGCCTAACCGTTCGGAATTTCTCGTGTTTTTCTTCGAACCTTGGGAAAATTTGCATAAATACGGCTTAGTTTCCCTTGGAAAGACTCCCCTCGTAGGGTACCTCGTAGGGCTAAAAATCTGCTTAAGCAGCTCTTCTTTTTTTTTCTTCATAAGAAATTCCGTCATCTTCATACTGGTGTAAGGTTGGCAAAAGTTCTGATGATACAGGTGAGACAGCTTCTTGTATTTCCTGATTATGGACTTCAAAAGTAGTGACCCAAAAAATTCTTTAGGTGGGGCTTTATTTCCCAAAGCAAGGACCGCTATTTCATGTTTATTTTCAGGCAGCACAGGTGGGAAATTGTTTGAAATTATATCAAAATACTGGAAAATAGAATATTGGTGCTTACAAAAGCGGCCATACAATCCCGCAGGGCACGAACAACATCCAGTTTTGGTATCTACTATATAACAATTGCCTTCACTTTTAACTGAAAATGTATTTTCACTTATTAATGTGATGTCATTTTTAGCTATATTAGTTGCTTTCTTCTTCAGGGATAAAAGAAAAAGCCTACTAGTTGCACATCTGTTATTATCAAAGTCTCTGAATTTTTTTTCATAATGTTTTTCTAAATGTGTAGCCACAAAATCTAGAATTGTCAAAACATTATATGCTTTGACACGACACAAAACCTCATCTTTAAAAATACGTATGCAAACTTCGGAAAAGTTATTTGTATTGTGGCCCCTTACTATCTGATTTCTAAATGCAAGACACCAAAACTCTTTCTTTTGCCAATAACTTTCTAAATAGCTATTCCAATTTTCGTAAGTGGGCATATAGTCTCCCACATAACCACAAGAATTTTTATACGCTTCTTCGGCCTCTTGCACATTGCGAGCATATAAAATGCCTTGAAAAAATCTCATGAGCTTATTCCGATGCTCCTTTGGGATTTGATGTTTTGAATCCCACAGCCATCTCCATACAGCTTGGGCTACATGAAAAATGCATAATAAATTCCTTGATGTAGGCCAAACATTTTTCAAAGCTTTTATCTCTGCTTCAGAGTCATCCGTCATAAAAAGTTCTGGACTTCCCTTTCCATAAAATGCGTTTTCTAACATTCCGTTTACAATTTGGAAACCTTTTACATATGACTCTTCAGTCTGTCCTCTCGTAATGATGACTGCGATTGGCACAGCACCAGCTGAGCATGAGCACAACATGAATGTTATACTGTGATTATCAGAATCACATGATGACGTTGAGTCTACAAAAACAATTTCAGATGAAGATTTTAAATTATGGGCTCTTTTCATAATGGGGGTGACTATGACCACAGCAAATGGTTCTTCACTGAAATTAACAGTAATTCCATTATCTTCGTAAACTTTTAATTTCTCTTTCAATTTCTGAAACATAGAAAAATGACTATAAGTATGTTTGTGTCATGAGAAATTCAAATAATTATTAAAATATTGCAATGTTGAAACTAATAACTTATAATGCAGGTTAAAATCAAATTCGACAGCCAATAAGTTACATTTTTATCTGATATTTAACTAAAACATAAATACTATCAATTTTTACTTCCTTCTATCTTTACAAGAAGTATTGAATTCGCGAAAAATTTCGACTTCCAGTTTTCGACGGATTTACATGTTTTAGAGGCCAGAAATTCCGAAAAACATGTTTTTTCAAAATGTCTGTCTATATGTGACACAAATTTTGTGGGCGCTCTATCACAAAAACTAATGCACGGAATTTAGTAAAGATTTATATTCAGTTAGTCCCTGATATAAATTGGTGCTGATTATTTTTTGGGTATAAACTGTCCAACTGGTAGCGCTACTATGCTGCGTTTTGCAGGATTTATACGATTTTAGTGATAGTAGATAGATACGATTTTAGTGCTCAAGAACTAATGCACGGAATTTCATATCTTTAGAATCTTCGTGATGGGCATAGTTAAATTATGCCCATTAAATTATTTACCATTTAATTTTGGCACTATGATAGAGAATTTTGAAGTACTGACATGTGAAAAAAAGAAAGTTTTGGGATTGGAACATCCGACTAGTTAATTATACATATAGGAATTTTTGTGTTACTTTTAGGATAAGAATCAATTTTTACTACAAAAGTACAAAAAATAATAATTATTAAGCACAAAAGCTTGAATCAAGCAATCGATGTACGATAAATTAAAAAAAAAATCCTCTCGCATTAGAAATTTAGAAATAAAAGATTACAATCTACTACATGAATCAGTGACAATTCCAAGACAAGGGACAAAAAAGTTAAAGAAATGATAACAAGTCAAAGATATCGTTAAGCGGCTACTTCACTACGTGAAATTAACCGCTCGTTAAAGTTAGTACTATAGATTTTTTTTTAACTATCTCGTTTGCATTTCAATAATTTAATATATATATATATATATATATGTGTGTGTGTGTATATATATATATATTGGCATTGCGTAGTCGAGGTCGATCTCTACAAAGACAGTTTTTAACTTTTTCGATTCTGTTTACATATTTTTTTTATTAAGATACTAGAGAACCGTTTTCAAGAGAGAAAGTATCCTCATAATAATAATAATAAAAAAAAAAATGCAAACAAAATCAAAAAAGTGAGAAATATAAAGTAATTCATGTGTAGGATTACATTAAATGTTTATTTCAAATAATCTCTAAATGACAACAGTGGTAAACCCACGGGCGCACGTAGTAGTTTACCCCCCCCCCCCCAAAAAAAAAAAGAATCTTCGAAAAAAGTTATAATTAAATATTGGGACTATAAAAAAAAAGCTGTTTGTGATTGTGCATGAAATGATTAATGCATCTTTGCAAATTCACTTATTAATAGTTTTATTTTAAAGATTGTCATTACAACTATAACCTGCATTTTAATTTTATCTTGATTTTTTTCATTCAGCAATATTGCTTATCATAATAACTGAATATTTTCAGTTTTTTAAGCTAAACAATAAGATTAATAAATTAAAACCTGCAGCCAAGTTGTTGCTGTATGGGGGGGGGGGGGGGGTAAAGCCTTTTAGCTACAATGCATTTCTTCCAAATAAAAGTATATGTATCCCATTTACTGGGGCTACCTCGTACCCACCTGTTGTACGCATGAAATTGATAAAATTAGGTAATATGTATCTGGAAATATTATTGAACTTTTTTCTCCAGAATTAATTGTTTTTTCGGGAAATGAAGATAGATATTTTTTTTTTCACCCCAAACACCTGCTTAATGAAAATCCTGTGTAAGCAAGTTGCATTTGATATATTTTTAGTTTTGATAATGGTTTATCAAAGTTGAAAAAGGATAACAGTTACTGCTAGGTTAATATTAAAATCTATGGAGAGTTTTTAATAATAATTCACGCAGTATTTCATTTTAATCTCAAAGTAAATAAATAAATTAAAAAAAAAAAAAAAAACTTACTCTTACAAAAGAGTCTTTTTTCTTAGTTGATGCTGTATCCAACTTTACTTTTACATTTATAGTAGCTAGACACCCTAAATTCTTTGAAAAACTTCTTTTGTTTGCTGCAGTCGGTACTTTAATAAAATCACTGTGGTGACAAACAAATTTTTTTCTGAAAATGGAATAGGAAATATGCAAAATTTAGAATGCATTATAAAATACTAAGTAGCGGATGAAGTAACCGTTAATCTAAACTATAAAAATACTTAAAAAAAAAAAAAAAAAAAAAAAAAAAAGATGCTAGGCAAATATTAAGTTGCTAAGAATTTAAAGCCATCAGTCGTTATTAAATTCACTTTTTAATAAATTAAAGACTTATTATTAAATATTTTTCATGATTAACCCATTATTAAACGAATCAACTTACAACATTAAAATTTTGGCATATAATAACATTAAAAAAGAAATACACAAGAAAAATATATTTTTCAATTTTACACAGTCTTTTAAAATGAAATTTCATCGGTTTGCTCTGTATAAAACCATAAAAGAACTTCAAATTAAGCATGTTAAATATTCCCTTTTTATTTATTTATTTTACTTATTTATTTTTTTTACGTTCGAAGTTATATGGATAGATGGCGCCACAATTTCTTTAAAAATCATTTCCATATGTTACAACCGTCATAAGAACAATAAACAATTAAAAAAATATATTACAAATTTTGCTTTAAGTGATCTTTAAATAATTATTATACTTACGTGCAAGCTAGTCTTTGTCCACAAGGTTTTGATGATCTAGAATTCCATTTTTTATTATTTAAATCTCCGAATTCTTTCACCCATTTATTGCAATCTTCTAAATTTTTAAGATTGCTGCGAACTGTAATTATTTTTTCGGAAATTGATTCCATTTCATTAAAATATGAAGTCAGAAGTTTAAGTTCGGCTAAAGCAGCCATTTCAGGAAAAGGAGAAAAAAAACTGTTAATGAACGATTGTTTCAGTCAGTGTTTTGCGTTTTGATAAAGGCGCTAAAACAAACGGCGTAAAAGAAACCAGCCAATCAGGAGGCCGGAAACTTCTCTGTGGTCCCTAATCATGTAAACAGAGTTAAAATGCGCCCGGGGCACATGAACCCTCTGCAGCCCCCTAGTTTCGGGCCCTGGTACCAATCCTAGTGACAACCAACAAATGAACAACTTAAGAAAATACTCAGTGTAACACCCCTTTGATTAGTAGAATCGTCCCAGAGTGCTAGGCACAGCTTTCAAAAACGAACAGATGCAAACTCATGGATGGTCACCACTTGCCAGGTGGCGACAAATTTTTTATCTGTGGCCACTAACTTTTAATATCTAACTCGCCTTTTTATTTATGTGTGTGTGTTGTAGAAGAACAAATGTTTGAAAGTGTATTTTGATTTTTATAAAGTGCAAAATAATGTCACGTTTTTAATACGCATTTTTGTATGACAAAATCAAAATAAGAAATATTGTTTTCTTAACATTCCCTACTATCGTGATTGTTTAGCTTATACACATTTATTTTATACTGTATCTTGCTCAACTATATTTTCCGACTATACACATTTAAATATATATATTATATTTAATTAATTATTCAAATTTTAAGAATTTTATGTCTAAATTAATTATACACATTTTATGCAATTAGTGTTTTTTGTACAAATGTACATATTAACAGGGGTCACAGCATATAGGACAAATTGTATTGTTCTTACCAGTATGTTTTATCAGTAATCGACAAGAGACATTTTTATAAGATATGCAATAGGACTATTCCATGAAAATTATTGAAAAAAGTTACTGGTAAGAACAATAAAATGTGTCCTATATGCTGCGAGCCCTGATATTAAAAAAGGGTACTTTTTGGCTAGCCGGGTGCCAGTGTTATATATACATGTACGTATACATACATATATGTGTGTGTATATAAATATGTAAATATAATACTGGCGCCCGGCTAACCGAAAAGTACCTAAAAAAGTCATTTTTCACTTAGAATTTTCTCCCCATATAAATGCTATTTTTTTTTATGCATTTGTTTTACAATGTGGAGACTGGATTTTTTATGTTTAGGAGTCACTGGCTTCTGTCAGCTTTTGGGAGCCTGGACCTATACAAGTCAGTCAAGATCTTTCTTTACTTATAAACAATTTAATCTTTTAATTTTGCCTCTTCAATACTTCTGCAGCATAAGTGTATTTCAATAGGCATCATTCACAATTCTTTAAGCAACTGCATAAAAATATTTACGATAACCAAACAAACATTAAAAATATAAGAAATAACCCAGTTCATATAAAAAACACTTTCAATTGCAGAAAAAGTAAAAGAGATACTTTTTTACAAACATGAATGTAAACATCATACACACTTAAGGCATATTCATAACAAAAAACCCAAAATTTTTATTATTGATTTTAAAGTAGTAATGAATTTTGGTATAGCATTTCTGTCGAAATATACATTTTTAAAAATACTACTCTTCATTCAATTTTCAATATTTTATTATCACTAAATTTTTTAAAAATAGTTTTATAGTATACCTATGCAAAAGATCTTGGGAGAGATATTTTCAATTTTCCTTTTTATTATCTTAAAAAAATATATAAATTACACATAGTAAATTTCCTTAAATTGTTATTAATTATCATGTTTATTAATTTTATATGAAATTTTTAGAAACATTAAAAAAAATATCTCCCTATGTTTGTTGCAAATTATATCAAGATTGTAAAAATATGCAAATTTAATAACAAAAATATCATTCTAAAAACTGCATTTCTAAATTATTTCAGCACCGAGCTTTAGATCTTTCAACTTAGGGAAAACATGAAAAAAGTAATTTTCATAAGAACTTATTTGTAGTTAAAAATGCAAGAAAAATTAGAAAAGAAAAACTTACTTCGTGTTGAACTACTTTTTAAATTAATTGGTAATATTTAAATATTCCAAGATATTTTTGGAATATCAGTTGACTGTTACTTTCATTATATGTCACTCAGTATCGCCCCCCCCCCCAAACGATTCTCTGGATCCGCCCCTGATTCCTTTGCTATTTTTCAGAACTGCAAAGCTTGTGCGGATTTCTAGGTAACAGTCTTTAACATATGAGCTATTTCTAATTTTTGCTCTAGGCTAGGAGAGAACAACCTTTTTTAGAGAAGGGCCACTTGCAAAAATGTCTTCATTGCCGAGGGCCACATCAGTAACAGAGAATATTTCGGGGTGGTGATCTGTGTCCTATAATCGGATACAAAATATGGTTTCAGAGGGAGGGGGGGTACCCCTCTAGGTTCCCCTACCTAGTCAAAATATCCAATTTAGTTGGCAAGGACACATCAATAGTTTACGTTTGTATATCTAACACGAATATAGCAAGGATTGTTTTTAAGGCGTGATACTATTTCTTCTAAAGATGTGAATGAAGATGAAAAAAAATGTGAACTTTATGTTCGAAGAGGAGAGAAGGAGCAAATTAACGAAATTTGAGATTTGTCCACGCCTGATCAACGAAATTCGCTATTTTTCTGTGCCCAATCAAAAAATTTTGTGATTTTTACATGCTAGATTGACACAATTCACAATTTTTCCATAGTCGATCAAAACATTTGCAATTTTTCGAAGCCGATGGATAAAATTCACAATTTTTTCATATACAATCGACAAAATTCGCTATTTTTCTGCATCCTGATGAACAAAATTCCCTTTTTTCCGCACCTCATCGACGAAGTTTGCTATTTTTCAGTGAATCAACGAAATTTGAGATTTGTCCACGTCTGATCAACGGAATTCGCTATTTTTCTGCGCCCGATCAAAAAACTTTGCGATTTTTACATGCCAGATTTGCACAATTCACAATTTCTCCATAGCCGATCAAAATATTTGCAATTTTTCTGAAGCCGATGGATAAAATTCACAATTTTTCCATATTCAATCGACAAAATTCGCTATTTTTCTGCAACCTGATGAACAAATTTCCCTTATTTTCCGTGCCTCATCAACAAAGTTTGCTATTTTTCCGTGAATCAACGAAATTTGATATTTTTCCCCGCCTGATTGACTAAATTCGCCATTTTTTCCTACCCGACAAATGAAATTCGCTTTTCTTCCACACCTGATCGACAAAGATTGCTATTTTTCGTGAATAAAGATTTCAGATCTTCGAACTCCGAATTGACAAAATTCACGATTTTTCCACACCCAATCGACGAAATTCACGATTCTCAACTGACTGACGGAAT
Organism: Maratus speciosus; assembly: GCA_963932465.1. NCBI lineage: Eukaryota > Metazoa > Arthropoda > Arachnida > Araneae > Salticidae > Maratus > Maratus speciosus. The sequence goes on from OZ010794.1 coordinate 85,516,331, forward strand.
TTGTGATTTTTTCCCGCTGCACATTGACAAAATTCACAATTTTTCGACACCCAATTGACAAAATTCGCTGTTTTTTCACACCCAATTAACAAAATTCGCTGTTTTTTCACACCCAATTGACAAAATTTACTATTTTTCAATTTTTCCGCACATTATCGACAAAAATCGCAATTTTTTCATGCCTGATCAAACAAATTCGCTATTTTTCCACGCCTGATTGACTAAATTTGCCATTTTTCCTACCCGACGAATGGAATTTGCTATTTTTTCACACCCGATTGACAAAATTCCCTTTATTTCTGCGCCTGATTAACGAAGTTTGCTATTTTTCTGTGAAACAACAAAATTTGAGATTTTTCTACTTCTAAACAACAAAATTCACGATTTTTTCACGCCCGATCGACGAAATTCACGATCTCAACTGACTGACGGAATTTGTGATTTTTTCCCGCTGCACATTGACAAAATTCACAATTTTTCCACACCCAATTGACAAAATTCGCTGTTTTTTCACACCCGATTGACAAAATTCACTATTTTTCAATTTTTCCGCACAATATCGACAAAATTCGCAATTTTTTCGTGCCTGATCAAACAAATTCGCTATTTTTCCACGCCTGATTGACTAAATTCGCCATTTTTTCCTACCCGACCAATGGAATTTGCTATTTTTTCACACCCGATGGACAAAATTCCCTTTTTACCGCACCTGATAACGAAGTTCGCTATTTTTCTGTGAATTAACAAAATTTGAGATTTTTCTACTTCTAAACAACAAAATTCACGATTTTTTTTTACGCCCGATCAACGAAATTTACGATCTCAACTGACTGACGGAATTTGTAACTTTTTCCCGCTGCACATTGACAAAATTCACAATTTTTCACACCCAATTGACAAAATTCGTTGTTTTTTCACACCCGATTGACAAAATTCACTATTTTTCAATTTTTCCGCACATTATCGACAAAATTCGCAATTTTTTCGTGCCTGATCAAACAAATTCGCTATTTTTCCACACCTGATTGACTAAATTCGCCATTTTTTCTTACCTGACCAATGAAATTCGCTTTTTTTCCACACCTGATCGACAAAGTTTGCTATTTTTCGCGAATAAACGATATTTGAGATCTCCGAACTCTGAATTGACAAAATTCAAGATTTTTCCACACCCAATCGACGAAATTCACGATCTCAACTGACTGACGGAATTTGTAATTTTTTCCCGCTGCACATTGACGAAATTCACAATTTTTCCACACCCAATTGACAAAATTCGTTGTTTTTTCACATCCGATTGACAAAGTTCACTATTTTTCACTTTTTCCGCACATTATCGACAAAATTCGCAATTTTGTCGTGCCTGATCAAACAAATTCGCTATTTTTCCACACCTGATTGACTAAATTCGCCATTTTTTCTTGCCTGACCAATCAAATTCGCTTTTTTCACACCCGATTGACAAAATTCACCTTCTTTCTGCGCCTGATTAACGAAGTTCGCTATGTTTTCGTGAATCAACGAAATTTGAGATTTTTCCACTTCTAATCAACAAAATTCACGATTTTTTCACGCCCAATCGACGAAATTCACGATCTCAACTGACTGACGGAATTTGTAATTTATTCCCGCTCGCTGCACATTGACAAAATTCACAACTTTTCACACCCAATTGACAAAATTCGCTGTTTTTTCACACCCAATTGACAAAATTCACTATTTTTCAGTTTTTCCCGCACATTATCGACAAAATTCGCAATTTTTTCGTGCTCGATCAAACAAATTCGCGATTTTTCCACACCTGATTGACTAATTTCGCGTTTTTTTCGTGCCCGACCAACGAAATTCGCAATTTTTCAGAGCCTGGTTGACAAAATTTGCGATTTTCTGTACATAATCAATGAAATTTGCGATTTTCCCACGCCTTATCAACAAAATTCAAGATTCTTAAATGGCTGACGAAATTTTCGATTTTGCCCGCTTCAAATTGACAAAATTCACGATTTTTTCCTGTAACTTACAGACAAAAATTCCAGTTTTTTCCAGTTGTAAAGTGACGAATTTCTCAGGCCACAGGTTTTGCATCCCTACTCCAGGCCAATTCGGCAGTGCACAGAGCCCAGCAGCTCTTTTTAACTATTTTGTGTTCCTGATGGACCTTTTTAATTATTTTACACAACTGGTGGCACTTACTGACATTTTCGACTGCCCTTTCGATTGATTTCTTTTTCTGGTTGTGCGAGAAAAACTCTCAAAATATATCTACGGATCATGGGAAATAAATTATGAATTTTGTCAAACCCTTGTTTGATAAAAATTGAAAAATTCGCCAGCCAGTTATGCAAAAAATCATGTAATTGTTCAGTTGTCACAGGGAAAAAAGATCACCTAATTCCTCAGTCGATAACATTAAAAAAAAAAAAAAAAAAAAAAAAAAAAAAAAAAAACTTGCAACCTTTCGCCAACAAGTTGTAGTGAAAAATCCTGAAATTTCTGCAAAAAGTGTCCCTTAGCTCTCTTGCTAAGCAACTGCAAAGTAAAGTTTGTGTGCAACTGAAATATGTGATTTTCGTAAACATCCCATAAAAATAAATGGTATTTTCATTTATTTTTATATCTTTTTTAAGACTTTAAGCTTTAATGATGAAAATTTTTACTTTAGCGGTAATTTCCAAAAACTTACAAAAATGTTATTAAAAAAATATGCATTAATACTTTATAAAGACAGTGACCCATGATTGCCCCCTTCCCGGGATAATTATAGGTCACTTAGAAAAATCAATTAAAAAATAAATAAAAATATTTTGTGTACACTGAATGTTTTATGCAAAAGCATTCAGTATACACAAAATATTTATACTAACATCATGCCAAATTTGAAGTTTTCATCTTTTATATTTTCCTAGATATTGAGTTTGACCCATATTTACTCGGTGATTTCAATCGTTTATTTTAAAACTTACTTACCAAATATGACGTATCAATAAGGGATGTAGTGGAGGGTATACGGGGGTATACTCCGTATACTCTCTGGATTTTTTTAAGGAACACCGTATACCCTCTGTTTCTCAAGAAAGTTATAGCATATATACACTAAGGTATACCCTCTGCCTTGAGCGTATATCCTCTGTTTAGAACGTATACCCTCTGGTTTTTTTACGACTACACCACTGGTATCAATTATTTTAAATATAAGCATGCAAATACTAATTTAAGCGAAAGAATACGTTATTTAAAATACAAGAGATTTATCCTTAACAAAAAATCAAATGGCATAAAATGCATAACAGATCGTTATATCATTTACGAACTTTTGAAGTTTTAGAAAGAATAATTTATTTAGAAAACGGCCGAGTTTTTTGGAACTTTCAAAGAGATGTTAATACATCCCTATAAGAAATTAGAGTGTGGATGTTATCGTTAAAAAGACAAATAATAAAATTAGAGAAAGAAACGATAAAGATATTTCGCTAATCCTAAGATTCTATAACGCCGGCAAGAGTCACATGTAAGCGACATCGCAATCACAGCTCGATGCATGTAAACACAAGGAGAGTTGAGTTGAGTTGAAATGCAACTGCGCATGTGAAAATAATAATCAAATGTTGAAATAGAAATTTGAAATAAATTAATAAGAAATAAACATTTTTCATTTGCTTTTTGAAAGCAGAAGTAGTTTTCATAATAACTGAAATTTATGCTTGATAGAGGATAAGGGATGCGTTTAGTAACTTGTATTTGTACACTCTAATCATGGGCTTCGTCAAAAAGAGGAGAGTTTGCGCGCGTGTGTGTGTATGTGTGTGAGGATGGGGAGTCCCCTGCCCTTCCCTCGATTTTAGAATTTAACTAGCTAAATTTTCTTTTTTGATAATTTTGAAAACTTCATAAAATTTATTCTTTTCGAAGAATTTAAAATAAAAAAGGAAGTAAGGAATTTTCTGATAGGGGGTGGGAGCATGGGAGAGCCATTGCCCCTCACTGCATTTTAAAATTTGATTAATTAAAATTTATTCTTCTCCTACATTGAAATACAGAGTCAAATTTGTTATTTACGAGTAAAGATAATAAAGATAGATAAATGTAAAATTAAGATAAAAGATAATATAAGTATATAAATAAAGATAGACTAAGAATTTTCCTTTGGGGGAAGGGGCTTTAGGAGGGTCATTTCCCCTCCCTCGATTAAAAAATTTAACTAAATTTTATTTTTTTTTTCGATTTTGAAAAACACAGTAAAATTTATTCTTTCAAGTAACTTAAAATAAAAGAGGAACTGGGGATTTTCTGTTAAGGAAAGGGAGGAGGGTGTAGAAGAGCCCATTTTGCCCCTCCCTGAATTTTGAAACTTATTTAATTAAAATGTCTTTTGCTCCGATTTTGAAATGCACAGCAAAATGTATTTATTTCGAGTAATTTAAAATTAAAGAGGAACTAAGAACTTTTACTTGGGTAGAAGGGGTCATATGAGAGCTATTGCTCCTCCCTCGAATTTGATTTAATCTAAATTATTTCTAAATTTTGTTTTCAATGCTTTTGATAAACGTAGTAATATTCTCTCTTTTCGAGTAACTTAAAATAAAAGAGGAATTAAATAATTTTCTGTTAAGTTAGAGGGTTTCGGTGAACTATTTACCCCTACCCCAGATTTTAAATATTAATTAATTAAAATTTCTTTTTCGCCTATTTTGAAAAACATAGTAAAATTTATTTTTTTCAAGCAACTTAAAATAAAGGAGGAACTCTGGAAATTTCCGTTAATGAAAGAGGAGGGTTGGGGGAGGAGACCCATTGCCCCTTCCTGGATTTTGAAATTTAAATAATTAATTTTTTTTTCTCTTAGTTTGAAAAACATAGTAAAATGTATTTAAATAGGAACAGTAGACAGACTTTAATACAATTACTAAAAACATACAAAACAATTAAAATGAGATAAAATCATATAAAATTATACACTATAAAATAAACGTTTCGCCATGCACCGCATAGCCTCATCAGTGATGAGGCTATGCGGTGCATGGCGAAACGTTTATTTTATAGTGTATAATTTTATATGATTTTATCTCATTTTAATTGTTTTGTATGTTTTTAGTAATTGTATTAAAGTCTGTCTACTGTTCCTATTTAAATATTTTGAATTCAGACGTTAAAATGTATATATATGTTAAAATGTATTTATTTCGTTTACCTTAAAATTAAAATGGAATTGAGAATTTTCGTTTAGGGGGTTAGGGGAATAAATATATTAATTAAAATAAAAGTACTAATTTTTACATCCATAAAAAATATATAATTTTTAGAAAATTGGAATCTACAGATTTTTTTTTTTTTTTTTTTTTTTTTTTGCAAAAAAATGCACATTTTTCGCGAACACGGAATATTCATTTATTTTATGCAAAAAATGTGCACAGTTTTTGACGACATAGAATATACACTTTTTTGTATGTATAAAAAATACAGACAGTTTGCACACAAAATGCATACTTTTCAAAGTGTTCAAAAAAAGTCACTTTTTATGCACAAATTGTGTACAATCTATACTTTTTTGCAAAAAAAGTGCAAACATTTTCTAGCTGGGGTGTAAATAAATTTTTATTCCTAGAGATATTACTCTTTGCGCTGTTTTTCGAATTGAAAACAATCTCTATAATAATAGCTTAAGTCATGTGACTATTATCAACAGTTCCGGGTTGATCCCTTCGCTTTTTGTATACCAGGCGGCCATTTTTGTATTTTAATGTTAGCCAGCCACAGGTGATAAGTCGCCAAATATTATTCTATCGCCATAATTTTACCTGCATTATAATAGTCCAAATTATGTAACTGCCATAAACAATTGCGGGCTGATCCCTTCGCTTTTTATATACCAGGTGGCCATTTTGGTACTTTAATGTCAGCCAGCCATAGGTGATAAGTCACCAAATATTATTCTGTCGCCATCATTTCACTTATAATAGCCCAAGTCATGTAACTGCCATAAACAATTACGGGCTGATCCCTTCGCCTTTCATTAGAAAGCTTCTATTTTGATTAAAGAATCAAAGTTATTTTTTCGAATAAAACTACATAAAAGTTGCCATGATCGCAAAGAATTCTTGGTACTTTTATGTTAGCCGGGCGCAAATCTTGCCAGTAGCTTTTTTTTAACTCGCCAGTTAGCATTTTTTTTATTTTTCGAGTGGTAGGGAAGACCGGGGCTAGTTGGCTACAGGGGTAAGTAAGCGCAGTCCTCATAAATCGCCTGTGTGGATCGATTGCGAAACCAGTCACAGAGTACTTTTCTTCTTGCTTTTTACAATCCTTAGTGTAAATTTGCAGCGTTACCTACGCGCAGTGGACATTTATTACGAGTTTTCTGTTTTTTGCAATCATAAGTAATTTTTTGTTGCTTCATTCTTTTTCTAATTTCTAATACTTATTTTAATAATTGCGATTTAACTTGTGCTGTTTTTCTTAGTGTATGATTAACTGTACCCACCCATATGAGATTTACTTGGATTATTTATGCTTAGATGGTTACGTGTCCCTTTTGTGAAGAAATTTATTATGGGCTAGTAGGCACATTGAACACGGGGAAAGTTGGCTCGGTGTCTGGTGTGTGCTGGTAGCTTGAAAAATAGCAAACACCGAGAAAAGTGGTTGCAATGCAAGATTTTGGGCACACGAGGCTTGCCCAAACGGAGACACTCTATTTTTTATTTGTGACAACTGTAACTCTGATGATGATATCGAGTAGGATACAAGTTACTCGGTGTTAATGTTTTATTCATTATTTTTATGTCTGTATAATTTAGAATTTATATTATACGGCGATAACACCTTTGTTTAAACTTACTGGTAACAATGAAATTGATTTCTCTTAACTGTGTGTCTTATTTGAGTTTCATTTAAATTTTTATAAAGGGTGTGCCAACTTATTACATAGGTATAGGCAACTTGCCCCGTGACGGGGTAGGTTGGCGCGCAATTTTCCTTTTACTTTAGGCTTCCGCTAAACATAAACTGCAAACTCAAAACTCCGAGTATTTATAGCCCGATGCCTGTTCTTTAAAAGTACAGTTAAAGTTTCATAAAAAACTTAAACAAAAAATTAATAAAAATCAATAACTGAAAACTGCACCTACTAGCCCCGGTCTCCCCTAAATTAAAACGCTACTACTTGGTTATCCCATCGACCAAAGTCTATCGCTAGACTATAAGATTAAATGCCAACAATGGTTGATCGTAAATGCGACATTCACATGACTGTAAGGAAGTTACAGGTGTTTACGCCTTCAAGTGATTTTTATTTCGACGTTTTATTTATATTTTTATTTATGTTATACTAATTTATTTGTTCTTTCGTTATTTAAAATAAAAATTACGTCAATTTGTATAATTTGGCGAGTGGTTTGGCGATTTATATAATTTGGCGAAACTGGTCGACGGGATAACTAAGTAGTACCATTAAAACATTGCTTTGAATTTAAAATTAAATGTCAAGATTTGTTGCATTATTTAATCGGGTTTGGCGTGATTTTTTTTTTTATGACAATTTGGCGAAAACCTTGTTTTCGAATGCCAGTTACATGTGTATTTTTAAATTATTTTCTATTATTTTTAAAATGAAATAACAATAAATAAAAAAAATTAATAACTATAGAACAAAACAATTTATAACATTTTTTAAATAAAAAGAAAATAAATGTAAATAAACGTTTATTAATAAATAAGCAACAATAGCTGGGTTACCATGTCAGGCGAGATAATGCCATTTTGGCGCCAATTAGGTACCCCGGTGCGTATATGACACCTGAGCCTAATATTTTTCTTTTCGTTTCGTTTAAAAAAAAGAAAGAAGTGAAAGGTATTAATTTTAAATGTTTCAGTTTTAAATGAATGTTTTGTATTATATAAAATGATAATGAAAAAAAAAAGCATTGTTCTTAGCATACATTTAAGGGAGGCCAAACTGGTCGCAAATTAGTTTAAAATAATAACCTTTTCTAAAATATGAAAAAAAATATCTGTTATGATTAAAATTTGAGTTGCCATCATTAGAGAAAATTATTTAAAATTAGAAAAAAATAATATTTCGTAAACTAATTCGAATTTAAAAATTCTAATACCAGTTTAGAGATCTGCGGATCAATATGGAGTTTTGGTGTTAATTTCATCGCAAAGTATTCCATATTTTAGGAGAATTCGCCGTGAAACAGAATCAGTTGTTTAATCAGTCGTTTCGTAGAATCGTTTCATAAATTCGTTTCATTTCAGTCGTTTCATAAATTTGTTTCATTAGGATTTTATATATATAGGGTAGATATCTATATATAATGCAGCAGTTGCAGGTGTAGTTTGAACTTCTAAACCATCAAAAAGCACAAAATTTGAATTCTTTTTTGGTGAATGAAGGAGGGGGGGGGGGGGGATTTCCTCCTAACTATCCCCTGAATTTGTATCTAATTATACCTTCATGAAGCATATTTCAAAATTCCATATTCAATTCTAAAATAGTACTTTCACGATTACTATTCATTTTTGTTTTCGATACTTTAATGTCACCTTAGTTGAAACTTTACGTTTTAGCGTATGTTAGTTTTTTGATCCAATAAAATTATTGTAGCAATAGCATTAAATTTGAGTTATTTTTTTCTGTTTTTCATTTCACAGATAATCATATAGCTGCACAGTTCTTTTTCTGGTAGAAATTATCAACTGAATAATTGTTATTCATAAAAAGTGAAAAAAATCGAAAAAAATTCCAAAGCTCAAATGCTTTGGAATAATTTATCATCCATCTTCTATGACTTTAAAAGTTTTCATTCCCAGTTCAAGAAGATAGTTGTATTATTATTCTAAATAATAAAGAAAAGCCTTGAAATAATTGTAAGCTGAATTTTTTATACTATACTGATGCCTTTATTGTTTTTTATACATCATGACAGAAATGTTTTTTTTTTTTTAATTTTTTTTTAAATTAATGTTTAGTGTCTTGGGATAGATGTAAATTTCTTATTTGAAAATAAAAAAGTAATATTTTAAATTTCGTATTTGATTCTTTTTTATCTTTTTTTCCTTTTGCTTTTTTTGCGCTATTGTGAAATATTAGCTATTTTAGATTTTAAATCATAATCCCTTTATATCCACAACAGTAAATACCTAGTTATAAAAACTTTTAAAAAATTGAGCTCAAATCTTTAAAAAAAATGGGATTTTTTTTTGGCAGGGGTGGGGTGGGGGGGGGGTTGTTTGGGAAAATTAATTAAAAAAATTACCTAACATGCGAAATCTTAAATATATATATGTTTGTTTGAAATGCGGTAAAGATCGAAAAAATTAATAATAACAATTAATATTATTTAAATGAAAAATATTGTTTTAAATACTATAAATATTTAATATTTATTTAAAATAAATTAATCATATACTATAAATAAATAGTACATAATGTTTAAAATTAATAATAATTACTAGCCCGCTTCACTCATTAGCGGGCCCTAATTACATTGGGGTTCTTGAATTCATATGAAATTTTTAACCGTGTCCCCGCTGCCTATGACGCCATATATCAGGTGTGCATTGCACGTGCCAAAAAATCTTGTAATATAATTTTTTTTCCAAAGAATTAATTTTGAACCAAACGAACCTCGAACCAGGTCTCCGCTTCCTACGGCAACGTACAGCAGGCTACATAGTGGTTTTTGAATTCATATGAAACTACGAACCTCGAACCTCGAATCGAAGAAAATCTTATATTATGAAATTATTCGAAACAACCTACCATGGAACGGGTCCCATATGCCTACAACACTGTGTACCAGTGTTCTGCACAGACCGGAAAATCGTGTACAGTATGAGACCCATTATCCAGATTGTTCCAAAAGCCAGAATGCAAAAATAATAATCAAAAAATAGTTTTTTTTTCAAAAATGTAAAAACTTAAGATGTATTTTGCGTCAAGCATGGAATACAACAGACAGATATACAGATACATTCATCCATGAGTGATACAATTTGTGGTCATCTGTAATATTTTTTATGCTGTGAATGAGCATGAAGTTGAAGACTGTAAAATTTCCAAGAAGGAAATTATTACAGATCTGCTAAAGAACTTTCATTTTCAGAAAATAAAACTGTTAGGTCAAGAGTGTGTGAAAGATTGTCCAATTACTGATGCCCGTAAGTCATCAGATGACTGGCAGTGAGATTTGTGACATAATAACAAATGATAATGATAATGGAAGTGATGATAATGACCAGCAGAATGAGGTGGGTAAAAAAACTTCAAATGAGCTACTGATATTTTTCAACGGAACAACTGATTTGTGGGATGCAACAAAGCAGCTACTTCCATGAACAGCAAATCATCTCAGGATACAGGAGCAATTACTGCAAGAGACACATTACAAGCAACCAATCTTAATCAAAAATTTCTAATAATCCAAAGGAAAGATTCTGCTCTCAAGTCTTATATGTTAATGCAATTTTTTTTGTTTGAATTATAATTTTGTATAATTTTTATTTTGTGTAAGTGAATTATTAAATTTATATTTGTGTATTTACATATATATTATTCATATTTTATATATTTCATACTGTTATTTTGTACTATTCTTAATACTTATCGTAAAGTTATGCGAATTGCAGAAAAAAACCGTTATCTACAATATTTCAGGTCCCAAGCATTCTGGATAATATATCTTATTCTGTAATATGAGATTTTTCTAAAAACTAATCTCGAACCGAAAGAACCTTCAGCCAGGTCGCCGTTGTGTATAGCACCGTATAGCAGGCTACATCGGAATCCTTGAATTTATATGAAATAGCAAACCTCGAACTGAGGAAAAAATCTTGTATTACAATAGACTCACTAAAATCTGCAACCCTAAAATCCGCACATCATCACAGATGTAAACAATGAAATTTTCAGTTCCGATGTAGGGACACAAATACACTTTTTTATTTTTATATCAATTCTGTGTGTATTGTAATAGGTAATTCTCGTTAATATTACTGACCGTAAGCTTTTTCATGAAGGGAATATAAATTTCTGAAAAAAATCAAGATATTGTTGATGTCACTGGTAATAACAATCTTTTTACCAAATATATTCTAAGCATTCTGGATAATATATCTTATACTGTAATATGAAATTTTTCTAAAAACCAATCTTGAACCGAAAGAACCTTCAGCCGGGTCCCCGTTGTGTATAGCACCGTATAGCAGGCTACATCGGAATCCTTGAATTTATATGAAATAGCAAACCTCGAACTGAGGAAAAAATCTTGTATTACAGTAGACTCACTAAAATTTGCAACCCTAAAATCCGCACATCATCACAGATGTAAACAATGAAATTTTCAGTTCCGATGTAGGGACACAAATACACTTTTTTATTTTTATATCAATTCGGTGTGTATTGTAATAGGTAATTCTCGTTAATATTACTGACCGTAAGCTTTTTCATGAAGGGAATATAAATTTCTGAAAAAAATCAAGATATTGTTGATGTCACTGGTAATAACAATCTTTTTACCAAATATATTCTAAGCATTCTGGATAATATATCTTATACTGTAATATGAAATTTTTCTAAAAACAAATCTTGAACCGAAAGAACCTTCAGCCGGGTCCCCGTTGTGTATAGCACCGTATAGCAGGCTACATCGGAATCCTTGAATTTATATGAAATAGCAAACCTCGAACTGAGGAAAAAATCTTGTATTACAGTAGACTCACTAAAATTTGCAACCCTAAAATCCGCACATCATCACAGATGTAAACAATGAAATTTTCAGTTCTGATGTAGGGACACAAATACACTTTTTTATTTTTATATCAATTCTGTGTGTATTGTAATAGGTAATTCTCGTTAATATTACTGACCGTATGCTTTTTCATGAAGGGAATATAAATTTCTGAAAAAAATCAAGATATTGTTGATGTCACTGGTAATAACAATATTTTTACCAAATATATTCTAAGCATTCTGGATAATATATCTTATACTGTAATATGAAATTTTTCTAAAAACCAATCTTGAACCGAAAGAACCTCCACCCGGGTCCCCGTTGTGTCTAGCACCGTATAGCAGGCTACATCGGAATCCTTGAATTTATATGAAATAGCAAACCTCGAACTGAGGAAAAAATCTTGTATTACAGTAGACTCACTAAAATTTGCAACCCTAAAATCCGCACATCATCACAGATGTAAACAATCAAATTTTCAGTTCCGATGTAGGGACACAAATACACTTTTTTATTTTTATAGCAATTCTGTGTGTATTGTAATAGGTAATTCTCGTTAATATTACTGACCGTATGCTTTTTCATGAAGGGAATATAAATTTCTGAAAAAAATCAAGATATTGTTGATGTCACTGGTAATAACAATCTTTTTACCAAATATATTCTAAGCATTCTGGATAATATATCTTATACTGTAATATGAAATTTTTCTAAAAACCAATCTTGAACCGAAAGAACCTTCAGCCGGGTCCCCGTTGTGTATAGCACCGTATAGCAGGCTACATCGGAATCCTTGAATTTAATTGAAATAGCAAACCTCGAACTGAGGAAAAAATCTTGTATTACAGTAGACTCACTAAAATTTGCAACCCTAAAATCCGCACATCATCACAGATGTAAACAATGAAATTTTCAGTTCTGATGTAAGGACAAAAATACACTTTTTTATTTTTATATCAATTCTGTGTGTATTGTAATAGGTAATTCTCGTTAATATTACTGACCGTATGCTTTTTCATGAAGGGAATATAAATTTCTGAAAAAAATCAAGATATTGTTGATGTCACTGGTAATAACAATCTTTTTACCAAATATATTCTAAGCATTCTGGATAATATATCTTATACTGTAATATGAAATTTTTCTAAAAACCAATCTTGAACCGAAAGAACCTTCAGCCGGGTCCCCGTTGTGTATAGCACCGTATAGCAGGCTACATCGGAATCCTTGAATTTATATGAAATAGCAAACCTCGAACTGAGGAAAAAATCTTGTATTACAGTAGACTCACTAAAATTTGCAACCCTAAAATCCGCACATCATCACAGATGTAAACAATGAAATTTTCAGTTCTGATGTAGGGACACAAATACACTTTTTTATTTTTATATCAATTCTGTGTGTATTGTAATAGGTAATTCTCGTTAATATTACTGACCGTATGCTTTTTCATGAAGGGAATATAAATTTCTGAAAAAAATCAAGATATTGTTGATGTCACTGGTAATAACAATCTCTTTTCCAAATATATTCTAAGCATTCTGGATAATATATCTTATACTGTAATATAAAATTTTTCTAAAAACCAATCTTGAACCGAAAGAACCTTCAGCCGGCTCCCCGTTGTGTATAGCACCGTATAGCAGGCTACATCGGAATCCTTGAATTTATATGATATAGCAAACCTCGAACTGACGAAAAAATCTTGTATTACAGTAGACTCACTAAAATTTGCAACCCTAAAATCCGCACATCATCACAGATGTAAACAATGAAATTTTCAGTTCTGATGTAGGGACACAAATACACTTTTTTATTTTTATATCAATTCTGTGTGTATTGTAATAGGTAATTCTCGTTAATATTACTGACCGTATGCTTTTTCATGAAGGGAATATAAATTTCTGAAAAAAATCAAGATATTGTTGATGTCACTGGTAATAACAATCTTTTTACCAAATATATTCTAAGCATTCTGGTTAATATATCTTATACTGTAATATGAAATTTTTCTAAAAACCAATCTTGAACCGAAAGAACCTTCAGCCGGGTCCCCGTTGTGTCTAGCACCGTATAGCAGGCTTCATCGGAATCCTTGAATTTATATGAAATAGCAAACCTCGAACTGAGGAAAAAATCTTGTATTACAGTAGACTCACTAAAATTTGCAACCCTAAAATCCGCACATCATCACAGATGTAAACAATGAAATTTTCAGTTCTGATGTAGGGACACAAATACACTTTTTTATTTTTATATCAATTCTGTGTGTATTGTAATAGGTAATTCTCGTTAATATTACTGACCGTATGCTTTTTCATGAAGGGAATATAAATTTCTGAAAAAAATCAAGATATTGTTGATGTCAATGGTAATAACAATATTTTTACCAAATATATTCTAAGCATTCTGGATAATATATCTTATACTGTAATATGAAATTTTTCTAAAAACCAATCTTGAACCGAAAGAACCTCCACCCGGGTCCCCGTTGTGTCTAGCACCGTATAGCAGGCTACATCGGAATCCTTGAATTTATATGAAATAGCAAACCTCGAACTGAGGAAAAAATCTTGTATTACAGTAGACTCACTAAAATTTGCAACCCTAAAATCCGCACATCATCACAGATGTAAACAATCAAATTTTCAGTTCCGATGTAGGGACACAAATACACTTTTTTATTTTTATAGCAATTCTGTGTGTATTGTAATAGGTAATTCTCGTTAATATTACTGACCGTATGCTTTTTCATGAAGGGAATATAAATTTCTGAAAAAAATCAAGATATTGTTGATGTCACTGGTAATAACAATCTTTTTACCAAATATATTCTAAGCATTCTGGATAATATATCTTATACTGTAATATGAAATTTTTCTAAAAACCAATCTTGAACCGAAAGAACCTTCAGCCGGGTCCCCGTTGTGTATAGCACCGTATAGCAGGCTACATCGGAATCCTTGAATTTAATTGAAATAGCAAACCTCGAACTGAGGAAAAAATCTTGTATTACAGTAGACTCACTAAAATTTGCAACCCTAAAATCCGCACATCATCACAGATGTAAACAATGAAATTTTCAGTTCTGATGTAAGGACAAAAATACACTTTTTTATTTTTATATCAATTCTGTGTGTATTGTAATAGGTAATTCTCGTTAATATTACTGACCGTATGCTTTTTCATGAAGGGAATATAAATTTCTGAAAAAAATCAAGATATTGTTGATGTCACTGGTAATAACAATCTTTTTACCAAATATATTCTAAGCATTCTGGATAATATATCTTATACTGTAATATGAAATTTTTCTAAAAACCAATCTTGAACCGAAAGAACCTTCAGCCGGGTCCCCGTTGTGTATAGCACCGTATAGCAGGCTACATCGGAATCCTTGAATTTATATGAAATAGCAAACCTCGAACTGAGGAAAAAATCTTGTATTACAGTAGACTCACTAAAATTTGCAACCCTAAAATCCGCACATCATCACAGATGTAAACAATGAAATTTTCAGTTCTGATGTAGGGACACAAATACACTTTTTTATTTTTATATCAATTCTGTGTGTATTGTAATAGGTAATTCTCGTTAATATTACTGACCGTATGCTTTTTCATGAAGGGAATATAAATTTCTGAAAAAAATCAAGATATTGTTGATGTCACTGGTAATAACAATCTTTTTTCCAAATATATTCTAAGCATTCTGGATAATATATCTTATACTGTAATATAAAATTTTTCTAAAAACCAATCTTGAACCGAAAGAACCTTCAGCCGGCTCCCCGTTGTGTATAGCACCGTATAGCAGGCTACATCGGAATCCTTGAATTTATATGATATAGCAAACCTCGAACTGACGAAAAAATCTTGTATTACAGTAGACTCACTAAAATTTGCAACCCTAAAATCCGCACATCATCACAGATGTAAACAATCAAATTTTCAGTTCCGATGTAGGGACACAAATACACTTTTTTATTTTTATAGCAATTCTGTGTGTATTGTAATAGGTAATTCTCGTTAATATTACTGACCGTATGCTTTTTCATGAAGGGAATATAAATTTCTGAAAAAAATCAAGATATTGTTGATGTCACTGGTAATAACAATCTTTTTACCAAATATATTCTAAGCATTCTGGATAATATATCTTATACTGTAATATGAAATTTTTCTAAAAACCAATCTTGAACCGAAAGAACCTTCAGCCGGGTCCCCGTTGTGTATAGCACCGTATAGCAGGCTACATCGGAATCCTTGAATTTAATTGAAATAGCAAACCTCGAACTGAGGAAAAAATCTTGTATTACAGTAGACTCACTAAAATTTGCAACCCTAAAATCCGCACATCATCACAGATGTAAACAATGAAATTTTCAGTTCTGATGTAAGGACAAAAATACACTTTTTTATTTTTATATCAATTCTGTGTGTATTGTAATAGGTAATTCTCGTTAATATTACTGACCGTATGCTTTTTCATGAAGGGAATATAAATTTCTGAAAAAAATCAAGATATTGTTGATGTCACTGGTAATAACAATCTTTTTACCAAATATATTCTAAGCATTCTGGATAATATATCTTATACTGTAATATGAAATTTTTCTAAAAACCAATCTTGAACCGAAAGAACCTTCAGCCGGGTCCCCGTTGTGTATAGCACCGTATAGCAGGCTACATCGGAATCCTTGAATTTATATGAAATAGCAAACCTCGAACTGAGGAAAAAATCTTGTATTACAGTAGACTCACTAAAATTTGCAACCCTAAAATCCGCACATCATCACAGATGTAAACAATGAAATTTTCAGTTCTGATGTAGGGACACAAATACACTTTTTTATTTTTATATCAATTCTGTGTGTATTGTAATAGGTAATTCTCGTTAATATTACTGACCGTATGCTTTTTCATGAAGGGAATATAAATTTCTGAAAAAAATCAAGATATTGTTGATGTCACTGGTAATAACAATCTTTTTTCCAAATATATTCTAAGCATTCTGGATAATATATCTTATACTGTAATATAAAATTTTTCTAAAAACCAATCTTGAACCGAAAGAACCTTCAGCCGGCTCCCCGTTGTGTATAGCACCGTATAGCAGGCTACATCGGAATCCTTGAATTTATATGATATAGCAAACCTCGAACTGACGAAAAAATCTTGTATTACAGTAGACTCACTAAAATTTGCAACCCTAAAATCCGCACATCATCACAGATGTAAACAATCAAATTTTCAGTTCCGATGTAGGGACACAAATACACTTTTTTATTTTTATAGCAATTCTGTGTGTATTGTAATAGGTAATTCTCGTTAATATTACTGACCGTATGCTTTTTCATGAAGGGAATATAAATTTCTGAAAAAAATCAAGATATTGTTGATGTCACTGGTAATAACAATCTTTTTACCAAATATATTCTAAGCATTCTGGATAATATATCTTATACTGTAATATGAAATTTTTCTAAAAACCAATCTTGAACCGAAAGAACCTTCAGCCGGGTCCCCGTTGTGTATAGCACCGTATAGCAGGCTACATCGGAATCCTTGAATTTATATGAAATAGCAAACCTCGAACTGAGGAAAAAATCTTGTATTACAGTAGACTCACTAAAATTTGCAACCCTAAAATCCGCACATCATCACAGATGTAAACAATGAAATTTTCAGTTCTGATGTAAGGACAAAAATACACTTTTTTATTTTTATATCAATTCTGTGTGTATTGTAATAGGTAATTCTCGTTAATATTACTGACCGTATGCTTTTTCATGAAGGGAATATAAATTTCTGAAAAAAATCAAGATATTGTTGATGTCACTGGTAATAACAATCTTTTTTCCAAATATATTCTAAGCATTCTGGATAATATATCTTATACTGTAATATGAAATTTTTCTAAAAACCAATCTTGAACCGAAAGAACCTTCAGCCGGGTCCCCGTTGTGTATAGCACCGTATAGCAGGCTACATCGGAATCCTTGAATTTATATGAAATAGCAAACCTCGAACTGAGGAAAAAATCTTGTATTACAGTAGACTCACTAAAATTTGCAACCCTAAAATCCGCACATCATCACAGATGTAAACAATGAAATTTTCAGTTCTGATGTAGGGACACAAATACACTTTTTTATTTTTATATCAATTCTGTGTGTATTGTAATAGGTAATTCTCGTTAATATTACTGACCGTATGCTTTTTCATGAAGGGAATATAAATTTCTGAAAAAAATCAAGATATTGTTGATGTCACTGGTAATAACAATCTTTTTTCCAAATATATTCTAAGCATTCTGGATAATATATCTTATACTGTAATATAAAATTTTTCTAAAAACCAATCTTGAACCGAAAGAACCTTCAGCCGGCTCCCCGTTGTGTATAGCACCGTATAGCAGGCTACATCGGAATCCTTGAATTTATATGATATAGCAAACCTCGAACTGACGAAAAAATCTTGTATTACAGTAGACTCACTAAAATTTGCAACCCTAAAATCCGCACATCATCACAGATGTAAACAATCAAATTTTCAGTTCCGATGTAGGGACACAAATACACTTTTTTATTTTTATAGCAATTCTGTGTGTATTGTAATAGGTAATTCTCGTTAATATTACTGACCGTATGCTTTTTCATGAAGGGAATATAAATTTCTGAAAAAAATCAAGATATTGTTGATGTCACTGGTAATAACAATCTTTTTACCAAATATATTCTAAGCATTCTGGATAATATATCTTATACTGTAATATGAAATTTTTCTAAAAACCAATCTTGAACCGAAAGAACCTTCAGCCGGGTCCCCGTTGTGTATAGCACCGTATAGCAGGCTACATCGGAATCCTTGAATTTAATTGAAATAGCAAACCTCGAACTGAGGAAAAAATCTTGTATTACAGTAGACTCACTAAAATTTGCAACCCTAAAATCCGCACATCATCACAGATGTAAACAATGAAATTTTCAGTTCTGATGTAAGGACAAAAATACACTTTTTTATTTTTATATCAATTCTGTGTGTATTGTAATAGGTAATTCTCGTTAATATTACTGACCGTATGCTTTTTCATGAAGGGAATATAAATTTCTGAAAAAAATCAAGATATTGTTGATGTCACTGGTAATAACAATCTTTTTACCAAATATATTCTAAGCATTCTGGATAATATATCTTATACTGTAATATGAAATTTTTCTAAAAACCAATCTTGAACCGAAAGAACCTTCAGCCGGGTCCCCGTTGTGTATAGCACCGTATAGCAGGCTACATCGGAATCCTTGAATTTATATGAAATAGCAAACCTCGAACTGAGGAAAAAATCTTGTATTACAGTAGACTCACTAAAATTTGCAACCCTAAAATCCGCACATCATCACAGATGTAAACAATGAAATTTTCAGTTCTGATGTAGGGACACAAATACACTTTTTTATTTTTATATCAATTCTGTGTGTATTGTAATAGGTAATTCTCGTTAATATTACTGACCGTATGCTTTTTCATGAAGGGAATATAAATTTCTGAAAAAAATCAAGATATTGTTGATGTCACTGGTAATAACAATCTCTTTTCCAAATATATTCTAAGCATTCTGGATAATATATCTTATACTGTAATATAAAATTTTTCTAAAAACCAATCTTGAACCGAAAGAACCTTCAGCCGGCTCCCCGTTGTGTATAGCACCGTATAGCAGGCTACATCGGAATCCTTGAATTTATATGATATAGCAAACCTCGAACTGACGAAAAAATCTTGTATTACAGTAGACTCACTAAAATTTGCAACCCTAAAATCCGCACATCATCACAGATGTAAACAATGAAATTTTCAGTTCTGATGTAGGGACACAAATACACTTTTTTATTTTTATATCAATTCTGTGTGTATTGTAATAGGTAATTCTCGTTAATATTACTGACCGTATGCTTTTTCATGAAGGGAATATAAATTTCTGAAAAAAATCAAGATATTGTTGATGTCACTGGTAATAACAATCTTTTTACCAAATATATTCTAAGCATTCTGGTTAATATATCTTATACTGTAATATGAAATTTTTCTAAAAACCAATCTTGAACCGAAAGAACCTTCAGCCGGGTCCCCGTTGTGTCTAGCACCGTATAGCAGGCTTCATCGGAATCCTTGAATTTATATGAAATAGCAAACCTCGAACTGAGGAAAAAATCTTGTATTACAGTAGACTCACTAAAATTTGCAACCCTAAAATCCGCACATCATCACAGATGTAAACAATGAAATTTTCAGTTCTGATGTAGGGACACAAATACACTTTTTTATTTTTATATCAATTCTGTGTGTATTGTAATAGGTAATTCTCGTTAATATTACTGACCGTATGCTTTTTCATGAAGGGAATATAAATTTCTGAAAAAAATCAAGATATTGTTGATGTCAATGGTAATAACAATATTTTTACCAAATATATTCTAAGCATTCTGGATAATATATCTTATACTGTAATATGAAATTTTTCTAAAAACCAATCTTGAACCGAAAGAACCTCCACCCGGGTCCCCGTTGTGTCTAGCACCGTATAGCAGGCTACATCGGAATCCTTGAATTTATATGAAATAGCAAACCTCGAACTGAGGAAAAAATCTTGTATTACAGTAGACTCACTAAAATTTGCAACCCTAAAATCCGCACATCATCACAGATGTAAACAATCAAATTTTCAGTTCCGATGTAGGGACACAAATACACTTTTTTATTTTTATAGCAATTCTGTGTGTATTGTAATAGGTAATTCTCGTTAATATTACTGACCGTATGCTTTTTCATGAAGGGAATATAAATTTCTGAAAAAAATCAAGATATTGTTGATGTCACTGGTAATAACAATCTTTTTACCAAATATATTCTAAGCATTCTGGATAATATATCTTATACTGTAATATGAAATTTTTCTAAAAACCAATCTTGAACCGAAAGAACCTTCAGCCGGGTCCCCGTTGTGTATAGCACCGTATAGCAGGCTACATCGGAATCCTTGAATTTAATTGAAATAGCAAACCTCGAACTGAGGAAAAAATCTTGTATTACAGTAGACTCACTAAAATTTGCAACCCTAAAATCCGCACATCATCACAGATGTAAACAATGAAATTTTCAGTTCTGATGTAAGGACAAAAATACACTTTTTTATTTTTATATCAATTCTGTGTGTATTGTAATAGGTAATTCTCGTTAATATTACTGACCGTATGCTTTTTCATGAAGGGAATATAAATTTCTGAAAAAAATCAAGATATTGTTGATGTCACTGGTAATAACAATCTTTTTACCAAATATATTCTAAGCATTCTGGATAATATATCTTATACTGTAATATGAAATTTTTCTAAAAACCAATCTTGAACCGAAAGAACCTTCAGCCGGGTCCCCGTTGTGTATAGCACCGTATAGCAGGCTACATCGGAATCCTTGAATTTATATGAAATAGCAAACCTCGAACTGAGGAAAAAATCTTGTATTACAGTAGACTCACTAAAATTTGCAACCCTAAAATCCGCACATCATCACAGATGTAAACAATGAAATTTTCAGTTCTGATGTAGGGACACAAATACACTTTTTTATTTTTATATCAATTCTGTGTGTATTGTAATAGGTAATTCTCGTTAATATTACTGACCGTATGCTTTTTCATGAAGGGAATATAAATTTCTGAAAAAAATCAAGATATTGTTGATGTCACTGGTAATAACAATCTTTTTTCCAAATATATTCTAAGCATTCTGGATAATATATCTTATACTGTAATATAAAATTTTTCTAAAAACCAATCTTGAACCGAAAGAACCTTCAGCCGGCTCCCCGTTGTGTATAGCACCGTATAGCAGGCTACATCGGAATCCTTGAATTTATATGATATAGCAAACCTCGAACTGACGAAAAAATCTTGTATTACAGTAGACTCACTAAAATTTGCAACCCTAAAATCCGCACATCATCACAGATGTAAACAATGAAATTTTCAGTTCTGATGTAGGGACACAAATACACTTTTTTATTTTTATATCAATTCTGTGTGTATTGTAATAGGTAATTCTCGTTAATATTACTGACCGTATGCTTTTTCATGAAGGGAATATAAATTTCTGAAAAAAATCAAGATATTGTTGATGTCACTGGTAATAACAATCTTTTTACCAAATATATTCTAAGCATTCTGGTTAATATATCTTATACTGTAATATGAAATTTTTCTAAAAACCAATCTTGAACCGAAAGAACCTTCAGCCGGGTCCCCGTTGTGTCTAGCACCGTATAGCAGGCTTCATCGGAATCCTTGAATTTATATGAAATAGCAAACCTCGAACTGAGGAAAAAATCTTGTATTACAGTAGACTCACTAAAATTTGCAACCCTAAAATCCGCACATCATCACAGATGTAAACAATGAAATTTTCAGTTCTGATGTAGGGACACAAATACACTTTTTTATTTTTATATCAATTCTGTGTGTATTGTAATAGGTAATTCTCGTTAATATTACTGACCGTATGCTTTTTCATGAAGGGAATATAAATTTCTGAAAAAAATCAAGATATTGTTGATGTCACTGGTAATAACAATCTTTTTACCAAATATATTCTAAGCATTCTGGATAATATATCTTATACTGTAATATGAAATTTTTCTAAAAAACAATCTTGAACCGAAAGAACCTTCAGCCAGGTCCCCGTTGTGTATAGCACCGTATAGCAGGCTACATCGGAATCCTTGAATTTATATGAAATAGCAAACCTCGAACTGAGGAAAAAATCTTGTATTACAGTAGACTCACTAAAATTTGCAACCCTAAAATCCGCACATCATCACAGATGTAAACAATGAAATTTTCAGTTCCGATGTAGGGACACAAATACACTTTTTTATTTTTATATCAATTCTGTGTGTATTGTAATAGGTAATTCTCGTTAATATTATTGACCGTAAGCTTTTTCATGAAGGGAATATAAATTTCTGAAAAAAATCAAGATATTGTTGATGTCACTGGTAATAACAATCTTTTTACCAAATATATTCTAAGCATTCTGGATAATATATCTTATACTGTAATATGAAATTTTTCTAAAAACCAATCTTGAACCGAAAGAACCTTCAGCCGGGTCCCCGTTGTGTATAGCACCGTATAGCAGGCTACATCGGAATCCTTGAATTTATATGAAATAGCAAACCTCGAACTGAGGAAAAAATCTTGTATTACAGTAGACTCACTAAAATTTGATACCCTAAAACCCGCACATCATCACAGATGTAAACAATGAAATTTTCAGTTCAGATGTAGGGACACAAATACACTTTTTTTATTTTTATATCAATTCTGTGTGTATTGTAATAGGTAATTCTCGTTAATATTACTGACCGTAAGCTTTTTCATGAAGGGAATATAAATTTCTGAAAAAAATCAGATATTGTTGATGTCACTGGTAATAACAATCTTTTTACCAAATATATTCTAAGCATTCTGGATAATATATCTTATACTGTAATATGAAATTTTTCTAAAAACCAATCTTGAACCGAAAGAGCCTTAAGCCGGGTCCCCGTTGTGTATAGCACCGTATAGCAGGCTACATCGGAATCCTTGAATTTATATGAAATAGCAAACCTCGAACTGAGGAAAAAATCTTGTATTACAGTAGACTCACTAAAATTTGCAACCCTAAAATCCGCACATCATCACAGATGTAAACAATGAAATTTTCAGTTCCGATGTAGGGACACAAATACACTTTTTTATTTTTATATCAATTCGGTGTGTATTGTAATAGGTAATTCTCGTTAATATTACTGACCGTAAGCTTTTTCATGAAGGGAATATAAATTTCTGAAAAAAATCAAGATATTGTTGATGTCACTGGTAATAACAATCTTTTTACCAAATATATTCTAAGCATTCTGGATAATATATCTTATACTGTAATATGAAATTTTTCTAAAAACCAATCTTGAACCGAAAGAACCTTCAGCCGGCTCCCCGTTGTGTATAGCACCGTATAGCAGGCTACATCGGAATCCTTGAATTTATATGAAATAGCAAACCTCGAACTGAGGAAAAAATCTTGTATTACAGTAGACTCACTAAAATTTGCAACCCTAAAATCCGCACATCATCACAGATGTAAACAATGAAATTTTCAGTTCTGATGTAGGGACACAAATACACTTTTTTATTTTTATATCAATTCTGTGTGTATTGTAATAGGTAATTCTCGTTAATATTACTGACCGTATGCTTTTTCATGAAGGGAATATAAATTTCTGAAAAAAATCAAGATATTGTTGATGTCACTGGTAATAACAATCTTTTTACCAAATATATTCTAAGCATTCTGGATAATATATCTTATACTGTAATATGAAATTTTTCTAAAAACCAATCTTGAACCGAAAGAACCTTCAGCCGGGTCCCTGTTGTGTATAGCACCGTATAGCAGGCTACATCGGAATCCTTGAATTTATATGAAATAGCAAACCTCGAACTGAGGAAAAAATCTTGTATTACAGTAGACTCACTAAAATTTGCAACCCTAAAATCCCCACATCATCACAGATGTAAACAATGAAATTTTCACTTCTGATGTAGGGACACAAATACACTTTTTTATTTTTATATCAATTCTGTGTGTATTGTAATAGGCAATTCTCGTTAATATTACTGACCGTATGGTTTTTCATGAAGGGAATATAAATTTCTGAAAAAAATCAATATATTGTTGATGTCACTGGTAATAACAATCTTTTTACTAAATATATTCTAAGCATTCTGGATAATATATCTTATACTGTAATATGAAATTTTTCTAAAAACCAATCTTGAACCGAAAGAACCTTCAGCCGGGTCCCCGTTGTGTATAGCACCGTATAGCAGGCTACATCGGAATCCTTGAATTTATATGAAATAGCAAACCTCGAACTGAGGAAAAAATCTTGTATTACAGTAGACTCACTAAAATTTGCAACCCTAAAATCCGCACATCATCACAGATGTAAACAATGAAATTTTCAGTTCCGATGTAGGGACACAAATACACTTTTTTATTTTTATATCAATTCTGTGTGTATTGTAATAGGTAATTCTCTTTAATATTACTGACCGTAAGCTTTTTCATGAAGGGAATATAAATTTCTGAAAAAAATCAAGATATTGTTGATGTCACTGGTAATAACAATCTTTTTACCAAATATATTCTAAGCATTCTGGATAATATATCTTATACTGTAATATGAAATTTTTCTAAAAACCAATCTTGAACCGAAAGAACCTTCAGCCGGGTCCCCGTTGTGTATAGCACCGTATAGCAGGCTACATCGGAATCCTTGAATTTAATTGAAATAGCAAACCTCGAACTGAGGAAAAAATCTTGTATTACAGTAGACTCACTAAAATTTGCAACCCTAAAATCCGCACATCATCACAGATGTAAACAATGAAATTTTCAGTTCTGATGTAAGGACAAAAATACACTTTTTTATTTTTATATCAATTCTGTGTGTATTGTAATAGGTAATTCTCGTTAATATTACTGACCGTATGCTTTTTCATGAAGGGAATATAAATTTCTGAAAAAAATCAAGATATTGTTGATGTCACTGGTAATAACAATCTTTTTACCAAATATATTCCAAGCATTCTGGATAATATATCTTATAGTGTAATATGAAATTTTTCTAAAAACCAATCTTGAACCGAAAGAACCTTCAGCCGGCTCCCCGTTGTGTATAGCACCGTATAGCAGGCTACATCGGAATCCTTGAATTTATATGAAATAGCAAACCTCGAACTGAGGAAAAAATCTTGTATTACAGTAGACTCACTAAAATTTGCAACCCTAAAATCCGCACATCATCACAGATGTAAACAATGAAATTTTCAGTTCTGATGTAGGGACACAAATACACTTTTTTATTTTTATATCAATTCTGTGTGTATTGTAATAGGTAATTCTCGTTAATATTACTGACCGTATGCTTTTTCATGAAGGGAATATAAATTTCTGAAAAAAAATCAAGATATTGTTGATGTCACTGGTAATAACAATCTTTTTACCAAATATATTCTAAGCATTCTGGATAATATATCTTATACTGTAATATGAAATTTTTCTAAAAACCAATCTTGAACCGAAAGAACCTTCAGCCGGCTCCCCGTTGTGTATAGCACCGTCTAGCAGGCTACATCGGAATCCTTGAATTTATATGAAATAGCAAACCTCGAACTGATGAAAAAATCTTGTATTACAGTAGACTCACTAAAATTTGCAACCCTAAAATCCGCACATCATCACAGATGTAAACAATGAAATTTTCAGTTCTGATGTAGGGACACAAATACACTTTTTTATTTTTATATCAATTCTGTGTGTATTGTAATAGGTAATTCTCGTTAATATTACTGACCGTATGCTTTTTCATGAAGGGAATATAAATTTCTGAAAAAAATCAAGATATTGTTGATGTCACTGGTAATAACAATCTTTTACCAAATATATTCTAAGCATTCTGGATAATATATCTTATACTGTAATATGAAATTTTTCTAAAAACCAATCTTGAACCGAAAGAACCTTCAGCCGGGTCGCCGTTGTGTATAGCACCGTATAGCAGGCTACATCGGAATCCTTGAATTTATATGAAATAGCAAACCTCGAACTGAGGAAAAAATCTTGTATTGCAGTAGACTCACTAAAATTTGCAACCCTAAAATCCGCACATCATCACAGATGTAAACAATGAAATTTTCAGTTCCGATGTAGGGACACAAATACACTTTTTTATTTTTATATCAATTCTGTGTGTATTGTAATAGGTAATTCTCGTTAATATTACTGACCGTATGCTTTTTCATGAAGGGAATATAAATTTCTGAAAAAAATCAAGATATTGTTGATGTCACTGGTAATAACAATCTTTTTTCCAAATATATTCTAAGCATTCTGGATAATATATCTTATACTGTAATATGAAATTTTTCTAAAAACCAATCTTGAACCAAAAGAACCTTCAGCCGGCTCCCCGTTGTGTATAGCACCGTATAGCAGGCTACATCGGAATCCTTGAATTTATATGAAATAGCAAACCTCGAACTGAGGAAAAAATCTTGTATTACAGTAGACTCACTAAAATTTGCAACCCTAAAATCCGCACATCATCACAGATGTAAACAATGAAATTTTCAGTTCTGATGTAGGGACACAAATACACTTTTTTATTTTTATATCAATTCTGTGTGTATTGTAATAGGTAATTCTCGTTAATATTACTGACCGTATGCTTTTTCATGAAGGGAATATAAATTTCTGAAAAAAATCAAGATATTGTTGATGTCACTGGTAATAACAATCTTTTTACCAAATATATTCTAAGCATTCTGGATAATATATCTTATACTGTAATATGAAATTTTTCTAAAAACCAATCTTGAACCGAAAGAACCTTCAGCCGGCTCCCCGTTGTGTATAGCACCGTATAGCAGGCTACATCGGAATCCTTGAATTTATATGAAATAGCAAACCTCGAACTGATGAAAAAATCTTGTATTACAGTAGACTCACTAAAATTTGCAACCCTAAAATCCGCACATCATCACAGATGTAAACAATGAAATTTTCAGTTCTGATGTAGGGACACAAATACACTTTTTTATTTTTATATCAATTCTGTGTGTATTGTAATAGGTAATTCTCGTTAATATTACTGACCGAATGCTTTTTCATGAAGGGAATATAAATTTCTGAAAAAAATCAATATATTGTTGATGTCACTGGTAATAACAATCTTTTTACCAAATATATTCTAAGCATTCTGGATAATATATCTTATACTGTAATATGAAATTTTTCTAAAAACCAATCTTGAACCGAAAGAACCTTCAGCCGGGTCCCCGTTGTGTATAGCACCGTATAGCAGGCTACATCGGATTCCTTGAATTTATATGAAATAGCAAACCTCGAACTGAGGAAAAAATCTTGTATTACAGTAGACTCACTAAAATTTGCAACCCTAAAATCCGCACATCATCACAGATGTAAACAATGAAATTTTCAGTTCCGATGTAGGGACACAAATACACTTTTTTATTTTTATATCAATTCTGTGTGTATTGTAATAGGTAATTCTCATTAATATTATTGACCGTAAGCTTTTTCATGAAGGGAATATAAATTTCTGAAAAAAATCAAGATATTGTTGATGTCACTGGTAATAACAATCTTTTTACCAAATATATTCTAAGCATTCTGGATAATATATCTTATACTGTAATATGAAATTTTTCTAAAAACCAATCTTGAACCGAAAGAACCTTCAGCCGGGTCCCCGTTGTGTATAGCACCGTATAGCAGGCTACATCGGAATCCTTGAATTTATATGAAATAGCAAACCTCGAACTGAGGAAAAAATCTTGTATTACAGTAGACTCACTAAAATTTGCAACCCTAAAATCCCCACATCATCACAGATGTAAACAATGAAATTTTCACTTCTGATGTAGGGACACAAATACACTTTTTTATTTTTATATCAATTCTGTGTGTATTGTAATAGGCAATTCTCGTTAATATTACTGACCGTATGGTTTTTCATGAAGGGAATATAAATTTCTGAAAAAAATCAATATATTGTTGATGTCACTGGTAATAACAATCTTTTTACCAAATATATTGTAAGCATTCTGGATAATATATCTTATACTGTAATATGAAATTTTTCTAAAAACCAATCTTGAACCGAAAGACCCTTCACCCGGGTTTCCGTTGTGTATAGCACCGTATAGCAGGCTACATCGGAATCCTTGAACTTATATGAAATAGCAAACCTCGAACTGAGGAAAAAATCTTGTATTACAGTAGACTCAATAAAATTTGCAACCCTAAAATCCGCACATCATCACAGATGTAAACAATGAAATTTTCAGTTCAGATGTAGGGACACAAATACACTTTTTTATTTTTATATCAATTCTGTGTGTATTGTAATAGGTAATTCTCGTCAATATTACTGACCGTAAGCTTTTTCATGAAGGGAATATAAATTTCTGAAAAAAATCAAGATATTGTTGATGTCACTGGTAATAACAATCTTTTTACCAAATATATTCTAAGCATTCTGGATAATTTATCTTATACTGTAATATGAAATTTTTCTAAAAACCAATCTTGAACCGAAAGAACCTTCAGCCGGCTCCCCGTTGTGTATAGCACCGTATAGCAGGCTACATCGGAATCCTTGAATTTATATGAAATAGCAAACCTCGAACTGAGGAAAAAATCTTGTATTACAGTAGACTCACTAAAATTTGCAACCCTAAAATCCGCACATCATCACAGATGTAAACAATGAAATTTTCAGTTCTGATGTAGGGACACAAATACACTTTTTTATTTTTATATCAATTCTGTGTGTATTGTAATAGGTAATTCTCGTTAATATTACTGACCGTATGCTTTTTCATGAAGGGAATATAAATTTCTGAAAAAAAATCAAGATATTGTTGATGTCACTGGTAATAACAATCTTTTTACCAAATATATTCTAAGCATTCTGGATAATATATCTTATACTGTAATATGAAATTTTTCTAAAAACCAATCTTGAACCGAAAGAACCTTCAGCCGGCTCCCCGTTGTGTATAGCACCGTATAGCAGGCTACATCGGAATCCTTGAATTTATATGAAATAGCAAACCTCGAACTGATGAAAAAATCTTGTATTACAGTAGACTCACTAAAATTTGCAACCCTAAAATCCGCACATCATCACAGATGTAAACAATGAAATTTTCAGTTCTGATGTAGGGACACAAATACACTTTTTTATTTTTATATCAATTCTGTGTGTATTGTAATAGGTAATTCTCGTTAATATTACTGACCGAATGCTTTTTCATGAAGGGAATATAAATTTCTGAAAAAAATCAATATATTGTTGATGTCACTGGTAATAACAATCTTTTTACCAAATATATTCTAAGCATTCTGGATAATATATCTTATACTGTAATATGAAATTTTTCTAAAAACCAATCTTGAACCGAAAGAACCTTCAGCCGGGTCCCCGTTGTGTATAGCACCGTATAGCAGGCTACATCGGATTCCTTGAATTTATATGAAATAGCAAACCTCGAACTGAGGAAAAAATCTTGTATTACAGTAGACTCACTAAAATTTGCAACCCTAAAATCCGCACATCATCACAGATGTAAACAATGAAATTTTCAGTTCCGATGTAGGGACACAAATACACTTTTTTATTTTTATATCAATTCTGTGTGTATTGTAATAGGTAATTCTCATTAATATTATTGACCGTAAGCTTTTTCATGAAGGGAATATAAATTTCTGAAAAAAATCAAGATATTGTTGATGTCACTGGTAATAACAATCTTTTTACCAAATATATTCTAAGCATTCTGGATAATATATCTTATACTGTAATATGAAATTTTTCTAAAAACCAATCTTGAACCGAAAGAACCTTCAGCCGGGTCCCCGTTGTGTATAGCACCGTATAGCAGGCTACATCGGAATCCTTGAATTTATATGAAATAGCAAACCTCGAACTGAGGAAAAAATCTTGTATTACAGTAGACTCACTAAAATTTGCAACCCTAAAATCCCCACATCATCACAGATGTAAACAATGAAATTTTCACTTCTGATGTAGGGACACAAATACACTTTTTTATTTTTATATCAATTCTGTGTGTATTGTAATAGGCAATTCTCGTTAATATTACTGACCGTATGGTTTTTCATGAAGGGAATATAAATTTCTGAAAAAAATCAATATATTGTTGATGTCACTGGTAATAACAATCTTTTTACCAAATATATTGTAAGCATTCTGGATAATATATCTTATACTGTAATATGAAATTTTTCTAAAAACCAATCTTGAACCGAAAGACCCTTCACCCGGGTCCCCGTTGTGTATAGCACCGTATAGCAGGCTACATCGGAATCCTTGAATTTATATGAAATAGCAAACCTCGAACTGAGGAAAAAATCTTGTATTACAGTAGACTCAATAAAATTTGCAACCCTAAAATCCGCACATCATCACAGATGTAAACAATGAAATTTTCAGTTCAGATGTAGGGACACAAATACACTTTTTTATTTTTATATCAATTCTGTGTGTATTGTAATAGGTAATTCTCGTTAATATTACTGACCGTAAGCTTTTTCATGAAGGGAATATAAATTTCTGAAAAAAATCAAGATATTGTTGATGTCACTGGTAATAACAATCTTTTTACCAAATATATTCTAAGCATTCTGGATAATTTATCTTATACTGTAATATGAAATTTTTCTAAAAACCAATCTTGAACCGAAAGAGCCTTCAGCCGGGTCCCCGTTGTGTATAGCACCGTATAGCAGGCTACATCGGAATCCTTGAATTTATATGAAATAGCAAACCTCGAACTGAGGAAAAAATCTTGTATTACAGTAGACTCACTAAAATTTGCAACCCTAAAATCCGCACATCATCACAGATGTAAACAATGAAATTTTCAGTTCTGATGTAGGGACACAAATACACTTTTTTATTTTTATATCAATTCTGTGTGTATTGTAATAGGTAATTCTCGTTAATATTACTGACCGTATGCTTTTTCATGAAGGGAATATAAATTTCTGAAAAAAATCAAGATATTGTTGATGTCACTGGTAATAACAATCTTTTTACCAAATATATTCCAAGCATTCTGGATAATATATCTTATAGTGTAATA
The DNA here is from genome assembly GCA_963932465.1 of Maratus speciosus. Lineage (NCBI taxonomy): Eukaryota > Metazoa > Arthropoda > Arachnida > Araneae > Salticidae > Maratus > Maratus speciosus. The sequence goes on from OZ010794.1 coordinate 85,547,860, forward strand.
TGAAATTTTTCTAAAAACCAATCTTGAACCGAAAGAACCTTCAGCCGGCTCCCCGTTGTGTATAGCACCGTATAGCAGGCTACATCGGAATCCTTGAATTTATATGAAATAGCAAACCTCGAACTGAGGGAAAAATCTTGTATTACAGTAGACTCACTAAAATTTGCAACCCTAAAATCCGCACATCATCACAGATGTAAACAATGAAATTTTCAGTTCTGATGTAGGGACACAAATACACTTTTTTATTTTTATATCAATTCTGTGTGTATTGTAATAGGTAATTCTCGTTAATATTACTGACCGTATGCTTTTTCATGAAGGGAATATAAATTTCTGAAAAAAAATCAAGATATTGTTGATGTCACTGGTAATAACAATCTTTTTACCAAATATATTCTAAGCATTCTGGATAATATATCTTATACTGTAATATGAAATTTTTCTAAAAACCAATCTTGAACCGAAAGAACCTTCAGCCGGCTCCCCGTTGTGTATAGCACCGTATAGCAGGCTACATCGGAATCCTTGAATTTATATGAAATAGCAAACCTCGAACTGATGAAAAAATCTTGTATTACAGTAGACTCACTAAAATTTGCAACCCTAAAATCCGCACATCATCACAGATGTAAACAATGAAATTTTCAGTTCTGATGTAGGGACACAAATACACTTTTTTATTTTTATATCAATTCTGTGTGTATTGTAATAGGTAATTCTCGTTAATATTACTGACCGTATGATTTTCATGAAGGGAATATAAATTTCTGAAAAAAAATCAAGATATTGTTGATGTCACTGGTAATAACAATCTTTTACCAAATATATTCTAAGCATTCTGGATAATATATCTTATACTGTAATATGAAATTTTTCTAAAAACCAATCTTGAACCGAAAGAACCTTCAGCCGGGTCGCCGTTGTGTATAGCACCGTATAGCAGGCTACATCGGAATCCTTGAATTTATATGAAATAGCAAACCTCGAACTGAGGAAAAAATCTTGTATTACAGTAGACTCCCTAAAATTTGCAACCCTAAAATCCGCACATCATCACAGATGTAAACAATGAAATTTTCAGTTCTGATGTAGGGACACAAATACACTTTTTTATTTTTATATCAATTCTGTGTGTATTGTAATAGGCAATTCTCGTTAATATTACTGACCGTATGGTTTTTCATGAAGGGAATATAAATTTCTGAAAAAAATCAAGATATTGTTGATGTCACTGGTAATAACAATCATTTTACCAAATATATTCTAAGCATTCTGGATAATATATCTTATACTGTAATATGAAATTTTTCTAAAAACCAATCTTGAACCGAAAGAACCTTCAGCCGGCTCCCCGTTGTGTATAGCACCGTATAGCAGGCTACATCGGAATCCTTGAATTTATATGAAATAGCAAACCTCGAACTGAGGAAAAAATCTTGTATTACAGTAGACTCACTAAAATTTGCAACCCTAAAATCCGCACATCATCACAGATGTAAACAATGAAATTTTCAGTTCTGATGTAGGGACACAAATACACTTTTTTATTTTTATATCAATTCTGTGTGTATTGTAATAGGTAATTCTCGTTAATATTACTGACCGTATGCTTTTTCATGAAGGGAATATAAATTTCTGAAAAAAATCAAGATATTGTTGATGTCACTGGTAATAACAATCTTTTTACCAAATATATTCTAAGCATTCTGGATAATATATCTTATACTGTAATATGAAATTTTTCTAAAAACCAATCTTGAACCGAAAGAACCTTCAGCCGGCTCCCCGTTGTGTATAGCACCGTATAGCAGGCTACATCGGAATCCTTGAATTTATATGAAATAGCAAACCTCGAACTGATGAAAAAATCTTGTATTACAGTAGACTCCCTAAAATTTGCAACCCTAAAATCCGCACATCATCACAGATGTAAACAATGAAATTTTCAGTTCTGATGTAGGGACACAAATACACTTTTTTATTTTTATATCAATTCTGTGTGTATTGTAATAGGTAATTCTCGTTAATATTACTGACCGAATGCTTTTTCATGAAGGGAATATAAATTTCTGAAAAAAATCAATATATTGTTGATGTCACTGGTAATAACAATCTTTTTACCAAATATATTCTAAGCATTCTGGATAATATATCTTATACTGTAATATGAAATTTTTCTAAAAACCAATCTTGAACCGAAAGAACCTTCAGCCGGGTCCCCGTTGTGTATAGCACCGTATAGCAGGCTACATCGGATTCCTTGAATTTATATGAAATAGCAAACCTCGAACTGAGGAAAAAATCTTGTATTACAGTAGACTCACTAAAATTTGCAACCCTAAAATCCGCACATCATCACAGATGTAAACAATGAAATTTTCAGTTCCGATGTAGGGACACAAATACACTTTTTTATTTTTATATCAATTCTGTGTGTATTGTAATAGGTAATTCTCATTAATATTATTGACCGTAAGCTTTTTCATGAAGGGAATATAAATTTCTGAAAAAAATCAAGATATTGTTGATGTCACTGGTAATAACAATCTTTTTACCAAATATATTCTAAGCATTCTGGATAATATATCTTATACTGTAATATGAAATTTTTCTAAAAACCAATCTTGAACCGAAAGAACCTTCAGCCGGGTCCCCGTTGTGTATAGCACCGTATAGCAGGCTACATCGGAATCCTTGAATTTATATGAAATAGCAAACCTCGAACTGAGGAAAAAATCTTGTATTACAGTAGACTCACTAAAATTTGCAACCCTAAAATCCCCACATCATCACAGATGTAAACAATGAAATTTTCACTTCTGATGTAGGGACACAAATACACTTTTTTATTTTTATATCAATTCTGTGTGTATTGTAATAGGCAATTCTCGTTAATATTACTGACCGTATGGTTTTTCATGAAGGGAATATAAATTTCTGAAAAAAATCAATATATTGTTGATGTCACTGGTAATAACAATCTTTTTACCAAATATATTGTAAGCATTCTGGATAATATATCTTATACTGTAATATGAAATTTTTCTAAAAACCAATCTTGAACCGAAAGACCCTTCACCCGGGTTTCCGTTGTGTATAGCACCGTATAGCAGGCTACATCGGAATCCTTGAACTTATATGAAATAGCAAACCTCGAACTGAGGAAAAAATCTTGTATTACAGTAGACTCAATAAAATTTGCAACCCTAAAATCCGCACATCATCACAGATGTAAACAATGAAATTTTCAGTTCAGATGTAGGGACACAAATACACTTTTTTATTTTTATATCAATTCTGTGTGTATTGTAATAGGTAATTCTCGTTAATATTACTGACCGTAAGCTTTTTCATGAAGGGAATATAAATTTCTGAAAAAAATCAAGATATTGTTGATGTCACTGGTAATAACAATCTTTTTACCAAATATATTCTAAGCATTCTGGATAATTTATCTTATACTGTAATATGAAATTTTTCTAAAAACCAATCTTGAACCGAAAGAGCCTTCAGCCGGTCCCCGTTGTGTATAGCACCGTATAGCAGGCTACATCGGAATCCTTGAATTTATATGAAATAGCAAACCTCGAACTGAGGAAAAAATCTTGTATTACAGTAGACTCACTAAAATTTGCAACCCTAAAATCCGCACATCATCACAGATGTAAACAATGAAATTTTCAGTTCTGATGTAGGGACACAAATACACTTTTTTATTTTTATATCAATTCTGTGTGTATTGTAATAGGTAATTCTCGTTAATATTACTGACCGTATGCTTTTTCATGAAGGGAATATAAATTTCTGAAAAAAATCAAGATATTGTTGATGTCACTGGTAATAACAATCTTTTTACCAAATATATTCCAAGCATTCTGGATAATATATCTTATAGTGTAATATGAAATTTTTCTAAAAACCAATCTTGAACCGAAAGAACCTTCAGCCGGCTCCCCGTTGTGTATAGCACCGTATAGCAGGCTACATCGGAATCCTTGAATTTATATGAAATAGCAAACCTCGAACTGAGGAAAAAATCTTGTATTACAGTAGACTCACTAAAATTTGCAACCCTAAAATCCGCACATCATCACAGATGTAAACAATGAAATTTTCAGTTCTGATGTAGGGACACAAATACACTTTTTTATTTTTATATCAATTCTGTGTGTATTGTAATAGGTAATTCTCGTTAATATTACTGACCGTATGCTTTTTCATGAAGGGAATATAAATTTCTGAAAAAAAATCAAGATATTGTTGATGTCACTGGTAATAACAATCTTTTTACCAAATATATTCTAAGCATTCTGGATAATATATCTTATACTGTAATATGAAATTTTTCTAAAAACCAATCTTGAACCGAAAGAACCTTCAGCCGGCTCCCCGTTGTGTATAGCACCGTATAGCAGGCTACATCGGAATCCTTGAATTTATATGAAATAGCAAACCTCGAACTGATGAAAAAATCTTGTATTACAGTAGACTCACTAAAATTTGCAACCCTAAAATCCGCACATCATCACAGATGTAAACAATGAAATTTTCAGTTCTGATGTAGGGACACAAATACACTTTTTTATTTTTATATCAATTCTGTGTGTATTGTAATAGGTAATTCTCGTTAATATTACTGACCGAATGCTTTTTCATGAAGGGAATATAAATTTCTGAAAAAAATCAATATATTGTTGATGTCACTGGTAATAACAATCTTTTTACCAAATATATTCTAAGCATTCTGGATAATATATCTTATACTGTAATATGAAATTTTTCTAAAAACCAATCTTGAACCGAAAGAACCTTCAGCCGGGTCCCCGTTGTGTATAGCACCGTATAGCAGGCTACATCGGATTCCTTGAATTTATATGAAATAGCAAACCTCGAACTGAGGAAAAAATCTTGTATTACAGTAGACTCACTAAAATTTGCAACCCTAAAATCCGCACATCATCACAGATGTAAACAATGAAATTTTCAGTTCCGATGTAGGGACACAAATACACTTTTTTATTTTTATATCAATTCTGTGTGTATTGTAATAGGTAATTCTCATTAATATTATTGACCGTAAGCTTTTTCATGAAGGGAATATAAATTTCTGAAAAAAATCAAGATATTGTTGATGTCACTGGTAATAACAATCTTTTTACCAAATATATTCTAAGCATTCTGGATAATATATCTTATACTGTAATATGAAATTTTTCTAAAAACCAATCTTGAACCGAAAGAACCTTCAGCCGGGTCCCCGTTGTGTATAGCACCGTATAGCAGGCTACATCGGAATCCTTGAATTTATATGAAATAGCAAACCTCGAACTGAGGAAAAAATCTTGTATTACAGTAGACTCACTAAAATTTGCAACCCTAAAATCCCCACATCATCACAGATGTAAACAATGAAATTTTCACTTCTGATGTAGGGACACAAATACACTTTTTTATTTTTATATCAATTCTGTGTGTATTGTAATAGGCAATTCTCGTTAATATTACTGACCGTATGGTTTTTCATGAAGGGAATATAAATTTCTGAAAAAAATCAATATATTGTTGATGTCACTGGTAATAACAATCTTTTTACCAAATATATTGTAAGCATTCTGGATAATATATCTTATACTGTAATATGAAATTTTTCTAAAAACCAATCTTGAACCGAAAGACCCTTCACCCGGGTCCCCGTTGTGTATAGCACCGTATAGCAGGCTACATCGGAATCCTTGAATTTATATGAAATAGCAAACCTCGAACTGAGGAAAAAATCTTGTATTACAGTAGACTCAATAAAATTTGCAACCCTAAAATCCGCACATCATCACAGATGTAAACAATGAAATTTTCAGTTCAGATGTAGGGACACAAATACACTTTTTTATTTTTATATCAATTCTGTGTGTATTGTAATAGGTAATTCTCGTTAATATTACTGACCGTAAGCTTTTTCATGAAGGGAATATAAATTTCTGAAAAAAATCAAGATATTGTTGATGTCACTGGTAATAACAATCTTTTTACCAAATATATTCTAAGCATTCTGGATAATTTATCTTATACTGTAATATGAAATTTTTCTAAAAACCAATCTTGAACCGAAAGAGCCTTCAGCCGGGTCCCCGTTGTGTATAGCACCGTATAGCAGGCTACATCGGAATCCTTGAATTTATATGAAATAGCAAACCTCGAACTGAGGAAAAAATCTTGTATTACAGTAGACTCACTAAAATTTGCAACCCTAAAATCCGCACATCATCACAGATGTAAACAATGAAATTTTCAGTTCTGATGTAGGGACACAAATACACTTTTTTATTTTTATATCAATTCTGTGTGTATTGTAATAGGTAATTCTCGTTAATATTACTGACCGTATGCTTTTTCATGAAGGGAATATAAATTTCTGAAAAAAATCAAGATATTGTTGATGTCACTGGTAATAACAATCTTTTTACCAAATATATTCCAAGCATTCTGGATAATATATCTTATAGTGTAATATGAAATTTTTCTAAAAACCAATCTTGAACCGAAAGAACCTTCAGCCGGCTCCCCGTTGTGTATAGCAGGCTACATCGGAATCCTTGAATTTATATGAAATAGCAAACCTCGAACTGAGGGAAAAATCTTGTATTACAGTAGACTCACTAAAATTTGCAACCCTAAAATCCGCACATCATCACAGATGTAAACAATGAAATTTTCAGTTCTGATGTAGGGACACAAATACACTTTTTTATTTTTATATCAATTCTGTGTGTATTGTAATAGGTAATTCTCGTTAATATTACTGACCGTATGCTTTTTCATGAAGGGAATATAAATTTCTGAAAAAAAATCAAGATATTGTTGATGTCACTGGTAATAACAATCTTTTTACCAAATATATTCTAAGCATTCTGGATAATATATCTTATACTGTAATATGAAATTTTTCTAAAAACCAATCTTGAACCGAAAGAACCTTCAGCCGGCTCCCCGTTGTGTATAGCACCGTATAGCAGGCTACATCGGAATCCTTGAATTTATATGAAATAGCAAACCTCGAACTGATGAAAAAATCTTGTATTACAGTAGACTCACTAAAATTTGCAACCCTAAAATCCGCACATCATCACAGATGTAAACAATGAAATTTTCAGTTCTGATGTAGGGACACAAATACACTTTTTTATTTTTATATCAATTCTGTGTGTATTGTAATAGGTAATTCTCGTTAATATTACTGACCGTATGATTTTCATGAAGGGAATATAAATTTCTGAAAAAAAATCAAGATATTGTTGATGTCACTGGTAATAACAATCTTTTACCAAATATATTCTAAGCATTCTGGATAATATATCTTATACTGTAATATGAAATTTTTCTAAAAACCAATCTTGAACCGAAAGAACCTTCAGCCGGGTCGCCGTTGTGTATAGCACCGTATAGCAGGCTACATCGGAATCCTTGAATTTATATGAAATAGCAAACCTCGAACTGAGGAAAAAATCTTGTATTGCAGTAGACTCACTAAAATTTGCAACCCTAAAATCCGCACATCATCACAGATGTAAACAATGAAATTTTCAGTTCCGATGTAGGGACACAAATACACTTTTTTATTTTTATATCAATTCTGTGTGTATTGTAATAGGTAATTCTCGTTAATATTATTGACCGTAAGCTTTTTCATGAAGGGAATATAAATTTCTGAAAAAAATCAAGATAATGTTGATGTCACTGGTAATAACAATCTTTTTACCAAATATATTCTAAGCATTCTGGATAATATATCTTATACTGTAATATGAAATTTTTCTAAAAACCAATCTTGAACCGAAAGAACCTTCAGCCGGGTCCCCGTTGTGTATAGCACCGTATAGCAGGCTACATCGGAATCCTTGAATTTATATGAAATAGCAAACCTCGAACTGAGGAAAAAATCTTGTATTACAGTAGACTCACTAAAATTTGCAACCCTAAAATCCCCACATCATCACAGATGTAAACAATGAAATTTTCACTTCTGATGTAGGGACACAAATACACTTTTTTATTTTTATATCAATTCTGTGTGTATTGTAATAGGCAATTCTCGTTAATATTACTGACCGTATGGTTTTTCATGAAGGGAATATAAATTTCTGAAAAAAATCAATATATTGTTGATGTCACTGGTAATAACAATCTTTTTACCAAATATATTGTAAGCATTCTGGATAATATATCTTATACTGTAATATGAAATTTTTCTAAAAACCAATCTTGAACCGAAAGACCCTTCACCCGGGTCCCCGTTGTGTATAGCACCGTATAGCAGGCTACATCGGAATCCTTGAATTTATATGAAATAGCAAACCTCGAACTGAGGAAAAAATCTTGTATTACAGTAGACTCAATAAAATTTGCAACCCTAAAATCCGCACATCATCACAGATGTAAACAATGAAATTTTCAGTTCAGATAGATGTAGGGACACAAATACACTTTTTTATTTTTATATCAATTCTGTGTGTATTGTAATAGGTAATTCTCGTTAATATTACTGACCGTAAGCTTTTTCATGAAGGGAATATAAATTTCTGAAAAAAATCAAGATATTGTTGATGTCACTGGTAATAACAATCTTTTTACCAAATATATTCTAAGCATTCTGGATAATTTATCTTATACTGTAATATGAAATTTTTCTAAAAACCAATCTTGAACCGAAAGAGCCTTCAGCCGGGTCCCCGTTGTGTATAGCACCGTATAGCAGGCTACATCGGAATCCTTGAATTTATATGAAATAGCAAACCTCGAACTGAGGAAAAAATCTTGTATTACAGTAGACTCACTAAAATTTGCAACCCTAAAATCCGCACATCATCACAGATGTAAACAATGAAATTTTCAGTTCTGATGTAGGGACACAAATACACTTTTTTATTTTTATATCAATTCTGTGTGTATTGTAATAGGTAATTCTCGTTAATATTACTGACCGTATGCTTTTTCATGAAGGGAATATAAATTTCTGAAAAAAATCAAGATATTGTTGATGTCACTGGTAATAACAATCTTTTTACCAAATATATTCCAAGCATTCTGGATAATATATCTTATAGTGTAATATGAAATTTTTCTAAAAACCAATCTTGAACCGAAAGAACCTTCAGCCGGCTCCCCGTTGTGTATAGCACCGTATAGCAGGCTACATCGGAATCCTTGAATTTATATGAAATAGCAAACCTCGAACTGAGGGAAAAATCTTGTATTACAGTAGACTCACTAAAATTTGCAACCCTAAAATCCGCACATCATCACAGATGTAAACAATGAAATTTTCAGTTCTGATGTAGGGACACAAATACACTTTTTTATTTTTATATCAATTCTGTGTGTATTGTAATAGGTAATTCTCGTTAATATTACTGACCGTATGCTTTTTCATGAAGGGAATATAAATTTCTGAAAAAAAATCAAGATATTGTTGATGTCACTGGTAATAACAATCTTTTTACCAAATATATTCTAAGCATTCTGGATAATATATCTTATACTGTAATATGAAATTTTTCTAAAAACCAATCTTGAACCGAAAGAACCTTCAGCCGGCTCCCCGTTGTGTATAGCACCGTATAGCAGGCTACATCGGAATCCTTGAATTTATATGAAATAGCAAACCTCGAACTGATGAAAAAATCTTGTATTACAGTAGACTCACTAAAATTTGCAACCCTAAAATCCGCACATCATCACAGATGTAAACAATGAAATTTTCAGTTCTGATGTAGGGACACAAATACACTTTTTTATTTTTATATCAATTCTGTGTGTATTGTAATAGGTAATTCTCGTTAATATTACTGACCGTATGATTTTCATGAAGGGAATATAAATTTCTGAAAAAAAATCAAGATATTGTTGATGTCACTGGTAATAACAATCTTTTACCAAATATATTCTAAGCATTCTGGATAATATATCTTATACTGTAATATGAAATTTTTCTAAAAACCAATCTTGAACCGAAAGAACCTTCAGCCGGGTCGCCGTTGTGTATAGCACCGTATAGCAGGCTACATCGGAATCCTTGAATTTATATGAAATAGCAAACCTCGAACTGAGGAAAAAATCTTGTATTGCAGTAGACTCACTAAAATTTGCAACCCTAAAATCCGCACATCATCACAGATGTAAACAATGAAATTTTCAGTTCCGATGTAGGGACACAAATACACTTTTTTATTTTTATATCAATTCTGTGTGTATTGTAATAGGTAATTCTCGTTAATATTATTGACCGTAAGCTTTTTCATGAAGGGAATATAAATTTCTGAAAAAAATCAAGATATTGTTGATGTCACTGGTAATAACAATCTTTTTACCAAATATATTCTAAGCATTCTGGATAATATATCTTATACTGTAATATGAAATTTTTCTAAAAACCAATCTTGAACCGAAAGAACCTTCAGCCGGGTCCCCGTTGTGTATAGCACCGTATAGCAGGCTACATCGGAATCCTTGAATTTATATGAAATAGCAAACCTCGAACTGAGGAGAAAATCTTGCATTACAGTAGACTCACTAAAATTTGCAACCCTAAAATCCGCACATCATCACAGATGTAAACAATGAAATTTTCAGTTCTGATGTAGGGACACAAATACACTTTTTTTATTTTTATATCAATTCTGTGTGTATTGTAATAGGTAATTCTCGTTAATATTACTGACCGTATGCTTTTTCATGAAGGGAATATAAATTTCTGAAAAAAATCAAGATATTGTTGATGTCACTGGTAATAACAATCTTTTTTCCAAATATATTCTAAGCATTCTGGATAATATATCTTATACTGTAATATGAAATTTTTCTAAAAACCAATCTTGAACCAAAAGAACCTTCAGCCGGCTCCCCGTTGTGTATAGCACCGTATAGCAGGCTACATCGGAATCCTTGAATTTATATGAAATAGCAAACCTCGAACTGAGGAAAAAATCTTGTATTACAGTAGACTCACTAAAATTTGCAACCCTAAAATCCGCACATCATCACAGATGTAAACAATGAAATTTTCAGTTCTGATGTAGGGACACAAATACACTTTTTTATTTTTATATCAATTCTGTGTGTATTGTAATAGGTAATTCTCGTTAATATTACTGACCGTATGCTTTTTCATGAAGAGAATATAAATTTCTGAAAAAAATCAAGATATTGTTGATGTCACTGGTAATAACAATCTTTTTACCAAATATATTCTAAGCATTCTGGATAATATATCTTATACTGTAATATGAAATTTTTCTAAAAACCAATCTTGAACCGAAAGAACCTTCAGCCGGCTCCCCGTTGTGTATAGCACCGTATAGCAGGCTTCATCGGAATCCTTGAATTTATATGAAATAGCAAACCTCGAACTGATGAAAAAATCTTGTATTGCAGTAGACTCACTAAAATTTGCAACCCTAAAATCCGCACATCATCACAGATGTAAACAATGAAATTTTCAGTTCTGATGTAGGGACACAAATACACTTTTTTATTTTTATATCAATTCTGTGTGTATTGTAATAGGTAATTCTCGTTAATATTACTGACCGTATGATTTTCATGAAGGGAATATAAATTTCTGAAAAAAAATCAAGATATTGTTGATGTCACTGGTAATAACAATCTTTTACCAAATATATTCTAAGCATTCTGGATAATATATCTTATACTGTAATATGAAATTTTTCTAAAAACCAATCTTGAACCGAAAGAACCTTCAGCCGGGTCGCCGTTGTGTATAGCACCGTATAGCAGGCTACATCGGAATCCTTGAATTTATATGAAATAGCAAACCTCGAACTGAGGAAAAAATCTTGTATTGCAGTAGACTCACTAAAATTTGCAACCCTAAAATCCGCACATCATCACAGATGTAAACAATGAAATTTTCAGTTCCGATGTAGGGACACAAATACACTTTTTTATTTTTATATCAATTCTGTGTGTATTGTAATAGGTAATTCTCGTTAATATTATTGACCGTAAGCTTTTTCATGAAGGGAATATAAATTTCTGAAAAAAATCAAGATATTGTTGATGTCACTGGTAATAACAATCTTTTTACCAAATATATTCTAAGCATTCTGGATAATATATCTTATACTGTAATATGAAATTTTTCTAAAAACCAATCTTGAACCGAAAGAACCTTCAGCCGGGTCCCCGTTGTGTATAGCACCGTATAGCAGGCTACATCGGAATCCTTGAATTTATATGAAATAGCAAACCTCGAACTGAGGAGAAAATCTTGCATTACAGTAGACTCACTAAAATTTGCAACCCTAAAATCCGCACATCATCACAGATGTAAACAATGAAATTTTCAGTTCTGATGTAGGGACACAAATACACTTTTTTTATTTTTATATCAATTCTGTGTGTATTGTAATAGGTAATTCTCGTTAATATTACTGACCGTATGCTTTTTCATGAAGGGAATATAAATTTCTGAAAAAAATCAAGATATTGTTGATGTCACTGGTAATAACAATCTTTTTTCCAAATATATTCTAAGCATTCTGGATAATATATCTTATACTGTAATATGAAATTTTTCTAAAAACCAATCTTGAACCAAAAGAACCTTCAGCCGGCTCCCCGTTGTGTATAGCACCGTATAGCAGGCTACATCGGAATCCTTGAATTTATATGAAATAGCAAACCTCGAACTGAGGAAAAAATCTTGTATTACAGTAGACTCACTAAAATTTGCAACCCTAAAATCCGCACATCATCACAGATGTAAACAATGAAATTTTCAGTTCTGATGTAGGGACACAAATACACTTTTTTATTTTTATATCAATTCTGTGTGTATTGTAATAGGTAATTCTCGTTAATATTACTGACCGTATGCTTTTTCATGAAGAGAATATAAATTTCTGAAAAAAATCAAGATATTGTTGATGTCACTGGTAATAACAATCTTTTTACCAAATATATTCTAAGCATTCTGGATAATATATCTTATACTGTAATATGAAATTTTTCTAAAAACCAATCTTGAACCGAAAGAACCTTCAGCCGGCTCCCCGTTGTGTATAGCACCGTATAGCAGGCTTCATCGGAATCCTTGAATTTATATGAAATAGCAAACCTCGAACTGATGAAAAAATCTTGTATTACAGTAGACTCACTAAAATTTGCAACCCTAAAATCCGCACATCATCACAGATGTAAACAATGAAATTTTCAGTTCTGATGTAGGGACACAAATACACTTTTTTATTTTTATATCAATTCTGTGTGTATTGTAATAGGTAATTCTCGTTAATATTACTGACCGTAAGCTTTTTCATGAAGGGAATATAAATTTCTGAAAAAAATCAAGATATTGTTGATGTCACTGGTAATAACAATCTTTTTACCAAATATATTCTAAGCATTCTGGATAATTTATCTTATACTGTAATATGAAATTTTTCTAAAAACCAATCTTGAACCGAAAGAGCCTTCAGCCGGGTCCCCGTTGTGTATAGCACCGTATAGCAGGCTACATCGGAATCCTTGAATTTATATGAAATAGCAAACCTCGAACTGAGGAAAAAATCTTGTATTACAGTAGACTCACTAAAATTTGCAACCCTAAAATCCGCACATCATCACAGATGTAAACAATGAAATTTTCAGTTCCGATGTAGGGACACAAATACACTTTTTTATTTTTATATCAATTCGGTGTGTATTGTAATAGGTAATTCTCGTTAATATTACTGACCGTAAGCTTTTTCATGAAGGGAATATAAATTTCTCAAAAAAATCAAGATATTGTTGATGTCACTGGTAATAACAATCTTTTTACCAAATATATTCTAAGCATTCTGGATACTATATCTTATACTGTAATGTGAAATTTTTCTAAAAACCAATCTTGAACCGAAAGAACCTTCAGCCGGGTCCCCGTTGTGTATAGCACCGTATAGCAGGCTACATCGGAATCCTTGAATTTATATGAAATAGCAAACCTCGAACTGAGGAAAAAATCTTGTATTACAGTAGACTCACTAAAATTTGCAACCCTAAAATCCGCACATCATCACAGATGTAAACAATGAAATTTTCAGTTCTGATGTAGGGACACAAATACACGTTTTTATTTTTATATCAATTCTGTGTGTATTGTAATAGGTAATTCTCGTTAATATTACTGACCGTATGCTTTTTCATGAAGGGAATATAAATTTCTGAAAAAAATCAAGATATTGTTGATGTCACTGGTAATAACAATCTTTTTACCAAATATATTCTAAGCATTCTGGATAATATATCTTATACTGTAATATGAAATTTTTCTAAAAACCAATCTTGAACCGAAAGAACCTTCAGCCGGGTCCCCGTTGTGTATAGCACCGTATAGCAGGCTACATCGGAATCCTTGAATTTATATGAAATAGCAAACCTCGAACTGAGGAAAAAATCATGTATTACAGTAGACTCACTAAAATTTGCAACCCTAAAATCCGCACATCATCACAGATGTAAACAATGAAATTTTCAGTTCCGATGTAGGGTCACAAATACACTTTTTTATTTTTATAGCAATTCTGTGTGTATTGTAATAGGTAATTCTCGTTAATATTACTGACCGTATGCTTTTTCATGAAGGGAATATAAATTTCTGAAAAAAATCAAGATATTGTTGATGTCACTGGTAATAACAATCGTTTTACCAAATATATTCTAAGCATTCTTGATAATATATCTTATACTGTAATATGAAATTTTTCTAAAAACCAATCTTGAACCGAAAGAACCTTCAGCCGGGTCCCCGTTGTGTATAGCACCGTATAGCAGGCTACATCGGAATCCTTGAATTTATATGAAATAGCAAACCTCGAACTGAGGAAAAAATCTTTTATTACAGTAGACTCACTAAAATTTGCAACCCTAAAATCCGCACATCATCACAGATGTAAACAATGAAATTTTCAGTTCTGATGTAGGGACACAAATACACTTTTTTATTTTTATATCAATTCTGTGTGTATTGTAATAGGTAATTCTCGTTAATATTACTGACCGTATGCTTTTTCATGAAGAGAATATAAATTTCTGAAAAAAATCAAGATATTGTTGATGTCACTGGTAATAACAATCTTTTTACCAAATATATTCTAAGCATTCTGGATAATATATCTTATACTGTAATATGAAATTTTTCTAAAAACCAATCTTGAACCGAAAGAACCTTCAGCCGGCTCCCCGTTGTGTATAGCACCGTATAGCAGGCTTCATCGGAATCCTTGAATTTATATGAAATAGCAAACCTCGAACTGATGAAAAAATCTTGTATTACAGTAGACTCACTAAAATTTGCAACCCTAAAATCCGCACATCATCACAGATGTAAACAATGAAATTTTCAGTTCTGATGTAGGGACACAAATACACTTTTTTATTTTTATATCAATTCTGTGTGTATTGTAATAGGTAATTCTCGTTAATATTACTGACCGTAAGCTTTTTCATGAAGGGAATATAAATTTCTGAAAAAAATCAAGATATTGTTGATGTCACTGGTAATAACAATCTTTTTACCAAATATATTCTAAGCATTCTGGATAATTTATCTTATACTGTAATATGAAATTTTTCTAAAAACCAATCTTGAACCGAAAGAGCCTTCAGCCGGGTCCCCGTTGTGTATAGCACCGTATAGCAGGCTACATCGGAATCCTTGAATTTATATGAAATAGCAAACCTCGAACTGAGGAAAAAATCTTGTATTACAGTAGACTCACTAAAATTTGCAACCCTAAAATCCGCACATCATCACAGATGTAAACAATGAAATTTTCAGTTCCGATGTAGGGACACAAATACACTTTTTTATTTTTATATCAATTCGGTGTGTATTGTAATAGGTAATTCTCGTTAATATTACTGACCGTAAGCTTTTTCATGAAGGGAATATAAATTTCTCAAAAAAATCAAGATATTGTTGATGTCACTGGTAATAACAATCTTTTTACCAAATATATTCTAAGCATTCTGGATACTATATCTTATACTGTAATGTGAAATTTTTCTAAAAACCAATCTTGAACCGAAAGAACCTTCAGCCGGGTCCCCGTTGTGTATAGCACCGTATAGCAGGCTACATCGGAATCCTTGAATTTATATGAAATAGCAAACCTCGAACTGAGGAAAAAATCTTGTATTACAGTAGACTCACTAAAATTTGCAACCCTAAAATCCGCACATCATCACAGATGTAAACAATGAAATTTTCAGTTCTGATGTAGGGACACAAATACACGTTTTTATTTTTATATCAATTCTGTGTGTATTGTAATAGGTAATTCTCGTTAATATTACTGACCGTATGCTTTTTCATGAAGGGAATATAAATTTCTGAAAAAAATCAAGATATTGTTGATGTCACTGGTAATAACAATCTTTTTACCAAATATATTCTAAGCATTCTGGATAATATATCTTATACTGTAATATGAAATTTTTCTAAAAACCAATCTTGAACCGAAAGAACCTTCAGCCGGGTCCCCGTTGTGTATAGCACCGTATAGCAGGCTACATCGGAATCCTTGAATTTATATGAAATAGCAAACCTCGAACTGAGGAAAAAATCATGTATTACAATAGACTCACTAAAATTTGCAACCCTAAAATCCGCACATCATCACAGATGTAAACAATGAAATTTTCAGTTCCGATGTAGGGTCACAAATACACTTTTTTATTTTTATAGCAATTCTGTGTGTATTGTAATAGGTAATTCTCGTTAATATTACTGACCGTATGCTTTTTCATGAAGGGAATATAAATTTCTGAAAAAAATCAAGATATTGTTGATGTCACTGGTAATAACAATCGTTTTACCAAATATATTCTAAGCATTCTTGATAATATATCTTATACTGTAATATGAAATTTTTCTAAAAACCAATCTTGAACCGAAAGAACCTTCAGCCGGGTCCCCGTTGTGTATAGCACCGTATAGCAGGCTACATCGGAATCCTTGAATTTATATGAAATAGCAAACCTCGAACTGAGGAAAAAATCTTTTATTACAGTAGACTCACTAAAATTTGCAACCCTAAAATCCCCACATCATCACAGATGTAAACAATGAAATTTTCAGTTCCGATGTAGGGACACAAATACACTTTTTTATTTTTATATCAATTCTGTGTGTATTGTAATAGGTAATTCTCGTTAATATTACTGACCGTAAGCTTTTTCATGAAGGGAATAAAAATTTCTGAAAAAAATCAAGATATTGTTGATGTCACTGGTAATAACAATCATTTTACCAAATATATTCTAAGCATTCTGGATAATATATCTTATACTGTAATATGAAATTTTTCTAAAAACCAATCTTGAACCGAAAGAACCTTCAGCCGGGTCCCCGTTGTGTATAGCACCGTATAGCAGGCTACATCGGAATCCTTGAATTTAATTGAAATAGCAAACCTCGAACTGAGGAAAAAATCTTGTATTACAGTAGACTCACTAAAATTTGCAACCCTAAAATCCGCACATCATCACAGATGTAAACAATGAAATTTTCAGTTCTGATGTAGGGACACAAATACACTTTTTTATTTTTATATCAATTCTGTGTGTATTGTAATAGGTAATTCTCGTTAATATTACTGACCGTATGCTTTTTCATGAAGGGAATATAAATTTCTGAAAAAAATCAAGATATTGTTGATGTCACTGGTAATAACAATCTTTTTACCAAATATATTCTAAGCATTCTGGATAATATATCTTATACTGTAATATGAAATTTTTCTAAAAACCAATCTTGAACCGAAAGAACCTTCAGCCTGGTCCCCGTTGTGTATAGCACCGTATAGCAGGCTTCATCGGAATCCTTGAATTTATATGAAATAGCAAACCTCGAACTGAGGAAAAAATCTTGTATTACAGTAGACTCACTAAAATTTGCAACCCTAAAATCCGCACATCATCACAGATGTAAACAATGAAATTTTCAGTTCTGATGTAGGGACACAAATACACTATTTTATTTTTATATCAATTCTGTGTGTATTGTAATAGGTAATTCTCGTTAATATTACTGACCGTATGCTTTTTCATGAAGGGAATATAAATTTCTGAAAAATATCAAGATATTGTTGATGTCACTGGTAATAACAATCTTTTTACCAAATATATTCTAAGCATTCTGGATAATATATCTTATACTGTAATATGAAATTTTTCTAAAAACCAATCTGAACCGAAAGAACCTTCAGCCGGGTCCCCGTTGTGTATAGCACCGTATAGCAGGCTACATCGGAATCCTTGAATTTATATGAAATAGCAAACCTCGAACTGAGGAAAAAATCTTGTATTGCAGTAGACTCACTAAAATTTGCAACCCTAAAATCCGCACATCATCACAGATGTAAACAATGAAATTTTCAGTTCCGATGTAGGGACACAAATACACTTTTTTATTTTTATATCAATTCTGTGTGTATTGTAATAGGTAATTCTCGTTAATATTACTGACCGTAAGCTTTTTCATGAAGGGAATATAAATTTCTGAAAAAAATCAAGATATTGTTGATGTCACTGGTAATAACAATCTTTTACCAAATATATTCTAAGCATTCTGGATAATATATCTTATACTGTAATATGAAATTTTTCTAAAAACCAATCTTGAACCGAAAGAACCTTCAGCCGGCTCCCCGTTGTGTATAGCACCGTATAGCAGGCTACATCGGAATCCTTGAATTTATATGAAATAGCAAACCTCGAACTGAGGAAAAAATCTTGTATTACAGTAGACTCGCTAAAATTTGCAACCCTAAAATCCACACATCATCACAGATGTAAACAATGAAATTTTCAGTTCTGATGTAGGGACACAAATACACTTTTTTATTTTTATATCAATTCTGTGTGTATTGTAATAGGTAATTCTCGTTAATATTACTGACCGTATGCTTTTTCATGAAGGGAATATAAATTTCTGAAAAAAATCAAGATATTGTTGATGTCACTGGTAATAACAATCTTTTTACCAAATATATTCTAAGCATTCTGGATAATATATCTTATACTGTAATATGAAATTTTTCTAAAAACCAATCTTGAACCGAAAGAACCTTCAGCCGGCTCCCCGTTGTGTATAGCACCGTATAGCAGGCTACATCGGAATCCTTGAATTTATATGAAATAGCAAACCTCGAACTGAGGAAAAAATCTTGTATTACAGTAGACTCACTAAAATTTGCAACCCTAAAATCCGCACATCATCACAGATGTAAACAATGAAATTTTCAGTTCCGATGTAGGGACACAAATACACTTTTTTATTTTTATATCAATTCTGTGTGTATTGTAATAGGTAATTCTCGTTAATATTACTGACCGTATGCTTTTTCATGAAGGGAATATAAATTTCTGAAAAAAATCAAGATATTGTTGATGTCACTGGTAATAACAATCTTTTTACCAAATATATTCTAAGCATTCTGGATAATATATCTTATACTGTAATATGAAATTTTTCTAAAAACCAATCTTGAACCGAAAGAACCTTCAGCCGGCTCCCCGTTGTGTATAGCACCGTATAGCAGGCTACATCGGAATCCTTGAATTTATATGAAATAGCAAACCTCGAACTGAGGAAAAAATCTTGTATTACAGTAGACTCACTAAAATTTGCAACCCTAAAATCCGCACATCATCACAGATGTAAACAATGAAATTTTCAGTTCCGATGTAGGGACACAAATACACTTTTTTATTTTTATATCAATTCTGTGTGTATTGTAATAGGTAATTCTCGTTAATATTACTGACCGTAAGCTTTTTCATGAAGGGAATATAAATTTCTGAAAAAAATCAAGATATTGTTGATGTCACTGGTAATAACAAACTTTTTACCAAATATATTCTAAGCATTCTCGATAATATATCTTATACTGTAATATGAAATTTTTCTAAAAACCAATCTTGAACCGAAAGAACCTTCAGCCGGGTCCCCGTTGTGTATAGCACCGTATAGCAGGCAACATCGGAATCCTTCAATTTATATGAAATAGCAAACCTCGAACTGAGGAAAAAATCTTGTATTACAGTAGACTCACTAAAATTTGCAACCCTAAAATCCGCACATCATCACAGATGTAAACAATGAAATTTTCACCTCTGATGTAGGGACACAAATACACTTTTTTATTTTTATATCAATTCTGTGTGTATTGTAATAGGTAACTCTCGTTAATATTACTGACCGTATGCTTTTTCATGAAGGGAATATAAATTTCTGAAAAAAATCAAGATATTGTTGATGTCACTGGTAATAAGAATCTTTTTACCAAATATATTCTAAGCATTCTGGATAATATATCTTATACTGTAATATGAAATTTTTCTAAAAACCAATCTGAACCGAAAGAACCTTCAGCCGGGTCCCCGTTGTGTATAGCACCGTATAGCAGGCTACATCGGAATCCTTGAATTTATATGAAATAGCAAACCTCGAACTGAGGAAAAAATCTTGTATTGCAGTAGACTCACTAAAATTTGCAACCCTAAAATCCGCACATCATCACAGATGTAAACAATGAAATTTTCAGTTCCGATGTAGGGACACAAATACACTTTTTTATTTTTATATCAATTCTGTGTGTATTGTAATAGGTAATTCTCGTTAATATTACTGACCGTAAGCTTTTTCATGAAGGGAATATAAATTTCTGAAAAAAATCAAGATATTGTTGATGTCACTGGTAATAACAATCTTTTACCAAATATATTCTAAGCATTCTGGATAATATATCTTATACTGTAATATGAAATTTTTCTAAAAACCAATCTTGAACCGAAAGAACCTTCAGCCGGCTCCCCGTTGTGTATAGCACCGTATAGCAGGCTACATCGGAATCCTTGAATTTATATGAAATAGCAAACCTCGAACTGAGGAAAAAATCTTGTATTACAGTAGACTCGCTAAAATTTGCAACCCTAAAATCCACACATCATCACAGATGTAAACAATGAAATTTTCAGTTCTGATGTAGGGACACAAATACACTTTTTTATTTTTATATCAATTCTGTGTGTATTGTAATAGGTAATTCTCGTTAATATTACTGACCGTATGCTTTTTCATGAAGGGAATATAAATTTCTGAAAAAAATCAAGATATTGTTGATGTCACTGGTAATAACAATCTTTTTACCAAATATATTCTAAGCATTCTGGATAATATATCTTATACTGTAATATGAAATTTTTCTAAAAACCAATCTTGAACCGAAAGAACCTTCAGCCGGCTCCCCGTTGTGTATAGCACCGTATAGCAGGCTACATCGGAATCCTTGAATTTATATGAAATAGCAAACCTCGAACTGAGGAAAAAATCTTGTATTACAGTAGACTCACTAAAATTTGCAACCCTAAAATCCGCACATCATCACAGATGTAAACAATGAAATTTTCAGTTCCGATGTAGGGACACAAATACACTTTTTTATTTTTATATCAATTCTGTGTGTATTGTAATAGGTAATTCTCGTTAATATTACTGACCGTAAGCTTTTTCATGAAGGGAATATAAATTTCTGAAAAAAATCAAGATATTGTTGATGTCACTGGTAATAACAAACTTTTTACCAAATATATTCTAAGCATTCTCGATAATATATCTTATACTGTAATATGAAATTTTTCTAAAAACCAATCTTGAACCGAAAGAACCTTCAGCCGGGTCCCCGTTGTGTATAGCACCGTATAGCAGGCAACATCGGAATCCTTCAATTTATATGAAATAGCAAACCTCGAACTGAGGAAAAAATCTTGTATTACAGTAGACTCACTAAAATTTGCAACCCTAAAATCCGCACATCATCACAGATGTAAACAATGAAATTTTCACCTCTGATGTAGGGACACAAATACACTTTTTTATTTTTATATCAATTCTGTGTGTATTGTAATAGGTAACTCTCGTTAATATTACTGACCGTATGCTTTTTCATGAAGGGAATATAAATTTCTGAAAAAAATCAAGATATTGTTGATGTCACTGGTAATAAGAATCTTTTTACCAAATATATTCTAAGCATTCTGGATAATATATCTTATACTGTAATATGAAATTTTTCTAAAAACCAATCTTGAACCGAAAGAACCTTCAGCCGGGTCCCCGTTGTGTATAGCACCGTATAGCAGGCTTCATCGGAATCCTTGAATTTATATGAAATAGCAAACCTCGAACTGAGGAAAAAATCTTGTATTACAGTAGACTCACTAAAATTTGCAACCCTAAAATCCGCACATCATCACAGATGTAAACAATGAAATTTTCAGTTCTGATGTAGGGACACAAATACACTTTTTTATTTTTATATCAATTCTGTGTGTATTGTAATAGGTAATTCTCGTTAATATTACTGACCGTATGCTTTTTCATGAAGGGAATATAAATTTCTGAAAAAAATCAAGATATTGTTGATGTCACTGGTAATAACAATCTTTTTACCAAATATGTTCTAAGCATTCTGGATAATATAGCTTATACAGTAATATGAAATTTTTCTAAAAACCAATCTTGAACCGAAAGAACCTTCAGCCGGGTCCCCGTTGTGTATAGCACCGTATAGCAGGCTACATCGGAATCCTTGAATTTATATGAAATAGCAAACCTCGAACTGAGGAAAAAATCTTGTATTACAGTAGGCTCACTAAAATTTGCAACCCTAAAATCTGCACATCATCACAGATGTAAACAATGAAATTTTCAGTTCTGATGTAGGGACACAAATACACTTTTTTATTTTTATATCAATTCTGTGTGTATTGTAATAGGTAATTCTCGTTAATATTACTGACCGTATGCTTTTTCATGAAGGGAATATAAATTTCTGAAAAAAATCAAGATATTGTTGATGTCACTGGTAATAACAATATTTTTACCAAATATATTCTAAGCATTCTGGATAATATATCTTATACTGTAATATGAAATTTTTCTAAAAACCAATCTTGAACCGAAAGAACCTTCAGCCGGCTCCCCGTTGTGTATAGCACCGTATAGCAGGCTTCATCGGAATCCTTGAATTTATATGAAATAGCAAACCTCGAACTGAGGAAAAAATCTTGTATTACAGTAGACTCACTAAAATTTGCAACCCTAAAATCCGCACATCATCACAGATGTAAACAATGAAATTTTCAGTTCTGATGTAGGGACACAAATACACTATTTTATTTTTATATCAATTCTGTGTGTATTGTAATAGGTAATTCTCGTTAATATTACTGACCGTATGCTTTTTCATGAAGGGAATATAAATTTCTGAAAAAAATCAAGATATTGTTGATGTCACTGGTAATAACAATCTTTTTACCAAATATATTCTAAGCATTCTGGATAATATAGCTTATACAGTAATATGAAATTTTTCTAAAAACCAATCTTGAACCGAAAGAACCTTCAGCCGGGTCCCCGTTGTGTATAGCACCGTATAGCAGGCTACATCGGAATCCTTGAATTTATATGAAATAGCAAACCTCGAACTGAGGAAAAAATCTTGTATTACAGTAGACTCACTAAAATTTGCAACCCTAAAATCCGCACATCATCACAGATGTAAACAATGAAATTTTCAGTTCTGATGTAGGGACACAAATACACTTTTTTATTTTTATAGCAATTCTGTGTGTATTGTAATAGGTAATTCTCGTTAATATTACTGACCGTATGCTTTTTCATGAAGGGAATATAAATTTCTGAAAAAAATCAAGATATTGTTGATGTCACTGGTAATAACAATCGTTTTACCAAATATATTCTAAGCATTCTTGATAATATATCTTATACTGTAATATGAAATTTTTCTAAAAACCAATCTTGAACCGAAAGAACCTTCAGCCGGGTCCCCGTTGTGTATAGCACCGTATAGCAGGCTACATCGGAATCCTTGAATTTATATGAAATAGCAAACCTCGAACTGAGGAAAAAATCTTTTATTACAGTAGACTCACTAAAATTTGCAACCCTAAAATCCCCACATCATCACAGATGTAAACAATGAAATTTTCAGTTCCGATGTAGGGACACAAATACACTTTTTTATTTTTATATCAATTCTGTGTGTATTGTAATAGGTAATTCTCGTTAATATTACTGACCGTAAGCTTTTTCATGAAGGGAATATAAATTTCTGAAAAAAATCAAGATATTGTTGATGTCACTGGTAATAACAATCATTTTACCAAATATATTCTAAGCATTCTGGATAATATATCTTATACTGTAATATGAAATTTTTCTAAAAACCAATCTTGAACCGAAAGAACCTTCAGCCGGGTCCCCGTTGTGTATAGCACCGTATAGCAGGCTACATCGGAATCCTTGAATTTAATTGAAATAGCAAACCTCGAACTGAGGAAAAAATCTTGTATTACAGTAGACTCACTAAAATTTGCAACCCTAAAATCCGCACATCATCACAGATGTAAACAATGAAATTTTCAGTTCTGATGTAGGGACACAAATACACTTTTTTATTTTTATATCAATTCTGTGTGTATTGTAATAGGTAATTCTCGTTAATATTACTGACCGTATGCTTTTTCATGAAGGGAATATAAATTTCTGAAAAAAATCAAGATATTGTTGATGTCACTGGTAATAACAATCTTTTTACCAAATATATTCTAAGCATTCTGGATAATATATCTTATACTGTAATATGAAATTTTTCTAAAAACCAATCTTGAACCGAAAGAACCTTCAGCCTGGTCCCCGTTGTGTATAGCACCGTATAGCAGGCTTCATCGGAATCCTTGAATTTATATGAAATAGCAAACCTCGAACTGAGGAAAAAATCTTGTATTACAGTAGACTCACTAAAATTTGCAACCCTAAAATCCGCACATCATCACAGATGTAAACAATGAAATTTTCAGTTCTGATGTAGGGACACAAATACACTATTTTATTTTTATATCAATTCTGTGTGTATTGTAATAGGTAATTCTCGTTAATATTACTGACCGTATGCTTTTTCATGAAGGGAATATAAATTTCTGAAAAATATCAAGATATTGTTGATGTCACTGGTAATAACAATCTTTTTACCAAATATATTCTAAGCATTCTGGATAATATATCTTATACTGTAATATGAAATTTTTCTAAAAACCAATCTGAACCGAAAGAACCTTCAGCCGGGTCCCCGTTGTGTATAGCACCGTATAGCAGGCTACATCGGAATCCTTGAATTTATATGAAATAGCAAACCTCGAACTGAGGAAAAAATCTTGTATTGCAGTAGACTCACTAAAATTTGCAACCCTAAAATCCGCACATCATCACAGATGTAAACAATGAAATTTTCAGTTCCGATGTAGGGACACAAATACACTTTTTTATTTTTATATCAATTCTGTGTGTATTGTAATAGGTAATTCTCGTTAATATTACTGACCGTAAGCTTTTTCATGAAGGGAATATAAATTTCTGAAAAAAATCAAGATATTGTTGATGTCACTGGTAATAACAATCTTTTACCAAATATATTCTAAGCATTCTGGATAATATATCTTATACTGTAATATGAAATTTTTCTAAAAACCAATCTTGAACCGAAAGAACCTTCAGCCGGCTCCCCGTTGTGTATAGCACCGTATAGCAGGCTACATCGGAATCCTTGAATTTATATGAAATAGCAAACCTCGAACTGAGGAAAAAATCTTGTATTACAGTAGACTCGCTAAAATTTGCAACCCTAAAATCCACACATCATCACAGATGTAAACAATGAAAATTTCAGTTCTGATGTAGGGACACAAATACACTTTTTTATTTTTATATCAATTCTGTGTGTATTGTAATAGGTAATTCTCGTTAATATTACTGACCGTATGCTTTTTCATGAAGGGAATATAAATTTCTGAAAAAAATCAAGATATTGTTGATGTCACTGGTAATAACAATCTTTTTACCAAATATATTCTAAGCATTCTGGATAATATATCTTATACTGTAATATGAAATTTTTCTAAAAACCAATCTTGAACCGAAAGAACCTTCAGCCGGCTCCCCGTTGTGTATAGCACCGTATAGCAGGCTACATCGGAATCCTTGAATTTATATGAAATAGCAAACCTCGAACTGAGGAAAAAATCTTGTATTACAGTAGACTCACTAAAATTTGCAACCCTAAAATCCGCACATCATCACAGATGTAAACAATGAAATTTTCAGTTCCGATGTAGGGACACAAATACACTTTTTTATTTTTATATCAATTCTGTGTGTATTGTAATAGGTAATTCTCGTTAATATTACTGACCGTAAGCTTTTTCATGAAGGGAATATAAATTTCTGAAAAAAATCAAGATATTGTTGATGTCACTGGTAATAACAAACTTTTTACCAAATATATTCTAAGCATTCTCGATAATATATCTTATACTGTAATATGAAATTTTTCTAAAAACCAATCTTGAACCGAAAGAACCTTCAGCCGGGTCCCCGTTGTGTATAGCACCGTATAGCAGGCAACATCGGAATCCTTCAATTTATATGAAATAGCAAACCTCGAACTGAGGAAAAAATCTTGTATTACAGTAGACTCACTAAAATTTGCAACCCTAAAATCCGCACATCATCACAGATGTAAACAATGAAATTTTCACCTCTGATGTAGGGACACAAATACACTTTTTTATTTTTATATCAATTCTGTGTGTATTGTAATAGGTAACTCTCGTTAATATTACTGACCGTATGCTTTTTCATGAAGGGAATATAAATTTCTGAAAAAAATCAAGATATTGTTGATGTCACTGGTAATAAGAATCTTTTTACCAAATATATTCTAAGCATTCTGGATAATATATCTTATACTGTAATATGAAATTTTTCTAAAAACCAATCTGAACCGAAAGAACCTTCAGCCGGGTCCCCGTTGTGTATAGCACCGTATAGCAGGCTACATCGGAATCCTTGAATTTATATGAAATAGCAAACCTCGAACTGAGGAAAAAATCTTGTATTGCAGTAGACTCACTAAAATTTGCAACCCTAAAATCCGCACATCATCACAGATGTAAACAATGAAATTTTCAGTTCCGATGTAGGGACACAAATACACTTTTTTATTTTTATATCAATTCTGTGTGTATTGTAATAGGTAATTCTCGTTAATATTACTGACCGTAAGCTTTTTCATGAAGGGAATATAAATTTCTGAAAGAAATCAAGATATTGTTGATGTCACTGGTAATAACAATCTTTTACCAAATATATTCTAAGCATTCTGGATAATATATCTTATACTGTAATATGAAATTTTTCTAAAAACCAATCTTGAACCGAAAGAACCTTCAGCCGGCTCCCCGTTGTGTATAGCACCGTATAGCAGGCTACATCGGAATCCTTGAATTTATATGAAATAGCAAACCTCGAACTGAGGAAAAAATCTTGTATTACAGTAGACTCGCTAAAATTTGCAACCCTAAAATCCACACATCATCACAGATGTAAACAATGAAATTTTCAGTTCTGATGTAGGGACACAAATACACTTTTTTATTTTTATATCAATTCTGTGTGTATTGTAATAGGTAATTCTCGTTAATATTACTGACCGTATGCTTTTTCATGAAGGGAATATAAATTTCTGAAAAAAATCAAGATATTGTTGATGTCACTGGTAATAACAATCTTTTTACCAAATATATTCTAAGCATTCTGGATAATATATCTTATACTGTAATATGAAATTTTTCTAAAAACCAATCTTGAACCGAAAGAACCTTCAGCCGGCTCCCCGTTGTGTATAGCACCGTATAGCAGGCTACATCGGAATCCTTGAATTTATATGAAATAGCAAACCTCGAACTGAGGAAAAAATCTTGTATTACAGTAGACTCACTAAAATTTGCAACCCTAAAATCCGCACATCATCACAGATGTAAACAATGAAATTTTCAGTTCCGATGTAGGGACACAAATACACTTTTTTATTTTTATATCAATTCTGTGTGTATTGTAATAGGTAATTCTCGTTAATATTACTGACCGTAAGCTTTTTCATGAAGGGAATATAAATTTCTGAAAAAAATCAAGATATTGTTGATGTCACTGGTAATAACAAACTTTTTACCAAATATATTCTAAGCATTCTCGATAATATATCTTATACTGTAATATGAAATTTTTCTAAAAACCAATCTTGAACCGAAAGAACCTTCAGCCGGGTCCCCGTTGTGTATAGCACCGTATAGCAGGCAACATCGGAATCCTTCAATTTATATGAAATAGCAAACCTCGAACTGAGGAAAAAATCTTGTATTACAGTAGACTCACTAAAATTTGCAACCCTAAAATCCGCACATCATCACAGATGTAAACAATGAAATTTTCACCTCTGATGTAGGGACACAAATACACTTTTTTATTTTTATATCAATTCTGTGTGTATTGTAATAGGTAACTCTCGTTAATATTACTGACCGTATGCTTTTTCATGAAGGGAATATAAATTTCTGAAAAAAATCAAGATATTGTTGATGTCACTGGTAATAAGAATCTTTTTACCAAATATATTCTAAGCATTCTGGATAATATATCTTATACTGTAATATGAAATTTTTCTAAAAACCAATCTTGAACCGAAAGAACCTTCAGCCGGGTCCCCGTTGTGTATAGCACCGTATAGCAGGCTTCATCGGAATCCTTGAATTTATATGAAATAGCAAACCTCGAACTGAGGAAAAAATCTTGTATTACAGTAGACTCACTAAAATTTGCAACCCTAAAATCCGCACATCATCACAGATGTAAACAATGAAATTTTCAGTTCTGATGTAGGGACACAAATACACTTTTTTATTTTTATATCAATTCTGTGTGTATTGTAATAGGTAATTCTCGTTAATATTACTGACCGTATGCTTTTTCATGAAGGGAATATAAATTTCTGAAAAAAATCAAGATATTGTTGATGTCACTGGTAATAACAATCTTTTTACCAAATATGTTCTAAGCATTCTGGATAATATAGCTTATACAGTAATATGAAATTTTTCTAAAAACCAATCTTGAACCGAAAGAACCTTCAGCCGGGTCCCCGTTGTGTATAGCACCGTATAGCAGGCTACATCGGAATCCTTGAATTTATATGAAATAGCAAACCTCGAACTGAGGAAAAAATCTTGTATTACAGTAGGCTCACTAAAATTTGCAACCCTAAAATCTGCACATCATCACAGATGTAAACAATGAAATTTTCAGTTCTGATGTAGGGACACAAATACACTTTTTTATTTTTATATCAATTCTGTGTGTATTGTAATAGGTAATTCTCGTTAATATTACTGACCGTATGCTTTTTCATGAAGGGAATATAAATTTCTGAAAAAAATCAAGATATTGTTGATGTCACTGGTAATAACAATCTTTTTACCAAATATATTCTAAGCATTCTGGATAATATATCTTATACTGTAATATGAAATTTTTCTAAAAACCAATCTTGAACCGAAAGAACCTTCAGCCGGCTCCCCGTTGTGTATAGCACCGTATAGCAGGCTTCATCGGAATCCTTGAATTTATATGAAATAGCAAACCTCGAACTGAGGAAAAAATCTTGTATTACAGTAGACTCACTAAAATTTGCAACCCTAAAATCCGCACATCATCACAGATGTAAACAATGAAATTTTCAGTTCTGATGTAGGGACACAAATACACTATTTTATTTTTATATCAATTCTGTGTGTATTGTAATAGGTAATTCTCGTTAATATTACTGACCGTATGCTTTTTCATGAAGGGAATATAAATTTCTGAAAAAAATCAAGATATTGTTGATGTCACTGGTAATAACAATCTTTTTACCAAATATATTCTAAGCATTCTGGATAATATAGCTTATACAGTAATATGAAATTTTTCTAAAAACCAATCTTGAACCGAAAGAACCTTCAGCCGGGTCCCCGTTGTGTATAGCACCGTATAGCAGGCTACATCGGAATCCTTGAATTTATATGAAATAGCAAACCTCGAACTGAGGAAAAAATCTTGTATTACAGTAGACTCACTAAAATTTGCAACCCTAAAATCCGCACATCATCACAGATGTAAACAATGAAATTTTCAGTTCTGATGTAGGGACACAAATACACTTTTTTATTTTTATATCAATTCTGTGTGTATTGTAATAGGTAATTCTCGTTAATATTACTGACCGTATGCTTTTTCATGAAGGGAATATAAATTTCTGAAAAAAATCAAGATATTGTTGATGTCACTGGTAATAACAATCTTTTTACCAAATATATTCTAAGCATTCTGGATAATATAGCTTATACAGTAATATGAAATTTTTCTAAAAACCAATCTTGAACCGAAAGAACCTTCAGCCGGGTCCCCGTTGTGTATAGCACCGTATAGCAGGCTACATCGGAATCCTTGAATTTATATGAAATAGCAAACCTCGAACTGAGGAAAAAATCTTGTATTACAGTAGGCTCACTAAAATTTGCAACCCTAAAATCCGCACATCATCACAGATGTAAACAATGAAATTTTCAGTTCTGATGTAGGGACACAAATACACTTTTTTATTTTTATATCAATTCTGTGTGTATTGTAATAGGTAATTCTCGTTAATATTACTGACCGTATGCTTTTTCATGAAGGGAATATAAATTTCTGAAAAAAATCAAGATATTGTTGATGTCACTGGTAATAACAATCTTTTTACCAAATATATTCTAAGCATTCTGGATAATATGTCTTATACTGTAATATGAAATTTTTCTAAACACCAATCTTGAACCGAAAGAACCTTCAGCCGGGTCCCCGTTGTGTATAGCACCGTATAGCAGGCTACATCGGAATCCTTGAATTTATATGAAATAGCAAACCTCGAACTGAGGAAAAAATCTTGTATTACAATAGACTCACTAAAATCTGTAACCCTAAAATCCGCACATCATCACAGATGTAAACAATGAAATTTTCAGTTCTGATGTAGGGACACAAATACACTTTTTTATTTTCATATCAATTCTGTGTGTATTGTAATAGGTAATTCTCGTTAATATTACTGACCGTAAGCTTTTTCATGAAGGGAATATAAATTTCTGAAAAAAATCAAGATATTGTTGATGTCACTGGTAATAACAATCTTTTTACCAAATATATTCTAAGCATTCTGGATAATATATCTTATACTGTAATATGAAATTTTTCTAAAAACCAATCTTGAACCGAAAGAACCTTCAGCCGGCTCCCCGTTGTGTATAGCACCGTATAGCAGGCTTCATCGGAATCCTTGAATTTATATGAAATAGCAAACCTCGAACTGAGGAAAAAATCTTGTATTACAGTAGACTCACTAAAATTTGCAACCCTAAAATCCGCACATCATCACAGATGTAAACAATGAAATTTTCAGTTCTGATGTAGGGACACAAATACACTTTTTTATTTTTATATCAATTCTGTGTGTATTGTAATAGGTAATTCTCGTTAATATTACTGACCGTATGCTTTTTCATGAAGGGAATATAAATTTCTGAAAAAAATCAAGATATTGTTGATGTCACTGGTAATAACAATCTTTTTACCAAATATATTCTAAGCATTCTGGATAATATATCTTATACTGTAATATGAAATTTTTCTAAACACCAATCTTGAACCGAAAGAACCTTCAGCCGGGTCCCCGTTGTGTATAGCACCGTATAGCAGGCTACATCGGAATCCTTGAATTTATATGAAATAGCAAACATCGAACTGAGGAAAAAATCTTGTATTACAATAGACTCACTAAAATCTGTAACCCTAAAATCCGCACATCATCACAGATGTAAACAATGAAATTTTCAGTTCTGATGTAGGGACACAAATACACTTTTTTATTTTCATATCAATTCTGTGTGTATTGTAATAGGTAATTCTCGTTAATATTACTGACCGTAAGCTTTTTCATGAAGGGAATATAAATTTCTGAAAAAAATCAAGATATTGTTGATGTCACTGGTAATAACAATCTTTTTACCAAATATATTCTAAGCATTCTGGATAATATATCTTATACTGTAATATGAAATTTTTCTAAAAACCAATCTTGAACCGAAAGAACCTTCAGCCGGCTCCCCGTTGTGTATAGCACCGTATAGCAGGCTTCATCGGAATCCTTGAATTTATATGAAATAGCAAACCTCGAACTGAGGAAAAAATCTTGTATTACAGTAGACTCACTAAAATTTGCAACCCTAAAATCCGCACATCATCACAGATGTAAACAATGAAATTTTCAGTTCTGATGTAGGGACACAAATACACTTTTTTATTTTTATATCAATTCTGTGTGTATTGTAATAGGTAATTCTCGTTAATATTACTGACCGTATGCTTTTTCATGAAGGGAATATAAATTTCTGAATAAAATCAAGATATTGTTGATGTCACTGGTAATAACAATCTTTTTACCAAATATATTCTAAGCATTCTGGATAATATAGCTTATACAGTAATATGAAATTTTTCTAAAAACCAATCTTTAACCGAAAGAACCTTCAGCCGGGTCCCCGTTGTGTATAGCACCGTATAGCAGGCTTCATCGGAATCCTTGAATTTATATGAAATAGCAAACCTCGAACTGAGGAAAAAATCTTGTATTACAGTAGACTCACTAAAATTTGCAACCCTAAAATCCGCACATCATCACAGATGTAAACAATGAAATTTTCAGTTCTGATGTAGGGACACAAATACACTTTTTTATTTTTATATCAATTCTGTGTGTATTGTAATAGGTAATTCTCGTTAATATTACTGACCGTATGCTTTTTCATGAAGGGAATATAAATTTCTGAAAAAAATCAAGATATTGTTGATGTCACTGGTAATAACAATCTTTTTACCAAATATATTCTAAGCATTCTGGATAATATAGCTTATACAGTAATATGAAATTTTTCTAAAAACCAATCTTGAACCGAAAGAACCTTCAGCCGGGTCCCCGTTGTGTATAGCACCGTATAGCAGGCTACATCGGAATCCTTGAATTTATATGAAATAGCAAACCTCGAACTGAGGAAAAAATCTTGTATTACAGTAGGCTCACTAAAATTTGCAACCCTAAAA
This sequence comes from Maratus speciosus, assembly GCA_963932465.1. Classification (NCBI taxonomy): domain Eukaryota; kingdom Metazoa; phylum Arthropoda; class Arachnida; order Araneae; family Salticidae; genus Maratus; species Maratus speciosus. Next base: position 85,581,008 of record OZ010794.1, read on the forward strand.
TCCGCACATCATCACAGATGTAAACAATGAAATTTTCAGTTCTGATGTAGGGACACAAATACACTTTTTTATTTTTATATCAATTCTGTGTGTATTGTAATAGGTAATTCTCGTTAATATTACTGACCGTATGCTTTTTCATGAAGGGAATATAAATTTCTGAAAAAAATCAAGATATTGTTGATGTCACTGGTAATAACAATCTTTTTACCAAATATATTCTAAGCATTCTGGATAATATGTCTTATACTGTAATATGAAATTTTTCTAAACACCAATCTTGAACCGAAAGAACCTTCAGCCGGGTCCCCGTTGTGTATAGCACCGTATAGCAGGCTACATCGGAATCCTTGAATTTATATGAAATAGCAAACCTCGAACTGAGGAAAAAATCTTGTATTACAATAGACTCACTAAAATCTGTAACCCTAAAATCCGCACATCATCACAGATGTAAACAATGAAATTTTCAGTTCTGATGTAGGGACACAAATACACTTTTTTATTTTCATATCAATTCTGTGTGTATTGTAATAGGTAATTCTCGTTAATATTACTGACCGTAAGCTTTTTCATGAAGGGAATATAAATTTCTGAAAAAAATCAAAATATTGTTGATGTCACTGGTAATAACAATCTTTTTACCAAATATATTCTAAGCATTCTGGATAATATATCTTATACTGTAATATGAAATTTTTCTAAAAACCAATCTTGAACCGAAAGAACCTTCAGCCGGCTCCCCGTTGTGTATAGCACCGTATAGCAGGCTTCATCGGAATCCTTGAATTTATATGAAATAGCAAACCTCGAACTGAGGAAAAAATCTTGTATTACAGTAGACTCACTAAAATTTGCAACCCTAAAATCCGCACATCATCACAGATGTAAACAATGAAATTTTCAGTTCTGATGTAGGGACACAAATACACTTTTTTATTTTTATATCAATTCTGTGTGTATTGTAATAGGTAATTCTCGTTAATATTACTGACCGTATGCTTTTTCATGAAGGGAATATAAATTTCTGAAAAAAATCAAGATATTGTTGATGTCACTGGTAATAACAATCTTTTTACCAAATATATTCTAAGCATTCTGGATAATATAGCTTATACAGTAATATGAAATTTTTCTAAAAACCAATCTTGAACCGAAAGAACCTTCAGCCGGGTCCCCGTTGTGTATAGCACCGTATAGCAGGCTACATCGGAATCCTTGAATTTATATGAAATAGCAAACCTCGAACTGAGGAAAAAATCTTGTATTACAGTAGGCTCACTAAAATTTGCAACCCTAAAATCCGCACATCATCACAGATGTAAACAATGAAATTTTCAGTTCTGATGTAGGGACACAAATACACTTTTTTATTTTTATATCAATTCTGTGTGTATTGTAATAGGTAATTCTCGTTAATATTACTGACCGTATGCTTTTTCATGAAGGGAATATAAATTTCTGAAAAAAATCAAGATATTGTTGATGTCACTGGTAATAACAATCTTTTTACCAAATATATTCTAAGCATTCTGGATAATATATCTTATACTGTAATATGAAATTTTTCTAAAAACCAATCTTGAACCGAAAGAACCTTCAGCCGGGTCCCCGTTGTGTATAGCACCGTATAGCAGGCTACATCGGAATCCTTGAATTTATATGAAATAGCAAACCTCGAACTGAGGAAAAAATCTTGTATTACAATAGACTCACTAAAATCTGTAACCCTAAAATCCGCACATCATCACAGATGTAAACAATGAAATTTTCAGTTCTGATGTAGGGACACAAATACACTTTTTTATTTTCATATCAATTCTGTGTGTTAATTCTCGTTAATATTACTGACCGTAAGCTTTTTCATGAAGGGAATATAAATTTCTGAAAAAAATCAAGATATTGTTGAAGTCACTGGAAATAACAATCTTTTTACAAGGTATATTTATGTATTAATCCAGCTTTTTCTGGTTATTAAGTCTGGCTAAACCTGAAATAAAACTTCTTTATTTTATGGTTTTGATGTTAATTAGTAGGGTACCTTTATGAGGCAAGTTTCATTGAATAATTTAGGAAAAATGTATCTCATCTTTATTCTGTTTATTTAATTAAACATTATTATTTCCTTGATCTTTACTTTTAATATTTTAATCATTTTTAATATTCTTTAAGTTTTTATTATTTTCGTTTATTACTTTACTTAATTATTTTAACATTCTACTGTATTGTAAGTATTCATTTTAATCTAGATTGCATTATTATATTCACACTACTGTTTAAAAAATGTAAACTAAGCAATGACCAGAAATCCGCAAATTTCTAAAATCCGCATAATCTCTAATCCCATGTTGTGTGGATTTCAGGGAGTCTACTGTATTAAATTTTTACAAAAAACAATCTCGAACTAGATCCCTGCTCTCTACGGCACCGTATAGCACGCACCGCAAAATCCAATAGTTCCTCCTTCTTCCACCAGGGAGTGCAATATGTTATATACGATCATTAAACATTGGTTTCCACTGCCTGCAGCACAGTATAGCAGTTGTGCTACAGATGCTCTGCAAAATATGTTAGTTCCACTCTCCACAGCCAGGGGATGCACTCTGTTATAAACAAACCTTTTTCAGAAAGAATCATAGACACATGTACCCGCTCCCTGCGGCACCGTTTAACAGGCGTGTTGCGCCCACACTGCTTATTCTTTTAGTTCCATCTTCTACCGCTAGGGGGGTAATATGTTGTATACAAACATTCCACTATGGAAAAGTGGTCAAAGGGCTTTCCAATGATAGATTACAAGAAGGTGATGGCAAAAGTTAGAACAGTGCCCCACGGGATGGATCATTTGGGAGAAGGGGGACGGGATGTGCATATGACAGTGGTCACAGTGCTTTCCAATGATATATCAGTTGAAGGCTGGCAAAAGTTAGAAATGCCCCCGGGGGCAAAGTGGGGCATTTCTAACCCACCAACCCAAAGGTACCCGGGGGCAAAAGTTAGAAATGCCCCCGGGGGCAAAGTGGGGAAAGAAGGACGGGAGGTGCATAATTCGATAGAATGTTTAAAGGACTTTCAAATGATATATTACATGAGAGGTGTTGGAAAAAGTTAGATAAGGACACCCGTGGGAGGGCAAAGTGGAAAAGCTGGAAGTAATGAGATCGAAGCCGTGCCTTAGCTTCAGAGCCCCGAGCCCAATCCTTACCGCTTTTCGACGTCTTTAATTTAATCAATTTCCCTTTTGGAAAATCAGGAATCCATTGTTCAGTCAAAAATACACACGGGGTTTCACTCCAAGACTATCCCGAATTCTTGTTCCTAACTAAAAATTAATTAAACAATTTCTGAAAAATTTTCAATAGACTTACCTTGTATTATGTCAGATGTAACAATATCACGAGAATTGGTGAAGTTTATCATCATCCGTGTCCAAACAGTACTGAATTTTAGAATGTAGTTTATATTATTATATATCCGTGCAAAAATTGTAAAATTTCGTCCGGTCCAACAATATTTTCAAAACTTGCATATCTTTTTTAATTTCCGTTGTTCTACGATTAAAATTTTCAATTTATTATTTTCAAAGAATTATCCTTTTCTAGGCAATAAATATTATAGACGATAACAATTTCCAGGCAATAAATATAAATATAACGTTTGAAAAAGAACCTGCACGTGACGAAATCCTGTCTTAAACGTAAAAGATATGTTGATCCATACAAAATGAATATAATAATACGTGTGAAAAGAATATAATACATTTACAGCAGACGGTGTACCTGTTAACAAGGAGGGAACTTGTCTATAACGAACATTTCTGCTCTCTTATGCGATCACGTCTTAGAAAATGTTACGAGATAGCCAGGGGTGATTCTGATCTCAATTTTCCGAAAATTAAAAAAAAAATCGGTCATCATTAAGAAAACTCGGACATAAAAATATCGCGGATTTCGACAAATGGTCGCCGTAAAAAATCAATTACGTCAATCGTTCGCAGAAAAAGCTCGCCAAAGGGTCGTGGGGAAAACACAAATTTCGTCAAAAGATCGCGAAAAAAAAACAAAATTTTCGCCAAATGATCGAGAAAAAATCGCTAACTCTGACTAAAGATCGAGAAAAGCTAAAATTTCGTCTAAAGATCGTGCAAAAACGCAAATTTTGACAAAAGACCGCAAGAAACACAAATTCCGCGAAAAGATCGCAAAAAACGCGAATTTCGTCGAAGGATCGCGAAAAATGTAAATTTCTTCTAAAGATCGCAAAAAAACTCAAATTTCTTAAAATTTCGGAAAACGCAAATTTCGTCTATGGATCGCGGAAAAAACGCAAAATTTGTCAAAGGATTCCTGAAAAAGCCTGTAAATTTCGCCAAAAGATCGCGAAAAAAAAAACAAAGTCCGTCAATGGATTGCAGAAAAAGGGCAAATTTCATGAAAGGATCGTGAAAACCCCTCTCAAATTTCGTCAAAGGATCACGAAAAAATGCAAATTTCGTCAAAGGATCGCGAAACCGCGACGAGCCGCGGAAAAAACGCATAGTTAATACCGGGAGGGAATCCCCCCCCCCACCTGCTGTAACTTTTCAGAAAGTTTGCTGTGAATTTCAAGATAACAAAATAAATTTCGCAGGCCAGGACACTTTTTAAAAAATAGAGAATACAAACATGAAAAAAGCTAAAATAAGTATTTTTTTGTCAGAACTCCTCGTACAAGACAATTTTTAACCGTAATGGTGTAATAATCTCTATTTTGTAGAAATTTAGTCGGGCAGGGTAGGGCTTGTTATGTTTTTGTATGAGCCAGGCCGAACTTTTAGATTTTATACCGGGCCAATAAATTTTTTGTGAAAAAAATTGGAAAACGGGCCGGACCAGGCTCGGGCCGAAAATTTCGGCCTGTACGGGCTTCTGACAAGAAGTTTGAAACTGAAAGAGACCTATAAAACGTATGTTTTATGTTTTTGTCTGGAAGTCAATGGTCTATTATCGTTTCGAACGGAACAAAGACAAAAATGCAATTAAAAAACTGTACACTACAATACTTAAACTCAAAGCATCAATATCGCAGAAAATGATCATTCTCTTAGCCTAAGACATCTCGAAAATGTGATTACTGACCTTTTTCAAAACAAATGACTAGTTCTCATTTAACCAATGCATGTAATATATGGGAACGTCCACTGTTACTTTTGTGACCACAAGAGCAAATTTCCATATATATTTCCAATTTTTTTTATTACAAAATATATTTAAGAAAAATTTGATGCAACTTCTTAAAAATACATGTATTCTACTTTCATAAACCATATACAATTTGTAACAAAAAGCATTTTACTTGACTATATAATAAATGAAAATTTTGTTACTCTTGTGACCACAAAAAAATGCAATTTTCAAAAATTGTGTTTGACGCAGAAATCCCGTGAATTATATAAGACTATAGAAATAAAATTTACAGAATATAGCAGAGTAATTATATCTTTTTAAAAAGCATTAATCATTGAACACATCTGATAACGCATGAATTAGTTACATTTGATTTTGTAAAATGCTAAGTGTTACTCTTGTGACATTCTGTCCATAATGTAATTTTAGCAAAAATTCAGTTTAAATACTAAACAAAATAATTAAAATTACTTTCAATACAGAACAACTTTTAACGATGGTTTAATTTTAAAATAACATAAAATAATGTAAAAAAATCTAAAATTAACAAACACTATAACCACATAGCAATCTCTCAGTTTCTGCTACTTAACAGAATAAGTCACTGTCTTCATTATCATTAATATCACTTGCAATTTTTCCTGTATCATGATTACTTAATGAAACACAAATTCTTTGTACGAATCATGTTAGTGTACGGTTTGTAGTAGATAGTGCCATTTTCCATGGTTTTAACAAATTGTATTTGTTGAATGCCCTTCGCTGTTGGTATTTTCTCGCAAAGTAAGGAAACTTTATTGTTTTATTTCTTTTGACAAAATAAGCAGTACATCTTAGAATTTCTTTTTTAGCACGCACTTCATACCATATATATCATTATACAACAACACAAAATAAATCTACAGCATCTATACCAGGAGTATTTGAAAAAAACAATATGCCCAATTAAGTTAATTGAGAAAGGAGTCTGATTCATTGCAGGCATATTATCATAGTTATATTTTTGTTTAAATTGGAAAGCACAACCATCATATAAAAAAGTAAAACAGGAACATTTTAGGAAAATACAAATTCCCTTAAAGATGCAATGTTGAAATTTTACATACGAAAGCATTTACAAAAAATTGATTATGAGTTACATTGTCTAAAATAATAGCGTAAGATTTTACTTTATTGGGATCATACTAAATAAAAAGCTGAAAATACAGTCGCTTATGGATTTGACCAGTAATGTAGTATTTCATACCAAAATTTCGTCTTGGCATGAAAATAAAACTGTTTCCAGAAAATCCACTGGCATAACTATTCTTTGAGAAATGGTTATTTTTTTGGCATTACGAAAATAATCCCTTGTAGAAGTTTCAATGAATGTGTGCCACAGAAATGGATTTAGTTGCTTTCGAAAATTTTTTAACAATCAAAAATGGTTTCTTTAACTGCTGCTTTTTCAAAACGTTTATTAACGTTTCGCAAAAGTAACAGTATTGAGAAGATGTTGATAGACGTTTTGTCAATAGCAAAACATCTATCAAAGTTTTGCTATTTACAATAACTTATAAGAAGTTCTGTATTATGGGCTTCCGTTTCAAATAATTCTTCGATGTTATCTCCGCAAATTAGACATTCTGAATTCCTAAATTCTAATTATCATGTATCTTGGCAGACAAAGTCATCAAATCCATCACAGAAATGTTTAATGCAGGAAATACACCAGTTACTACATTATGAATTGCTTGAATGTTTATGTGACAACGACAAATGGAGATATTCTGATGAGTAATATTCTATTGTTTTATGAAACTAGGCTTTAAAGCTGCAAAGGAATCTCCAATTTTTCAATTTAGAAAAGCTTCTTTAAAAAAAAAAAAACTTAATCTCTTATTAAATGTCCCCTACAATAGATGAAATTATGTGACCTTTTTCACGCCTAACTAACGTAGATTTAGCTGAAGAATGACCTCTTCTTAAATCTTCATCGACATAAAATTCTCCAAAGCTGTGGAGTAAGATTTTTTCCGTTACAGTATCTGAGGTTAGCTATAGTTCTCTACTTTTTCCTTTTCTTAATATTTCCATTTTCTTGCTGAAGCTTTTGCTGGTTCAAAGACTTTTCTTCACCTTATCGTAATATATTTTATTTTGCTTCTTTCTCACAACAAGATATTCAATTTCATTCTTATTTTTACTCTACAATTTTTGGCGCTTAGCAGAGTTTTTCCTACTCTTTAAAACAATGCCGTGTGTAAAAGCAATATTAAAATCTTTCTTTTAAAATATACTATCTGAATCCTTTACATAAGAGTTACTATAAGAGCCTCTGTAGGTTATACAGCAGAATTTAGTAAACGAAGCTTTACAAAGCCTATAAAATATCTAATTAAAGACCATGTGCTTCAAACCAAAAAAAAGCACACAAAAATGACACGAGTTGAGTTGCTTTATTATATCTTTAATTACTTGCCATGATTATTTTATAATCTTAAATAATACCAACAATGAATAAAAATAAATCCACCCATTAAAAGAACACTAATAAAGATATTTTATCTTCCTTAAAATTTACAAAATAACCTTAGTTATAGCTAAAACTATTTCAAGAACTGCTCCAACAACAGAGAATAAACAACAAAACTTTAAGCATTCTGTTTTGGTTGTAACGCAGTTTTATATCAAACTATCGACAAAGGTATTATGCGTTTGTTACTCTTGTGACAACTCCCCAGAGCCTATTCCATGCATAGCATAAATAAAATATTTAATGTAAAATATGTCTTATACCTCGAAATCAGAGAATTAGAAGTTTTGGGTAAAAAATTTAAGTAGTTTTTTTTTTTAATTAAAACTTTTGTATGTTTTCCGTTACTCTTGTGACATTTAAGTATTAACGTTTAAATACAGCCAAAAATATATTAAAGACATTATCTAAAAGATTTTATCTATGTAGATATTAAAGATACGAAAATAGTTTGTTGATTTGAACGCATAGTAATTTTATTGCATTCTAAAAAGTAAAAAAATCATGCATTTCAATATGTTGTATTTTAAGCTCAAATGTAAATGTAGTTTTATACTGTTAGTATCCAGCTCATTTTCAGTAAACACTTGCTCTTATGAAATTAAAACTTACAAATTCATATACTTCAACTCTTTAACTTTAAATTGATGTATCAAACTTATATTTCCGTTTAAAAAAAAAATTTCAGCAAAAATTTTTTTCTGCCGTGGACGTTCCCTTATATATGTGTAATGCAATGACCAGTAACAGTATAAAATCAATAAACGTCAAATTGTTAAAAACAGACTAATTTTAGGGGTCTCAGGACTCTTAAAGCTTCAAAAAAAGTATTTTAAAATTTTTTAGATGTTAATCTGCTATCATTTTTGAACACTTTAATATAATTGTTTCCTTCAAATTCTCATTAGAACAGAAGTTATGGCTTTTAGAATTATACCCGGTTAAAATCTGAAGCGGCATTTTCGAAACTTTTAAGTCATTTTCCTCCAAAGGACTTTTTTGGGCATAACGCGCACGATATCTCAAAACCTTTTGAATATTTTTTCATGAAATTTTCAAAACATACGTTTCATGTTAATCTGTATAATCTGAACCTAAAATTTCCTTTTTATTGTTCAAAAAAAAAATTTAAGTGATTATGTTGTTGGAATTTTCAAAATTTGGTATTTGCTGAATACAATTTTGTATTAAAAATATAAAAATGCTTTAAATACAAATTTATTTAGGTTCAGGGTAATTACTACAATCTGAAGTATAAGTAGGCACAAAAAATTTCATTCTAATTGCAATATTTATTTTGTAATCCTGCGCTTAAACTGTTATACCAATTTTTTGCTCGTCAAATGTCTGACAGATTGGAGCTCTCTATAAATGCTAATTATGCATCTTGTATTTTTTTTTTTTTACATACATGAAATAAAAGAAAACACTTATATCTTTCACCCCAATAAAAATTGTGTTTTAAAATCATATGTATTTTAATATATTAAATGTTGAAAATGTTCTTTTTTTTCATTTTTTCCAATTTTGAGAGCCTGGAGACCCCTTATTTAGAATGAATTACATAAATACTATGGGATTCGCGACTATTTTGCATTGAATGTATGTTTTAATATGCCTCGAGTGACTTTAAAAGTTAATTAAAAACCTATCTGGAAAAACGCGGCAAGATCCAAGGCGGCGTTGCATATTTATGACCTCCTTTCGAAGCGCGCTTAGCACAATTCCAAATGTAAACTTTGAGCGAATGTTTTGTTTTAGCTACACTGTAGAAAGGAAAGTAATTACTATGCTGAATTTAATTTTAGGAAATGCCGAATGAAGTTTAAATATGCACTGCTCTTATTGTCAGTACTGAATTAAGTTCATTATAAACAGATTAAGATAATATTAAACTAGTTGGATGTGTCAATCCCAAAATTTTCTGCTATCTCATACATGTTAATAGTTCTTGATAAATGCAGCACAGCAGCGCCACCGGCTAGATAATTTATATCAAAATCTACTCAGGGACAACTTACGTGAACTTCTAATTGAATTTGAAATTTAATGAAAATCCGTGCGTTAGTTTTTGAGATAGAGCTATTACGGAAATCGCGAAAAGTTCTGCATAGCAGTGGCACCTCTTGGGCAATTTACACCAAAAACTTATCAGGAAAAATTTATATCAGGGACTAACTGAATCTAAAGTTTGGTGAAAATTCATGCATTAGTTCTAGAGATACAGCTATTGCGGAAATTGTGAAAATTGCAGCATTGTAGCGCCGCCATTTGGACGATTCACGCTAAAAATTAAACAGCACTACTACATATAATTTGGGCTAACTGAATCTGAAGGTGGGTGAAAATTCGTGCATTAATTCCCGAGATAGAGCTATTGCGATAATCATGAATAATGCAGCATAACAGCACCACCTACTGGGCGATTTACAGCAAAAGGTTATCAGCACCAAATTATATCAAGGACTAACTGAATCTGAAGTTTTTTTGAAAATCCGTGCTTTAGTTCTTGAGATATAGCTATTGTGAAAATCATGAATAATGCAGCATAGCAGCGCCAGCTGCTGGGCGATTTACACCAAAAAGTAATCAGCACCAATTTATATCAGGGACTAGCTGAATCTAAAGTTTTATTAAATTTCTTTTAATAGTTCTTAAGATAGAGCACCCACAAAATTTTTGTCACACACAGACAGACCTTTCGTAAAAACGTTTTTCATTATCTCTGTCCCCTAAAACGTATAAATCCGTCGAAAACCGGAATTCGAAAATTTTCCCGAATCCAATACTTTCTTCTTGTAAAGGTAGAAGAAAGTAAAAATGAGTTACACAGAATAGCTATATTTGATATTATTTAGGTTCCATATCTCTTTGAACTTTGATGGCATATACATTTACATTTTTCTAGTATATACTGTTATACCCAACCCTACTTTGCATATCTTTTTCCAAAGTCTTAGTATTCTTTTAGAAACGCTTTTTTTAATAATTACTAATTCATACACACTGCTCAAAACAATGAAAGGATATTGCAGTTTTAGGTGGATTTTGTATCTGGTAAACTGTTTAGCTGATTGATACATGGTCGACAGACATAGTAGGTTATATGAGAATAAATTACACATGTTTGGCAGAAAAAAATGCATTTTATTGCGCATTTGTGTACTAAAGGAAAAAAACACAATTTGTGCATATGAGAAAAAAAGAATAAGAAAAGGTGTTTTCTTCAAAGAAAATCATTTTCAGTAGGGGGTATGGTTTCCACGGGCGGCCAGCAACATTGAACACCTTTGAGGCATGGACTCAATGAGGCTATTAATGACGAGTTGGGGTATTCTGCCCCCACTCTTCCAGAAGAGCTCTTTCCAGTTCTTGGAGAGTTTGTGGGGGTTGTTGGCGGCCAGAAACTCGTCTTCCTAGAGCGTCCCAAACGTGCTCGATTGGATTCATGTCTGGAGAACACGCTGGCCATTCCATTCGAACGATTCCTTCCTCGAAAAGGAAATCCTCCACCAGGTTTGCACGATGTGGCCTGCAGTTATCGTCCATTAAAATGAAGTTATCTCCGATTGCTGCAGCGTAAGGGACTACAATAGGTCTGAGGATCTCATCCCTATATCGGCGACCAGTCAGAGCTCCATCTCGAATGATGTAGAGGTCAGTGCGCCCGTCAATGGAGATGCCACCATACACCAACACTCCTCCACCGCCAAATCTGACACTTTCGTGCACGAACGCAGGATTATTCCTACTGCCACGGTCCCTCCAGATGAAAATACGCCTATTATCCGGATGCACAGAAAAACGGGACTCGTCAGAAAACAGAATATTGCTCCATTCATTTCTCCTCCAGTTGACATGCTCGGTTGCCCACTCCCTGCGGTCGCGACGATGCCTTGATGTTAATCTAACACATACCATCGGTCGGCGAGCATACAGACCTACAGCATGGAGCCGGTTTCGGACAGTCTGAGTTGAAATCGTGGTGCCTGTAGCCGAGCGAAGGTGTTGTTGGAGAAGAGTAGCGTTCATGGTTCGGTGTCTCCGAGCTGTTAACGCTAAATACCGATCTTCATTGGGCGTTGTTGCCCGTCTACGACCTTGCCCTGGTCTTCGGCCTGCACATCCACTCTCCAAAAAACGGTTCCAGATCCTGGAAATGACACTTTGTGACACTCCAATGGCTTGCGCTACTTCGGCTTGAGTTTGGCCCCCTTCTAACCTACCAACAATTCTCAAAGCTTCTGAATCTGTCAAATGACTTCGCTGAGACATCGTACTCATCGAAACAAAGCAATCACTGAATGCCGATCATCCTTGTCTTCATCCTCTTTTATCCAGTTGAAAGTCAAATTTCATTCGCTGCCGCTGAAGCGACGTTTTTGACGTCGAACTCAAAATTTGCATACTCCACAGTTTGAAAACCAGAAAAATTTGCATTTGTGATTCTCTTCTTCTATTTTCGGCAAAAAAAATTTCGTTTATATCTTTATTTTATATAAAACTTCAAATATCCTTTAATTGTTTTGAGCAGTGTATTTATTGTACGGAACCCTCTGTACGCGAGTAATACTCGCACTTGACCGTTTATTAAAAAAAAAAAAAAAAAAAAAAAAAAAGAATTTTTTATTGTTTTGCTGACTACCTTTCTGAGTTCTGTAGTAGTAAAATCAGGGTTTCAAAAAAGCCGGCTAAAATTTTAAAAAGCCACGCCGTTGGCTTTTATTGGTTTTAACTGGCTTTTTTTTGGCCAAAATTAGTCTTTTTTGGCCAAAATTGGCTTTTGTACAGTAAAGCATTTTAATTATAAGTGATACATTTTTATGTGTTTTTTTTAATTAGTTTTAAAGAAATTTAATTGAGGTAGAAATCAATAACCTAATTTTTTAATAATGAAGACACTAATATTGGAATAAAAGGCCATACCAATTGCTTTCTCTGGTTTACACTGACCTTAACACCCTTTTTATTCATTTTTACTGCTTTATATGATTAAAAAGGACAATGGTTGCTTAGCTATATATTTTATTAACTTTTAAGCGTTATTAATATGCAAGTCTTATTTTATTTCTCATAAACATTTATTTAAAATCACACATAAAGTCATTTAATAAAAACATCATTTCTCTCTATTAAAGCATTATTATGACTAACATATGCATTAATTTATGCATGAATATGCACTATTTTAAATAGCAACTAGCTTTTCAAAATTCTAATTCAACAAGTTTTATTTGGATATAAATATATTTTTTTTATAATTGTTCTCTTTATTTTATGCAGTTAAATGTACTAAAATTTCCACAAATGTTATATCATTCCTAATTTCTCTTTCAACATTGCTCATTCTACGATTTTAATCCGTTCATAGGGACATATCTGGAATAAGTTACATAACAGCTTAGTAGCAGAAAAACTTTTTAAATATATCATTTTTATAAGTTAGAATACCAGTTGCTTATTACTAAGTGTTCTCAAGTATTATATAAGATAATTTCAATTATTAAATACATATGCTATTTAGTTTTAATGAATTTTAAAAGTAAATATCAGTATGTAAGAATGTTTCTATTTTGATGTGTGACATATTCTTTCATATAATCTTTAAAATGTGTAGTATGTGCACAGCCATAATAGAGAATTCCAAACCAAGACTACAGTCTAATTTAATGTATTCTTCTGAATATTTATAATTATTTTCTGACATAATGCCTTCACAGTTGCATTCTAGAAGTTATAAGGACTTATTTATTTGACAAAATTTAATAGAAGTTTATATTTATTTAGTAGAAAATATTTCTAAGTGTATTAAAAATAAATTAATCCAAATTTTTTATGAATTACCTATAAACCAGCTTTTTGAAAAATAGAAGCCGTCTTTTTTCAATTAAAGCCAGTTTTTTTTAAGTGGTTAAAACAAAAGAAAAACTGTCAGGCTATTTTTTGGCCTGGCTAAAAGCCGGCAACCCTGATTAAAATAGTTAAACTTTCAAAAGAAATACAAAAAGCATCCAGACTCAATTTCTCATTATGTTTCTCTGTGTTATGAAAATATCATACATCTACCAGACCTGAATTTCTCTAGTGTTGTCTATCAACAGTGCTCTAATACATTTCCTCCAAAACTTTGTTCCTTCCTCAAAAATCTAAAAATAGGAGGCTATTTTCATATGAAGTACGATTATAACTCGTACACAATTGAAGACAAAAACTTTCATTAAATGAACCAATAATTATAATTTTTATGTTTTTAGTTTCAGCCTTTTTCTTTGGAATTTTTTTTTTTTTTTCGTATAAGTATCCTTATCATTAAATACACATTGAACATATGATTTTAGTTGGAAAATAGAGGAATTTGTTTCACGTTGGGAAATTTTTGAATTACAAGTTGTGATAATTTTGAACTCTCCCCCCCCCCCCCCACCCCAAATTTTGTTTTTGTAGCTAAGCTCCTGACTATACATTTATATTCACGTAACTTTTACAGATCAGTTATAAATTCGTTTGTCTTCAATAATGATAATAGCGCTTAAAAAATGGAATTTTTACAACTATTCGGTATTGTACTCAGTACTCGGCCCAAAATTTAGCCGAGTACCGGGCAAATTGGCAGAGTATGACTTGATTAGAGGGGGTTTTAAAGAGAAGCGTCACTTTCAGTAGATTACGGTTCTTAGAATAAGAGATAAAAGAATGCTCTTATTAAAGGTATGGGATTGAAATATAATTGACATTTAATATATTACTAAAAGACAGGGAAAAAAGGTAGATATTGTAAGAATTTAAAAAAATTTAATTAAGGTAAAAATGGATTTTTTTTTTAAATTACATATATATCTCGTCTTTTGAAAGTAAATAGTTTATTAAGTAACAATGTGTTTTTGATATAAATAATGACATTTTTGTTTTAAAAATTTCTATTTTAAGTAATATTTAAAATTTATGAAACAGACTTCATTTTAAAAGGTTTGAGAGAAAAAAAGTTTTAGTATGGAAATGCTGCAGGCTATTTTTATACGGGGTATTTTTTAAATTCTTTTGAGAAGCAAATACCAGTTTATCATTGAAAAATGCAAAATAATTCATTCAAATCATACTTATGTAGCAAGAGAAATGAAATAGTTGAAAACAAACATGTGCAAATGATAATCGTTGTCTGGCTACTTCTATATCTGAATCTGACAAGTGAATCAGAATAGTTCTGAAGTATGCTAAAACAGAAGTCTAGTGGAAATAAAAATGGCGCAAAATTATTATTTTTATTTTGAAATGTAAAAATACAGAATGAAAATGAAATTAATTTTAAATAATGTTTCATTTTAATTTTTATATACACAAGTGCAACATAAATAGGATTCCATGTAAAACAAATCATTTGGCTGAGCAAATAATAATTAGGATATTTAAGTATATATTTAAATGAAGTCTAAATGTTCATACCATAAAAATATATAAAACAATAGTGAAGGTCTGCAATATCTTTTTCGCAAATCACACATTTTCAAAAGCAGGAATTAATCATTGTGTCTTGGGCTGGAGGTTGAGTATGTAAATAAATATTAAATAGTTTGCACTACGTATTATACAGGAAGCATATTTCAGTGCGCCTCAGAAATCCACACTAATTTCATTCGATAAATTCATGGAATAGTGAAAATATACCACAAATGATTTTGCCACACAAACTGTAATAGAATGTAATTACTTTGAGTGTCCCTCTGAACAAACTATAAATACTACACAATTGGATTTCAACAATGAATGTGCAATACCAAACCTCAGTGACATATACAAATTACACGGAAGTACAAGAAATTCACAAGAATTAGAGCACAGACTTATGGGAGACAATTCAATCGAAGTCCTAAATACATTTCAAGTATGTCAAGAAGTTTTAAGAAGGGATGGAATAGGATGAAGCGAAATTTTCAATCACATTTTTCCAGCATTTATTGACATTTTAAAACATTTTTTAATACTTATTCCTTTATGAAATAAAATTCAGTGTATGAAGCACACAAGCAGTTTCTTTATAGTTAATTATGTTTTATTTTTAATTTCAGAGAAGTTGGGGGTAGCAACCCTTTAAAGAAAAATATTTTTCAGTTTGTAAGAAAGTCAGTTTTACTGTCATAGGATTCATTATGTGAAATCCTGTTTAGCATGGGTCTAACTAAAAATATTCTCAATCATGACAGAATATTATAAAACTTTAAATCTATATTATGTAAAAGATATAAAGAGAACTAAGATTTTTGAAAAAATATAAAGCAATATCAAAATAAAAATTTGTTTGTCGTAACTGATGTTAATGCTCCTAATTTTCATATTTATTACTGTAAATTTCAAATATTTTTGTTGATCAGTGTCTTATTTTAGTGACTGGAATATTTGACATGAAATACCACTTTCATAATACTAGAATATGAGGTGGCTCCTATTAAAAAAATGAGTTAACAGCAAACAGCACAATAACACTTAGGGCTGTGCATACATAGCGTTACCATTGTAGGGGGGAGGGTATCTGGCATTCGATATCGTAAGATAGCCTTAGGGGGAGGGCGGGTTCTTCTTTTGATATCGTTATCATTTTTAATCCTATCAATTTTTTTCTTCCTTTTCTTTACATCAAAATAATGTTATTTTTTAATTCTATTATCTATTTACATGAAAATACAAAGTTCTTATTAAATTACACAAAGTTATTACCAATAAATGGTTATAAAATTATTTCATTCCAAAATATAAAATATCCCCAACATTCGTCAATTTAATTGTATTGCCATAAACGTATATAATCCATTGTTGGATTAAATTTCTTATATTATAATAATACTTAGTTAACTTCTTTTCTTCCTTTAAATGAGCTAAGTATGCAAATAATAGAAATATAACAATATACCTATATCACTGCAAACGTAGAAATAAAAGTAAAAATAAAAGGAATTGCCAGACATTGATAACGATATATCAGAACACGGTGGAGGTTCAAGGAATGATAATGTATGATGTTGTTAGGGAGGGGGGATTTCAATAAACCGAAAGTTGATAACGTTATTTGTGCATATCCCTTTGATTAATTTAGAAAAGAAAAATTTTTATTTATCTCACACAAAAGGTTTCCCACTAGTATCAATTAACAGATGCCTGCTTAAATCAATGTTTTGAGAAAATATCTTCGTACTGTTCAGTTAGCCGGGTACCAGTGTTATATACACACATATATATATATGTACACACACACACATATATATATATATGTACATATATGCGGCAAACCGAAAAGTACCAATATTTAGTTTCATATTTCACACAAATGGTTTCTCACCCGGATGAATTAACATATGTTTGCTTAAATGGTTTTTATGTGAGAATTTCTTGTTGCATACCTCACATACAAAAGGTTTGTCACTAGCATGAATTAACATATGTTTGCTGAAATAACTCTTATCAGAGTATTTCTTGTTGCATATCTCACACACAAAAGATTTCTCACCGGTATGAATGAACAGATGCCTGGTTAAAACACTGTTCTGAGAAAATTTTTTGTTGCATATTTCGCATACAAAAGGTTTCTCACCAGTATGAATTAACAGATGCTGGCTTAAATGGTTCTTACGTGAGAATTTCTTATTGCATATCTCACATACAAAAGGTTTCTCACCAGTATGAATTAACAGATGCTGGCTTAAATAACTGCTATGTGAGAATTTCTTGTTGCATACCTCACATACAAAAGGTTTCTCACCAGTATGAATTAATACATGCTGGCTTAAATAACGGTTGTGTGAGAATTTCTTGTTGCATACCTCACATACAAATGGTTTCTCACCAGTATGAATTAACATATGTTTGCTTAAATAGCTCTTACGTGAAAATTTCTTGTTGCACACCTCACATACAAAGAGTTTTCCATCAGTATGTAATAAAAGATGTGATTTTAAACTACTCTTTCGAGAGAATTTTTTGTTGCATACCTCACATACAAAACTTTTCTCACCAGTATGAATTAACAGATGCCTCCTTAGCTTACTCTTTTCAGAGAATTTCTTGTTGCATATCTGACATACAAAGGGTTTATCACCAGTATGAACCAAGAGATGCTGGCTTAAATTGCCCTTTTGTGAGAATTTCTTGTTGCATATCTCACATACAAAAGGTTTTTCACCCGTATGCATTAATAGATGAGTGTATAAGTTACTCTTTTGAGAGAAATTTTTCTTGCATAACTCACAAATAAACGATTTTCCCTGCTGTGAGCTAGAAGTTGCTTTTCCAAAAAGCTCTTGTAAAGAAATACTTTCCTGCATGTTTAAAACTTTAAAGATTGTTTTGAGTGAGGTGATGTGTATCTACATCAATGTCTTTATGCACTGCAATAAAATAAAATTAATCAATCACTTTTTATGATTTATCAAAAAGCAATTATCAACGAAATAATCTTATATAAAAATTTAAATCAATGTAAAAAATAAGCTGAAATAAGATTTCTATCACAGTATTAAAAACTACAGTAGACTCCCAATTATCTGATGTTAGCTGAACCAAAAGTGTGTCAGATTCCTTGCCTAAATGTAAAGATTAAATTATAAATAAAATAAATAGCAACAATTTTAAAATGAACAATTTATTAAAAATAAAAAATAAAGCAAATTTAAGGAGACAATTCTATAATTTAATATCATAAAAAAATGATACATTTCATAAGGAAGGGAGAGAAAAGAAATTATTTTTGTGATAATGGAATTCTAATATTAAGATGTGTTTAGTCAGAAATTCTCCAGATTTCAGAATTTTTTTTTATCTAATATTAATGATTATTGCTAAAACATTCTGCGTTATTTAATATAATTTACACTGTAAATAAATAATATAACAATATTTTAATCACTTATTAGCACTTTTACCATGTTTAAAGCTCCATATAACTGTTTGCAGGTATAAAAATATGCATTTTCTTGTGCAATTTAGGAACACAACTACAAACATTCTTAGACCTGTCCATGCAAATTGGATGATGAAATGTTTAATGAATGTCATTTAACAGAGTTATAATAGAACATCTTATATTATAGTCTGCAGGGAGAATAGATAGAATAGAACACTAGATGGGAGGATAAAAACACATAAATAGCAATAATTTATTCAAAAAGAAATTTATCAATAAAACTTTAGACATGTTAAATAAAAATTATCAAAACAGCAATATTTAACATAATGCAGTTACGTTTATAATGCACCATCTACAAACAGCCTCTAAAAATGCCTGTCTAAGTGCAACATTGAAGAATTCACTATGAAAGTGCAGAAAAATTAGATATGGAATAACTAATTTATTATGCTGACTTCGAAACATTATGAGAGACAGGTTGTCCTCAAATATCTTATGTTAAAATTCCTTCGTTTTTCTAGGTGAGCATTATAATAATTGAAATTTCCATAGATAATTCACTACTCTGATGCACATTTATTATTTAATTAAAGTGGATATGAAAAACAATTCCACAAAAAACATTTTTAATTAGGAATCATATGAAAAACTTACTTTTTCGACTAATTAATACTTTAAAAACTAATTTATTAAATTTATTGTACCCAGGGTTCGTAAATATCATGATATTTTCGAAAATATAAAAAATATCCGATATTTTGATATATATCCGATATTTTCGATATATATCCGATATTTTCAAAATAGTCAACATACTGCGGATAATGAATATTTTCAAGCGTAATATAAATTAGAAAATAAAACATATTGTTATTAATATAAAAACTTACACAATAGTATTCTAAAATGCATTTCTCTCTTTTTTTTTTTTTTTTTTTTTTTTTTTTTTTTTTACTTCGAACAAAATTGAAGATGTACTAATTGAAAACAGATACAATTTGCATATGTATATAAATTATAGGATTTGTATCAAGCAGGGCCGAAACTAGCATTTTTTGCACCCGGGGCAAACAGGGATTTTGCCCCCCCCCCCCTTCCACAAAGTATATTTGCAAAGCAGTGGCGTGGCGTGAAAATTTTCGGTGGTCATCGCAATTATTTAAGTTTGTGGTGAAAAATTATTAACTCTAAAATTCAATGGTTGAATGTTCAAAAAAGAAACTTTAAATCTTACCTTCACTTATACATGAACTCCAAATGTTCTGCTAAAACTGGATCGCAGAGTTTTAAAAGCTTATTAAGAGTTTTAAAATATTGCTTGGTCATTGCCGCATCCAGCGATGACCGGACGCCACGCCACTGTTACAAAGAGAATTTTACTAATTTTATAATAGATGACTTATTTTAAAATTTAAAGTATGTAATCATAAAATATGTAATACTGAACTACTTAATCTACAGTGGCGGATCTACGGGGGAGGTCCCTCTGAACATCAACAAAAATATTCTAAAGATCATTTTTAAAATGACATACTGAGTAGAGTCCTGATTATCCGAGCCCCGCCTAACCGAGTTTCCGCTTTCACTGAGTTATTTTCTTCTGATGGACTGATGGCTTCCATTATTATGAAACAGCCATTATAAATGAAGTGTTAGGTGAAGATAAAAGAGCAGCCGTAAAAAGTTAGAACTCTGATTTTCTGGTCCGAATGGGAAAAAAATTATGGCCATTTTTTTCCCATTCGGACCAGAAAATCAGAGTTCTAACTTTTTACGGCTGCTCTTTCATCTTCACCTAACACTTCATTTATAATGGCTGTTTCATCAATTTATAATGGCCGTCTATTCAAAAGGTGCATAAATGATGTTTTACGTACTCCCACAGTGAACCAAGCCTGTTTTCACGTATTTTCACATATATGGCATCTATTTACAGGCTTGGTTCACTGTGAGAGTGAATAAAACTGACTTTATGCACCTTCGAAATGGACTATCTCATTTTTTTAAATGGACTTGGTGGTCTACTATGGTTTTGAGCCACTCATATATTACTTACCTTTTATTAATGAGAAAGAAGTGTAGTATAACATCAAACTCAAAGAATAGACATCTGCTTGGAATCTGCAATACAGGATACTAAAGTCAAAATGGTGATGGATAAAAGAAATCAAAACACGAACTTTGTTTTTTTAGCTTAACCTCTTCGGGAACAATTTTTTATTTTGATTAAAAAAAAAAGAGTTAATTATTGTTATTTTTTTTTTTTTACAATTAGTTCATTTTATATTAATATGAATTCAAAAAGAAAAAAAAAATGAGGAAAACAATAAAAAATCACAAAAATAACGTCCACACTTGTGGTCACTGAACGCTAATGGTAATTTGTGAGTGAAATGATTTGTTATAAAATAAAAAAACTAATAGTAAATTTCGTTCTTACATTTCTACAAATAATTAAAACTTAATATATCAGATATTATTTTTACCAAATATTAACGATTAGTTCAAATAATCCAAAAACACTGTCGAAAAATCACTTCATAGTCCAAAAGCTGCTAAACATTTTAGGGTAGGTATTTGAGGCACCCTGAAAATTTGTGTAACACTTCTTTTGTAATGGTTGAATACAAAATCAAAGACCTGGCTGAAGGATCGTGGCACTTACCCAACCCGTCCATTTTTAAATTTCCAAAATTTCAGTTTAAAAAAATCCTTGAGGCATTTTGATATTTTAATACCTTAAAATTTAGTATTTAATGAAATAAAAAATAAAAAAGCAAGTTTAGTCGGGTCTAAAACTGTGGCAGTCGGTTTCAAGTGGTATTTTTTAGCTATCGAAAAAAGTATTTGAGGCATCCTGAGAGTGACACAGTGGTATTTATACCTAGAAAAAGATATTTTGAAAAGGACAGACGACTTTAGTGGAACTTTATGCTTTCCAGGCAATAGGGAACGTTAAGAATGAGCGCCAGTAAAGCTCACCTTACGGTGCCTCGCTGAAGATCCATTTACTGACTTACGATACAAACAAAGCATAAACCACGTTGCAATGCCTCGCAAATGATGAATTACAACTGGATACATGTGCAATCATAACAAATTTAACTGCGATAAACTCTCGCAATACCACACGACTCATAACAAGTGTGCATTTGTTCGAAAAATTTTGGAGCAGTTAAAAAATTCTTATTTGTAGTGAAAGATGGGAGGCATGTAATTGATTCTACTTAGTCAACCAAAATCAGCCATCAGCTATCACAACAAACGCTGGACAATATATCGAAATATAAAAAAATATACATTTTTAAAACATGTCATCTCAATTTATCTTTGTTAAATGTTGATACATCAACTCTAATTATAGACATTCACAGGGGCGGACTGGCATAGTTTGGCCCACCCCGCTAGACTTATGCGTTGGCCCACCAATCGACAACCCCATTGTTAAAATGTTTGAATGCTGACTACCCTTTGCACATTAATTAATGTTTGTTTATAATATCAATATAGTACCTGAAAATTGAATAGTATGTTTTATACTCTCACTACTAACTAATTAGAATGTCTGATATATAAGCAATTCTTTTGAACTTGTAGCAACTCCGTCTATTATCTTATCATAATCGTAATTTGGTTGATTATCTCCAGAACTACTGGGTAAATTTTAATGAAATTAGGTATGTACCAGTGTTGCCAGATTGGAGATTTTTTTAATTCAGATTATTTAACTGTCACCACTTTTTTATAAAATAGTATAATTCGCTTTATTTTTCAGAATTTTTAATCTATTTTTAAATAGCCGAATATTTCTATTTTAAATAAGAAAGAAAAGTGCCCAGCTAAACTGATGACATTGAGCAGGCTATTCACACTAATTGTATATTATACTCTTATTTTAAAGAATAATGCTCCTCAAAAAAATAAGTGAAGGGGAATTAGCCCCCGTTTCCCCCTTTATACCTAACCAGTGAACCTCCAAATCTAATCAGGGAAGCTCCTTATCATAATAAACCGGTATACCAAATTTGGAGCAAATCCAATAATCCTGCAAAAAAAACCCATTTATCTAAATTAAGGGGTGCACTAGCCCCCCTTTATCCTTAACCAATGAATCCCCAAAACGAATCAGGGAAGCTCCTTAACATAATAAACCGGTAAACCAAATTTGGAGCAAAGCGAATAATTCTGCATGAAAAACCCGTTTATATAAATTAAGGGGGTGGACTAGCCCTCCTTCCCCCTTTATCCTTAACCAATGAACCCCCAAAACTAATCAGGGAAGTTCCTTAACATAATAAACCGGTATACCAACTTCGGAGCAAATCGAATCATTCTGCACGAAAAACGCATTTATCTAAATTGAGAGGGGCGGGCTAACCCCCCTTTTCCCCCTTTATCCTTAACCAGTGAACCCCCAAAACTAATCAGGGAAGTTCCTTAGCATAATAAACCGGTATACCAAATTCGGAGCAAATCGAATGATTCTGCATGAAAAACCCATTTATCTGAATTAAGGGGGTGGACTAACCCCCCTTTTCCCCCTTTATCCTTAACCAATGAACCCCGAAAACTAATCAGGGAAGTTCCTTAACATAATAAACCGGTATACCAAATATGGAGCAAATCGAATGATTCTGCATGAAAAACCCATTTATCTGAATTAAGGGGTTTGACTAACCCCGTTTTTCCCCCTTTATCCTTAACCAATGAACTCCCAAAACTAATCAGGGAAGCGCCTTATCACAGTGAGCCTAGAAAAAAATTTTGAAGCAAATCGGATGTTTCTATCAAGAGTTATCGCGTTACGTACATGCATACATACATACGTACATACATAGATACAGAACGGGCGGGCACATTAGCTCTCAGGCTTTGATAGCCTGTGAGCTAAAAAGCGGTGACAAACAACAATCTGGGGACGAAAAAGTCACCAATCTGGCAACACTGGTATGTACGTAGGTTGATAAAATGCAGAAAAATAACCATTCAACAGTTCTCGCGTAAGACTCATCAGCGTCAGAATGTATAAAACAGAGCTTACAACATTGAACCAAAAAATGGGTTAATAGGGGTATGTTCCCCTCTTACAGTTATACAACTCCCACAACGTGAATTCATACTGGTAATCAGGCAGTTTATGAGTCCCTATGACAGTTAGTCTCACTCCTCCAGCAACGCGGTTTTCATTCACTCTGTGGTTCTGGAAGGTGGAAAGCGAGTTCAAATTTCCCTATCTAGAGCGTCCTATAGACATGCTCTATAGGGTTTAGGTCTGGAGATCTGGCGGACCAATCCTTCAGGTGAATATCCTCACTTTCCAGAAATTCTTCGACCAGATGAGCTCTATATAGGTGCATGTTGTAGTCCATTAAAATGAAATCAGGGCCAATTGCATCCCTGAAAAGGCGAACATAGAGTACAAAGATATCATCATTATACCTCAGACCAGTCACAGAGCCTTTGCCAAACACAGGAAGGGGTGTGGGCTCATCCAACATGATGCCTGCCCAGACCATCAATCCTCCGCTGTCATAGTGGTCTCTTTCTTGGACGTTGGGAGGCAGATATTGGATCCCTGGTTTTCTCCAGATGAAAGTACGTCGAGAATTAGTGTTAACGCTGAACCGAGATTCATCAGTGAATAAAATAGTCCCCTAATGATCCCTGGTCCAAAGTCGATTATTTCTGCATCATGATAAACGGGTTATCCCGTGCGCAGAAGTGAGTTTACGCAAGCAGTAGGTCTTATTGCAAACAGCCCTCTGTCGTGTAGTCTTCTGCAAACAGTAACCCTTGAAACGCGGCTTCCTCTAGCCGCATAAAGGTCACGAGAGACCTAGGAAGATTCTGCACTCCTGTTACCTCTCGCTGTAATAGATAAATAGCAATCTTTATTGGCCGTCGTGGCTCTTGGACGACCTTGTCTAGGCTTTCTCTCTATGGATCTGGTATCCTTAAACTGTTTCCATAATTTCGATACGACGTTGGGCATTACATTGAAGTCTCCAGGAATCTGCACTTGAGACTGCCTTGTCTTCTCGCTGTTTGCGACGTCATTCCAGCATTCAAACGTTGGTGGTTACTCATTTTTACTGTCTGCTTTTGAATTTCACCGTATGTAGCAAAAAACACTAAGATATTCGGCGAGGTCTGCGAGCGAACAAACATGAAAATTACCACGCTCACTTATAAAGCCTGTTCTTCTACTCGCCCCGCCCATACACACATGTACGCTTACGTATTCGACACTAAATAGTCGCATCTTTGTTTTGGATAAATACGGCCATAGGCATTCAACTCGCACAATAATTCTAATGCTCAATATAGGCATTTTTTACATTTCTTATTAACTTTACCTCATCATCTTTAATGAAGTCTTCTAAATAGCTCGTTTTTTTTTTTTTTTTTTTTTTTTTTTCTTTGCTGTAAGCAGCGTAGAGCTCGCGAGATTTTTGCTGCAATAGCGACGGATTATAATGAGTATAGTGCCGGGAAAATTGCAGCAACTCTTTTCTGGCATAGTCTTTCATGACTTTCGTTTCGCCAAGCCAGACAGAGTACTAAGAGCTTCTTCAGCATGTGCATTTAAAAATTTAACCTCACTGAAGCGGCGAGGATCGAACCATGCAATGTCTTTCATGAGCAAGTCATTTCCAGTAAATCGTGTATTCAACTGCTGAATAGCTGTGTATAAAATGACATTATAAACGTTTACCTTAAATATGTCAGATGGTGATCCGATAATACTTCTTGCCTCATCGTAAGAATATTCACCGCATCGACGTTTTGCTATATATTCGCTTTTCTGGTAGGAAACTCTCAATTTCAAGGCTGAAACTTGCACCAAATATCAATCGGTGATCTTGCCGTAAAAGATACATGTGACGGGAAATCGCCCATTTCGGGGATATCTTGTAGGCACTTAAGCAATGTTAAAAACTTATATTGATATGTAAAAGATTTGGAAGACTCGCCAAACATGCTATTAAGTGCTGGATCCTTAATCCGCCACTTAGTAGCGCTTACTTTTTGTAATCGGCGAAGAAGTTTATTTCCACCTACAGACTCTTTATTCACTGAAGTCCATGCTTTCATTAGCTCATATCACTATGAGCTAAACACGGCTGTAGCTTACATTAAGACTAAGAAGTCCGTTGTCAATTTACAACATTCTGTTGCATCTGCCAGGAACAAATTAAGCACATGTGCATATCAATGAACATGTAGTATTTGGATTGCCCTTTTCAGTTGTGCCTGCAGACCTTTATATCTCCAAATGATATTTGCTGCCCCATCAAAAGAAGTGCCAACTATTTGTGAAGAAGGGAGTTTAAACTTTAAGTTCTTCTTTTACTTGGAGCTAAGGCTTTCCCTGTTGTTTTGGGGGCATCAACCAATTTTAAAAACTAACCTTCACTTTACCACGCTGCACATAACGAACATAAAGTACCAACTGCTCCATTACCTATATATCTTTTGTGAAATTTACTTCAATACTGAATGGACCTGACTGTTTTGCATCATCGGCAATGTTTATTTGGATCTGAATGGAGAGATAAGCAATTAACTGGTATATAAATTACTTTGACAGGAATGTAATTAACGGACCTCTTCCTTGCCGTTTAGGATTTTCATTTTGTTCTTCTTTCTGCTCTATTCTAGCCTTCATCATACTTTCTAAAGATCCTTTTTCTTGACTTCTCTCCATAACCTGTGCTACGTAACCGTGCAAACTTTTATTATATTTACATAAAAGCATTACCACTTCTAAAAAATTGCCGTGTTTATTGTTTAACGTCTCTATTATTCAAGTCTGTCGCTGCCTCCTCCCGTTTTTCTCTATGAGCTAATCCATGCCTCCCAAGATCCTTCATCTGCAGATTATTCCTAGATATATAAGCTAATCCTTGGCTATCTTTTGTTACTACGCAAGTGTCCGCAGGTATATCCATCCCACCGAACAACTTCCCACCCTTACTGACCATATGTGCTTTTTACATTATCCCCTATCTCTCGGCTTCTATACAAAATGAGTAATTTGCATAGATCTGACAACTGCTGATGGGAGAGGGAAGGTAGAAATTAAGACTTACCCGATCAAAAAAGGAAAAAAAAATGCTTCATGGAAAAAAAGGAAAAGAAAAATCGAGTTTCACAATTTTTTTGTTTTGTTTTATTAAAAAGAAAAAAACTACAAAAATGGTTATTTTTTGACCCACTACACCCGTTTGGCCCACCCTGCTACAAGAAAAATTGAGTTTCATAATTTTTTTTTGTTTTATAAAAAAGAAAAATAAACTAAAAAAATGTATTTTTTTGGCCCACTGCGCCCGTTTGCTCCACCCCGCTACCAAGAAAAATTGAGATTCATAATTATTATTATTATTTTAGTTTCATTGAAAAGAAAGAAAGAAATGTAATTTTTTGGCCCACCACACCCGTTTGGCCCACCCCGCGATCGCGGGGTAGCGGGGTGGGCCAGTCCGCCCCTGGACATTCATTAGACAATGCAATTATTATTCACCAATAATACTAGCATACAAACAATGAAACTGGCAAAATAAGGGGCAATTTTTTCCCTTTACTTCCCTTTTCCATATTTAGAGATCCACTATGTGTTTGTACAGGGTGTAGGAGAGGGGTAAAGGGTAAAGAGAAATTTCAGACGATTGAATATTTATTCATCATTACAACAAATTAGGATAACAAATAGAGGGGAAAAATCAAAGTGTTAAATTTTGTGTGCTGGCAATGAAAAGGCAGAAGAAAAATATTCGAGGGCAGAAGGGGATCCCTATTTTTTTTTAGTGAAAGCAGAAATTAGTCAAAATGCAAAAGATTCTCATCTAATCTACTTTGTAGTACATACATTAGAAAGAGTGTATAAAAGGCTAGTAAACAATATATTTTAAAATTCTAAATTATTTAAAATTAAATTCTTACATTTAAGACAGATTTAAAAAAAAAGTGTTTTTCCATGTGAAACTTTCTGATGCATTCATGTATATTTTCTTTAATGAGAAAATAAGAAATTAATATGCATGACTATTGAAATTTATTTAGAAATGAGTAGCTTTTTTTTTGGTTATAAGCTATTGTGAAAGAAATTAAGTTGAAACTGGTGTGAATATATAAGGACTAAAAGAACTTCTTAAAACACCATCAAATTTTTTAAATGCGCTAGGCCTTTCGAAAGATCCGAGTGTTTCTTCATCAGGCGCAAAGAAGAAGTGCTTCTACTATGAAAGCAGCAGCAAGACTCAAATGAGAGATAAGGAAAGGGAAACAGGCTAAAGAAACAGACAATAGGAAAGTAAAAGACAACAGCCAATCACAGAAGAGTATAATCAAAACAAAAGAACACAAAGTAGAAGGAGAATAAGGAAGCAAATTGAAAGGAAAAAAAATACACAGACATATTAAAATATGGGAACACATGAAATTAAAAAATACATAAATGAATAAAATATAAAACACAGAATAATAATTATTAATACAAAAAATAAATTATGTGGTTGTACTGAAAAGGTTTTTCCTAGCTGTAGAGGAATCAGATTTATCATTCCAACAATAACTTCACGATTATGTTAAATAGCTACATTTTCAAGAAAGTCCAATTCAGAGTTACTATTGGCATTAAAGATAATTTTAGCATTTTGAAAATTAAAACTACGGTCGGAATCCCAAGAGTGCCTAGCAATAGAAGATTTAGAAGTTTCTTGATTAATTACATAACGACGCTATTTACGTTAACAACTTTTGAATGACCCTGCTCATCTTGTACAACTGCTGTCTCATAAATTCGAAATTAACATCTTATAGTTGGATTATGCTGCCACCTACTGGCATATTTGGACACAATTTACTACTCATTTCCGACCTCTCATATCAGTTTGTGACCTACTTACTGATTTGCCCTCGTAGAATCAACTTATTTTTAGTTCTGTGGCAGAAGCATTGTTGTCCAGTGTTATTACTGCTAAGACACACTGTTGACAACAGATAGTTTTACAGAAAACAATTGACAGAGAAGTTTACAAGTAGCACTTATTCTTATGAGTCAATTATTGCTAAATTTAGAATGACAGCTTACTTTCTTTCTGTGAAAAGGAAGAATAACATAGAAAGTGACAATTTGGTGATGTTAAAAAAAAACCTCATCAGGAAGTGGGTAATTGAATATGCTTTGCTGGCAAAATGTCCCTTTATAAAAATATTTTAAGAATGTGGCTGAAATAAATTAATATTTCAAGATTTTATCACCACGTTATGAAAAAGAGTAATGCATATTCTCACAAATCTATCCAATAAAAATTTCAAACTAAGGTGTTTGTGGTCTGCAAATAAAAGAAAAATCATGCATTCAGCTTAGATTATGTAACACTTTCGAATGCATTCAGAATATCGTAACCAAACTTCATAGTTTATTAAGGTGAAATATGATGTCTAAATGAAAAATTTGAAAAACTCATAACGCATTTGGGAATCCAATGTCTGTTATTACAATCAATAGTACAAGAAATACTTTTTTGTGCAGCCCTGTAAATGAACTATGGATTAGCACTGAAAGTTAGTTCAGTTAAATGAATACTACAGTTGAAAATTTCCATTCAGCCATTTCCGTGAATAAGCTGAAAAATACTTGAGAACTTTTGTGCAACCCTGTATATGATCTATAAAATTTATGCAGATCAAGTAATATTTAAAAAAAAAAAAAAACTTAATTTAAAAATGCATACTACAACAGAAAACGCACTTCCACAATCAGCAGAATCCATTCAAAGGATTATTATTCTTTATTTCAAAGTGAAAATTCTAATATTAAATCACAAATGCTTTTTCTGGCAACCCTGGTTAATTATAGCAATCTTTACACTCCCCCATCCCTCCAAACTTGCTTTTCAGAAGAGCAGAGATATTTCTTTTTACATTTCTTTCAATAAATGCTCTAGAATCTTTAGCGATGTCAAGTGAGGTATAGCACTATTTTGAATTTTATGTGCTGTACACTTTTGAAGTACAAAGACACTTTTTTCTTTGTATTTTAATAACAGAAAACACAACTTTTTTTTAAACAACCATTATTTGACTGAAAAAAAATCAGAAATGCTAAAAATAATGTAAGTATTTGCAAAAGTTTCATACATCACTGTACGATGGAATATTATGCATGGTTTAATGAATGCAACATACACCTATAAATATAAAAACTGTACGTATAAAAATACAGTAGACTCCCTCAAATCCACACATCTTTAAACCAGGGGTTGTGCAGATTTTTGGTCACTGTTTTGTTTAGATTTTTTAAACAGTATTTTGAATGCAATTAAGCATTGAAATTATAATGAATGCTTACAATAAATTAAATTATTAAAATAATTAAATAAAATATTACATTAATTTCTATTGCTAAATGTGTAGATTAACACATTAAAACCAGTAAAAATACGTTTGTTTTGACTGTTTACAATTTCCAGCTCTGCCCGAGTCATTTTCAAAATAAATAACAATTTAAAAATATTCTAAAATTTCACAGACCATGAAATTTTAGAATATTTTTAATTGTTTTCAAAATAACTTGGGTCGGGTTGAAAAATGTAAACAGTCAAAACAAATGTATTGTTACTGGTTTTAAAGTGTTAATTTACGCGTTTAGCAATTGAAATTAATGTAATTTTACAAAGTGTTAATTTGTTATTTATTTAAATAAAATATATTAAAAGATTTAATAATTAATTAATAATTACATAAAATAATTTGGTAAAATAATAAAAAATTAGCTTTAAAAGCATAATCAAGCTTTTTTATGACCTCTACTTTTTAGATTATTGTCAAACGTGTTTTCTTTCCTCTCTTTT
Source organism: Maratus speciosus (assembly GCA_963932465.1). NCBI lineage: Eukaryota > Metazoa > Arthropoda > Arachnida > Araneae > Salticidae > Maratus > Maratus speciosus. Next base: position 85,611,437 of record OZ010794.1, read on the forward strand.
TTCATTAGAAATATTGGAATCAGCCATATTAGCCAAAATTACATATGAAATCCCCTAAAAATAAAAATCATTACAAAGTAAAATCAAAATGAATGGAAAACAGTAAACATAGACAATACAACTTTAACAGTTACAGTTGCAGGTACAGTACAAAAGCTATATTGTTGTGCTGTATTTTTTATCTTAGATAAGAATATAATTTACACCATAATCGTAAAATAAGGAAATTTTATGCTATATTTATCCTGATTTAATAAACAAAAAAGCCTGATTGATTTAAAAATGTTTTGGACAAAAAGATCATGATCACCATTGTTATTACCAGCATCTTGATTTTTTTTTTGGAAATAAATTCATATTTTCTTCATAAGAAAGGATGGGTTTCGTCATATTAACCAGAACTAATATTAAAATGTGCATATAATATTCATAAATAAAAATAAAATACGGGGAAAATGAATGCAAGAAAAATAAATAATTTGCACTTGCAAATATTGTGCAGGACCTACAATATGGTGAAATTTTTGCTATTGATATGCTAATTTACATCCAAAATCAAACGTAAAGACATTTTGATTAATAATTAACCTGCTGTAATATCCAAAAGAGCCTGATTAACAAAAAAAATTAGTTAAAAAATGCAAAAATCATTGTGATTACCGCTGATTTGACACCGCCTTGAATTCTGCTCTTGCAACTTAACTGTAAGTTTCACTGTTTACACCAGAAAAAAATGTGTGGATTTTAGGCGCTTGCAGATTTCAGGAAGTCTACTGTGTATAATATATTTATATTCAAACGATACAAAGATTCTAACTTTCCGTTTCTATTCAAGTGAGATAACCGTTTCTGCAACAAGACATTTAACTTAATAAATGAACTCAATTACTACATTTAATAAAGACACATTTTTTGAAATAAATTTTCTGAGTTTATTCAAATAGAAAAAAAAAAAAAAAAAAAAAAAAAAAAAAAAAAAACAGAAGACTTCCTCATATTAAATATAAATAAATACTTCTGCAATGTAGTCCTTCATATGGCAACTATAGATTAACTATGCTGTTACAAAGTAGAAAAAAAAAGGGGGGGGGGTTAAAATCTGTATTAGTGACATCATTGTCTGTCTAACTTGCATGGGTAATATGAAAGTACCATTCTTCCAAATATATTTAAGATACAAAAAAAAAAAAAAAAAGTCTTTGTACTGTTACGTTAGCTGGACATAAAATATTGTTTTAATCTCCATCATTTATATTGCATATATTTAATTTAAAATACAAATAAAGATGAAAATAAAAATCATTATAATAAATCAAAACATTTTATTTCAATGTCAAAGCAATATTACTGATTTGCACACATAAAAAATACAAGATGCTATTTGTGAGATTTGCGTCTGACTGACATAAAAGTACAGTCAACTCTATGAAATCTGCTGATTTATAATCCACAAACTTCTATTATCCGCAGTAAACGTTGGAATGTAAACAATGAAAATTGTCATTAACAGTTGAACTTATAAAGTTAAATTTGGCACAAATATTTTTTCAGTTATCAATTTTCCAATGAATAAATATTTAAATTTACTTGAGTAACAAAATTTTGTCTTGGAGCAAGAAGTAATGAGTGTCCATAGACTACAGAAGAAAAATATTGATAACAAACCAAAACGGAAACTACCATTTTGTTGTGCCAATGTTTAAAATAATGAATAATCAGTAAAATAAGAAATGTATATAATTTAATTTTTCTTTAAATTAACTTAGTTAATAAATATATTAAACCAATGTTGCATTGTTTTTCTTTTTCATTGTAATTTTTGTGCAGTAGTTCTAAATTTATAGCCAGATTTTAAAATATAAAAGGTAAACAAAGGGATGATCTATAATCTGCAAAAATGTATAATCCACAAAACCCTCTGCCCCTAAGTGTGCGGATTTCACAGAGTTGACTGTACCACATTTTTTTTTTTTTTTTTACCAGCATAGGCAAAGCACTCCTGGCAACCTATCTAACATTATGAAAATACCAAAACATCAAAATTTTACTTTTTTGAAGTGGTCATACTTTCTTGCGCTGTTTTTAAATTTTAGGTAAATTCCGATTAATATTGTATAAGTACGTTAGTATGCGATCAATTATAAACATAAAATAATTACTTTCAATTGAGCGGCATGAGCAATAGAATGTTTTAAAATAAAACGCTCCAAGAAAAATACAAATCAGTTTCCTATTTTTAACATAATTTTGAATAATTATCACCAAACTACTTACAAAATAAATAAATAAATGAAATTATCTGCTCCAAAAAACATCTTAATAAATGGCGACACATGAAATTTCGTGCCATATTGTTTAATCAAATCACAAATTGTAAAATTTTTAATACAAGAGTTGCCGAAAAACATATTTTAAATCTGGGACTACATTCGTCCCTTAAATATTACCATAAACTTATTTTATTAAATAGAGTGACGTGGGGTCAAATAATTTCGATTTCAAAGCCAAGTTTACAATGAGAGCAGGATTACAAGACAGGACGCCAGTGCTAAGAATGAATCATAGATTCTGAGGAATGAATAATGAATCGACCTGAAATTCATTCATTGGTTGGTCATTCGATGATACATTTACACATGGATGTATAATGAAATATATTCTAATATTTAAACATATTAATATATTAATTGATACATCCTTACATTAACCTGTCAGATCCATGCATACAACAGGGCGATTTTCTGGGAACTATCTCTCATTAAAATTTACACGAATTGCGGATTCCATGTGAAAATAAATCTTCTGAGGAATGGAACCTATAAATAATTTTTCAAGTTGTGAACACAATATGCTCAGCAAGAAAAAAGCAATACAGGCATAGAGATAGTTCTTGAGGGGGGGGGGGGATGTCATTTCAGCATTACTACCTAAGCCCAGTCATTGACTGATTGGTTGGTTGCACATAAAACAAGCAATTAATTTTGTTTGGATGAATCCATTTTAGGTGAAAGAAATGATTTTAATTCAGGTGTCGACCTCTACTGCATTGTATTTATTGTGAAAATGAACAAACCAATCTTTGTATATCTCTTCATTTTTTTATTAAATTTATCGATTAAATTTATTTAAAAGCATTAGAAATTTAAATAAATAATTTCAAAATAATATACGATTATAAGCGAGATTATAAGTATCAACGTATATTGTAGGGAGACATATTTAGAAATTTCTCTTTAATAAAAAATAATTTTATTGAATGACAAAACCAGTGAATGAATTTCATTTCGATTCATTATTCATTCCTTAGAGGCTATGATTCATTCTTAACGTTGGCGTCCTGTCGTAAACCTGCTCTCACTGTAATCTTGGATTTCAAATAGAAATTTTTTTACTCCACCCCACCTTCTTTAATAAAATAAGTTAATGGGAATATTTAACTGACGAATGTAGCCCCATATTTAAGATACGCTTCTTCGGTAACTCTTGTATTTAATATTCTACAATTTGCGATTTGATCATACGATGGCACGAAATTTCATGCATCGCCATTTATTAAAATGTTTTATGTAGCAGACAATTTCATTTATTTATTTATTTGTAAGTAGTTTGGTGATTATTATTCAGTTTTTATGCGAAAAATAGGTAACTCATTTGCATTTTTCTTGAAGCGTTTCATTTTAAAACATTGTATTGCTCGTACAGTCTGAATTTGGCTGTGTGCAGCTCTATTGAAAGTAAGTACTATTTTATGTTTATAATTGATTGCATACTAATGTACCCATATAATGTTTATCGGAATTTACCTAAAATATAAATAAATGTTAGATAGGTAGCCAGAAGTGCTCTGCTTTGCTGGTTGGAAAAAAAAGTGTGTACTATGTTGGTCAGACGCAAAACTCACAAATAGTATCTTGTAATTTTTGTGTGTGCAAGTTAGAAACACTGCTTTGATATCGAAATAAAATGTTTTGATTTATTATAATTATTATTATCATCATCATCTTTATTTTAAATTAAATATATGCAATACGATTGTTGTGGATGGAAGCAGTATTTAGTGATATTTTGTGTCCAGCTAATATAACAGTACCACAGCATTTTTTTGTTCTATTGATTAAATATATTTTGAAGAATGGTACTTTCATATTATCCACGAGCGATTATTTCTCCCACTGGCCGGATAACCTGATTGGTCCACTGGTTACCACATATTACCAATGCAAGGAAGATACACGATACAGGCAATGATGTCACTAATACAGATTTAAATAACCTTTGTTTTTGTTTCATTCTACTTTGTAACTGCATAGTTAATCTGTAGTTGCCATATGGAAGACTACATTGCAGAAGCATTTATTTATTTATATGTAATATAAGGAAGTCTTCTGGGGTTTTTCTATATGAATAAACTCATAAAATTTATTTTAAAAATGTGTCTTGATTAGTAAATGTTGTAATTGATTCCATTTATTAAGTAAAATGTCTTGTTGCAGAAATGGTTATCTCACTTGAATAAAAATGGAAAGTTAGAATCTTTGTATAGTTTGAATATAGATATTTTGGCAGATTCCCAAAACAGCCAAGACACCTCATTTGGCGACTTTTCTGACAAGCGCCAACTACCCTACATGCGCCAGTCTAAAATGCGGCAACCTGAAAACTAACGTGATTGGTCCACTTTCCTGAATGCTTCCAGACTGTTTTTTACTACGTCATCACCCTGGAATCATGGGAAATAGAACATTTATAAATAACGACGTATTAGAAAACACAGGAAAGCTGATTTTTATGAGATTCAAAATAAAACAAACGATTTCAACATAAGTTTATTGAAAATGTGAAATTTTTAAAGTACCTTTTCAAATCAGAGTAACGATATAATGATTAAAATTTTCATTTCTCAACAACTTTTAGAAAAAATCATGGGGTCATTTAATATTGAAAGTACGTGCTTATATTATAGTAAACAATGAACAATTCATTTCTAATTTAAAGAAGTATGAACGCTTCGCGTTTATAAAAAAAATAATATTTATCACTGAATACAGCAACCTAGTTCTGCAGCAATCTGAAAAACGCAGGAAACTCGTTAAAGCGGCAATCAGCGTACATGTATGAACGTTTCGCGTTCATTAACCGAAAAAAACATCACTGTCACCAGCAGTTCTCGGTGTGCAGCAATCTCAAAATTCAGCAGTTCTCAATGCGTAGCAATATCAAAATTCAGCACTTCACGTTGCGTAGCAATATCAAAATTCAGCACTTCACGTTGCATAGCAATATCAAAATTCAGCAGTTCACGTTGCGTAGCAATATCAAAATGTACAAAACTCGTAAGGTCAGCATACATGAAAAATATACAATAAACGGCTAATATAAAACACTATACTAAAAAATACATAAAATTATTAACATACCTTAACAAACATCTCCTTTCTTGAAAACCAACTCTATAAAATGTTGAATTGCCATAATTTCGTAAATTTCTAGTCGTCGATAAACTTCATTTAACTTTTCAGCAAAAAAAAATGAACAAATACTCACAATTTCAAACTAAATTACACAGGTACTTTAACTTTCAAATTTTACAACTAAAAACAGCAAAATATATTAACAATAACATACTCCAGCCTTACTGTCATTTATTTTTATTCATCTGTCTTCTACACCTCGTCACGCAACTCGTACAAAAATTACAAAACATGCGGAGTTGAGTTGTCAAAGGTAGGCGTAGCCATCTAATACACAAGAAATCAACTCATCCCATTCAACCAATCCAAATTCAAGATAACACAACTGAAGGCATGGAAAGAATTTACGAAACGAACTGGTAACAACAAAGATCCATTTATTGCCTCGCCAAATTGAACGATGCCAAGTGTCTCGGCTGTTTTGCGATTCAGCCGATATTTTATATAACTGTAGACTCCCTGAAATCTGTGAATGTCTGAAATTAGTGGTGTAGCCAGGATTTTGTTTCAGGAGGGGTCCAAAATTTTTCCTTCAGGTTATATGTAGTAAAACTTGTCAAGATAAAATCGCAAATATTGGTGAAAAATCCCATTTGACATAGATTTTCATGTTTGGAGGTGTAATTGTATAGTATTCTTTTCGATAGTACCGTGGAACATGTCTGTTTAAGACAGAATTTTGTTATAGGCAGGTTCCATTTTTTTTAAGTTTTGTGTATTTATATAAATATACTTCTTTATATTATATGAATAGCAAAACCTGTCAAAATAGTAATTATCTCTAACAGAATTCTGCCTAAAACGGAAGCGTTGTGTGTTCTTAATATGTATTGCCATACAATTAAATTTACTAAAATCCTGTCTGAAAGGAGACTTTTACCGCTCTTTAGTGCAACAAAGTAAAACATCTGAAAGCAAAACCTTTCTATATCAGAATCCTGTCTCAAACGGAAGAGTTTCTTCAGGCTCCTGACGAAACGAGAAATAGATCTTATTGCGGTAGTGTATCTTAGAAGTATAATTAATTATACTTCTTTAAATGGAAGCCTGTCTAAAATGGAACTTTTTTCCAGTCCCACCCAATCGCGTCTTGACAGGATTGACTGTATAATAGAAGTATTTCGAGTAACTTTAAGAGTTTAGGTGTATCCTTATTTAATATCTTAATTTTAAAAAAAGCATGGATAAAAAAAAGTAAGATCAATCTCTGTAACTGCAGCTAATAATCAGAGCCGTCATTAGAAGTGTGCGACAGGTGCGGCCACACAGGGCCTCACGCCCAGGAAGGCCTCGCACACTAAAAGAAAAAGCTGAAATATTTGTTATGATTAGTAAAGAAAGCAGCGTTTAAAAAAAATGATTTGGAAAGTATTGGCTGAAATACTGCAATGGAGTCCTTACTGGCTCTAAAGCCTAAAACAGAAGGGAAAAAATTAATATTGGAGTTGTACTTATTGACTTCAAAAAATTCATATTTTTATTCATTTAAAAATGTTTGCCATACTTTTAAAGCGTTTTTTTATGATATCGATTTTATCTTTTCTATAAGTCTATAACTTTTTTTAAATTAAAATTTAAAAAATTAAGAACATACCTGCAATTGCGGGAAATCTAAAGGTCCAGGATGAGGTACAGAAATGAAATTCTCAACATCCCACTTCTATTGTTTTCTTTTCTTTTTTCATTCTCTTCCTGAAAACTAATGGATTGAAATTAAAATCATTTTTGGCTTCCAGTTTGATAATGGGATGTGTAACATTTCCACAGTTACGAATGTATTGGCAAACAGAAAATAAGTAACCACCAGTAGCTGATTTAATTTCGCGAAGCAGATTTTTGGAGTTGAGAAATGTTTTCCATGTTGTGGACATTAATAAACCATCTACAAACTTAAATGAAAATAAATTGTGGAAGGTTCAGTCCATTCTGGATGTCTTCAGAAAAGTATGTTTAAGTTTTCCCTGGGATCATGTGTCATACTCTATAGATGAGCAAATGATCCCATTCACAGATCGTTCGTTGTCCAGTCAGACAATTTGTGAAAAACAAACCTAGTTTTGTTGGACTGAAAAACTTTGTTTTTTGTACATCAACTGGCTTAGTACTCGATTTTGAGATTTATCAAGGACAATCAACTCGATTGGTTCATCCTGAACTTGGACCTGGACCATCGGTCATACTTAGATTAGCAGAAACTTCGCCCCCTAAAGTTTTTGTATTTTGACAGATATTTTACAACATTACCATTGTTAGAAAGATTAAATGAGTTGAATATTTTTGCAACCGATTTTTAAAATCGCAGTGTTTGTGGTTAGCAGAACGTGGTTCAAGACAAGAAAATAGACTTGGAAGGTCATTTTACATTTCATTTAGTGGCAACGAATTCTTAGTTTCAGTACAAATGTGATGTAATATCTAATAAAATTCCCTCAAAAAATCAAATGAATCTCTTAAAATTTAAGTTAGAAATGGTTCAAGCTCTTGTGTCATCTCCATCCGCTAACAGATGTATATACGCAAAGATGAAGACGGTGATGCTGTAATTCCTCCCGTGATAAGATCTAAATATTATAACCCGCCTGTGAAAAAAACCATGCAAGGAAAAAAGGTAAGATTTGTACAACCATATCTCATGTTTTATGACATTTCAAGGACTCGCAAGTGCAGGTTTGAAAACTGCGAAAGCATTTCAAAAACACATTGTGAAAAATGCAACGTTTATTTGTGCATATAAAAAAACACATGTTTTAAAGATTTTCATTGTAAAATAATAACTAGTCCATAAAATAAAAAAATAATACACTGATAATTACCTTATTTGCAACAAATTTATTTGTTTCAGTTTGTCTCTTCTATCCACTTAGAGCCAGAAAATGCATAAATCTTAAACTCTTATAACTAAGGATTTCACATGAAAAGCCCAACCCGTACAATCATGCAGGGTATGGCTTTCACAGAAAAAGAACATCCCGCGCGTTTGTGCAGTCCACGCTCCAGGCGGGAGGAATTTTTTTTATTATTTTTAAGTGTCAGTAGGCTCAGTATAGAGTTATATAGGTCACCAGAAGAATGTAATATTTAAAGATTAAAGCGTTTTGGGTCTCAGTGGGGTATACGATATCATGGTTATCATTCCTCGAAATTCTCCTTCCCCAAATGATAGCGATATCAGTGTCAAATACTTACTTCTTAAAAGTATTTATTAACAGCTTTTGTTACATAATGTGTTCAACAGTAATATGGTCTTCTTGCATTAGTCCCTTGCACATACTTTTTATAGACAAAAAAGGTGGACAACATTATTCCCCATTTTTTTACTATTACCATTTTTTATATAATGTGGTAATTAAATGTATGATTTTTGTACTTTTTAAGGAAATGAAAATTATCAAATCTGCCATTTAATTAAGAATTAAAATTTAGAGTCATTTTTTTTTAAATGTATTGTTTATTATTTTTCTTTCTGTTTTTAGATTCAAAGGTAGATAAAACCTTTTCACTGAAGTTCAATAAGTCATTTCTTTAGAATAAAATAGCGAAAATAACTTCACACTGATACTTCGAAGAAGATTCCGTTATCTTCCGAAGCAAAACTTTTTCACTTAAGAAAATGTCTGCAGAAGAAAATTCTTCTTTTAAAGAACATCATTTTGTTCCTCAAAATGGTGATAAAGAAAAAAATACCTCCACTGGTAAAGGAGAAAAACCTTTTATTTGTGAAGTATGTTCCAAAACATTTTCTAAGAATAACTATCTAAGAAGACATCTCTTGACTCATACAGATGAAAAAACCTTTGTATGTGAAATATGCTCCAAAGCATTTTCTCAGAATCGTCTTCTAAAAAGACATCTCTTGATTCATTCAGGTGAAAAGCTCTTTGTTTGTGAAATATGTTCTAAAATGTTTTCTAGGAACAGTTACCTAAGAAAACATCTAAAAATGACTCATACAGGTAAAAAACTCTTTGTTTGTGGAATATGTTCCATAGGATTCTCTCAGAATATTAATCTAAGAAACCATCTCTTGACTCATACTGGAGAGAAACCCTTTGTTTGTGAAATATGCTCCAAAGGATTTACTCAGAATAGTAATCTAAGAAGTCATCTGAGAAACATTCATACAAAGGAAAAACCTTTTGCTTGTGAAGTATGTTCCAAAACATTTTCTCAAAATAGTAGTCTAAGAAAACATCTTTTGACACATACAAGAGAAAAACCCTTTGTTTGTAAAATGTGTTTTAAAGGATTTTCTCAGAATAGTAATTTAAGAAGACATCTTTTCACTCATACTGCAACAGGAAAACCTTTTGTTTGTGAAATATGTTCCAAAGGATTTTCTCAGAATAGTAATCTAAGAAAGCATTATTTGTCTCATACCAAATAGACACCTCCTGAACACCTCCTATATTTTATAGTCAAAATTGAGTATGAACTCTGTATATGTTGTTGTATTTACTATTAGCACATTTCTTATGTTTTAGCATTAATAAAATAAAAAAAATGTAAAATTCTTCCACAGTTGTCATTTTGATAATAAGCAAATAACTTCGGACATATTCATTAGGTTCCAGTAAACCTTTATGTAAAGCTTTTTTAGTAGTCCCTGAAATAAGAAATAATCTGAACTGAAAGGATCAATTCTACCTCAGTATCATATGCGACTGGAAAGGCTTTATTGAAGTAAAAATTTTTAAAAAATATGAGAAGTGTGCTAAAATTACCTTTTGTGCGAAAAAAAAAAAAAACCTTAATCATTTGTTAAATATTCCTTTTAAAAATTTTCCCAATGATTTAAATGAAACATATTTCATTATCATGTATTTTTTGCACCCGTCATGAACTAAGTATTTTTCTAAAAATATATAAATAATTAATGAATATTTATTTGGCAAGTTTAGTCAATTCATAAATAATGGTTGTACAGGCTAATCAGATGTGTACTTTGATTCTAAGAACTTGTTTCCTTTGCTTCTTTTTTGTGTTCTATATCATCCAATACAGAAATTTTTGCAGCATGGCAATATTATCTTTTATCATCATATAATATAATACGACCAAATCTTGTGTGTTTGCAAATTTTATCTGAAAAACGTCTCAGCTAATCTTGACTATATTTTTATCCTACCATTTTGAATTATAAAAAGACCATTGGGATAGGTCATATGTTTGAGAAAATTTGATGAGTGAGTCATTTTGGTGTCACTGTGGGTCATTGTATTTTAATGGGAATAAAGATTCAAACAGTTACTTAGTTGTCGAAAACTTGGCAGCGAACGAAATTGCGAAGCTGGTAAGATTTCGCCAGATTTGGCATGAAAATCGATTTTCAAGATTACCAATGCCAATATGCGTGCTTGCATCAAATGAGACAATGTCACCGAATTTGGTACCGATATATAACTGTTAATCTGCCGAGAATTTATTGTTTTATCCAGTTGAATTTTAGGCTAATTTTGACCGAGATACGCCCAGTCTTTCCTGCTGTTATGTTACAATATGAGCAAATGTTTGTGTGTGTGTATGCGAATTTTATTTAAAAAATGGCTCTAATGATTTTGATTAAATTTTGTATCTAACAGTGTTGGAGTATGAGAAGTCCCAAATGTTCGAGAAAATTTCATGAGTAGGTCATTTAGGCATCACTGCGGATAAATGGGAATGAAGATTCATATAGTTATTAAGTTGTTGCACATTTTTTTAAAAGCTCTTTCTTAGAAAATTATAATGGCCAGTGAAGTATACCATGATGAAAAGAAGGGGGGGTGGGATGAGAAGAATGATTGTTTGTTTTATGCTTTAATGAACGGAAAATAGGATTTACAGGAGGGATTTGTAAATTAATCATTCTTCATTCTCCAAATGAGATTTTTTTCTGTGTTTTTAATTATTTTTGTGAATAATGTTTTGTAATTTTTTAGACTGTATTTTTTTTAATAACAGAGATTTTTGAAAGTGAATGGTATTTTATACAAATGTTAAAATGCATATATTGATTTGCATTTATCTTTTTTTGCAAAGTGGCTTTGTTGTGGGTTAATGAAAAAATTTTGCTTTTAAGCATTATTTTTTAGAAACATACATATAAGTCTTGTCAGTGTTAATTAAACCCTTTATGTCTGTACTTTAAAGTACCATTAAAATAGCTTGTTATAAAAAATTTTTAATACATCGATTAGTAGCAAAACAGTTTAGAGTAAGTTGTAGATATATTACTTTACCTTGTTCCAAAGCATTATGGGTTGCACAAAACAAAAATATTTTTAGAAAGAGGATTTCTTTTGCCTTTGCATCTTTTCAGCTTTCATGACGTTGAAATATTGGGGGGGGGGGGGATTTCAGTTCATAAATATGTCTATTGTATTTGTGCATTTTCTAATTCTATATTAAAAAATTAAATAAAAGATTTGAGTGGAATTATAAATATGTCACATAATTTTTATATATTCAAACTTAATTTTATTTGGCAAAATCCTTCTAAAATTTATTGTATGATTGAGAAAATATTCTAAAAGGGTTTCAAAAGTTCACGAAAAATTCTTTAGACGATGAAAGTTTCATGATTTCATAATTTGGGACATAAAGCGTTAACAAAAAGGGCGTTGATTAGTTTTAAAATTTTTAATTTACACAAAATTCAATGCACAGTGTAAACTATATAATGATTGTATGTCAATCGATTTAAAAAATTTATCCGTGTTTGATGCTGAATGCTTTGAGGGCAGTCTGTTGCCATTCTGCCTTTGTCTATAATCATAAGAAAATCAATGTTTCAGTGGGGTTTTCATTTACATTCGTAAGGGTTCCATTAAGTGTATCTGTTTTAAAGACTAAGATTTAAAGAGGGTGAAGAAATCGTGACAAGCATGTACAAAAAAACATATTTTGAAAAAAAGAAATGCTTTTAATTTTCCTGTGTCATGCACACCAATGGAAAATGCAATCTATGTCATTTGTTTAAACTTCAGCATATTCTTTTTTAGGAATATTCTTCAATGTAAACATGGTAAAATGTAGTGAAGAAAGAATAATTGATTTTTGTAATCCGCCACCCTCTTGTTCCCCATTGTAGCTGTGACTAGGCTGTAAAATTTGTTTTTAAATTTTAAAAGAATGATTTCACATGTTAAATATAAGCTCTGATTGTGTTATGAAATGTTTGAACTGTACTCTCCTGTTTTTTCCTGTTTTGCCAGTACTTGCGAAAAAAAGAAGTTTAAAATCCTGACAACAGAAGTTTGTTCTTAATTGATGTATGAATTCTTTTAAAAATGTGTTATTAATGTTGTATTTTTTTCTTTTATGATTTCTGAGTAGATCGATTGTTTATACATTGTCTTCTTTTTTTAACGAAATTTAAATTGTTTTAGATTCAAATTATATTGAAATTAAAAAATAAAAATTGTTGTTGATAAAGGGAAAATGTATGTTTCGTTTTTTTTTTCTATTTGTTTGAATCGAAGGCAATGGACTTATGAGCAATTTCCCCCCCCCCCCCCAAGCATTATTTTTTTTACTGGATAGCTGGAGGTTGATCTCTACATAGATCATTTTTTACTTTTCCAATTTTGTTTAAATATTTTTATGAGGACACTTTTAATTTCTAAACCTAGTTCTGAATGTGAAAAGTATCCTCATAAAAAGAACCTTTAAACAAATTCGAAAAAGTAAATAACCTGTCAAGTGCGGTTATTACTCGCGCACAGAGGGTTCCATTACAATAAATATATGAATTAGTAACTGGGCATTGCATTACGCAAATTTCTCCCTAAAGTTGTTTTATTTTCGAAGGATTTACACGTTTTTGGGGTCAGAGATACTGAAAAACTTGCTTTTACAAAATGTCACATTACAAATTGTGGGCGCTCTATCTCAAGAACAAATTCACAGAACTTAATGAAAATTTATATTCAGTTAGTCCCTGATATAAATTGATACTGATTAGTTTTTTGTGTAAATCGCTCAACAGGTGGCGCTGCTATGCTGCATTTTTGCGATTTCTGCAATAGCTCTTTTATTCAGAATTAATGCACGGATTTTCATCACTCTTCAGATTCAGTTATGTCTTGATAAATATTGGGGTTGAATATGTTTTGGTGTCCAACCGTCCGTGTCAAATCGTCCAACAGGTGGCGTCGCTCTGTCGCATTTTTCACAATCGCTCTATCTCAAGAACTAATGCACGAGTTTTCATCTAACTTGGGATTCAGTTAGATGTTGACAAAGGTTTTTGCTTATTAGGTTTTAATGCTATTAGCCCAATAAGGGGCGCTGTTATCCTTCATTTTTCAGGATTTACATAACTTTAGAAACCGTCATAATCTCAAGAACTAATGCACGGAATTTCCTATCTTTAGAAACTTCATGATGGGCATAGATTGCCGTTTAATTTTTGCACTGTGATAGCGAATTGTGAAATACAAACATGCATGAGATAGAAGAAAGTTTTGTGATTGCCACATCCAACTAGTTTTCGAAAATCATTATCAGCAATCCTTTTATACATCTGTGATAAACCTCCAGCGCTCTTCAACGCCTTTGACAAAGGCCTGCAAATCCAAATTTATTTGTAACGAAAAAAATGTGATTTTATCAAAAACTATGTAATCTAGGGTAATCGCTCTAGTTTTCCTGCAAGGTTTAGATTAAATTCTACTACCTCTAATTTTTTCATAATTGGCGATTCAAACACTCGAATACACCATCTCGTGGAGAAAAGTTATAACTTTTCGCTTCAGGAAAATGCCATGCAAGCACATTGAATAACATGTATTTTTAATTTGTCCACAGATTTTTTTTTGCACAATTTCCGATTTATGTAAAATACACAGTAAAAATTAACCGAATTTGAATATATAAAACTTTCAAACACATTTACAACAAAGAAGGATTTCAATGGCTATTAGTTAAAGTGGCAAATCTACTGTACTGACGACTGCTATCAGCGCCTCTATAGGCCGTTTTAAGTCCCAATTTATAGTTTGAGTAGTTTCAGAAGTAGAGGAAAGGGGGGGGGGGGGGGAAACAGATTTTTACATTACATTTTCTACGCTATCTCAGAAAATGTAATGCATAAAATTAAAAGAAATGTATTTTTGAGCTTGGCATTACAGAAGCTTTCACAAAGAAAAGATTTTTTTTTCAAGTAACTTAATTAGACCCTCTATATTTTCCCGCAATATATTTGTGAGTGGTTAATAATCTATAAATATGTGGATCAGTAGTCTTTTTTACTTCAGCCAATTTGTACTTTCTACATTCCATAGTTGATGAGTAAAATAGCTGGACAGACAGACACAGGAGTGATCTTATAATGGTTCCGTTTTACTTTTTAAGTACGGAACACTAAAAAAGGTCTTTGAAGTAGATAGACTCCTTTAGATCCACTTCAGCTTATACAGCGCAAACAAAAAAAAAATAGAAATATTGAAATGCAAATGAGATATTTTAAAAGTATTCTCCCATAGGATTAATATTCGTAAGCGGGTATTTTCGCATAGTGAAGTAGCCTTTCTATCATAATCTTTCTTTATGTCTGAAGATACATAAGAGCATCTACATAATAATACAGTATAACATCTTTAACCCAGTTATCTCTAATTTGGAAACTTCTGTAATAAGAACATCCAAACGTATATTCATTTTTAATTTCAATTAAAGATCATAGATGGTGCCATCACACATAAATGAATGAATTTCAGAAGAAGATTATGAAACGAATGATGAATGAATCGATACAGTCATTACATCTTTATCATCGATACAGATTATGAATCGATACAGTCATCGATTACTTCCCAGAATCTACAATCGAGATGTTTTACAATCGATTATTAAAATCATTGCTTTTACATGTTTATACAGTAGTTTTTAGAAAATACGTGGCAACTAAAGATAGATGGAGTAAAAAAACACACCAAGAAATCGATGTAAATTTAACATTGAGATGATAGACGACTTTGGAAAAAGATCCTCATTGTCATGTACCATGTATTTATATTTAACTGTTTCCATAACCTTAATTAATCGTAATCGATATTAGCTTTAACTGTAACCGTTCCCCTAACTGATTTGTTGCTGATTCCTTCGCCATCTCCCGCTCAACCATGCTGTTCTCTTGTTAATAAAGTTAATCTTTTTAAATCTAATAATTTCATCTATTACCATCTAAAAACATCTATGCAACAAATATATTATGGTGTCAGAAGTTACCATTACAGTAGTATTTAATACATCTATCGTCTAATTAGTATTTTTTTGCTAAATTCTAAATACGTTGTCAGAGACGGCATGGCTCACAACTTTTTGCAAATGGAACAATTTGTTCCTGGTGATAATCCAGCAGAAGCCTGGATGGATTGGCGACAAAAATATGAACTTTTTGAAACTGCCGTTAAATATCACAAGGAAGAAGATGATACGCGAATCGCCTTATTACTTAGCGTTATCGGCAAGGCTTCCTACAAAGATTACCCAACATTCGAGTTTCCGGCTCTTACCAATGGTCAAACTAGAAAGGTAAAAGACGTTTTAGATAAATTTGATGAACATTACAAGCCTTATCGTAACATCACTCTAGCAACTTTTGTGTTTAATAATATGATCCAGAAACCTGGACAAAATTTTGACTCTTTCGTAACAGAAATTAAACTGCAAGCTGATCAATGTGAATTTGGTGCAGCTTATGAGCGTAACGTCAAAGACCGTATCATACAAGGCCTACGTGATGATGTTTTACGTGAACGGCTTTTGAGAGAGCCTGAACTTTCCTTAAAGAAAACCATGGAAATATGCAAGTCTGCTGAACTGTCGAAACTACATTCTCTCGCCATGTCGCAGCCTACATCTACATCATCTACGCACGTCGACGCGATCAATCGCCAGAAAACCAAAAAATATAATCCAGGAAATTCAGCAAAACATCAAAGCAGTAATTCGAAGCCTACTTATAACAAGCATCCGGCAGCTCATCATAAACGTCCATGCTCAAGATGTGGATCGCATCATGTGCCCAGAAATTGTCCAGCTTACGGGAAAACATGTCATAATTGCCATATGTCAAACCATTTTGCCAGTGTCTGCAGACAACCTAAAAGGCAATTACCAAAGCAACAACACCATCAAGTTTCATCAATTGTTTGCAGTCCAGATATAGCTTATATCGGTGCTATTTCAACACTTGAGGAATGTGATTGGGTTCAGCTAATCCATATTGATAATCATCCCATCATGTTCAAGCTCGATACAGGTGCCCAAGTGAATGTGCTTCCCTTATCTGTGTTTCAGAAATTAAATAATTGTCCAGAAATTCATCCAAGTACCCTTAAAGTGTGTACTTACACTGGTGATGCTTTACCAGTTGTGGGCGAAAGTATTCTCAAGTGTGTTGTGAATAATATGTCCTATGATTTAAAATTTATTATAGTAAATCTGAATGTACAACCAGTGTTAAGTGCAGCTGCATGCGCAGCTTTAAATCTCATACAGCGAATGGATTCCTCTGTACAAGTAAGTGGAAAAAGTAGTGTTAATTGTGTAAATACAAATTTTCGTTTGAATTCCAAATCTAATGTAAATAATGACTCAACAAGTGTCACTTCACATTCTCTTTCATCTACTAGAGCTCATTCTAACCCATCTAATAATGTAAATTCTCCTCCATCTAAATTATTACAAATTTTGAATGAATATAATGATATATTTGAAGGTGTAGGTCGTTTACCTGGTAAACACAAAATTATTTTGCATGAAAATGCAACACCTGTTATAGCAGCTTCTCGTAAAATACCATTGGCTTTAGAAAGTAAACTCAAAAATGAACTCTTAAGAATGGAACAAGATGGTATAATTGAAAGGGTCACTAAACCTACTGATTGGGTAAATCCAATTGTTATAGTTCCTAAAAAAGATGGATCAATAAGAGTTTGTCTTGATCCTCGTCCCCTTAACAAATATGTCAAAAGACAACATTTCCAAATTCCTTCACAAGACCAATTGTTGTCAAAGTTGAAAGGTTCCAAAATCTTTTCTCTCGTTGATGCAAAAAATGCATTTTATCATATTCAGCTAGATGATGCGAGTTCTGATCTTTGCACTTTTATAACACCATTTGGCAGATTTCGTTTCCTAG
Source organism: Maratus speciosus (assembly GCA_963932465.1). Classification (NCBI taxonomy): domain Eukaryota; kingdom Metazoa; phylum Arthropoda; class Arachnida; order Araneae; family Salticidae; genus Maratus; species Maratus speciosus. Next base: position 85,629,035 of record OZ010794.1, read on the forward strand.
TAATGCCTTTCGGATTAAATTGTGCTCCTGAGGTATATCAAATGTGTATGGTTAATATATTTGAAAACTGCCCAGAAATCGACCCATATTTTGATGATATATTGGTGTACAGTGCAAATTTAGATGATCATTGTGAGAAATTAAAGAAAGTTTTTCAAATTGCTAGAGAAAGTGGACTGAAGCTCAACAAAGATAAGACTCTTATCGGTGTATCTAAATTACAATACTTAGGTCACATAATTTCACCTGATGGTATTTCTCCTGATCCCAAAAAAGTCTCTGCTATTTCACATTTTCCTGTCCCAACCAATAGGCAAGAATTGATGAGATTTTTGGGTATGGCCACATATCTTATGAAGTTTGTGCCAAAATTTTCACAGGAAACTTCCATTTTAAGAGATCTATTAAAGAAAGATATAAATTGGCAATGGGATTCTCATCATAATGATGCTTTCTTGAGGGTTAAAGATCTTTTGCAATCAACTTCAGTTCTCCAGTTTTTTGACAAAGATAAACCTATAGTCCTTTCTGTTGATGCAAGTTCTTTTGGTATTGGTGGTGTTCTTCTCCAGAACCGTCAACCAGTTGCGTATACATCTGCAACTCTTTCTGAAGCTCAGTCAAGATATTCCCAAATCGAAAAAGAGCTCCTTGCAATTGTTCATGCCTGTGAACATTTTCATTATTATGTTTTTGGTCAACATATTGAGATAGAAACAGATCACAAGCCCTTGTTAGGACTAATTCATAAGCCATTTGAAAATATATCACCAAGATTGCAAAAACTGTTATTGCGTCTACAAAGATATAACTTCAAACTTACGCATGTACCTGGCAAATATCTAGTTGTTGCTGATGCCTTATCCAGAGCACCTTTGCCAGTACAGACTGTTTCGACGTCTGACATAGACAATGCTCATTTAATGGTTTCTTTGCTAGTGCAAGCCTCAAAGTCCAAATTAGATGAAATCATGCAAGAAACTGAAAATGACTTGGAGCTCCAAAGTATAAAAAATTACATTGAAAATGGATGGCCTCAAAACAAGCAAAATGTGATCCCTCATGCACAACCTTATTGGCACTGTCAATCTGAACTCCACATAGAAAATGGTCTCATCTGTCGTGGTCGAAGATTGGTGATCCCAAAGTCTTGTCGCAAAGACATCTTGCAGCATCTTCATATTGGTCACAGAGGTATAGTATCCTGTAAGAATCTTGCCCGTCAATCCCTCTATTGGCCAAACATGAATGCTGAAGTCGAAAATATGGTATCGCACTGTGTTGTCTGTCAACAAAACCAAAGGTTAAACAGCAGAGAACCACTTTTGGACAGAAAATTACCAGAGCGACCATGGCAAAAGGTTGCAATTGATTTCTTTCATCTATCTTCAGTGACTTACCTTTTAATTGTGGATTATTTTTCGAAATATATTGAGCTCCAGCATTTGCACTACACAACAGCTCCCACAGTTATCAATACTTTAAAAACTTGTTTTGCTCGCTTCGGTATTCCTGAAGAGCTTATTGCAGACAATGGACCACCTTTTGATTCCAAAGAATTTAGTGACTTTTGTACAAATTGGGACATTTTTTTCAACCCATCTAGTCCTGGGTACCCTCGTTCAAATGGACAGGTCGAACGTTGTATACAAACTATCAAATCCAGCCTCACCAAAGCCGCACAAGACAAGAAAGATGTACACCTTGTCTTGATGGAGTATAGAAATACTCCTATGGATGGCCTACCTTCTCCTGCAGAAATGCTAATGGGCCGTCGTATTCGTACCCTGGTTCCTACACTGCCGTCACAGCTTGCACCCCAATATGATTGCAGCGCTGTACAAGAACGCCTACATTTCAGACAGCAGCGACAGCATAAAAATGATCTACATTCTCACCCTTTGCAACCATTGCTAAAAGATCAAGAAGTGCTGTTTCGGCTTAAAAATCAATGGTGTAAAGGAAAAATATCCAAAGTTGGGCCTCAACCAAGGTCTTATGTCATAACAGCAGAGAATGGTAGAGAATATCGTAGAAATCGTATTCACATTAAAATTTTTAAATCTGCTCAGCCTATGAATCCCAAAACAACAGCCGAAGATCTACTTGCAACTCCAACGAGCAATAACAATGTTGCATTTTCAGTAGCCTCTACGCAACCATCTATTAGTACTGCTACATTGCCTCAGATTCAATCATCTGTTACTGCTCCTGCTCGATCCACTCGCGTAGGTCGACAAATTAAAACTCCACAACGTTTTAAAGACTATGTATAAACTTTAAGACTTTCGTAATATATTGAAGTTTAGCAATTGTGTATTATTGATTTAATTTCTTAATATTTTTAACTTTAGTAATTGTGTATTATTGATTTATTTTTGTATGTTCCCTTATATGTGCATTAATTGAAAAAAAAAAGGGGAGATGTCATGTACCATGTATTTATATTTAACTGTTTCCATAACCTTAATTAATCGTAATCGATATTAGCTTTAACTGTAACCGTTCCCCTAACTGATTTGTTGTTGATTCCTTCGCCATCTCCCGCTCAACCATGCTGTTCTCTTGTTAATAAAGTTAATCTTTTTAAATCTAATAATTTCATCTATTACCATCTAAAAACATCTATGCAACAAATATATTACTCATCACATTTTCGATAAAAGTAAAAGGTTTGATAGAGGAAACGTTCCTAAATGTTGAATGCGTATCTAATTCTGTGGAATTTTCCGGTTGGTCAAAAGAAAAAGAGCTTTATCAAAAACTGGGAGAGAACTAGACAAATAAACCAGCTAAGACGGAATCTGTCTAAAACGGAATTGATTTCCCCTCCCTAAATGGGCCCCTAACATGATTGTTGCCCATCTGTACCTAAATCCAAAGTAGCTACTTTGTGAGACATTCACAAACTCACTAGAATCGAGCAATATTTTTCCTTTTTTCGGTAAAGGCAAACGATTTAATACAGATCAAAGTTCCCCTAAATGTCTAATGCTGTAGAATTTCAACATTGATCGAAAACAAAAGAGTTTTATCGAGAAATGGAACTAGACAAATATATTTGACAAGAGTGAATCTGTCTAACACGGAATTGGCTCCAATCTCTAGCAATAACCTATGAAGTTCGATTAAATTCATTAGTTTTTGAAATAGGGGAGACTAGGGACGGGTGACCCACTTTTTACAAAAGGATTTTTTATTTTTTAAATATTGAACCTAGAATAAAATTTAATATATCATTTTATTCGTTATACAATCAGTTATCAAAATAATATTGCTACATAAGTGTAATATATAAGAAATTTGAAAAATAATTGATTTTAATCATAAGAAAATAATGGGTCAAGGCTCGCCACATATGGTAGGGTTGACCCACTATATGGGAGGCTTGACCCACTTTGTTTTATATTGAAATATTTGTGAAGAGGTATAAAATCAGTTTTAAAAAAGCAAAATAACTTTATGCTACATGCTTTAATTATTATAAAAATATATATATTTGAAAATATTATGCTTAAACAAACCTGTTTAAACGCAATTGCAAGTCAGAGGAGAAAAAAAAAATTGTTTTAAACATGATTTTGTCTGAGCAGGTATAATTGTAAGCAGGGAAAATGAAATTTTGACATTTAAGACAGTATTCCGTTAGAGACAGGTTCCGTTTTCATTGGGTTTCCTGTATTATTATGACTGGATTTAGGAGCCACTGGCACCCTTTTTTTGTCTCCTTGTCCTACTTTTTGTGACACTCGATCTGACAACTCTAGTTTTCACATAGTTTTGTTTCATCTCACTGTATTCATCCTGGTGAGATTTTTCTACAGACATTCCTAAAGTTTTTCGATCGATGCTATGTTCTTTTGCAGCCGCATAAGCACTTAACTTATCATTAACATCTTTTAATGCTTTCAGTGGCAAAGTACTTTCAGTACTAAAATGTTGAAATAAATGACTGACCCCGGAATTTACGAACAAATTGACTTGGAAATAAGAAAAAGGCTATATTTCACAAACATACTAAATGGAAAAGATTTTAGAAAACTTCTGGTGCCATTGTGGCGTTTGGAATTAAAATTAAGTAGTTTCATAAACGTACCACGGCCGCTGAAAGGGTTAAAACTGCTGCTTTCATACTTTCTAATTTCCGCTGCTTCTATTTACCTGTTGTAAGTAACATTTAAATGGAAAAAAGTTCCTTTCAATTTTCCAATTTATATTTCATTACATTTTTTCTTGCAGTGGATACTATAGAAATTTTTCACATCTTTCTTTAAACAATTTTAAACATTTTCTATTCAATCACCCCATTTTACTGTAGCTTTACAGAATAAATGTGCATTTTTTTATATAACCATTAACCTTTCATTTTGCACAGCGTATAATAAAAAGATTTCCAAAACCATTTAATTAAGGAAGACTTGAGCATCTGGTCAACCCTCCCTCACATTGACTGCTGGGGTGAAACCTCCCCACATATACCTTTTCTAAAGAATAGCACATTGTTATGTTCAGCCTAAGTTACTCTCCCAGACAGCACAGTTGCTTGAGTCCAGTTTGACTTTTCATTCACCTTTACAGGCTATCGCAAACTTTGTAATTCAAGGGCGGTAAAAGGAAAAGCCAAGCGTCTAGAACACCACATAATGAAACTGGTTAAAAAACAACCTGAAATCACTTGGGGTCAAAAACGGGAGTTGCGCGCGCAATACTCGGTTCCAGGAAGCAGGTGTTCTTTTGTTTATTCCAGCACACTAGCAGCGCCCCGCTCTGGTTCTTCGAATTCTGTTACTTGCTACGCTTGCTACGTCACGTTGCAGTCCAGTTTTTGAGTTTATTCTTTTTGCTTTGTCATAACTATAGGACGCTATTCAAGATCTCTTAAAACCCTTTGCTTATTATAAGTCTTTTGAAGAAGTCCTTATTACTTGTAAAATAAAGGTAAGTTTTAAATTTGTAATTATTCATTTTCTTAATCTATTGACGCTCTTAAGTAATTTTAAATTTGCCCTTTTCTTGTGTTATATTTTATTATTTATTGACTGTGCCGGATTTACGGCAAAACATTCATGGCACAGGCCCATCTCCCCTGATTTTCAGGTTAATTTGAAGGTTTTTTGTTCAAAATCTGATTGTATTTTTATAAAATCGTATATTTTGTGTGAAACATTAACATTTAATTACTTTATTAAAGTGTCAGATTATTTGGAGGTTCGCTTGCAAGCGGCATTTGTTTCTAATATTTTAAATAATGTTAACTCGGTAATGTGGAAAATTTATTATTAGTTGTTACATCATTCGAATGTATAGACTTGCATAGGAAAAGATGATCAACAGTACACAATTTATTATAAAACGTGTACGCATTTAAATTTGCATTACCTGCTATGATAAAAACCTGTTTAAAGTGGAAATTTTCTGGTTCCTTATGATTCCATCTTAAAAACTTTTACTGTATATCAGCCCTCTCCGAAATTTACTTTTTTTTTTATCGGGGGGGGGGGGGGGGGGGAGGTTGTCTATTACTGAAATTTTGGGTGTTTTGATATATTTCTTTTATTTACAATAAAATTTTGATTAAAATGGGCAAATGGGACAAAAAAAATAGTTAAATATTGTTTATAGATTAATATAATATTGAAAAAATTGGAATATAATAATTACAACTATTAATTAAAAATATGTTTTTAATGAAATTCTGTAAGGGTGTGTGTCCATTATTGGCACATCTATCCTATGTCGCATGATTTACTTTTAAACATACATAAATTTTGCTGCTTTTTAAACAGTATTAATCATTAAAATAATCTTCTCCTCCATCCAAATTAATTTTATTATAAATATACTTAAAATATTGATCTTGTGATAATCACAATAATTAATTTAAAGTGATAATTCTCACAAATATTTTACTAATTATTGATATCCTAATTGTTAAATTTATTTGAAAATAAATATTTTGTTTCATTACTATGCTTTCATTTTAAATTCTGGTTTAAATACAGTCATAAAAACAATTATATTAATATTACTTTTTTTGAGGGGGGGGGGGGCATTACTGAAATTTTGGGTGTTTTGATATAGGGTAGATATGCTAGTAATGGACACCCTTAAGGAATTTCTTTTAAAATTATTTTTTTATTAATAGTTATAATTATTATATTCCAGTTTTTTGCAATATTATATTAATCAATCAACAATATTTAACCATTCTTATAGTCTCATTTCCCAATATGAATCGAAATTTAATTTTAAATAACAAAAATATATCAAAACACCCAAAAGCCCAGTAATGGACACCCCATAAAAAGTAATAAATATAATTGTTTTTATGACTGTATTTAGAACCAGAATTTAATGAATAGATTACCAATGAAACAAAATAATTATTTCCAAATGAACTTAACAATTAGGATACCAGTAATTAATAAAATATTTGTGATATTCATTTACTGTTTGCATCAATTATTGTAATTATCAGAAGACCGATGTTTTAATTATTTTAGATTGTTTGTTTAAAATACTAAATATCAGGCAATTACAGCTATCAAATTATTGAAACAGTAGGGAATTTAAAGGGTAATTAAGTTTTGGAATATTAATGTTTAGTTTTGTCTCCCTATTTTTAACAATCTTCCAGAGACTACTTGATAATATCATTATATATATAATAGTTTATAATAATTAATATTACAAATATGAAAGAAATGAGATTGTGAGTTGAATATTTTAAATACTAAATAAAATAATTTCAAAATAAAACTAGAACTCATTTTTAAGGCCACTGATCTGCAGAATTACTAGTTTCACGAATATTATCTATAACTTTCATTAATATTACTTTTCTTTTTTTTTTTTTTCTTTTTTTTTTTTTTTTTTTTTTTTTTTTTTTTTTTTTTGTCTGAGGTGAATAAGGAAACATTTAAGACAGAAAATAGATGTTTAATTGCTTCTGTAACTTGTTTCTATTTAAATGGAGAGGGATTAAACCCTATGAGGCTCTCTTTGACTGCGTTCTTAAATATTATTTTCTGCTTCCTGGCTGGTTTGATTGTCAGATTATAAAATATGCAAGAAACATATACATAAAAAAAAAAGAATAAAATATTGAAACTTTATTAATCACCTAAAATAACTTAAAAGCAGCTATTTATAAAAGTTTTGCTGTTATTACATTTTGGTAAGTATAATTTAAAAATTAAATTTGATTATTTAGGTTTGCAGTTAAGTCAAAATATTTTTTGCACTATAAACATTACTGAAATTGCATTTTTAGCAATGTCTACATGAGGTGATTACTGGAAAATAACTAATTAACCATCCCAGATGTGGAGACTCCCTCTTAAAACCTTAAAAAAAAAAAAAAAAAAAAAAAAAAAAAAAAAATGTAAATAGCCATTAGTATATAAAATTCTAAGTTTTCTATTGCTACTCAAACAAAAACATTCAATTTTTGCCAGAAAAAAAATTAAATAAATAATTAAGCCCAGCTCTTAATTATTTTCACAGAAAAACAGTGAAACTTTGAAACATTATTTTCTGCTTCCTGATTTGTTTGATTAAAAGTGTCAACAATAACCCAGTTTTATAAAATATGCAAGGGGGAATTATAAAAAAAAAATAAATAAATAAATATTTATTAGTTACATTTTTATGAACCAAAAACATCAACGGGTGTCCATTACTGGCACATCTACCCTACTTCTTTTATTTACAATAAATTTTGATTAATATTGGGAAATGAGACTAAAAGAATGGTTAAATATTGTTGATAGATTGATATAATATTGAAAAAATGGGAATTAATAATTACAACTATTAATTAAAAAATTGTTTTTAAAGAAATTTCTTAAGGGTGTGTCCATTATTGGCACATCTACCCTATGTAGCATGATTTACTTTTAAACACACATAAATTTTGCTGCTTTTTAAACAGTATTAATCATTAAAATAATCTTTGCCTCTATCCAAATTAATTTTATTTTATAAATATAATTAAAATATAGATCTTGTGATAATCACAATAATCAATTTAAAGTCATAATTCTCACAAATATATTATCAATTATTGATATCCTAATTGTTAAATTTAAACTATTTTGTTTCATTAGTATATTAATATTACTTTTTTTTGGGGGGGGGGGGGGCATGGTGCCCATTACTGAAATTTTGCATGTTTTGATTTATTTCTTTTATTTACAGTCAAATTTTGACTCATTATGAGAATTGTTAAATATTGTTGATAGATTAACATAATGTTGAAAGCACTGAAATATAATAAATGCAAATATATTAACTAAGAAATATTTTTTAAAGAGATTCCTTAAGGGTGTCCATTACTGTCACATCTACCCTATGTTTCATTATTTTAGTATATTTCATTTTTCATCATGCCATTTATATGAAAACATGGATTAATTTTCAAAGGTTTCAAATAGATGTGCAGATATTTAACAAAATATATCACCAAACTGAAATAACAGAGGAAGTTTGAAGAAACAGGTTGCTCTTTATTTATGTATGTAACATAATATATTTTTCCCCATTAATTCATATTTAATTAATTTGATTAGTTATAATGAAGGTTAATTTTTAGGAAATTAGCTTTTCAATTTGCCAGGTGACATATTTTTTTTTTTTTTTTTTTTTTTTCTCCTGTTCAAGCATCAGAAAGGGCCTAGGTACCCTCCAACAGACACACAGAACGCCACTCTGTGAATTTTGTGGTAGTGAAAATATGTAACTATTTTATTAGTGTGGCTAATGCAAATCTTTTAATGTATAGTTTTAGTAAAATGTAGCACAATAAGTTGTTTTATATGCTGTATTAATTCTTAAAAAAAAAAAAAAAAAAAAAATACTTTTTTTTTTTTTTAAATATAAGCAGTTGTATGCCAAAATGCAGTTTAAAATATCAAAAAATTAATTTTAAAATTAAGTAATGTAATATATGGTGATCTTTGGAAAATATAGTAAATCTTTCAATGTGACAGTTTTAATAAAACATAGTGTAATGGTTTTAGTTTGATATGTTGTCCTTGGAATGGACCTCTCCCCCCCCCCCCCTTCAAAAAGAATAATAATCTGCTTCTCCCCATTTCTCTGCCTCCTGCCAGCTCAAAGTTTTAAAGTCTTTATTTATTTATTTATATATTTTTGCTCTATTTGTTACTTTAGTGTTTCGGTAAATAACCATCAAAATCCTTCTCCCATTTAAAATTGCTGGTTTCCCTTTAGGCTCGCCTTTTTGTCCTATTTATAGGGTAGATGTGCCAGTAATGGACACCCTTAAGGAATTTCTTTTAAAATTATTTTTTTATTAATAGTTTTTATAATTATTATATTCCAGTTTTTTCAATATGTATTCAGTGTAATTTAAAAATTAAATTTGATTATTTAGGTTTGCAGTTAAGCCAAAGTATTTTATGCACTATAAACATTACTAAAATTGCATTTTTAGCAATGTCTACATGTGGTGTCCATTACTGGAAAATGACTAATTAACCATATCAGTAATGGACACCCCCTCTTAAAACCTTAAAAAGAAATGGAATTTTGTAAATAGCCATTAGTATATAAAATTCAAAGTTTTCTATTGCTACTCAAACAAAAACATTCAAATTTTGCAAGAAAATAAATAATATATAAATTAATTAAACGAAGCCAACTCTTAACCTCTTCATTAAGATTTTCACAGAAAAACAGCAAAACTTTGAAACATTATTTTCTGCTTCCTGATTGGTTCGATTAAAAGTGTCAACAATAACATAGTTTTATAAAACATACAAGGGGGAATTATAAAAAAAAATAATTAAAGCTAAATATTTATTAGTTATTTTTTTTTATGAACCAAAAACATCAAGGGGTGTCCAGTCCATTACTGGAAGGGTTTCCATTACTGGCACATCTACCCTATATCTATTTAACGATAAATAATTAATCACCCAGTAAACTTCCTATCCCCTATAAAATTTCTGCTACTATCCCCAGCTTATTAAGTTAAAAATAATTTTAAAGTTCTTTTTTTCTACTTTCTTTTCTCTATTTGTTACTTTATGGTAACAATAAATATTTTAAATTCTTTCAAAAATAACCTCTCCCTCTGCTTTTCCTTCTTTCCTGCTACAGAAAACTTTGCTACCGCATTCCAATAGTCCATCTTTAGTAATGATAAGTAACTAGTTTGTCTTTTATTGTTTGTTTCTTTATTGTTACAATCAATTATCGCTTCTATAAATCCCCCCCCCCTCCCCCCCAAAAAATATCCATCTTTTACTGAGCCTGTAAAAAGGACACAAATGTTGATTTTTTTCCTTTCCTATTTGTAGCACTAAAATAATTCAGAAAATCAGAACTCTCCTGAGCTAAAAATTCCCCTTCCTTACACTTTGCAGGGACAATAGTATAGTTAAATACAGTAGAGTGGCGATTATCGGAACTCCAATTAACCGAACTTCCAATTATCCGAACAGCCTATTTCTCTCAAAAAAAATTTTAAACCGAACTTCCATTTATCCGAACAGCCTATTTCTCCCAAAAATTTTTTGTAATGATGATGAGATAGTGGATGAGATTTAAGATGAAAAAGAAATTGAAGAAAGGAAAACAAATTCTCTGAAAATGAAGCGAAGCCTTTGAATGTTTGGAAACAGCTATGAAATGGCTCGAACGGCAAAAGAACTCTAATCTTTTTCAACTAACGTATTTAAGAAGAATTCGAGATAGGGCAGTATTGGAAAGAATGTCTTCTTTGAAGCAAGCAACAATCGATTGCTTTTTTGCTTAAATTATAATCTTTGGAGTTCAGAAAAAAAAAAAAAAGAGAAAAAGAAATTTTTAAATGATAGAAAAGTAAACAAAAAAAAAACCAGTTTTTAAACACGCTAACACTAACTGGTGCTGTCAGTCCTAAGCCTGGATAAAGTGTGAAGGTTTTAGTTTCGTCAGGAACATCCCTTAAACTGTCTGTCCATTTTTCCGAACTAGGGTAGGTCCCAACTTGTTTGGATAATCGGCGCTCTATTGTAATCATATAATTTACCAATCCACAATTTAGGATTTCCCACCTCCTCCCATACACACACCTTTTCCTTCCTTCTGTTTTTGTTCCTTAAGTTTACAATACTGTTTTTGTTATTTTGAAATAAGTTATTGCCTTCTAAATTTCTACCTGCCACATGTCAAAATCTCCCACCCATCCCTCGCCAACCACCATTTGAATGTTTAAAAGCTACATTTACAAAAATGAAACCTGTATTAAATAAACAGAGAAGTGCCCAGTTAAACTGATGGCATTGAGCTCACAGGCTATTTTCACTAATTGTTTATTATACTGTTATTTATGTCTATTATTCCTAAAATAGAACTCTCTTTTTGATAAAAACCGTAAAAAATAAAAATCTTAAAAAAGCAAGGTTTTTTGTTATAATACAAACCGATATAGTTCGAATGAGAAAAAAGAAAGTCCAAAACGAAGCAGGGAAGCACCTTATCAGAATAAACCTGTACACCAAATTTGAAGCAAATTGGATAATTCAGCATGAAATATCCATTTAGCTAAATTAAAGGAGGATTAGCTCCCCATTTCCCCCCCTCTATAATTAAGCAATGACTCTCCAAATCTAATCAGGAAGCGCCATATCAGAATAAACCGGTGTACCAAATTTGAAGCAAATCTGATAATTCTGTATAGGATAACCCATTTATCTAAATTAAGAGAGGGATTAGCACCTCCCGTCCCCCCTCCACCCCTTTATATTGAACCAATAAACGCCTATAACTGATCAGGGCCTAACCGCAATGAACCTGTATATAAAATTTGAAGCAAATCTCATATTTGTATCGAGAGTTACTGTTTTACTTACATACACACAGAACCTGCGGGTGCATTAGCTCTCACGCTTTGATAAGCTGTGAGCTAAAAATGCATATCATAATTCATTAGTTTAGATTATTGAATTTAAAGAAATCTGTAAATCCCTTGAGTTTTATTTAAAGAAATGTATACAAATCCTATCACGCAGTGCTTGATATAATTTGCATAACATTTAATAGGTATACAGTACACGACCTATTATCCGGAATCTTTGGGACTGAAGGCTTTCCAGATTTTGGAATTTTCTGGATTTCGGGTCCTCCCGAAGATCATGTTTTTTTCCGCGATTTTTTGATAAAATTAGCGTTTTTTTCACGATCCTCCGACAAAATTTGTGTTTTTTCGAAACCATTTGACGAAATGTGCGTTTATTACCGCGATTGTTGAACAAATTTGCATTTTTTTGCGATCTTTTGATGAAATTCACGTTTTTTCCACGATTCTTTAACAAAATCTGCATTTTTTTTGCGATCCTTTGATGAAATTCGTGTTTTTTCCACGATTCTATGACAAAATTTGTGTGTGTTTTTTACGGTTATTTGATGAAATTTACGTATTTTTTTCTGTGTTTATTTGACAAAATTTGCATGATTTTCTCGATCCCTTGACGAAATTTGCAATTTTTTGTAATCCTTTGAAGGAATTTGTGTTTTTGTATGATCCTTTGACGCAATTTGCGTTTTTGTTATCGATTCTTTGAAAGGAATTCACATTTTTTTCACGATTCTTTGACGAAATTAGAGTGGGTTTTTTTCGTGATTCTTTGACGAAATTAGCATTTTTGTGATTTTTTGACAAAATTACTATTGTTTTCGCGATTATTTCACAAAATTCGTGGTTTTTTTTTTGTTTTTTTTTTAGATTCCTTGACAGAATTTACATTTTCTCTGCGATTCTTGACGAAATTGGTGATTTCCACGAACGATTGATGTAGTAATTGATTTTTTTCGGCGACCATTTGCCGAAATTTGTGCTATTTTTTATGTCTGAATTTTCGGACTGAAAGCCAATTTTTAAAAATTTTCGGAACCGAATGCCTTAAATTTTCTGAAAATTCAAAAGAGTATCACCCCTCTTGAAATATCTGATTTTTTTTTTCTTTAAGGTATTGTATTAAATTAATTTTATACTAAAATTTGAGAAAATAATGTTTTTTTTTTAATTTCGGGGGAGGAGGGGGGCTCCGTGTTTCTTCGCCACTGAAGTAACATATTTTAGTGGTTACACATTGAAACACAATGGATTGAAAAAAAATTAGGAATCTGTAAAATTCTCAAAAAATTTCAAATTCCAAAATTTTAGTAAAAATTTACAAATTTAGAAAATTTTCAAATATTTTTTTCTCCAGATTTTGGAATTCCGGATAAAGGGTCCTATACTGTATAAACAAATAATGAATGCTACTATACAAATTTGCATTTAAAATCATTAAAAGTTAATTTTTTTTAAAAATAAATATTAGCTAAAACTTTTTTTTTTTTTTTTTTTTTTTTTAGGTATTGTAATAAATTAATTTTATACTAAAATTTGAGAAAATAATGTTTTTTTTTCTAATTTCGGGGGGGGGGGGGGGGGGCTCCGTGTTTCTTCGCCACTGAAGTAACATATTTTAGTGGTTACACATTGAAACACAATGGATTGAAAAAAAATTAGGAATCTGTAAAATTCTCAAAAAATTTCAAATTCCAAAATTTTAGTAAAAATTTACAAACTTAGAAAATTTTCAGATATTTTTTTTCCAGATTTTGGAATTCCGGATAAAGGGTCCTATACTGTATAAACAAGTAATGAATGTTACTATATAAATTTGCATTTAAAATCATTAAAAGTTTATTTTTTAAAAAAATAAAAATTAGCTAAAACTTTTTTTTTTTTTTTTTTTTTTTTTTTTTTTTTAGAAATGGCAAGTAAAAAACCATTCTTAGAGCTTACACGGCAAGGGAGAAATGAAAGGGTAAAGAAATTGCTTCAGGGACACCACTCTTTTAATTCTGTATACAGCCATGGTAATGCCAGTTCATTTATGCAAGAAAGTATTACAAATGATGCATGTATTGAAAACAGTACAGGGAATATTACTGAGGGAGAGGAATTTTCTTTGGATATTACAGGGAGTTCATCTGAATCTAACGTTGATGTTCAGAGCATATCTAATGAAATATTGCCAGATGTATGGAGTATCTTAAGTGAGAATCCTGTGTCTTATTCGGACTCAGACTCTGACTCTGAAATTGATACATTTGAGAATCAAACAGATGAAAAAGAAAAACTTCAGTCAAAATTAAAGGCGTGGGGTGTTCAGTATCAAATAACATTTCGTGCATTTTCTGCTTTATTATGTATACTCCAAACCCATAATTGTTTTCGATCCCTTCCTTCAGATGCCTGCACTGTCTATAATACCCCTAGAAACGTAGAACTAGTAAATGTAGAACCTGGTCATTATTGTCATCTGGGATTATCTTTTAGCTTATCAAAATTGTTGGCAGACTGTTTAAATAAAATTAAATCAGTTGAATTATTGATTGGAATTGATGGATTACCTTTATTTAACAGCAGTTCTGGTGAATTTTGGCCTATTCTTGGATCAGTTAACAACCTACCAGAGCTGCAGTCTAAAGTTTTCCCAATTGGAGTTTATTATGGCCTAAAGAAACCTGAAGGTTGTATGAAATTTTTAGCACAATTTACTGAAGAAATGGTATCTGTAATAAAAAATGGCTTAATAATTGATGGGAAAAAGATTCTTGTTAGGCTACAAGGAATATGCTGTGATGCTCCTGGAAAAGCATTTATTTTGGGAATAAAATACCATAATGGGTATTTTTCATGCACTAGGTGTAAGCAAGAAGGGTCTTTCTTTAACAACAGGATGACTTTCCCCTTATCTGATTGTGCACCTCGAACCCATGAAGGTTTCTTAATGCAGGAAGATGAAGATTTCAACATTTCGAACACTCCGTTAACTGCCATTCCTGATATAGATTTTGTACGTTCAATCCCACTTGATTACATGCACTTGGTATGTTTAGGTGTTGTGCGTACGATGCTCTATATTTGGATTTTTGGCAGTGTTCCGAATAAATTACCTTCCAAATTGATTACCTTGCTATCATCTAACTTGATGTCATTAGAGCCTTTCATTCCACATGAGTTTTGTCGCAAACCCAGATCTTTAAATCAAATAAAGCGTTGGAAAGCAACTGAATTTCGACAATTTTTGTTATACACGGCTCCTTTAGCATTAAGAGATGTTATTCTGCCATATTATGAAGATTTTTATAATAATTTTATGACACTTCATGTTTCAATGAGAATTTTATTAAATGAAAAGCACTGCATCCAACATCAACAGTTTGCCAAAAATCTTCTGACACATTTTGTGCAACATTTTCAAACAATATATGGCCAACAGTACATCACACATAATTTCCATGGATTAACACATCTGGCAGATGATACAACTACATTTGGATCCCTGGATAACTGCAGTGCATTTCGATTCGAAAATTTTCTATATTCATTGAAAAGGCTCGTGAGGAAGGGAGAAAAACCTCTTGAACAACTTGTAAAGAGATTATTTGAAATGTCTTCTGCAGATATCTGGTTCAATTCTAACAAAAAGGCCATCAAAATGCAAAATGAAACTCCCATTTATTTGAAACAACATTTTTCTGGTCCCGTTCCCCAAAATTGTGATCCATCAAAACAGTATAAAGTTGCTTATTTAAAATCATTCAAATTGTCCACCTCTTTAAAAAATTCATGCTGCAAACTAAATGATAACACTATT
Organism: Maratus speciosus; assembly: GCA_963932465.1. NCBI lineage: Eukaryota > Metazoa > Arthropoda > Arachnida > Araneae > Salticidae > Maratus > Maratus speciosus. The sequence goes on from OZ010794.1 coordinate 85,644,700, forward strand.
GTTCTTATAAAAAATTTTGTATTTTCACATACATTTCAATCAATGGCCATTGTTTGCAAGCACTTTAAAAGTGTTTTAGACTTTTTTAGTAACCCTCTTCCTCCAAGTTCTGAATTTGGCATTTTTGAAGTGCATGATTTGTCCAACAACCTAAGCTTAAGAAATGTTTCAGAAATTTCTGAAAAAATGGTTTTATTAGAGTTAGGAAATACACGTATAGTCCTACCTCTACTTCATTCAGATTAAAAATAATCAGCTTTCAGTTTGCTTTCCTCTTATTTTCCCCCACCATCTTTCTTTTCTTCAAATATGGCCTTTCTCTGCATTTCCTGAATGAATCAAGACTAAAATTTTAACTTCATAACCTGTGGTAGAAGAGAATTCAACTGCATATTCTTAATCATATTTTAACAAGCAACTCTTCATTTACTTGTAACTCAATTTCTAAATTGAAATGATGTGATAAGAAAAAAACATTAACTGGGGTAGAGATTTTTTTTCCTGATTGGTGCCTCAATGAACTTTTCCATTTTCTGTGACATGAAATACATTTTTTTAATGACTGGATACTTTCTAACGTTCTCTCAAGAAGTGTCTTTTGTCAGTTTTGCAGAAATATCATTTTTATTTACAACAAATGTCCTTGTAAAATACATAAAGTCTTGTACCAAATTCAAAAATTCATTTGATGACTTGACAACAAATCAAGATTTACTCATGCATATTTTCTGACCTGACTTTGCTCTCCTCGTAATACTTTGTATAACTCTTTCCTGTACAAAGTCGTAATGTACTTCCAAATCTTTTACATGTTTGTATAACAGCCAGTACCAATATCTTTGCCACATGTTTATTTTCAAATTTGGAGAATGGTTCATCGTTGTATATATATATATTATAAAAAGAAATTTATTTTTCTCCACCCTCTTCCTTTTCTTCAAATATGGCCTTTCTCTGCATTTCCTGAATGAATCAAGACTAAAACTTTAACTTCATAACCTGTGGTAGAAGAGAATTCAACTGCATATTCTTAATCATATTTTAACAAGCAACTCTTCATTTACTTGTAACTCAATTTCTAAATTGAAATGATGTGATAAGAAAAAACCATTAACTGGGGTAGAGATTTTTTTTTCTGATTGGTGTCCCACGAATGAACTTTTCCATTTTCCGTGACATGAAATACATTTTTTTAATGACTGGATACTTTCTAACGTTCTCTCAAGAAGTGTCTTTTGTCAGTTTTGCAGAAATATCATTTTTATTTACAACAAATGTCCTTGTAAAATACATAAAGTCTTGTACCAAATTCAAAAATTCATTTAATGACTTGACAACAAATCAAAATTTACTCATGCATATTTTCTGACCTGACTTTGCTCTCCTCGTAATACTTTGCATAACTCTTTCCTATACAAAGTCGTAATGTACTTCCAGATCTTTTACATGTTTGTATTACAGCCAGTACCAATATATTTGCCACATGTTTATTTTCAAATTTGGAGAATGCTTCATCATTGTATATATATATATATATATATATATATTATATAAAAAGAAATTTATTTTCCGCCACCTTCTTTCTTTTCTTCCAATATGGCATTTCTGTGCATTTCCTGTTTCTTCCTGAACGAATCATCATTGTAACTTCAACAACCTGCACCTTAAGTAGACAAGACTTCTACATATTCCCTTTTATATTTTATCAACCCACTCTTCATTTACTTTTTGAAATGATTTAAAGAAAAAATTGGGTAAAGAAATTTTTTTTCCCATCAGTACCCGTAAAAGGAACTTCCCCATTTTCTGTGACATAACGAGCATTTTTTGAAAGACTGGGATACTTTTTCATATTGTCTGAAAAATAGTCTTTTGTCAGTTTTGAAGAAATGTAATTTTTATTTACACGGAATATTCTAGTAAAAAGCATAAACTCTTGTATGAAATTAAAAAGAACATTTAATGATTGGATAGTTGCTTTTCAAGATTTACTTATAAAAAGGAACATTTTTAAATATTTAGAGCCCTTTTATTTGAAAAGATAGAATAATTAATTCTAGAAAGTATGCTTTTGGTGTGACAAGATTACATATTGCATCAAAAAAAAATTTTCCAGAATGAATTTAGTGAAATTCACCTCAGAAGATGATTCAGTTGCCATTATTAGTACCACCTGGATTTCCAAAGACAGGCAAATTTGCCGGTACCCGAAAGGTCCGAATTTGGAAAGATTCTTAAAAAAAAGATCTATACCTAATCATGATTGGGAAGAATATCCCATTCATATAATGAAAGAATGTGGTAAGTATTAACACGCATTAGTATCTTTTATCTTTCAAATACAGTAGACTCCCTTAAATCCGCGACCCTAAAATCCGCTTATTTTTTCAGATGTAAACAATGAAATCTACAGTTAAGTTGCAGGAACAAAATACAAGATGGCGCCGAAATTAGCGACTATTGCAATGTTTTTTTTACTAAATTTTTTGTTAATCATTCTCTTTTGGCTGTTACAGCAAATTTATTACTAAATAAATTTACATTAATTTTGATTTTGATATAAATTAGCATATATCTATCAAAAATTCCAGGGTTCGAAATGGAAAATCCACGAACCGGAACGCTATTTTTAAATTATTGTTCGCGGAATTTTTTAAATTATAGGCAAATTTATTTCTAAACATACAAAGTAGTATAAGAAAAGCATTCAATACTCTAAATAACAATGAAAAAAGTTACTAAAGTTAAAAAGTGCTAAGAACGAATAATGATTTATTGATCTTACGATCGCTTTACCTCTAGGAGGCAGCATAGGACTTTTGGAATCGATTTCATCGGTAATAATTTAACATTTTTCTAAATTTTTATGTTACATAATTATTTTAATAATTACTTACTTTTAAACTAATAAATTATTTTAATATTTTACTTATTTTAATGTTTCACTTTATTGTAAGTATTCATTATAATTTCACTTGCTTAACTACCAATCAAATTAATGTTTCAAAAATGTAAACAAATCAATCAACAAAACAGTCCCAAGCTGTGTGGATTTGAGGGAGTCTACTGTACTAAATGTTCAACTTTAAAGAATCTTGTTCTCCTTCCACACATTGTATTTAGGAAAATATTTAGCTTAAATTTGGTTTTAGAAATGCTTACTATTTCAAGGATTTTTTTTTTCTATATCAGACAATTTAATTTGCATCTAAAATAAATTTAGGCACCACTGTAAAATAGCTCTAAAAATTTTCTTAAGGCTGTTTGTTCTCAACTGCTCTGCTTAACAAGTGCAAAATGTTTTGACACATTTACAAGTTCATTTTTTAACGGAAAGATATAAAACTGGAAGGAACGTTTTTTTTTTTCAATTTCTGCTGTTTTTTACCCATTCTATGAATAAGTCCAAATGTACAAAACTTTTTTTCAGTTCCTGCTATTTTCTCCCACCCTATGCTGTTTTTTTTCACCTTCAATTCACAATAATTGTTGAACAGGTGTTTCTTTTTTCATTCTCCTTTCTCCCCTTCGTTTCCTTTTAAAATGGATATTTTTTATTTTCTTCCTTTGATCTTAAATTTCTTCAGAGTGTATATATTTTATGCTTTGTTAATAAAATAGAACTCTTAATTCAATTTAAATGCTATAAAAAAATAAAATAAAATAACTTTAATGTTTACATCAATTTGCTTTGTTTCAGAGACTTATAACGATGCCCGGTCACATCTTCCAAAAGCCCAAGAGACATCAAATTTGGATAGCGAGCCAGATGATTTAAGTAAAAGAAAAAGAATTTTCCCAGTTCGTTTTGGAGACGAAGAAGAAAATGAATTAAGTGACAAAAATTCCAAAAAAATAAAAAAAAAGCAAAATTTCACCATACCCATCGTTAGATAACTTTCACTTTCAACTTCATCTGTATCAATATCATCAAACACCTCTTGCATCTCCTCTTCCATTTCATCCTTCTCCCCTTCCAATTCATCCTTCCCCCCTTCCTTTTCATCAATCCCCTCTTCCATTTCATCAATCCCCTCTTCCATTTCATCAATCCCCTCTTCCATTTCATCCTCCCCCCCCCTTCTAATTCATCCTTATCCCCTTTCTTTTCATTAATCCCCTCTTCCATTTCATCAATTCCCTCTTCCATTTCATCAATCCCTTCTTCCATCCCATCCATTCCCCCTTCCACCCCATCCTTCCCCCCCTTCCATTCCATCCACCTCTCTTTCTATTCCGTCTATCTCATCTATCACCACTTGTGAGTCCAACTCATCTTCATTTCATCTCATTGAACCACCTAATGTCTCATCTCAACTAGTGCCTCAATTTTATCACATTCCATCTCATCCCTCTGAAATGGGTAAGTTAGTTTACATTTAAAGAAAATATATACTAATTTCATGCATACATTATTAACGTATTAGCATATAAGAAAAAAAAAATTCTTACCGAAAGAAATTAAGAATTTTCATGGTTGGAGTAGTACGGTGACAGTTGATGTAACAGAGCGAAAAATGTCCAGACCAGACGATTTTAGTGCTCTGTTGGAATAAACCTCAACTGTGCTATTCCAAACTCGAAGATTATTTATCCAGTTGAAAAAAAAATTGATTTATTGTAATAAAACATTTTTTTCCCTCTCATTCAAAACTATGACATTTAATAAATTAGCATTAAAATTATCAATTGCAATATTTTTCTTTTATCATTTAAATATTGATTTTCTTGGACTGGCTTAGTCTGGGTAATCTTAACTATGTTTTTATAACTTAAGCTTTAACCAATAAATTTGAAAATGCTAAATATTATAAGAACTTTTCATTCCATTTGCTGTAATTTCCAGCAAAATGTGTGGTGTTTAAGAATTAAAGCATTCTAAAGAGTGACCTCTTTTGTGTGTGTGGGTGTATAATTATAAATACTAACTGATATTTCTTCAACAGGGTTGCCGGCTTTTAGCCAGGCCAAAAAAAAAAGCCAGCCGGCTTTTTTTGGTTTTAACCATTTTAAAAAAGCCGGCTTTTATTATTAAAAGTTGGTTTACAGCTAATTCATATTAAATTTAGCTTATTTTTTTATACACTTATAAATATTTTCTACTAAAAGAATTATAAATTTCTACTAAATTTTGTCAAATGAATAAGTTTTGACCACTAGAATTAGAATGCAACAGTGAAGGCATTATATCTAAAAAGAAATTATAAATATTGAAAAGAATATAAGTTAGACTTTAAACTGGTGTTTTCAAATTTTATATTACATAGCCCTACATATACTACACATTATAAAGATTATATTTCATTAAACAATCACAAAATGTAGCACTTCAAAATGAAAACATTCTTAATTCTTACGAGTCCATATGGAGAGATTACGTTATAATCGTAAGAAGAGAAATTAGAAAAGGGTATAATATTTAAGGAGAGTTTGGTACGTAAGTTTATAAAAATAAACCTAGCAATTATGAAAATTAAATAAATAAATCAATAAAATACATTCTGTAAGTAAAATTGAAATAAAATTTTGAAAAGTTTGTTGCTATTTAAAAGAGTGCATATTCATGAATATGCTGTTCATAATATTATTTTTAATAGTGAGAAATTGTATTTTTATTATATGATTATGTATGATTTTAAATATTAATGAGAAATAAAATAAGATTTGCAATTAATAATAAAATATTAGCTCTTAAAATTCCTTAAATTATAAGACATGTAACGTAGTAATTATTGTCCTCTTCAATTTTATAAAGCAGTAAAAATGAAGAAGAAAAGGGGGGAGGGGTTAAAGATCAGTGTAAACCAGATAAAGCAGTTGGTATAGCACTTTTAAAATTTAGCTGACATATTTCCAATTCTCACTTCAAATCACTAGCAAATCCATCTAAGTTTTTTTTTCCAGTATTATGTCTTTATTATTGAGAAATTGGGTTACTTATTGTATTCTAAATCAACTAAATGTCATAAAAATTAATTAAAAACGCTTTAAAATGTGTAGTCTATAATTAAGATGCTTCACTGTATAAAGGCCAATTTTGGCCAAAAAAGACCAATTTTGGCCCAAAAAAGATTGTTAAAACCAAAAAATGCCACCGGCGTGGCTTTTTTAAAATTTTAGCCAGCTTTTTTTGCAACCCTGTTCTTCAATAAATAAATTATATAAATATCTTCATACTGAATTAAAATTTAATAAATGTCGCTTATCACGTAGTTTCTGAATGCTTGGCACAGTGTTTAAAATTTTTACTGCTTTATTAAACACAAGCTTGGTGTGTCCTTAAGTACATGAATGACTTGTAGTTACACAAAAGCGAAACAATTTTATGTTTCTGGTATTACTTCTGTGAAAGATTTCATTCTTGGATTTTCTTTTTAATACAGTAAAACCACCAAAATGAACACTGCCACTTAGCAGGCACATTTAAAATCCCCAACAGGGCTTAAATTGTGCCAGAGCCCAGCTCCGGTACTTCTCTGTTTTTAGTAATTTTTTTAATATTGGTCCAAATTCAACGGAGCTCATAAATACAGGGCTTCGGAGCCCAGTGCAATAGTGCTTCCGAAAAAACAAAGTCTATATTAGGTACCTTTTCTTTTGCATCCTTTGTTATCAAAACACTTATATGTGTCACACATGTAGAGGAGGTGGAGATAAAACTGACTGAATTTTAATATCAGTTTTTGAGCTTGGAGCGACTCAAAATCAGTCTGTCTACATTCAAAATTTTATTTATTCATATATATATATATATATATATATAAATGCCCCCCTCAAAATTACGTTTTATATTTTATTTCAAATAATTTTAATGCTATTTCGATCTGAATGAAGGGAAAACAGAAACTGAGTTTTTCTATTCTACTGATATTTGCAAATTTATGTCGGCAACGTGTTGATACGCCACTCAAGAAAGTGAACAATGAATTTGCTTTCAGTTCTATTTTCCTTTGTGATGGTAGGATAATTTTTAATTGGGCAGTTTTTTTTTAGATAGCTAACCTGAAAAGAATATTTTAATATTTTTTATTTTTAGCCAACGAGCATTAGCTTCAGGTTTTTTGTTTTCTATTACGTACGAGTATAAAAATCACATTAGGGATTTTTCTATTTATTTTTGTGCATGTGCTAAGGATTTGCTCTGCACATTTACGAAGTTACTTTCATTTGTAAGTACATATAATTGCCATGTTTTGCTATTCTGATAGAGTGCAATTGATCAGTGTTTCCCCTTTTTCTATACAAGCATCAAATCTTTCTGATAACGGCGTGAAATTTTTAATTTAATCTGATTTTAAGTGAGTCACCACGAAAGATTGTTAATGCGGAAGGAATCGATTATAGTTTAAGATATACATCTTTTATAGGAAATTGAAACACATTGTTCTAAATTTCTGTAAATTTATTCTTTTTCTTTTTTTAATAAAAATGCATAGCTGCGAACCCTGGTAACAGAAAGTTCGAGACGGGAGATGGGCGTCGCAGATTTTCTTTTCTCGTTTGCAGATTATTTTTTCGATCGAACCATTATTTCGCTTTATATTATGTTTAGCTCTTTATTACTTAATACACAAACTTAAGATTATTATTAGTAAAATTAATAAAATGCATAATAACAAAGGTAAGTGATCATTTGATTAATTAATGCTTCAATTCTAAAATATTTTACCTGCAGATTATTTTCTGCTCCTGAAGTATCTGTTGCAGACACTTGGCAATTTTTTTGCTACTGGGCTGCGAATTATCCCTAACATTATATCCGAATCATAATTCTTACCATATTTAATCTCAGAATAATGCAATTAATTATTATTAAAATTAGTCAAGTGATAAGTAAAAAGCAGAATTGTTGAAAGCTAAGTGCATGCTGATAGATATATTTAAAATTTTTATTTTGCTAAATAAAAAAAATTGCTTTAAATTTTGCAAATAATGTACGAAATATAAATATGCAGATTGGAGTGACAGAGGGGGGGGGGGGGGGAGGTACAGTTGTTAGTACCGGTACTGAAGAATATTAGGGTTCTGGTACTTTTTTTGTTAGAAATTAAGCCTTGATCCCTAAAGTAATATCGTTGCCTCGAAGCAACAGTAGGACATCTAGTAATAATAAAAAATGAGATGTCTGACTTACTGGTATGAATAATTGTGTTTGCATTAGTGGAACAACTTCTGAAACACAAAGTTATGTTTAATATTATATCTAAGATGTGTTTTATAAAAATTCCCTACTGTTCCACTACACTGAAAAAAAAAAATCTAATTCTACAGATGTAAAGTTACCGAAATCTGTATGCTTAATAAAATTTTATCTGTAAATTGTACAAAAAAAGATGTAAATCTACAAAGCTAGTTTTTGTAAAGTTGCAGAAATCTGTAGCTTTACAAAAGAATCTACTAAATATACAGAAATTTTATCTGTAACCCAGGTTGCAGTTACATAAAGTTCTAGGCAACCCAGTTTCCTAAAAAAATATTAGTAGCCTGATATATTTTTTGATTTACGGAGCAAAAGTGTATCATGAATTTTTGTTGTTTCCATAACATAAAAAGTTCTAGAAATCTCACTTTTCTAGGAAAATTTTAGTAACTTAAGATTTTTTTTTTTTTTTTAACTGTGTAGATGCAGTCACAATTTTTCATAGCAGTAAGCCAGACATCTCATTTTCGATTATTACTAGATGTCCTCTAGATGCTCTTAGGTGACGATATAATTATTTATTTTTATCTCTGAAAAACGAACAAATTCAACACTTCTGAGATGTTTACTATCCAGAGGTTTTACTGTATTTAACTACAAAATCAGTTTAAATAAGACTAATTTAAAATGCTGACACATCTACTTCTACAATGCCATTCTCAAACTTTCATTTCATACATTCATTTCAAAAATGTTTATAAGATTAATAATGATGCATAGATTACTAGTGTATTTAACGATAATAATAAAGTACATGTTGAATATTTCAGATAAGAGAACTGCTATAGTCTTCGGCCAATTACAGTCGACTGTGGCAGATCTTGTGATGGAGTTGCGGAAGATGAGAGAAAAATTAGACAATATTATGCAGCATAACCCTGGCTCGAATGATACAAGCGAGAAAGAATTGGCTTTAATTGGAATGCTTCCAATAAAGACAATCGGTGAATTTGATAGACTAGAAGAATCCCTTATAGAAATTTCATTCCATAAATTATTAGTAAGTTGCAACAAATTTGTTCTATTTTTTTCTAATTTCATTTTTTTACATTTGTCTATATTTCTTCTTAATGTTTTAAAATTTTCAAATAACAATCTCGCCCATTTAAAACATTAAATATAGTTTATTTTCTGCCATTGTCTTGATTAATTTTTTGGGATAAACAATCTTTTCTAATTATTTTCCTGTGCTACATAATATTTTGATTTATAATTCCCCATATGTTTTGTAAAAATTGTATTCTAAAGGGCTCTCTTCCTCTAAAAAATAATCTTCATATAAGGAACATCAGTACCAATTTTGACATTTTGATTTCCATCTTATTTCAATAAGTATCTAACATAAAATCTGGAGTTTTTTAATGCTAGATTGTGTACATTTCTAAGCATGTGCAAAGATTCACAAAATTTAACTTTTTAAGAATTACACAATTCTATGCAATTATGTTCAACTGCTTATTGTTCAAAATTTTTAGAACAAAAATTTACCATTTTTCAAATCTACTCTCTTAAGGTGTATATTTTGTATATTTGTATATTTTTTGCATTACTATTGTATATTTTAGCGAAAAAAAAATTTTCCCCTCCTAAATCTTTTGAAATTGAAAAAGCTCAAACTGAATAAATCATTAATAATTTAGTTTTTTTTTTCTAGACACATTATGAGATACATTAGCTATGCAGCCGGTAGAGTAAAAGAAAAGAATAATTATTTCTAACAGCAAAAATATTTCTGCTGTTAAAAAAATGTTAAATGGTTTATTTTTTGAACAAACACAAAATTACAAGAACAATCATTTCCAATCAATAATCTGAATGCACCATTTTTTTTATTATTATTTCAATGATTGATAAAATTTGAAAAATTTCATTAATATACAAATGTTATGCTATAAAAGAAAATGTTCTATATACTTTGAATGAAACAAATTTAAACAAAATCTGTACAGCTTACTTCAGGTACTTAAACCACTTACCTTACCTACCTAGTTACAAACTAATCAGATACATTTTGTTTCAATAATTGCAGATATACACACAAACAAAAAACAAAGCAAAACATTTTGGATCTACTCAGTAACTCTCAACTAATTTTTTTGCTAAAAATAAGTTTAGCATTTTTTTATTGGTGTTTGTGGATTTATTTTTATGTCTGCAACTTATTTTTTATTAATTTTTGGACCACTCATTTTTATCAAAAGTAAAGTTTTCAAGCTTTATGATTTGTGCTGCAAATTAAAATTTATTATTTAATTTTTAGGTAAAGGTCTTGATTAGCTTAGGAGGACGAGATATAAAGACATTCACCTATAACATCTTACGAAGATTAATGTCCAGCCAGCTTGCAACTAACTTTTCATTTACTGGCAAAGTCCCAAAACATAAAGAGAAAGAGAGAAAAAGGCCATTTTGCTATACTTTGCTGTATAGAAGTATTCAAGGTAAGCCTTCATTTATGCGTATTTTTTAAAAGAATAAAAAGTAATAAATTTAAATGTAAAGATTAATGAGGGTGTTTACTGATTGATTTATAAAGGGAAAGCTGTGCTATTATTCTAAAAAGATATTCTCAAAAAGGTTAAATTCGTTAACTTCATCAGCAGCCTGTGGCAAGTAGAAACAATTTCATTAGTGACCTATATATATATATATATATATATATATATATATATATATATATATACATATATATATATATATATATATACATATATATATATACATATATATACATATATATATATACATATATATATATATATATATATATATATATATATATATATATATATATATGTATATTTATATGTATATACTAGTGGCTATTTTTTTAGTTAAGTCTAAATGATATTTTTTTTTAATAGCCACTCTTTTCACTTAGAAGACTAATAATAAACTAGAAGTACCAGGAATCGTTCGGTAGCTTCATCGTCCCGAACCCTACCTTCCCTCTTTTCGGTGTATTTAATTTGAGTAATTTCCCCATTAAATTTGTCCGGTTTCAATTTTTGATTTTTTTTTTCTTTTTCAACTTTGTTTTCACTAGAGAGTCTTTCACTCGGGACGTGGCTAGGACCTACGAATCTTGCTTCCGCAAAAGAGTCGGACTAGAGTAGAAGAATAAAGGGCTGCGGACAAAGATGGGCCGCTCGCCGTGGCAGTGGACCCCCCCCCCCCCCACCCACCGTTCATCGTCCCGAACCCTACCTTCCCTCTTTTCGGTGTATTTAATTTGAGTAATTTCCCCTTTAAATTTGTCCGGTTTCAATTTTTGATTTTTTTTTTCTTTTTCAACTTTGTTTTCACTAGAGAGTCTTTCACTCGGGACGTGGCTAGGACCTACGAATCTTGCTTCCACAAAAGAGTCGGACTAGAGTAGAAGAATAAAGGGCTGCGGACAAAGATGGGCCGCTCGCCGTGGCAGTGGACCCCCCCACCCACCGCCGACCCGAACCCTCCCTTCCCTCTTTTCAGTGTATTTAATTTGAGTAATTTCCCCTTTAAATTTGTCCGGTTTCAATTTTTGATTTTTTTTTTTTTTTTTTTTTTTTTTGCAACTTTGCTTTTACTTGAGAGTCTTTCACTCGGGACGTGGCTAGGGACCTACGAATCTTGCTTCTGCAAAAAAGTCGGACTAGAGTAGAAGAATAAAGGGCTGCGGACGAAGAGAGGCCGCTCGCCGTGGCGGTGGACCCCACCGCCGACCAAGATTAATAATAAGCTAGATGTAGCAAGAGTCGTTCGGTAGCTTCATCGCCCCGAGCCCAACCCTTCCCGCTTTTCAGTGTCTTTAATTTGAGTAATTTCCCCTTTAAATTAGTCCGGTTTCAATTTTCGATTTTTTTTTTCAATCTGGCTTTCGCTAAAGAGTCTTTCATTCGGGATGTGGCTGGGGACCTAAGAATCTTACTTCCGCAAAAGAGTCAGACTACAGTAGAAGAATAAAGGGCTGCGGACGAAGATGGGCCGCTCGCCGCAGCGGTCTTATTATTAGACCATCTTCGTCCACAGCCCTTTATACTTCTACTCTAGTCCGACTCTTTTGTGGAAGCAAAATTCTTAGGTCCCCAGCCACATCCTGAATGAAAGACTCTTTAGCAAAAGCCAGATTGAAAAAAAAATCAAAAATTGAAACCGGACTAATTTAAAAGGGAAATTTACACAAATTAAAAACACCGAAAAGCGGGAAGGGCTGGGCTCGGGGCGATGATGCTATCGAACGACACCTAGCTGCTTCGAGCCCATTATTAGCTATTATATGCCCCGAGGAGCATATATTATAGCCCTTTAGTTTTGATTTTATTTCTTGCCCCACTTGCTCACCTTAACTTATGAGACTCTAAATTTTGATTATAATGTAAAACTGTTTCAAAATTGGTTTTCAATTGCATTTTCTTTTGAATGGCGACTAAAAGAACAAGAAACCAGTTATTACCAATGTTCTGTAACTTTAATTTCTACATCATTAATTCCTATGAAAGTCTTTGCCAGTATGGTTAATTTTCTTAAGTGTCATTTTTCAAACAGCACGTAATGTAAAAACATTCTATTTTATTTAAATTTGATTATATTTTTGATTATTCTGAATATCTTTTATTCATTGACAGTTAAAAGTAAAAGTTGTGTAAGGTTTTAAAAAATATCTTAAAAGTTTTTTGGTTTGACCAAATATAAAACACTTTAGCGGAATATTTAGTAGTGTGTCTAACTTAACTACACAGTATATACTGGTTATTCAGTGTATGTCTAATAAAAATATAGAAATTACATTATGAAAACTTAATATGATATATCATCAACTCAATCTAATCTATATAAAGCTTAGTACCAAGTATCCTGTGGTTGATAAAAATATAAGGCTTATTTACACTTTTCTTTGGCAGATACAAAATAAGTTATCATTATTAATACATGAATGAATGTTACAATAAGATGAAATGGAAGATAATGATTTCATAAATGTAACTAATCTAATTATAATCAATACATAGTAATAAATTAAACATTTATACAGTAAATTTTGTCTACGATGGGAATCTATCTTAATTTTGAAAGATTTTCTTTGTCCCAATCAATTACACTGAATATAGAATTCACTGTATTTTAATATCCAAATTCAGATTCATTCGTGAATGGTTAGATTTATTTTTATAAAAAATTATACAAGTTATGCATATGTTGTCTTCCTGTTTAGAAATGAAAGACTTAATAAAAAATTTATAGTAAAACCTCCGTAAAGGATCAAAAACTAAGTGGACATTTCTATGTAGAGGATAATTTTTCAATCCAACACAAAAAATTAATGTCTCGGACATTTGCAAAGGTGTTTTCATAAGGCATTTCGTTTTATTTTCATTTCGTCTTCATTTAAAGTTTGTGTCCTCTTTCTTCATCGTATCCTGAAATATTTCCTGTATGCATTCATAAGTGGCTGATATGGTCAAATGATTATCAAATAGAAATAAATTCATCTGGCATTATGTCGATAATTTTTGCTGTTTTAAACAATGCACCTAATTTGCTATCGCTAAGGTTGTTGTTACGTGATAGTTTTTTAGAGTTGATACCGACATAAATTAATGCATTAAAATGTAATTTTTCTTAAAAAAGAAGAGAAGGGGTGGGGGAGGAAAGTTGTCACAACCGAATTTCAATAAAATCATGAAATGTAAAAGGTAGGTAGATCAACATTAGTTTTTGTGCTATCTCCAATAATATTTTTCTCCCTAAGGTATGTTTATTATATTAATATAATTTAAAATTCTATTTACTGTTACTGTCTTTAAAAATAAGCTTTGTTAATGAGCAGGTGGCACTCGGATCACTTACTTATTATCATTAAGTTCTATGGCACTATCCTGACTATGTAATTTGTTTGTTGGGCAATGTTGTTTTATCTCAAAAATAAAGCTTTTTATTTTTCTTTATTTTAAACTTCTGTCAGGAAGATGTATCCAGAAACAACAGATGATTCGCTTAAAAGTTATGTCTCTCTTTGGCTGCAACAGGCAAAACATCGTCTAACTCGAAGGTAACAAAAATAAAGTTGTTTTAATATTTGTTTTGATGTGGTTTAGCTTCAAGCTTACCTGAATCTTTTGAAAAACTAACATTATGAATTCTCATAAAATGCTTCAATTTTATTTATGTTTGTATAAAAAAACCCTTTTTACTGTTATAGTTAAGTTTTTCACAAACATTTAAAAATATTTTCAAACATACAAGCATTTTTTTTTTATTAAATGTGCAGAACTTTTATAACTAAAGGGAAAATTTGCTTTTTTAATTTCAATATGAGCCATGTTATATTTGAATGTTTGCAGCAGAGTAGATTTGTATAACATCACAAGGAAACTACTGTAGCCCGTTGTTCTGTTTTAGACATGCTAAATGTGCTTTGAATGGATAAGTATGTTTGTCAATCACTCATACAAGCAAACTCTATTATTATTCAGATTGTCAAATATCCTGACTGTTATAAAAAAAAAAAAAAAAATCCATTAAAGAAAAACAAATTTTCACTGAAATGTGAACTTACATATTCTTTTATAAAAATGAGATTGCACTGAAAATTCTATCTAAACTAACATAATAATTTATATCTAATTGTAACTTTCGATTCTGTATTTGGATTTTTTCACATGTACAGGTATGCAAATGCTAGGGTGAGGGGACAGGTATGCAATTCTGAGTCTTACTCATCTTCGAGAAAAGCACTTATTGCACCCATGTTCGGTATAAGTATTTACATCCATAAGTATATACCGACTGTTTAACTTATGGAAATATACACATAAATTGGTTTGTACCACATCTATTCTCCGTCTTTTTCTCTAAAACATAAACTATCCACTTATAATGTTTTCAATTCTAAATAAAAAAATAACAGATAATCAGCTATTATAAACAACTGATAGCTATATACAGTAGCGCTCAAAAGTATTTTGACAAAGATAATAATTCACTTAATTGAAAAGAATAATAAAATACAAAAATCCATCATTTATTTTATTTAACCAAATTCAATGTTTTAATTTTAATAAATTAACAATAAATATTAATAAAATTATATATATACTATACAGATATAGATATAGATATAGATATCCATATATATATATTTATATCTGAAATTTGTCATGCCGTAACTCTCGAATTTTTTAATCGATTTGGATGAAATTTTTCATATGCATAGTAAACACTAATCCCTCGACCTAGATAGTTGGTCAGCTTCATCTGCCATCTTGTTTCAAAATGGCGGCCACTTGAATTTGGTGAACACGTTTGGAAATTTTTAGGTTTCGTAACTTTCTCTTTAAAATGACCTATGTTGTTAACTTTCACTGTGCGACTTTTTAAAATATCTTTTAATGTTTCTAACATTCTGTTTAAAATGATATATAAGAGTTTGCATTTTGTGAAACGTTACATTTTCTATAAGTATACAGTGTTAGAAAGGCTGGCCAACGAACTTGGTCGAGACATTAGTATGTACTATGCATAAGAAAAATTTTATCCAAATCGGTTCAAAAATTCGAGAGTTACAGCATGACAAAATTCAGATATAAATATATACATATATATGGATATATCTCTATAAATATCTATATATATATAGTATATATATAATTTTATTAATATTATTAATATTTATTGTTAATTTATTAAAATTAAAACATTGAATATGGTTAAATAAAATAAATGATTGATTTTTGTATTTTATTATTCTTTTCAATTAAGTGAAATATTAGCTTTGTCAAAATACTTTTGAGCGCTACTGTATAAACAAACCAACATTGTTTTGGCATCATCCTTCAGCAATCAATATAAATGAAAGAACTTGTAGTTTTTTATAAGAAAAATGCAGGACGTAATGATGTAATTCAATATCAATTTTTAAAAGCTTTGGTTATATAATTTTAAAATTTCATTCAATATAACTAAAATGAATATTAGAATTTAACTTTAGTTTTGTTCATTTTTAATAGCTTAATATTTATCCGCTTAAATTTTTAAATTTTGTTTGCATTATAAATAAAAAAAAGTTTATTTTTCCCCATCAAAATGTAATTCAAATGTAATAAGATTGTATTAGTATAACTGAAAATCATTTTTCCGCATTATCTTATCAAATTGCAGTTTTCACTCTGACGTTATGCTACATAAAAAATTGAAATTTTATCTGAATTGATATAATTAATATATGTAGTATATGGTATTATGGTATGGTATTCCTTACATTTTAATTACACTTGATAAGAAATATAAATTTTATTTACAATGCAAGTAAATCTGAAATGGATATAAACTAATATTTTAAGAATTGATAAAATGGAATTCAAATTTTATAAAAGAAATAGTAATAATTTTGATTTTATTTATACCTAGTGAAATTTTAAGCTTTTATAGCTGAAGCTTTTAAAATTGATCTTGAATTATATTAATAAGTCTGCCATAATATTTCATGTAAAAAAAAAAAAAAAAGATATAAAAATATTTTACAGGCATGAAAGAATTCCTCCTAAGGGAGAAATTCCACCTAAAAAGCAAATTTGGACATTCTCTGGATTGATGCAAAAATGCTAAGAAAATATTAGAAGCATATGGGGGGGGGGGGGGGTTTCCAGAAAGCTTAATAATTAGACATTTTGTCTACTCAAATCCTTGGAGTTTATTTCTGAATTGCTGTACTATCAAATCAAAGGCAAGCTTTTATTATAAAGCCATGCATCTGAAAGTCATGCAAATTAAGTTCTTTAACTAGGGAAAGGAAGTTTCCATAAGGTTCTTTTGGAATAGAATATTTTTTCTATTTATAAAAACACTTCAGGGTAATTTCTGTGATGCATTTTTGGAGTAAAGATCAATTTGGCATGAAAATATTTCACATAGAGATTTTTTTCTTCTTTTAAGTAAAGTCTTAAACATTCAAATCATTCAAAATAATACATTTATTTGGAAAAATTAATCTCCGTACTTCACGTAAGTTCATCAAATACATATGAATCGATTTATACTTTGAGCAAACTGTTTACAATTTTCTTTTTTGATGTAATGAATTTATACATTTATTGTTATTTATTTTTTTCTCTTTTAATACTTTCAAGTTACAAAAAGAAATCATATGTACAGTTATAATTAATTTATTGTATGAATAACTGTTGAAATGTATCTAAATTATACAAGTTTGACTTTATTGTACAGACGGAAAAAAAATTCCACCTTTCTTACCACTCTGATGCCTGATTTTAAAATAAAAAAAACTTTAAGGCTGTTCTTAACTGCTCTGCTCAAAAAGCACAAAATGTTTTGACACATTTACAAACTCATATGTTAACGGAAAGGTATAAAACTGGAAAGCCTAACCAATGAAGCGATTTGAAATTGAACTGTGTTTTCCATTTTTCGATCAATAAATTACCCATTGAGTTATAAATGATTTTGATCACATGACAAACACGTTTTTCGTCCTTTGTTAAGTGGTTATTCTACTTTCGCAAGGAAATTCGGTTCAAAACATCCAATTTGACACTGTTTTCTAAAAAATCTATTGTATTTGAAAAAAAAAAAAAAAAAAAAAAAAAAATGGAAAAAACAGCTTGATTACATACTTTCTGGACAACAACTGCTACTTTGCATTTCTGAACAAAAATAAACTAAAACTTATGTCATAAATTTGCCCTTTTGGATTTAAGAACACCCTTAACGTATTGAATTTTTAATTTTAATGTGTTAATTATATCTTTAGAAATTGTGTGTTGCTTTCTAATTATTATTATTGCAATAAATTGAATATTGAGTAAAAAAAAAAATATTCTTCCTCATTTGTAATTTTAGAAATTATTTGTCATTTTTAAAATTTACTTTTCTACAATACAAACCCTCCGATAATAAAATCTTCATTCTGTTTGTTTGTATGAAGTCTTGCGAAAATAAAACGCAGATCAACATGCCGTCACTTTTGATAAGGGTTATATTCTAGTACTTAAAGAATATATTAATTTTCACTTAAATAGAAATATTTATATATCAACTTCAAGGAAATTTAATGTAGAACTTAATTAAAAAAAAAAAAAAAAAAAAAAAAAAAAAAAAAAAAAAAAAAAAACAGAATTAAGATATCT
Organism: Maratus speciosus; assembly: GCA_963932465.1. Taxonomy (NCBI): domain Eukaryota; kingdom Metazoa; phylum Arthropoda; class Arachnida; order Araneae; family Salticidae; genus Maratus; species Maratus speciosus. Next base: position 85,663,024 of record OZ010794.1, read on the forward strand.
ACAGTACAAAAAAAAGTTACGCTTACTTAAGTCTAAAATACAAACACAATTAGTCATGAATGCTGAAGTGTATTGTAATAAAAGCTTCCTAGCCAATCACAATGACTGTTCTGAGAACCAATCAAATGTCAGTAACTAAACTGTAGTATATTTTGATTTGTAAAAGCGGTATTTTGCTGGAATGAATTTTCCAGAAGGATGAATACTAGTGTAAGTAAATAGAATAATGATTTTTTTTTTAGAAAATATTTCTATTTTTTTCTTAATGTAAATAATTTAAAACAATGTCATCAACCACAAGAACTGATTGGACACCTACAAAAAGAAGCAGAATTGTCATATTGATCGAAAATGGTCTCTCTTATGCTGAAATTGCAAGGCAGGTTGGTGGATCAGTCACTTTATCTGGCATACGAAATCTGTGCTTACTTTATGAAGAAACTAAATCAGTGATAAATAAGGCAAGATCTGAAAAAAAATGCACAAGTGCTTCTGACGATAGAAAGATAAAAAGGATACACCTCGAATGTAGAAGAATTTCATCAGATGTGAAATGAGTACAATGGGTATTTCAGTTAGTTCAAGAACAATTAGGAGAACATCAGCAGGTTTTGGACTGAAAGGTAGAATCCTGAGGAAAAACCCTTTTTAAATCTTCAGCAATACAAGAAACGAATTCAGTGGGTTAAAGAACACGTTAATTGGTCAGAAAATCAGTGGAAGCAAATAATGTGGAGTGATAAGATTAAAAGATCGCTCTTTGGTAGCGATGGGCGAAAATATGTAAGATGTAGAATAGGGAAAAAGCTGCATCCTGATTGCATTGAAGTAACTATAAAGAACCCAACAAATGTCTTGATTTGGGCCTGTATGTCTGCAGATGGTGTGGCCCGCATTCGAGTGATTGATGGCATTCTGAATGAAAAATAAGTATCGAAACAGCCTGGAACCAAAATTGATACCTTCCATCAGGGTTCTCTTCCCCAATAAAGCACCATTTATCTTTCAGCAAGATTCAGCTAGCTCCATGTCATACGGCAAAAATATGCAAAAAATGGTTTAAAAATAAAAGCATACAATTATTACCCTGGCCAGGAAACAACCCTGATCTCAATCCTTTAGAAAATTTGTGGCGACGTTTGAAAATCGTTGTACAAAAAAAAGCACCAAATTATTGAAGCTATAATTGATTTGTGGCATCATGTGATTTAAAAGGATGAACTCCTAACACTAGTTCTCTCAATGAAAAGATGCTGTGAAGCTGTAATAAAAAACAAGGGTTATCCAGAGTTTTCCCTAGACAGTTTCAGGAGGGTGCTGCACCCTGCCTGCCCTTATGTTTACAAAATAGCACCCCTCTTGCCCCTGTTGAAAAACATTAGCACCCTTGTTGCCCCCAGCTGGAAAAAGTGCCTTTACTCCTTTGTTTATTAAAAAATTTACTTGCACAGTAAAAATTGACTCATTGCTGTCTTTAAAATAGCGTCCTGTCAATTAAATATTAAAAATAGTTTTAAAAATCAAAAGAACGCCTTTAAAAATTAAAAAAAAGTACCCTTAAGAATCCAAAACATGCCCTTCGGAATCCTAAAGTGCCCTTTTCCTACAAGAAGCACCCCGCCCCTTTTTTAAACCTGGGGGAAACTCTGGTTATCCTACTAAATATTGAGTGTGCAAGTGTAAACTTTAAAATATAATGAAATCTAAGATATCTTATTTCTGGTAAGCGTAACTTTTTTGTAATGCAGATATCTCAATTATGTTTTTGTTTTTCTAATTAAATTCCACATTAAATTTCTTTGAATTTGATATAAAAACATTTGTATTTTGAGTGAAATTAATTATATTCTTCAAGCACACACAAAGTTATAAAACATGAAAAAAAAAATGCCCACAATTTTGGCCTGCACTGTATATATGAGCATAGTAATTCATTATTTACTCTTATTAGTGATATTGCATAATAATAGTAATAATATATAATTTACCATAATACACTTTTTGTTAATTTATTAATAATGATTTGGAAACAAGTTTAATTTTTTAAGTAATACTGAAAATTATGTTCTCTTTTTCAGGGAAGAAAACCAAGAAAATAACAGTGAACAGAATGGGAATTTTAAGTTTACTTTTTTCCAATGTTCAACTTAAATTCTTAGAGTCATTAAAGAGTCATTTTTTTCCAAACAATGTCTAGCCTGCATTCTTAGAGTTATTAAAGTGTCACACACCTCATATTTTAATTGCCTATTTGTTACAGAGAAAAACTAGAACAGCTATCTTAAG